>CM028358.1:52336930-52967748 GCA_016618105.1 Dendrobium huoshanense
GCGATGTCCATGACGGCGAGGACGTCGTCCAACAGCAGGGGCACCTGCCTGAGGTCTAACAGTGGAAACAATTCTGGTCTGCTGTCGTGGTGGCTGTCCTCTCTGCCACTGGTAACTCTGCCTAACTGACTGCCGCTGTAACTGAGCGTGCACCTGAGAGATCTGGTGGAGTAACCTCTCCTCACTAACACGACCCCTATCGCGCGCTGAATGGATAATGTTTCGGATCCTCTAGGTGAGGGTCCTAGCAACAGTATCCCTGGAGACTCGAGCGCGAGGAAGAGTAGTGGGGACAGGAGGGACTGCCGCAATCTGAACAGCATCCTCCTCGTCCCCACTATGTACTAGAGGACAAAAAGCGTCCTCCCTGAACTGCATCGATCTCAGGGGCGACTACGACATCCGAGACTGGGGTAGCTACTCGTCTATGTGGCTCCTGCACTGTAAGGGAACCATCCTCTGCTGAACCGGCTCCTGCTGAGCCACAGAATCTGCCATCCGCTGAACTGCTGCATCGGACGCCGCTAAACGCAGTCTCCTGTTCCTATTCCTCCTAGCCCTTCTCCCAAGGCCGGAGGTGGAGGAAGAAGCTACATCAGTACCCACAGACTGTACTGAAGGAACAGGAACTACTGACTGAGGGGGTGTCGGGGTCTCCTCGGCAATCTCAGGGTGAGACAACCGGGTGAAAACAGAAACTCGATGAGTAGGAGGTGGAGGAAGCTCGGCCTGAGCCACCCTCTTCCTCGAAGAGGAAGGAGGAGGGGAAACTCGAGCGCGAGTAGCCTCTACCGGAACGACAGGTAAAGGAACCGCTACTGGCTGCCGGCGCTGAGGGGCCGGGGCTACACGTGCAACAGGAGCGACAGGTGCGCTGGTCGCCTGACCGCTGGACGAACAGGGTGAACAGGGAGAGGCCTAGGCACTGGCTGCCTAGCCACCGGGCGCACTGGCTGCGCACGAACAACAACAGGACGAGCGGGTGCCCGGACAGGCTGCCGAGCAACTGGTCGTCCAAACGGTCGCATGGCTGCGCGTCCTCTCCTCTGAGGGGGAGAGAATGCAGCAGCCTCGGAGGGGGTCGGCCCGCCTAGAGTGACGTACGCCGAGTCGGTAAAAGAACCGAAGGTGATTCCCCCCGCAGGTGGGCTCATCAACAGGGACTCAGGGAGTGTCATCTATGAGTCAGAGCCAAAGCAGAAAGTAACCGAAGGGCCGGAATACGCCATTGCACTGTCTGCTAACACAAACTGCAATAATTAGCGTAAATAAAACCACTGAAAGGAACGACAGAAGGAAAGGGACGGAATAGCCCATGTAAAAGCTATAAGAGAAGAACCTAACTAAAGAGCACTAAACCCGGAGTGCACACAAGAGGAGATAATTTAACATCCAAAGATGAAGAGAGAAAACTGTCCCACCGTGGTCGCCAGAAATCTGTGGGTCTCCGAAAGGATTCCGCTCGTGTGGTTCGAATGCAAAGAGTACGATCACACTATCCCTAGTAGGACAAAGTGGTCGTAGACTTTTACAATCCCGACACAAGCAGGCCGATGGAAGAGCAGATGGAGTTATAGATACGATTAGCCATGGAGGATAGCGACTTTCACCTACCAACCTCGATGGATAATAATATCTATAACCCTAAATTCACGAGATTTCCCCCATTCGACACATCAGCACCGAATAGGGTTTATTTGATTGTGGGGATCGGTTTCCTACGGACGTAAGCCCCCGTAGTTAATTACATCCTAAGCCTTGACTTAGGAAAACTCTCGATTAAGGATGTTAGATTATCTGCTCTCGAATGGGTTTAGTGCGAGGGAAATTTATAGGCTTTCCTAATCAAAGGGAAAGGTCCCAAATTGGCTTAATCAATCACACATGGTTCATTCAACATCCGGCTGGCTCAAAGAAGTGGAAACTGAGAAAAAAGAAAAGAGGCAACGCATCTCAAGCAAGCACGAGAGAAAGAAGGAAGTGACGTCATCTGTGTGACGCAGATGGGTAGGATTTATAGCCTCTCCGGAAAAGTAGAGAACTAACCCACCAATAAGGTGTGTAGGGGTACACTCGTACCCCTCACCTTTAGATCCTAAAAGTATAAGAGATGTAGTGTTGTACACACAACACTAGCATCTACGACCTAGCTAATGCAATCTGGGCTTATTCCTTGTCTGACAGAGGAAGCCAGCTAAAACCACCTAATCGTGTAAAATCCATGCTGTCTAGTCTATATGAAAGGTGGGAGGGTAGTTTAGACATTGAAATTGGGATCGACAACTAAAGAAATCCCTAATTGATCCCACACTTATGAGTGCTAAAATGCTCCTAAAACTAATGCAATTAAATCTTAATTTTAATTAGTTACTAATGCAATTTATGCTGGTTAAAGTCTCCAAATCAGATATGTATGAATTTTAAAAAGGCTTTATAAAAATAATTTTTTGAATGACTAAACTTACCCAGGTCCGGCACTTCATCCTCATAGGCCAGATTATCCGGACTCTATCCTCAGGCGGGAAAATTTGTCTAATAGAAGAGAGATTGCGTGCATGCGCCCCCGGACGATTCCGACTATTCCCTAAAATCGTTATGGTTTCTATTTTAGTTAATCTTAGATTTTTATTATTAATTACGAGTAGAAGAATTTTTATCCTAAAAGAGCCTAATGGTCAGTCACAAGCACAT
This sequence comes from Dendrobium huoshanense, assembly GCA_016618105.1. Lineage (NCBI taxonomy): Eukaryota > Viridiplantae > Streptophyta > Magnoliopsida > Asparagales > Orchidaceae > Dendrobium > Dendrobium huoshanense. The sequence continues at coordinate 52,339,622 of CM028358.1, forward strand.
GCAATAAAAAAACCTATAAAAAGCATGCCGATTCTACTACGCAAACAAAGTAAATCACAACACAGAAATAAATCCCATCAAAAAGAGTGTCCATAGCAAGTGCCATACAATATTACATCACAGAGTACAGTAAGGAATGGTGGCCGGGCTCCACCGACAATAACCCGGAAGCGACGCAAATCTTTAAAATGAGGCATTTTTTTATCTTCACTTCTTCAATCTCCACTTCCTTGATTCGTCTTCGGATCATCTTCAGCTCTTCGGACTCCTCGTAGTACGTCCTCCAAAAGGATACCCAAATGAAAAAGGAAACCCCCTGTAAGGGTTTACTTTTCCCTTTGGACTCCTCGTAGTGAACGTGCTCCAAAAGGATATCCAAATGAAAAAGGAGACCCTCTATGGGTGTTTACTTTTCCCTTTGGATTCCTATCTCTTTAAAAATGCCTCATTTTAACGATTTTTACAAAATTTACTATCAAATACATTTCAACAGAAAGAAAAGAAAATCTAGACTCTCCTGCAGGGGTTATCCTAAGCAGTTCATAATAAAAAAAAATTTCCATCCAAGCAGTTATATATATGAATAAAAATGCTCACATCAATCACTTGACCGTGCTCTAATTATTGGGGGCTAAGCAGCTGAAGCAGGTACCTAAAGCAGTTATACATTTATTATTATTAATTTTAGCTCCCTTTTTAGCGCTGTGTAAGCACGGCCACCTGCAGGAAGACAGCATTAGTATGAAAGAACGTGCCTAACCTATGGGTATTCTAACGTCACAGCCACAGTGCAGAAAGAAGAACTAAAAGAAAGCAGTACAAAAAACAACATGGCAGAAAAGCTACAACAGGTAGCAAAAACAACAACCAGCACACGAGTCACATGCAGGGCGTCACAATAAAGTACAGAAAAGTTAAGCAAAAAAACAGCCTAACCTAAAGCTAATAGTCGTGCCCTATCAAACTCATCTAAGTGTGTGAAAGCTCTGTGATTTTGGTAAGTCCTATATAGGATTAGTTTAGTTAGAGTTGTATGTATATTTGTTTGTTGAAAAGGGCAAAGAAAATTTTAGTTAAGGTTCAAATCTTAGTATTTTAGGGTTGATTTTAAAGATGATTTTATTTTTAGTGTTTGATTAATTACCACCTTTGTTTCACACCGAGGCCGTGAGGTTTATTTCACCCTCCTTGGGGCTAACTTAATAGCCTCGTAGGCCTGAGTTACCAAGTGATAATTAATTTTGTTTGATTATTTTAGTTTGTTATTAAAAGAAAAAGAAAAGGGTGAATTAAATCATTTATTAATCAAGTTTGAATTATGCCAATTAGAAAAATTAATTTTAGGTTTTGACGCTCCATTAGATCCGTTCGTGGCGTTGTGCCACCAGGCTCGAGGAACCAGCCTCCTTAGGACACTTAGCCCCGCAGCCCGGAGTAGTCCATCCAATAAACTTCACTTTTAGAGCGGTTGTTGTGTATTAAGGGATTTGTTGATTACTTTTAAAAGATTATTCTAAGTTTTATCTTTAAGAATCTCTTATCCTAATGAGTTTAGTTTGTAACTTAATCTCCTAATATAATCTACATCTTTTAGATTTTAGATTGATTAAAGATTAATTATTATATTAGTTAGAATTGATTTAGATTTATGATTTAGATTTGAAGTTTAATAATTACAAATGTTAATAATAAATTGATTAAGAATTAAATGTTTTAATAGATTTTTGGAATTAGATTAAGATTGATTGGTTAATTATTAGTGAATTAAGAAAACAAAATCTAAATCTAAGAAAACGTGTCACTAGGTTTTTGTTTTAAGAGTCTCTATCCTTTAAGGAACATGCATCCTAAGTCTATGTTTTCTAAGACTCGGTCTTTAATTTTTGTCCTTAGATGTCACTAATGTTGTAGGATCGAAATTGATGTTGTTTTCTAATTCCTAAGACTTCTATACGGATGTCACAGGGTTTTAGGGATCTAAGGAAAAAAAGGTAAAAGCAATCCTAAATATATAATTGAAGTTTCTAAGGTCCTAAGGGTGGGAGGCGTACAACCATCTAGGCCCCTAAAGGTTTTCTGAGTTTTAGTAAACTTACAGCACCGGGGGCTACGACCCGGTGATTCCGCCCGTAGCGCCCCTAGCAGATGGGTAGGGACGACTAATGCTTGGATCCGATTGTCCTAGCTCCAGCTCCAAGTACTCCTTGTCCATTACTTTCCAAAAAGTACCTCGCACAATATAAAAGAGATGTGTATTAGTGCACTTATATATGCATATAATTATATAAGGAAATGAAAGTGCAGTAAGAAAAAGAAAGATGAGAACATACCCTTTGTTACTTGGTTGAGTCATTTGTCTTTTGGGTCCTCTTCATTTTGCAGATGTGTAGTACCAAGACATAGAAGAAGTAGCGATGAAAACTAACGGATGAAGTAAAATGCAACTAAATGCGACAAACAAAAAAAAAAAGAAAGAGAACGAAAATATGATACGAAAAAAAGGGGTGTAGGCATTGTTGTTATTGGACACACTTCGTGGAAGTCAAGTGCATCCTATTATATCAACAATGCCCTTTGCTGTTCCCACTCCAAACGACGAGACTCGACTCAAACAATCTAGCTACCCTTTAAACAAAGCCCAAAATAACTAAAGGAAATAACATCTTAATACTAAACTTAAAACTAGACTCTCTTCTATTTTTTATATCTATCTGAAAATTTCATATTTAACTTATAAACTAAAACTGAAAAGAGACACTAAATGACCTCTAGCACAAAGCCACCTAAAGTTTGAATCCCAAAATTTTCTTTAGAAATAAACACTTGGAGAATTTAATTCGAATAAGAAAGTACTAATTGCTCTCCCAAAAGACACTAGGAGATCCTTCTACACAAGTTCGATCAAACCCAACATAACCTGTAAGAATTTCTAAACTAAGTGCCACACAAAAATCTTGTAAAGATCGTCCGCCAAAATCTCTTCTCTTTTTCTTTTGTTTTGACACAAAAACTATACAAAATTTCTACAAAATTTTCTACCACAATTCTTTCTTTTTGACACAAAATTCTACCTGACAACCCACAATCAAGCGCCTCTCTTTTCATTTGGAGTGGGGTAGAAACCACCAAGCTCTCCAACAAGAAAGTTGTATACAACCCCTCATTGTAAAGCTTTTATAAAAACAAACGTCGTATAAAAGCCTTTAAAACAAAGCCACTAGACACAAATCAACTTACAAAAGAAAGCTTTCGACCATAAAATCATTCATAAACACTCCCAAAGACATGCTATGTGATAACTAAGAATGCCCAACATTAAGAGAAAAGACGCATAAATGCTCTTAAATAAGCCACACACACTTCCAAAATAAGACTAAGAAACCTCTCCAATATAAACCAACCATCTCATATTCGAAAAATTATTTTAATGGATAAGATCTCCATAAAACAAAGATAGAGTATGAATCTACAAAAACACCAACTCAACTTAAGAATTCATGAAAGCTTCTAACACTTCTCTAAACATTACCTTGCAAAAGGGTTATGAGTAGCTACCATTGTTTTCTTCCAAATCAAAATGCATAACAAACTTTGTTAAGAAAAATTATAGGAAAGTTTTCTAAATCTTCTCATGCAAGACTATAAAATGCAATGAAATATAGGAAATCCTTCAATTAAGACTCATGATACCAATATCATTCTTGAAGCACTAACACTTCCCTTAACATACCACACTTACACGAATAGAATTAAGAAAACTTACCAAATCTTTTATATTGAGTGAGCATTAACAAAGTGTAGTTACATAATGAACCTCTCATTTGCTTATGATACTAAGGATACCAATATCTCATTTTTTTTTTAGCTTGGAGCATAAAACAGTGAGAAATCTACATGTAATTCGCCTTCAAAATCATTTGGAACTCAAAACAATAAGAAAGTTGCATAAGACATGTTACCAAAATAGTTCGTCACCTCAAAACCAATGAAAAACTGCATATACTTGTCTCCAACAACAATTTGGGACCCCGAAACAAGCAAAATCTGCACCTAGCAATCTTCAAAAGTAGTTTGGAACCTTAAAAACGGTAAAATCTGCATTCAACATATTTCCAACAGCATTTTGGCGCCCAAAAACAGTAAAAACTGCACTAGATATTCCCAAATCAACTTGAAAACTTTACATCATGTGCCATGAAGCATGTGAATAAGCTCTCCCAACCCAAATCCATAAACTAAAGCAATATAATATGAAATTCTTGCGTTATACTCTAATGGAAAGGAAGATATGCATGTAGGAAAAGATGCTCTTGAAAGTTGCAAGTGGAATTGCAAGGCATATGCTAAGTTACTTTACATGTTTCTACTAAAGTTATTACAATGTAATCACAAGTAAGAGAGATACATGCTTTCGTGAGAGAAACTATAGAAACTACCAATATAATCTTTCAACCTTCCCTCCTCTTCATGCCAAACATGAATGAATAAGAATATAATTGCATAGCCCAAGCCTTTCCAAACTTAGAACCTATGCCAAATGTACTTAGAAAAAGAGAAAGGAAATCTTGTATCATTGTTTTGTTCTCAAAGATCAAGGAAAAAGAGCACGATATCTTCATAATACGACATAGCTTTATGACATGGGAGTATGGATTGAAGACATAAGAAATATAGCTATTTTCCAACAAACTTCTAATCTCCACCTCCATAAATTACCAAATATCTCTAAGGGCTTTTACAAATCCGTAAGCTTACTTTAGTGATACAAAACATATGATTCAACTATATTCCAAGTTAGCTCATGACATTAAGTGCAAAGTTATACTAATCATATTCTAACCATACATGCTTCAAGATATATGCAAAGTGAACATCAACATCTCATTTGCAAGAAGTTTGAACTTTGGAAAGAAAAGATGATCTCACAATTTTCATACCTAAATAGTTTCAAAACAATGAAGTTTCTCTTTTCTTTTTTTTTTATTTTTTTTTTAGAAAGCCTTAGCAAAGAAGAGTAACTCATGTTTGGAACCTTACTTTCAAAAAAACATAAAAATCATGCTTTTGAATACTCATATAAATGCTTGGCTCATGACAAAATTTACCCAACAATCTATATCAAATACTACCACAAATAACAAGAGAGATGATATGTAAGACTTTTATACCAAGTAGTAGAAAAAAACAACCTTCTTAAAAAAACATTACCATAGGTATTATATAAGCAAAGTTTGCAAGATTCCATAGAACATGTTAACAAGAGCAATATATTTCAAATGCTTACTTGAGTGAGTTCACCCAACTACCAAACTTTCTTGAAATAAAGCTTCAACACAAACAAAAACTTCTTTGAGACATTTCGTCAAATAGTTGACCCACAAAACTTGGCAAAGAAAAAAAAATGGAATCAAAGCTTTGGCCTTAATAACACCTATTCCCTATCTCATAACAACGCACAAACTAGCTTTAAGATAAACAAGTCATAATCCTTAACCAAAATGTATAAGTCGATATTCTCAAGCATTCTAATAATATTGAAACGCATTTGTAAACTTAAACTCTCTTCTTTTTTTTTTGAAGAAAACTCAAGTATTTTTGATTGATGACTAAAACCAACTTTGCTTGTTTCAAACATAAAGCTTCAAATAATGCACAATTGAATTAGAAGAAACGATATACTTGCAAGCTATAGCAAAAGAAATAGTGAGAAATAACGCTTCAAAACATCTAAAAGTGCTGAACCTCTCACATTATATAAAGGCTCAACTTTAACGCACATACTTGATACTCAAAACACATGCTTTTTTTTATTATACCATATATGAGACATCTCCGATATAACGGAAACAAAAGTGGAAAGTAACAGGCAAAAGGTATCAAATGGCATTGGAAGTTTTAAGCGAAAAGAACAATCCTTGCTCACAAAATAGAAATAAAACTTTGATTCGAAAATATGAAACTCTTGTGTGATCATAAACTTCATGAGACGCGACCCATATAAAGATTTGGCTTGAATCAGAACACTACAACTTCTTCTAGTGGCATTTTATCGAACAATTGATGTATACCGTTCACAAAAACTCGATGTAGAAATCTAAAGCAAAAGCTATTGCTTTGCACACATAAAACACCTTAAAATCTCTATTTGAAACATATGATTGGGTAACTTAAATATGCGTACAAGTTCTCAAGTTCAATTATACCTTGCAATCATTTGCCATATCCAAACTTATGAGGAGCATGTGAAACAACCCCTTCAAACAAGTCTCAAACATGTGAAATTATATGCGTATATTCTTTTAAGGTGTGACTTTAATATTTCAGCATATGGAACCCAGAAAACAGTAAAAAAAACATGCATATATTTGTTTCCAAAAACATTTTGGAACATGAAACCACTAAGAACTGCACTTATTTTGTTCAAAAAACGATTTGAAAGCTAGAACAATGAAAATTCTGCATTCTTTTCCCACCAAACCAGTGAGAAAAATTCATAAAAACTATAGGAATCCCTACCAAGAAGCCATGCAAGATCCGTTCGAATGCAATGAGAATCTTTACTTAAAAACAGCGAGAAAACCTTAAAAATCTGCACCTATTTCTTACCAAAACAGTGACAAAAACTCCATAAAAGCTGTAGGAATTTTCGTAGAAAAACAATAAAAGATTCACTCAAGTATTATAAGTATTGTTGCATAAAAACAGTGACAAGAACTTCCAAAAGTCTGCATGTAACCCATCCCCCACGATGGTTTATAGCACAAGACATAAGAAATCTTTTCTTTCAGTCTCATTGATGAATAATTCCAAACATGCCTCCATGTATAAATTTCGACCATCAATCACAAGAGGCAAGAAGCATAAACTGTATCGAATCACAACCATAAAAGCGTGGGGTATAGATTTCATATAAATCTCTGATACGAACAAAGCCATGAAAGTTCAAAAATATTTGTTTCCAAATTTATCACTAAAAAAAAAACAAGTATTGGCAAGGCTCATATAAATCAATTAAAGGGAAATCTCTCAAATTTTATGAGATTCCAAACAAGCCACCCAATATAAAAGCATGTATCGTTGTATTGGCTTGAAACAAACTCACACACCTCTCTTAGCGGCATTTCATCAAACAACTAACATGCATAATTTGAACAATGAAATACATGAGTAACGGCTTAGGTTTGGTACCAAACATGTGTGTATGTGTCCACTTAAGCTTTTCCACATGATGCAAGAATTAACTAGTAACGAAATCTGACATTTAACAGGCTATATCAAATCAAATAGATATGGCTATATTTCTCTCAAAAGGCTTCGTCGTGGAAGACGAGTTCTCTATAATTAACTGATGTGTGACAAAAAGATAATCCACGATTATTGCCCAAGCCTTTAAAGTAGTTAATGAACATGACTCCACCTTGGGTACAAGTGTATGAAAACCAACCAGTAATTTAATAACTATTGTTCACCGACAATTAACAACACAAATCATGGTCAGCTTTAACATAGTTTCTAATAAATTTGCTACTACGGGTTTTCAGGAGCATCACATTTTTCTAAGGCACTTGATTGAATACGGTATCAAAAAAGAAACATTATTATAGGGATGACCAAAACCAATTTTTTTTTTTACAGAACATATCAAGTCTCTTAGGAATCAAGCATATTCTACACATAGCACTTGGTATGTCATATCCCTATAGAAATTTTTAAGAAAATCTGCCACAGAAAGCTTATACAAAGGAATAGGAAGGAAGGGAATGGAGACGTGAGAATGAGAGGCATTCACTTAGACATCCATGGAACAAATATAACATGAAACTTCTATCCATATTTTCAACTCTAATCAAGTAAAATGAACTTTGCATGAGTGAAGCTTCTCGCTAACCTAATCATCCACAAGACTCAAGTTGAGATGAAGAAAAGCAAAGGAAACGTTTCAGGAAAAACAAAGGAAAATGAAGAAAAATAAGAAGAAGAAGAGGGGGAAGAAGAAGAAATGGAAGAACCAAGAGAAGGTGAAGAGAGGAGAGATACTCACCTTGCAATAGAGAGTTTGCTCGGTCCAGGAGAAGACAGAGGAGGCGAAGTCCAAGTCGGTCCGGGCAGGAGGCGTTGGGATCCGTCTGGAGAAGGAGATCGGGCTCCGTCCAGCCGGCGTCGGGCTAGGGCTTCGCGAGCAGGGAGAGGAGGCCGGCGTCGGGTACCTCACGCAAGGAGAAGAAGCGAGAGAGAGAGAGAGAGAGAGAGAGAGAGAGAGAGAGAGAGAGAGAGAGAGAGAGAGCGTTCAGGATTTTTTTTTTTTTTGAGAGCAAGAGCAAGACCGAGAGCTTGAGAGAGAGTGTCCCCGGACCCTGGAGCCGAAGACCTCTTTAAACGCCTTCCTCCCGTTTTGCTTCGCTCGAGACATCGAAATAGCCCTGCGACCTTCTGCTTCTCCGCAAAGTCGTTCGAAACGACTACCAATTCCAGGAGCTCACGCGACTGATGCCTGCCGGGTTGATTCGAGGCCGTTACTTGATCTGGTAAATGGATTCGAATTAGTTAGAAAGTTAAAGGGATTCGGCTAGGATTAAATTGAACTGAAACAAATCTCATTAGGTTAAAATTAGGTTAAATTCGAGCCTGAATCTGACTCAATTCGAGTCAATTCGGGTTCGAGCCGGCGCGACGAATCAAATTGCATGAAATTGGGTCCACAATAAATATCAATTTAAATCAAATCAAGTATGACGCGATGAAAACCAACTAATCGAGTCTAATTGAACATGTTCGAGTTCGATCCGGCTCGAGTCGGGTTGATTCGAGCTCGAATTGGGTTCGACAAGGTTCGATTGGATCGATCGAACGAGCTTGAGCACGATCGAGCCAAAATCGAGGTCAACATCTGCGTGGGATCTGGTGAAGGAAATCGGGGGTCTGCTGAGTAGAACTACGAGCTACTGGCTCCAGAAGTGGGTAAAGGCTGAGTGGTAGGGTAAGTCTGTGTAGTAGGCTGAGACTTTGTAACAGGCAGAGACGAGGTGGTCCCCTCAGTACGTACTAGCTTAGTTGGTCCAGCTGTAGTGTGATCTTCTTGGTGCGCCTATTAAAAATATTTTTGATCAATCCTCTACCAGGCTCTTCACTTGAAGTCATATGCACATAAATAAATAAGAAATATTAGAATCATAAGTTATAACAAAAACTTAATAAAAATTAACACAGTGAAGTAAGTAAAAATATAGTGAAGTAAGTAAAAATACAGTGAAGTAAAAATGCAGTGAAGTAAAATACAGTAAAAAATATATTTAATTTACCTTATGTTAACTCGTCATTTGTTAATTCACTTTCATATGATGATACATTTCCAGCACTGTCAGATTCATCATTACTTTTCTCTATGGTTAAATCTACCTCCTTTAACTGTAACTCACTCTCATTAATTTTGATTTGGTCATCCACATTGATTGAGAGATTTTTTAGATTTAACATAAACTTTTCTTGATGTGCTGATGGTATTGATCTAGTTTTCTCAATTACTCCCCTTGGTTTTATCTTCATAACTACCAGCCAATTTTATTTATCTCGTATTCTGCTTGGATAGTTAGAATAATAGACTTGAGTTTCCTGACTAGCAATGATGAATAGATCAAACTTTGTATATCTCCTACCCCGCTTTACTTCTGTTATACCGTAAATTGGATGTACTCTTGTGCCTCTATTTTTTACTAGATCAAATCATTCATAATTGAAGAGATACATAGTATTAATGTGACCGGGATATTTCACCTATAATATTTCTTGTAATACTCCGTAGTACTCAGAATCATCCCCTATATGGGTGTTCCCTCTTACACATACGCCAGAATTTTCTGTCTTCCTACCTTCACACTAATTTTTTGTTTGAAATTTATAATCATTGACTACAAATATCTGATAATATTTAACTAACATATTTGATCCCCAAGCTAACTCAGATAACCCTGAATACTGCAAATCACTGTCTTTAGTGTGTACCTTTAAATGAACAAGATGTTATTATTAGTAATATTAATTACAGACATAACAAATTAATTAAGACTAATTATTCAAAATATACCATATTTTTAAACCAATCCGTGAATTCTTTCTCCACTATCTTCTGGACTTCTCCTTCTTCTGATGTACTTAAACCATCAATGAACCTCTTACAAATAACCATTTTGAGTTTAGAACAAAGTTTATAAGAATACTGAAAAAATGAACAACTTAACTCATACTTACTCGAGATATGGCTCAATTTCATCACAGTTAAGCAAGATATACAATATGATAACTGTTATCTCCTTATCGATCAAATAGCGCACGGTGCTAGCGCCTACAGGTTCACCACTTCCACCGAATACAGATATATTAGAGGATTTACTAACATTTTGAGGTGCTGTACTTTCACCTGATTGAGACATTATTTCAAAATAATATGAGCAAAATTGAGTTGTCTCGTATGTTAAATATCCTTCACAGATAGAGCCTTCGGGTCGTGCTTTATTCTTAGCATTCTTCTTAAGTTTATTTAAATATCTCACAAAAGGATACATCCACATATACTGAACAGGTCCACCAACTATAGCCTCATATGGTAAATAAACAGGTAGATGCTCCATAGAGTCAAAAAATCCTGGACTAAATATTTTCTCAAGTTGACATAAAATGAAAGGAATTTGCTGCTCCATAATAATCAAGTTCTCTAAATTTAATTTAGAAAAGCATAAATCTTTGAAGAATACACTTAGCTCGATCAAGGGCTTTAAAATCTGATTTGGCAGATAACTAAAAGCAGTTGATAATAGACATTGCATGAAGATGTGACAATCATGACTTTTCAATCCGAATAATATCCCTGATCTTATGTCAACACACCTTCTTAGATTGGAAGAATATCCATCAGGTACTCGTAGGGTCTTCACCCAATCACAAATTGCTCGTTTATGCTCTAAAGTTAATGTGAATGGAGCTTTTGGTTTGAGAAATTTTCCAGCTCCACCATCCTTTAATTCTAAAGCTTTCCTCCTACAAATCTCCTTTAAGTTCATCCTTGCTTTTATATTATCTTTTGATTTATCTTTGATGTCCATAACTGTATAGAAAATGTTATCAAAAATATTTTTATATATATGCATAACATCCAAGTTATGTCTAATCAAGTTTGTTTTCCAATATGGCAATGACCAAAAAATAATTTTCTTGGTCCAATTATGGTTGACACCATATCCTGACAATATGAACTCAACTAATGTTGGAGAATCCATTATGGTGGGCATGAACCTTACTCTTTCAAAATTTTCTCCACTACTTAATCTTGGAGGAGGATGAAACATCACTATTTTATTTTTAGTAAAGTCTTCTTTATTTCGCATGAAAGGATGACTTGGAGGCCAAAATATTCGATGACAATCGAACCAAGTGTTCTTCCTACCATACTTTAAAGTGAATGATTTTGTATATTTCATACAATATGGATAAGCTAACTTGCATGAAGTGTTCCAACCTGAGAGCATATCATATGCAGGAAAGTCACCAATTGTCCAAAGTAATGTTGTGTTTTGATTAAAATATATATATATATATATATATATATATATTATTTTGAAAAATATTTAATTATCTTTGGGAAGATTAAATTTTGAATTTTAATTATGTAATAGAACTCAGGATTAGGAATGATATATCATCTCAAAAAGGTGAAGATATCATTCACTAATTGGTTCAAATTACAAAACTTTAACTTTATCCTTATTATCGTAGTCAAATCCAAGAAGAATCGTATTTGATCTCGAGAGATCAAAATAGGATTTAATCGAGTATTTGGCTAAGCTAATATGGATTGAATATCATTAATTTCATAATAAAAATTACGATAATAATTGATATATCCCTCCGAAGAAAGAAAATATCAATCATTATCGATCGTTTTAAAATGACGATAATGATCGTTGGATTTTTCCAAAAATAATTAATTAAAGATTTTTGAAAATTAGATCTGGGTTTCTAAATCTCCTACGAGCACAAGCCCTCATAGTTAATTACATCGCAGGAAAATTGAAAATTTTCCTACGAAAGTCTCGATTAAAATAGCGGTGTAAATTTTATTTAAGATTTTCAAAGCTGTATGTCAAAGGAGATAAATGTTGGAAGTTCAAGTGGGATTGGTTCAAAATTGAACACTTATTTCTATAGTCAAAGGGAGAAGGGTAGGAGGTGTTTTGAGATTCTGAATTACTTCAGAAATACCTCAACCTATCTTAAGTGTTGGGCTTAAATTAGATTGAAAGTGATTTAAGATTTAAGTGATCAATTTTATTAGAAAATTAGGATTTAATTCCAGAAATTAAGGTCTTATGGCCCAAGCCAGCCTCGGAACCTAAATCGAAATTGGGTACTAAAAAGTGACCCGACCTAGCTAGTGCAATGCGAATCTAGTCTTACCCCGGCCTGAATTGGAGAGCCAGCTAAACCACCTAAACGATTTTAAAATATGAGTCTGGTCTTTTTGTAGAGTGGTAGGGACATTAATTAGAAAATTTTAGAGGAATGGGGTCGACATCTAGAGAAGATCCTTAGTTGACCCCTTAGACTTATGTTGGGTATTTGATGTCTAAGTAATGCAATTAAATATTAGACTCAATTTAATTTGTTACTAATGCGATGCATGCTAATTGACTCGATTGAATGCAAAATTTGTTTGTAGCAGTTTAAAAATTTTGGCTTAGAAAATAGGTTTTTTCCTAGAGATTGCATAACATCCCCTTGACAGATCGGCACCCTCATAGGCCAGGTGGTCTGCCAGAACCCGTAGGCGGGGAGATGCCTAACAAGGTTGAGAAAGTATAATATGAATGCATGAAAAACCCTCGGCGAGTCCGAGCTTACTTTTTAAGACCGTTTAGAATTTCTATCTTATCTTAAAAAATTTATTTAATTAGAGTAAAAAAATTTTGATAAACCCCTAAGAGCCTAAAATCGTACTCCAGGTCAAACCAAATACGGCATGCAAATAAAAAGACTAGAAAAGCAGGAATTCTAATGCTAAATCAATTAAATATATCAAATTGAATGTCCATATGACAAGTGACACTTATTATTACATCTCAAAAAATTGCATGAAATTAAAGTGGCCGGGCACCACTGACTACAACCCGAATTTCTAATCCTAAATCAAATGACTTTGAGATTTGGGATTCTTCTCGTCATCCATTTCTTTGTCTTCTCAGGAACATCTTGATTCGTCGGTTCCGGATATCCAAATGGAAAGAAACTCCCCCTTGAACGGGGTGTTATCTTTCCTTTTTGGACATTTGAAAGGGATCCTAATTTGACTTCCAAATGGAAGAAGACTCTTCCCTTTAGGGATGTCTTCACCTCTTTGGAATCCAAATTGGATCAAATATCCCAAATTCAAATCATTTCAAGTAATTAAAACCATACCAAATCAAATTTACATTAATAAAAATTGAAAAATCTAGACTCGATCCTACAAGGTTATCCAAATAATCAGCAGTTATATATATTCCCAAGCAGTTATAATATGAAAATTGAAATGCATTTTTTTTAGCCACGCTTGGCCATGCTCTTTTTATTTAAAGAGGGTCTTAAGCGCGACAGGTACCTGTGCAAAGAGTATATATATATATATTTATTAACTGCCCCATTTAATTTCAGCTCCTTGTATGAGCATGGCCACCTGCATAAGATTGTACAAGTATAATTCGCTCCTAACCTAGGGGTAAATCTAACGCACAATCAATCACAGAGTGCAGGAAATAAGTAAATAAACATATCAATTCTACACTAGCGAACAGCATGCAGTAAAAGTTCAAAAAATATGGCACACAACTGCATAAAGTAAAACACCGGCCTATCCTAAAACTAGAGTCGGCGATCCTAGCAAACCATCTAAAGTGTGTGGGGTAGGTCATGCGGTTTTGATATATCCTAAATGAAATATTTGATTGAAATTGCTTAAGGTTTGATTGCTGATTTTTAAGGATTTGATTAATTTAAGTTTTCCATTAATTGATTCGTGGCGTTGTGCCACCAGGCTCGAGGAACCAGCCTCCTTAGGACACGTAGACCCGCAGCCCGGAGTAGTCCAGCCGATAAACCAAATTAATGTAATTGAATTAAAGATTTTAAAAGGTTAAATAATTAATGATTAATCTATTTTAAGGTTTAACACCCCTTAGAATCCATTCGTGACGTTGTGCCACCAGGCTCGAGGAACCAGCCTCCTTAGGACACTTAGCCCCGCAGCCCAGAGTAGTCCAGCCAATAAACTTCATCTTTAGGATGGTTGTTGTGTTTTTAAAAGGTTTATTCAATGTTTTAAACATTAAGCTAATGTTTCTGGAGTTTTAGAACGTTTTTGAGTTTTTAAGAATTTTTGGAATATTTTAATCATTTAATTAAGGGGGTTAGAAATTGACTTTTTAATTTAAATGTTTTCTGAAAAGTTAGTATTTTATTAAAATATTAGACCTTACTACGATCAGTTAGACAGTAAGTACGTTGAAATCGGATTTTTCTACATTTTATTATGAAAGTTTGAAGTTTTGAACTAGTTTTAACTTAGGGTTGACCAAAGAGTTGACTTTTTGATTTTGACAGATTTCTGGAAGTTTAATATTTTTAATAAATATTAGAGTTTGTTATGAGTTGAATGCAAGTGAGTTTGGGTGATTTGGATTTTTCTTAAATTAGTTATGAAGGTTTGAAGTTTTGAACTATTTAATGAATTTTAAAAAGTTTAATTAGAGAACCATTTTGTGGTTTTTCTCCAAATGAATTCCAAACTCTTTGAAATCAACTCCAAAGGTCAATAATAACCTAAGAAGAGATTCCCAAGTGTTTGGGAAATTTTTGGAATTTAAAAATATTATTAATTAATTAAATGAATTAAATATTGGTTTTTACTTAAAATTAAATTAACTACATAATTGTTGTCAAATCAGGTTGGTTTCAAATTTCTTGGGTTAAGGACTGAATTCTGGTCAGTTAGAGGGCTTACACATATTTGTTGGGTTTAAAATAGATTTATTACATTTTCTGGAAGTTTCAATGGCTTAATTAAGGGTTTAAGCTTAGGAAATTTAATTTATGGCCCTAATGATTTCCAAAACCCGTGAAAATTTTCCTAGTGGCTGTACATGTCACTAAGTTCAAGTGTTTGAAGCTTCAACTCAAGGGGAAGTGAATCCTAATCATTGAAATTCTTCTAAGTTTTCTACACATAAGCCCTTAATTAGTGTCCTTAATTGTGTCGCTAATTTTAATAGGTTTGAATCAAAGTCTTGCTAACCCTTGACTTAACATATAAAACAATATACAATCACACCAAACAAATCCTAAATCTAGGAGAACCTAAAGCTAAGTGGTGGGTGCACAACCTAAACATGCAAAGATCGATAGTAATTAAGGTATCAAAATTTTGATTAGTGAATGATTAAAACGTAATCGCTCACTAATCATCCCCCAATGACTTCTATTCAAACAGTCAATTTATGCTTAAAACTTCAAAAGGATCCCTCAAGTTTACAAGATTTAAATACATATAATTTTAAAATGGTTTTAAAATATATGTATATATAAACCTATATATATATATATTATATATATATATATATATATATAATATATATATATATATATATATATATATATATATATATATATATATATATATATATATATATATATATATATATATATATATATATATATATATATTTTAAAAAAATAAAATAATTCAAAATATTATCAAAATAAAATTTTTTATGGATTGAGAGATCCACTGGTTATAGGGTTAGTTCAAAATAAATTTTAATTTTCAAAATATTTAATATAATATTTAATTAAATACTAATTAAATATTAAAGATAATTGAATAATTCAAATAAATTAATAATTAAATCTTAAAATCAATTTTAAATTAAAGTATTTAGAATTTCAAAAATTTTGATATATTATTTGTATTTTAATGATTTAAATTGAATTTATTTGAAATTTTTGAATTTGAGACAATTAAATCAATTTAAATAATTCAAAATCAATTAATATTTAGAATAATATCTAAATTAAACTTAATTCAACATTAACTGTTTTCTAGAAATTTAAAGTATTTTAAAATTTAAAATATAATATTTAATTACCTCAAAAATACTTAATTATATATAAATAAATATTAACTTTAAAATACTTAATACGCAATACTTAACTAAATTAATATAAAAGTAATATTTTATATTGATATTAATTTTAAAATATAATAAATAATTTTATGATAATTTTATTGTATAAAATATTATATTATATATATATATTAATTAAAATTAATTTTTCTATTTTTTTAAAGAAATTTGAATTTATAAATGATTTAAACTAATTTAAACCATTTTTAAATATCTGGCGGCGGATTGCACACGTGGAGCTCTCTGATTCGGCCAAACCAGAGACAGTGGTTGGCGGGACACGCAGCGCGTTTTGGTTCACGGAGTCAAAAAATGCGGAGGCGGCGCGACGGCGGTCAGCCACGCGTCGGCCGCGGGGCGCTGGACGCAGTTTTACTTAACCACGTCAGCGTCAAACTACGGCTGTCTGATTCTCTGTGTTTCGAGATCGACGGCTTCGATCTGATCTCACGGTCTGATCTCATGAAGAAGAGATCAAACGGCGGCAACTTGATCCCGCGGTTCTGAACGAAGGGTTTAGATGCCGCCGGACCAAAAGTCGTACGCCAAATCAAATACATGGCTGAAATAAAGCATCAAACAGCTCGATCTAGACCGTTGATCGAGCGATCAACGGTCCATAAGACGTGCACCTGAGCCAGACTAGGAAAACGCCCTAGAAAACATTTTTTGGATCGTTCTCAAAATCGGCTCAATCAATTTGCTTGAAATTTTAAACTCAAATTAGAGTGATGAACTGAAACTTTGGGGAATCAACCATTTTGAATTTAAAGCATTTAATTTAACGCTATTTAAATAGGCATCTAGTGACCTATATCTAGGGATTTAAAAGATTTTTACCGTTGAATTTATAGGGAAATGACTCGGTTGTAGTTGTAGACTGTCCACGCTCCTATTTGATGAAGATCGCTCAAGCTAACACCCCCTGGATCGACTGCAATGGAAGCTTGGACGTAATACCCTTATCTCGCTAGAAGGATGATCGCCGGCGATCTTTTCCGTTGAGATCGAGCTAGGAATTAGTGGAGAAAGGTCTAGAGAGCTTGAGGGAGCTGGTGGCTAGGTTTGAGAGGCTTTTGATAGTGAGAGAGAGCTAGGGCATCAATGAGGCTTCATTTGAGCCTTTTGCCCTATTCAATCCCTTCCAGATTGAATGGAGGGTTGGAATCTACTGGATGGGCTTCCAGATGAGTGCCATCTGTCTAGGGAGTTGGTGGGAGCAGAAGGAATCAAGGACAATGGTACATCCTAGGTGGAAAGGGCTTTTTGTCTTGATTTGAGGACATGTGGGGCAACATGGGCCTTTGGATTTAAATCTAAGGGCTTACAATGGCTCAAGGAAGCTTCTAGAGCATGTTTAAACTGCTGGAGGGATTTAAATTAGGGGGGATTAATTTTAAGGGATTAATTAAGGCTCTAAAAGGGTATTTTGACCACCCATTGACTGTTTGACTAGTCAATGGGCCCAGGGATGCTGAGGTGGCAGGTGAGAGGTATTTTGGAACTGCTTGAATGATTTAATTTGGGATGGGCTAGCTTAGATCAAGCCAAATGTGTATTTAAGCCTCTTAAAAAGATTTGTTTACCATGTTGACCAGTCAACTGGTTGACCAAGGGTGAGGTGGCAGCCAAAATGACTTAGGGGATTGATTAAGAAGCATGGAGAAGGTTTGACAAAGACTTGGGTGGATTTGAAATTTAATTCAAAGTGGAGGGCCTTAAGGGTTGGTTTGGTCAAACTAGGTTGACTGAGTCAACCAGGTTGACCCAGGGTGTGGGTTTTGTCCAGGTAGGTTTGATACAATATTTGAAGTCTGGTAGAGGTGATTCCATGGTTAAATGGATCATTTGGGTCGAAAGGGCTTAATGGGCCCTTAAGCCAAAATTAGTTGACTTGGTCAACCGACTGGGTTCAGGGTCTGGAAATGGGTTCAACAGGTTTCAAATGACATTTCAAGACCAATGGAAGTGGTTCCATGGCCTGGAGAGGTCATTTGGGTCAAAACACCTATTTGGACCCTTAAAGGGTCATTTGGGTCAACTATGTTGACTTGGTCAACCAAGTTGACCCAGGGCTTGGAAATGGGTCCAACAGATTTGATTTGATATTTGAAAGTTGCTGGAGGTGGTTACACTCAATTCGGAGTTCATTTGGTTTGAAATCACCATTTGAGCCCCATAGGGGTATTTTGGTCACTTTGACCCCTGGTCAACTAGGGGTCAAAGTGGGTCCAGAAAAATACAGTTTGATGTTTAACATATCAAGATTAAAGGTCTGGAAGTGACTAGAGGCTTTGGTGAGGGCTCTAAAGTCAGAATCTTCAAAGTGACAGGTTTAGTGGCATAGGCTGTAAATATTTGAAGGTTTTACAGCCTATGGATTTTAATTAAGTTTCTGGAGTTAAAGACCTCAGAATGGGCTCAAATTTGGAGGGTTTCCTCCAGAGACATGTCCCATCAGTATGCAACTGACAGATTCTGAATCGGATGTCATTTAATTGGGTTTCAAAGTGTTTGAAATTTCAATGGAAAAGACCTTTAGGACAAAACCTTTGGACCTTGGATTTGGCTTGATTGACCTATGATCTAGGTAGATCCTAAGGTCTGAATAGATCTTAAAGTTAGGAATCTAGAAGGATCCTATAGCCTAAGAAATTCCTAGAACTTGGAGTCTAGAAGAAGTTTAGGATCTAAAGTAGCTTCTAAGGTCTAAACTCTAGAAGAATCCTAGCATAGATCCTAAGGTCAGGATTCTAGGAGGATCCTTGAATTTTAATTAATTTAGAAATTAAATTGATTTAGGATTAAGAGTAGTCCAAGTGACCTCATATAAAAATGAGGTCAACATGCTGCTCTTAGTGTAAAGTTCTGTTTGGTGGAGATATTATATGTACTTACTCTCTCTTCCCATAATAAACTTAAAATCATCAATCAAAGGTTGTAAGAATACATCAATCTTCACTTTTGGATTATGTGGCCCTGAAATGATAAGTGTAGAAACATATAAGGAGTAGTCATACACAACTTTAGAGAAAGATTGTAAGGAGTGAGTATCACGGGCCAACATGAGTACGGTGTAGCCGATTGACTGAATGGAGTAAAACCATCTACGCATAAACCTAATCTGACATTTCTTGGTTTTGCCACGAATGTGGGATGTGCACGATCAAAGTGTCTCCAAGCCTTAGCTTCTGATGGATGTGTGATAACACTTTCTTATGGAATGTGATCATTATGCCATCTCATATGTGCAACAGATCACATGGATGTATATAGCGGTTGTAGTCTCGGAATTATTGGAAAGTAGAACATCCTACTGACAGGCACATCCTTCTGCTTCATCTATTTCCAGATTTTGGTTTAAATTTTGGTGCATTGCAATGACGACATGCAATCTCTGAGATATCTTCTTTAAAGTATAACATGCATCCATTGACACAACAATCTATCTTTGTGTATTTCAAACCAAGTTTGGACAATAACTTTTTTGTTCTATATAGATCTGTATGAATTAAATTATTTGTCGGATTGGTTTCCTTAAGCAGCCCAATAAATTGATTAAAACATTCACGAGCAACATTATATTCTATCTTGATGCTTAACATCTTCATAGCAACAGATAACTCTGAGTGAGTGGTGCACCCTTTCCAGATTGGTTGCTGGGTAGCATGCAATAAATCATAAAAATTTTATGCCTCCGTATTCGATAACTCTTATGTATTTTGTTCAATTTGTATTCCAATTACATCATGAACCAATTCCTCAAGATTTGGTCAGATATTTTCAGCCTCAGCTATATTAGTACTTGTAGAAGGACCGCATTGATAATCAAATTGTGGCTCGTACTCATCATGAGAAGTCTAATACCAATATCGTGGAATGAATCCTCTGCGATACAGATCAACAGTTACATAATCTGGTGTTAGGTGCACTAGATTTTTTTGTTTAGAACATGGACATCGAAACTTTCCTTCTGATATGAAGCTGGGTAGTTATTTCGCTTGCTGAATGAAAATGTTCACCCAATTAATGAATTCATCTGTTAATGTCTTTCGTCGTTGAGATAATCGATTATACATCCAACTTCTTTGATTTCTAATATCCATAACCTACATATAGGAGCAAATAAGTAATGGATTCTCGCGCTTACGTAGATCTAAAACTTAATATATAGAGATATTAATATTAGAATTCAAGTGATGGTGAAATAGATGGTGACTGCGCCATACCTTTTGTAAATGTGTAGTGAGAACATCTACGATAAAAGTAAAAAGATATGGTAATTGTAGAAAATTATGATCAATTTGTATCCTATCTCAAAGGGTCAAGCCACTCATCCACCGAAGCATCTCATCTCTGCAACACTTAACTCATTCGACACCCTAAAGCATTGCAAGTCTCACCAATATCTTATAGAATTTTCACTTATGTTTCAAGGGGACTTTTCTATCACATAATATGCTCGATGCATGCCTCCACTTCAGCCAACAAACTTGAATTCTGCTGATAATATCCCCTTTAATTTCACCATCACTCTGAACAATAGATCCAAGATATCTAAAATGTCTACTCTTACTATTGACTTGATTGCGAAAAGTCACAATCTCATCTTTAGGTCAATTGCTACTAAAATTATACTATGTATATTTAGTTTTAGACTCTAAAGTTGACCTCCATAATTCAAGTTTACCTTAAACTCCCTCTCTAATCTTATCAACAAGTAGATTATCATTAGGAAAAAATAATACATAAAGGTACATCCTCTTGCAAATGCCTATTGAGAATGTCCATGACTAAAGCAAAAAAGATTTAGCCTTGAGGCTGATCCTTTATGTAATCCAGCCATAATAGGAAAATACTTGGTCAAAGCACCTTGTGTTTGAACACAAGAAATACCTCATGCATATATATCTATAATGTTTTGAAGACAAAAATTATTAACTCCTTTTTTTGAAGAAGTCTCTATAGCACATCTTGAAACTTTATCATATGCTTTCTCTAAATCAATAAATATCAAATGCAGATCATCCTTATTCCCTTTATATTTCTCCATCAAAATCTCTCAATAAATGTATAACTTCCATAGTAGGCCTACCCGGCATGAATCCAAATTGATTTTGAAAAGTTTTGAAACAAAAAAAATATTGAATTTAAGCATTATTGACATTTTTTTTTTTGCAAAAACTCTCAATAGCACTCCTCTTGAAACTTTATCACATGCTTTGTTTAAATCTACAAAAAAATATGTAGATCCTCCTTACTCTCTCTCTCTATATTTGTCCATCAAAACTCTCAAACAATGTATGACTTCCATAATAGATAAACTCGGCATGAATCCAAACAAATTACATGAAAAAAAAACTTACAATCAACGGGTAATGTATGGGAGGCGGAAGGCGGAAACTTCAGGTCAGAAATGGAGCTCTCGCCGGCAAGGAAGGCTATGATCGTCGGCGACGTCCGGTGACCGTCAAGAGAGCTTGGTGACCTCGATCTACGGCGAGCGACGGAGGGCGACGAGGGAAACAGCGCAGATGTGAGAGAAACGAACGAAAGAAATGAGCAACTAGAGGGGCTCGGGTTTGAAAATAAGGCTTTCACCGACGGATTTTCCGGCGTCTCAGACACCGGAAAAAATTTCGGCGCAGAATGCGCCAGTTTTAAGTCGTTGAGTTTAAAAATGTCGGGGTATTGTCCGCCGGTAATTGTGCCGACTATTTTCCGCCGTAAAGTGTGCCGAAACCATTAAAATGCTTGTATATTCCGACTTGTTTACCGGCGTCGTAGACGTCAGAATTATTCCGGTGCAATATGCACATGAAAAAATTTTGTAAACTTTCCTTCACACTATGTACCGTTACATGCGCCATATTTGCCGACGCAAATTTTCCTGCCGGAAAATCCGACGGTAATCGCGTGTTATCCCGTAGTGTGTGTTGATGATGTTCTGTGATCTGTGATGAATGTATTAGATTACCCCTATGTTAATAAGGATATGGACATTTATATTTACTAATCTAATCTTATGCAGATGATCATGCTTATGTAGGCTATTTGGGGGCTATGTCATAGTTAAAATTTTAAATTAAAAAAAATTCTATAGGTACTTACATTGATTTAGCCCCCAATCATTAAAAGCATGGCCTATATATAGGTTGCTCATAAATGAGCAAAAAGATAATTGATGATTATATGATGTTTTTTTATTGTTGTGATGATTATAAACTAGTTTTTCATTCTAAATATGTAGGAAGTTTAAAGTCCTTTTCATTTTCAAATGTAATTCAAATACAAGAGTTATGAAAGTCTTCAAAATTGGTTTGTTTATCCAAGGATAAAGGAAAAAAATGCAAAGAAGTCTCTTTCCCACTTAAGAGATTTCTTTCTTTGGGAAGCTTTTTTGGAGGATGATTGACGATGAGAGATTTGAAGACCAATAAACAAACCAATTTAATTTTGTAAATTAATTTGCATCATTCATAGGTTTTGAAATATATGTTGTTATTGGTAGAACCTTGCCACCTTTATTTACTATAGACTCTAGGATGTATTAAGTGACACTTGCCATATGAACTTTAGACTTTTGGTTTACTTTATTTTGTTCTTATGCTATTAGTGTGTTTATTTTGGTGTGTAGTATAACTCTTTTTGCATGTAAATAAAAATATTTTTACTCATTACTAATAAAAAATTTTAGGGTTGAATAACAAAGAAAAATAATCATCGTACAAAGTAAACCAAGGCTCGCCTAGGATCACATTGCATATTTTTATTTACATTCCTTGTTTAGGCACCTTCCCGTCTACAGATTAAATTCAAACCACCTAACCTATGAGTGCACTGTTTTGTTTCAGGGGAGGCCTGTTCTTCTAAGATAAAAATTATTTTTATGCCTTTTTAAAATTTCAAAATATTCTTTTTTATGTTATAAGAGTAAACAAGCATACTTGTATTAGAAACTATTTTAAAATGAAATTTAATTACATTAATTTAGAAGCATAACCGATCCTTCATGGTATGAGACTATTTAGGCTTTTTGTTAGAAGTTGGTCCCATTTTTAAATAAATAAAGACCTACTTATCATTCATAAAGATTTGAGTTATGATTTTGAAGCGACTAGAAGGAGATGTAGCTAACAATCCTAACCTAGACGAGAGTATAAGTTCACAAGAGTCAGACATTCCTAAAGCTATCTTACAAAGATATAAGGATTGTTTTATTATTCTGCATATCATTAGATTATGTTTAAATTGCCACCCTATAGTGGTTCATCTTAGTTCTAGGTTCTGAGGCTGACTAAAAATCATAAGTTCTCATCCTCCAGAAATATAATCTCACTTTTCTAATAAAATATTAACTTGAATAATAAATTTTATCTTAAACTATAAAGCCCAATATATGATA
The DNA here is from genome assembly GCA_016618105.1 of Dendrobium huoshanense. NCBI lineage: Eukaryota > Viridiplantae > Streptophyta > Magnoliopsida > Asparagales > Orchidaceae > Dendrobium > Dendrobium huoshanense. The sequence continues at coordinate 52,363,232 of CM028358.1, forward strand.
GGCTTGGGTTACCTTTAAGCTTCTCGTAATTTAGTGCCTTCTACTTTTCTCATTTAACTCTCTAAGAATTATTCAACATTGAGCTTTCTCCAAGAAAAGTTTAGAGCTTTCTCCATGAGCTTATTTTCTTCTCTTCGTTGTAAATCAAAGGTATGAAATCGCTAATTTAGTTCAGAGTTTTTTTAGGAGCACCCATCTTAAGATGTATTTAACCATAGGGGCTTGCCCTTACGAAGAATTGAGAAATCCATATTAAAATAAACTATATCTTATTTTGATAAAATATGGGAAAACATATGAGAATAAAAATCTTCTTTTCAAACCTATTTCTATTTTTAAATATTTTTTAAATGCCATTATCATTACTCCATATCATAAAATATTCTCCTTGCTAGATTTGATCTTAGAAATGATATATTTTTTTAAATGTATTCTTACTTTTAGATCCCTTATAGAATATTATATTTATCTCTTGAAATAATATAATATTCTCTTTGGTGCATCTGATTATATAAATTGTTGAATTTTTAAAACTCGTATATTTCTTCAAACATTTTCCATAACAGATGATATGTTATTCTTTAAATTGTGCTTGATTAGAAAAATGATAATTTTTAAAATCCTATTTTGACATTAAAATCTTTGTAGAATATCATGTTCATCTCTTGAGATGGTATGCTATGCTTAATGCAATATTCAATTTTAAGAAAGGAGAAAATTGAATTCGTGTGGCATTAACTTACCCAATCATGACTCAAATAAGGTTTGAATATGGCTCATGCATATTTATGGCTCATGCATATTTATGGCTCATGCATATTGATATGTCATCAAAAATTTATCTTGATCGGGCATGAATGTCGAGGCAAAACCAAGCCGGAAACTTTCAAAATTAAATACAGGATCACCTGAACTCCGATTTCAGCAAACTTATAGTCAAATTGAGCGTCTCGGAAATACAAACCCAACGACACCAAATTCAACTCAATCCGAGCCCAAATGAGTCCAAATCAAGGACCGAAACGCCGTTGGAAAGTTTATACCACAATTTGTGTTACCAAACAGTCTTCGATTTTAACGAGCTTATAGTCGAATCGAACGCCTCGACGAGACAAATCCAGCAAGCCCAAGATCGTCAAATTCTGACATCACTAAAATCTTCAAATGTCTGACAAATGATGCACGATCAAGGGATTTAATATCAGCCGTCCATTTGATCACTCCCTATTTGCCCATGATCTCACACCTATTTACAAGCTACGACAACTCTAGAAAATCTATAAATAGAGCCCTCATTTTGATGAGAGGGGGCCCAAGCAAGAAGAAGCAAGAAGCAAGAAGGAGGAGAAGTGAAGAATAAGAGGGAAGAGACTCCTCCTCGACCACCGCCGGAATTCTGCCCAAACTCCAAATGATGCCAAAATTCTGGCTGACTTCCACGGGACACCGAAATTCTGCTCGACTTCCACAGAACGCAAAAATTCTCTTTGACTCCCATAGGATGCTGAAATTCTGCCCAAGTAACGACAGAGTTCCCCCTAACGCCGAAACTCCGCCCAAGTGATACCAAAGTTCTCCTTGACCACCAACAGACATCAGACATCTACCTGACGCCGAACCTTCACTCATCACCAAGTTTCTACCCGATGTCGGTCTTCTACCGGTTATCGAACTTTCGCTGGACATTTAGCTGAAGATGGATTTCTTTCCATTGTTGGACGTTTACCTGACACGGTCCTTCCGACCTCCGTCGCCAGCCGACTACGGTCCTCCTGACTTACGTGGCCCGTCGACTACAATCTTTCTGACCTCCGTTGCCCGCCGACTACGATCCTCCTAACTTACGTCGCCCGCCGACTACAGTCTTTCTGACCTCCGTCGCCCGCCGACTACGGTCCTTCTGACTTACATCGCCCATCGACTATAGTCCTTCCGACCTACGTTGCCAGCCGACTAAGGTCCTCCTAACTTACATAGTCCGCAGACTATAGTCCTTCCGAGCTCTATCGCTAGACAACGGTCCTTATGACCTCCATCGCCAGCCGACTGTGATTCTTCTGACCTCTATCACCAGACTATGGTCCTCCCGACCAAACGAACACATCAATAGTGACTCTTTATATTCACATCAAGTAATGTACTTTATAAAATGTACATCAAGCTAAGGCCTTCTCAGAGAAGGGCCTCATTTGTAATCAACTGCTATACTAGTGGATTCATTCGAACTTGGCTAGGCCCCGTGGTTTTCCCCCCTTTTTAGGGGTTTTCCATGTAAAAATCTTGGTGTCTCTTACAAATGCTACATACTCTCTTATCTGATTGCGTGCCAGATTTTTGTACAACGCTAAGATGTTAAACTTTATATCTCTTTACCACTGCGAATACTCCTAGACGCAACACATATATTTTAATAATTATCAAAGCATACTCATAAATCTTTACTAAAATGACTTAATCTATATATGATAAAAATATAAAAAAATATTACCCATGCATATTTAAGTCACCAATAAATAAAAAAATATTCAACTCCTTTAACATTTTTCTTCTTGAATAAAGAAATTCGGATGGTAGTAATAGATAAAGTTGAAGTGTGAAGGAAGGAACATCATTTTTCATGTATAATACTAGTAGGATATAAAAATGAATATTTTGAACCCAAATAAAATTTTAAATAAATTTTCTTAAAATAATATAATATATATTAGTCTTTTTGAGCATTACGCGAGTACTCTATTAGAACACATGCAGTTGATTCTCTGCTAGGGTTTTCACCTCTCTGCTAGGGTTTTCACCCATTTTTCTGCCCTAGCTGTCCGTATTTCACCCCTCTTCTACCACATGTATATCAACAATTTTTTCTCTTGTCTCTACCTAGGATGGTAACCATCCTTGACTTCCCACCACCACAACCACTATTAATACCTCCCTCCATTGCCTCTCCCCCTACTTAGAGGTTAATGTCTCCACCATTAATTGGAAAAGCATTTTATCTACCTGCAATACTTCCTCTATGGACTAATCTTTCAATCTTCATCAAGCCCGACAATGAAGTTGTGTATTTCTTGGAGGATGAAATAATTGAGGGTTCAAAGGATTGGAGCCTTTCCCTCACAAGCTACTCTCTTATAAAAAACCTTTTTATAAAACCCTTTTATCTTCTATCGAGAAAGTGTGGAATCTGGAAGGTAACATTTCCCCTCATCTCATTGTCAAATGATTTTTTCCTCTTATTTTTCTCTTCTCAGGAGGATTATGATAGGATTTGGTCAGGAGGTCCCTAGTGTAACAATCCAAACTATTAATTATCGAGATATTATTTGCTTTGACTTAAGTATAACTTCCCAGAATCAAATTTAGAAGAATTATTTATTTTATTTTCTTAATTAATCAACCATAACTTCTATAAATTATCATTGTAATAAATCTATATCCAGTAAAAATAACTAACAATTACATGACTCATTACATGATATTCATTCTTCTAAAATCAATATCCAGGAGACCAGTACAATCACAATCTATCATAAAGTCCTAATGACAAAAAAAACTTGAGGATTTCTATCAACCTCACTCTAACTGGTTTTAACCCCTTCCTTAACCTAAAATCATTAAAATCCACATAATAGGCTTAAAAACCTAACAATAATTTAAAACTCATTAAAACTTTTAAAATAAAGATAAAAGAATCAATATAAAATGCTCAGTCTAATATAATCAATAGTAGTCTAAAACCAACTTTTAATGAAAGGACTAAAGAATACAATATATCCATTTTAGCATTTGAAATTTTATTGCCTACTAGATTAGGGGTTCTATAATACCTAAAACTTGCTCCAAACAAATTTAGAAAATGTGTGCTGGATATCTCTTACGTGAGGAGATCAATGTATGAAAACTTCAGATGATTTCTTAAAAGAGAACTTGCCTTCCAAATGCTAATTAGGGGCTCAGATTGCATTCCCTTCTAGATCTGTCTTATGCATTCTATGAATCCATCTGGAGGGCTTTATCTTAAGATAACATGTTGGGACATTGGATAAGATGAAATTAATCTTTCCTTTTGGAAACCTTCTAGTGGGAGAATCATTAAGTTTTGGAAATGCATTTACATGGATGCTCTTCAAATTAAAAGTTATTAATTTTTCATTTAACATTTCTTCTACTTGCATGTTCTCTCTTCCTTATGACCCTTTTTAACAATAAAAAAATTTAAAAAAAAAAGTATTTAAAAATAAAATATTTAAATTTCTGTTTAAACTGGAGTACAATGACACTATGCTTGATAGTGTTACAGTGCTAGGCTTGAGAGCACACTGGTGCCATAAATCATCACAGTGATAATAAAACCTCTATTCTATAATAATTTGAATTAAACATGCAACGATATTAGGCTACTAATTATATATATAATTTTAAAAATATCCTTATTATTTACCTCTTACCCTCCCTCACTCTCATTCTTTGGATGAGATGAAGGGGAAGAAGAAGAAAAAGGGGAAGAAGAAGAGAGAGAAAGCTCTTCAGAACATTTTTGTCCGCTATTCATATTAAAGATTATGTTGCATTCATTGTAAGTGACTAAACTCTTACTTTTGTTATTAATGATTTTAATTTCTACGAATTCTATGTCTCCTAGATCTACCAAAACATGCATTATCTCATATAATTATTTATATGTTATAAACTTAATTATCTTGAACGATTTGATATAACTTATTGCATTTTATTGGTTAAATAAGTGTATATAAAATTTTATGTAAAATGATTAGGAAAAATATATAATAAAAATGAGTTGAAAAATAATGTATTATGATTTGATATGAAAATACTGAAATGTGATTTGGGTTGAAATAATTGATATGATAAAAATGTATTAAAATGATATACTAAACTTATAATGATATAATATAACTGATGTAATGATTAATAAAAAATATAAATGGTATGATAACCTCATGTGATACTCTTAAGATTCACTTATTTATTAATGAGTCATAAATAGTTGGCAAGTGTTTGAGAATTATAAGGAGTCGGTGCGACTGATTCATGTGATTCACTAATTGAGAGTCATAAGGAGTTCACTTATTGTGAGTTATAAGAGGCGACTGATTGTGAGTCATAAGATCTGGAGCAAGATCAAGATACTACATCTTAATATATGATAAATGATAAGAATACTTAGATACATAATATATAGTACTGACACGTGATATACAATTACTTTATATATAATTGATTACCTTATGTAATTTAATGAATTATATGATTGATTGATTGATTGAAAGATAACGGTAGAATGACTGGTTGATTGATAGAACGAGATGTGATGTATAATATAACTGATAAATTAACACATGTGACCAGTTTAAATAACATATATTGATGCATTAACTTCCTTACATTATTTACAACATCCTTACATGATTTATAGAACTGAAAAATTGATATAGGTGACTGGTACAAATAACGTATATATTAATGCATTGACTTCTTTACATGATTTACAACAACTTTATATTATTTATTATATATTATTTCTCTTTTGCCTTGCATTGATTTCAATTGTAAGATTTTAGTTATTGGTTGGGCTTTTATGTGCATTTTATAATTTTATATGATTTTTGGTAAAGGTAAGGAACCTGTAATTTAAGGCTTTATAGTAATGATGTTTTGGTTTTATTTTAAATTCTTTGATTGTATATTATTTTTATTACTTGCCATGGCTATTGTACAGTCAATGATTGTAGAATACAAATATTGACTATAAAAATATAATGATTATTTTTTACTCTTATTTGTTTTTTTTTTAATAAAATTAAATAGTTTTGGATATCAAACTAATAAAGTTGTTAATTGTAAGAAAAATAAATATAATGAGAATAAAAGATAATAAAAGAAAAAAAGAAAAGAAATTCTTTTACTTTAGATTTTGGGGAATGACACTCTTGGGGTAAAGATAGGGCTATTTCTGAGATTTTATAAGCTCTCTGTGGGCTTTGAAAATTCGGCCCTTGCCCCCCCCTCCCCCCCCCCCCCCCCCCCCCCCCCGTCCCCGCCGCTACTGATTGTGCTTTTATTTGAGCAAGAGAGTTTTAACGGAATAAGTTCCAGGGTAAATTTTGGAAGGCAGATGGGTTTGTAGATAAGACACTACCCAGAGATTTTGCCCTCATTTTACGAGGACTTTATGATCTGAGTTCTAGTTTCATATAGGCGCAAGCCCCTATAGTTAATTACCCCTCCTGATCATGAGAGAGAACTTTCGATTAAAGCTAGTCATCAATCAGATATGTTGTATCCATAGATATGTAGTATCAAGCGTATAATAGCAGTATGGGTTTGGATTTGAAAATTGGGTTTGAATTTGAGCATTGGGAAGAATTTGATATTTAAAATGAGAAATTCACCATCTCACACTTAAAGCGGATGGTGGGGGAATGGATGATTGACCCAATTAAGATCCCATAGTTTTGTCTCCCCGGGCCATAGTGGTCCCTGGGCTACTTAGTTAGAGGAGGTAGACGACCCAACCTAACAGAAGGATCCTTATCGGTAGTCATGGGTTGCTTCGTCCAAGGGGACCTTGTAGACCTAGGTTGGATGTTTGCCTAAGGGGACCAATTTGAATTCACCTTAGCTGATAGAGGGCTTTATGCTCTATCGATCATATCCTATTGATTCATATCTTAAGGATTTGATGCCAATAAGGAACGTATTGGCTCTGGCCATAACGGGTATTTCGTAATGCCATTTGGCGGCAAAACCACTCGGTTCAGAGGGCCCGGGTCATAACCGTTTATCCTGCGATGCCATTTAGCAGCAAAACCGCCGGTTAGAGGACATGTATCACGTCCTTACTAATAGGAGATTATTTGAGAATAGATCCTAGTGATATTTTCGTCTAGGCATTTGACTCTATGTGAGCTGAAGTAAATTTTAATTTGTCCACCTCGGCAAACTATTGCGAAGGGTGGATGGATTTTGCTTAATGTGCTTAATGGATTGATTTCAATTTTAAATATTTTGAAATTTGTGATTTTAAGCTTTTTTGGATTTTTGAATATTTGGAACGGCATTTGAAAAATATTTGGGAACCCCTCCGGTTGAGATCTTCATTCAACACGACCATCATCGGGGTGGAGAGGTCATTTCTCTTTTTTCTGGATTAAACCTTGTCAACTCTATCTACTGGTCGACAGAGGGTCAGGTTTCATGGGTTTTATGTCTTTATTAGTGAGATCTCTTGATTATAGGCCTTGAAGGCCTAATATGAATGTATTAAAACAAATACATCGATCATCACAATCGCATATTTGTTTGATTGTTCGAACTCTGTCGACTTCTATTGACCCGTATAGAAGGATCGGGTTCAAACTTGAATTCACTTATTGACCCGCATAGCATCCCTAGGTATCACGTGTGTACCAATAACACGCTCGTCGGGACCCATGCGGACGTTTGGGAGCATTTTATACTTGAACCCTATCGACTCTTGTTTATTCATATAGGAGGATCGGGCTTGAATTTATTAACCCGCGCAATATCCCTAAACGTAACGTGTGTACCAATAACACGTTCTCCAGAACCCATGCGAGTTTTATGATTGCTTTTACCCCTTTTAGTATACTTATGTGTATACAAAATAATGTGCACGTACGGGGTACTCTAAAAGTATTTGTAGATGTCTTATGTCCGCTTGTAAAGATGTTGTAGATCTAGTAGCGTGGCGTAGCAGCTTTTGAATAGAATTATTCGATGCTTTATACCGGTAAACTGTCGTGCACTACTGGCATGATTTGCGCAGGTAGATTGTAGTGCACTAACTAATCTCATGCTTTGTATTTTATAGATTCTTGTAGGTGGCAAGTTGTATGCATGATGAACCAATGACTTTGCTTACTAACCTTTGAATTTTGACTAACTTAATGATCTCCAAAATTCCTTGGAACCTCTATGTTATTGATTGGTTGTAAGCACATTGTCATCCCTTCAATTTGATTTCTGTTTGCAAGAAAGTTAGTGTGTCTATCGCATGTCAAATTCTTCTGCTTGAAGGGAGCCGGTGTATCCACTTTGAATCAAGTGGTTTTGAATGTATGAAGGCGGCATTTGCCTCAGACTTTTGAATGCACCTTCACTAACCATTGTTGATTGTAGCTTGCAAGGTTGAATATGCCTTCTTATGTTTTGATCTTGATTATAGGGATACCCTAGCGTTTGCTGCATGCTTCTGCATATGCTTATAGAGCATATCACCAACTACATTAAGTCATTATGTTTATTGTACCTTGATCTTTTTCATTTGCAAGATATTTATACGATTACTTGCATGCTGACTTGTACTGACTATGGGAGGGCCACACTTCAGCCTTAATCTAATATTTCATTTGTCTCGTCTCTCCTATGGAATATGTCTTGGCGTTGACTGCAGAGTGTTTTATTTGTTATGTATCATCATGTGCATTAATTTCCTTTGTTTGCAAGAGGGAAATATGTTCATCTTAGTGATTGATACATGCATCATGCTCAATCATCATCACTTGTGAGTGAGTTATCTTACATATAAGTTGCAATGCTTGTTGGTAAAAAAAAAAGTTGCAATGCATGTTAGAGAGAAGACTGAACTTGCTTGATATTGGAGGATTGCAAGTGATAGAGATGCTACCACATTCATTTATATAACTTTCATGCTTCATAAATGTACATTTTTATTGCAATTATACATATTCATGTTGATTATTTCTTGTGAAACAACAAATCATGCATGTCTAAACTTATAATCAATTCATGTATGAATCTTAATTCATTTCTCTTTGATTGTATCATTCTTATGATTTCATTTATATTATTTATAATTCGTTTGAGCTTCTTTGTGTCAACATTCAGATCAAGCTCTTTGTCCAAGCTCGAGTCCAAGTTCAATCACAGTTCTTTGAAGTCTAAGTGAATTCAAGTCTTGTGCAAGTCCCCGATGATCCAACTCAAGTCTTTGCTTGAGTTTAAGTGTTCAAGTCATTTTCAAACTGAGTTCATGTCCAATACATTCAGTTCATTTGAATATGAGTTCTCTTGCCCTTTGTCAAAATGTTCAAATATTTGCTTATTTCATTTGATTTGCCAGTTTAGTTACTGTTTAAATTGAATTAGGATCCTTTTGTTTGCTCACAACACAAATATGAGCTCAAGTTCAAATGTCCACATTTTGTCCAAGTCTTGTCCATGATTCACTAAAAATTTTGGCAGCCTCCCGGCGTCTCCCCCGTTTAGGAGAAAACTACGGGAAACTGGGCCATCCCACCACGCTACTTGAGCGTGTATGGTGGGTGTCAGGAGGACACCGGGCCTTACATCTTTCATCCCACCACGCTACGTGAGCGTGTATGGGGTCTTCAAAAGTACACGTATGAAGAACACAAGTGAATATCCCCACCACGCTACACGAGCGTGTATAGGGCTTACCCACTTCGTTGTATGCGTCGCACTGGGCTCCCTCCTACCGTGCTACGAGAGTGCGTATAGGTGGTCCTCCTGTCCGCCGCAAACGTCAAAAATGGGATTTAAAGTGATTACCCGCTTCATCGTAGGCATCGCACCAGACTCCCTCCTACGTGCTACGAGAGCGTGTATAGATGGTTCCCCAGTCCGCCATGAACAATAAGAATGGGAAATCTGAGTTTTAGGTGATTACTCGCCTAGTTTTAGGTGTCACACCGGGCTCCCTCCTACCGTGCTACGAGAGCGCGTATAGGTGGTTTCCCGGTCCGCTACGAACAACGAGAATGAGAAATCTGAGTTTTGGAGATTATACCTTCGGGGTCGGCGGCAAAGCGGCAAAAGAAATGTACAAAATGCATAAATACTTTCTCTTTTCTTTTCCCTCTTTTTTTTTTTGAAACCACTTTTCTTTTCTTTCTCTTTTTTTTTTGAATCTTTCCTTCTTTTTTTTTTTTTTTTTTGAAAACTCTTACTCTTTTTTTTTTTTTATATATCTCTGTTTCTCTGTATATATATAAATTTCTTAACTCTAAAGATACCACACTTAACATCATTAGTCCATAACTAAATAACTAAATCAAATAATGATAGCCATGATATTGATTTCAAATAATGATGATTATTTAAAGGCAATTGAGAAATATAAATAAGAAGTTAAATATAAATAATATAGAATCATGAATAAACCTCTTCTCTTTCTCTTGGAGATTAGATATTGGCCAAATAGTATCAGGTTTAGAGTGAATGGGCTACGTGGAATTATAGGATAATTTGAAATGGGTCGTTGTAGGTTTGATTTGGAGTGCAGTGGAGCTATTTTTAAAGGCTGCTCATGGGCTTGAAATTGGAATGTAATAGGGCTGTTTTGGGCTGGAGTTTACGGGTAAAACAAGGCTGTTATGGGTCATCCTACCGTAAGCAAGAAATCTCCATGTGTAGGAACAAGTTGGCAAAGCTATAGTGGGCTGCAAAGAAGTTAGCAAATGAGAACTTTATGATAGATTTTCAAAGTGGAAGTGATGGGCCTTGGGCTGATTGAACTTGTATGAATGGGGAGAGAATCATAAGGCAAGCAGATATGTTGAGGTGTGGGATTTAGAAGATATAAAAATGGAATTATGATTATTCCCTAACCGAAGGAGGTTCTCAAATAATGGAGGAAGATTTGTATTTTTTTTATAGAGTAAAGCGGGAGGAAGATAAGCATTAAATGAAACATGGATATTATTCTTACACACAAACTTATCCTTGTGCTTATCGTTTTGATTTTGTCAAATCCTAAGAGCTGGTTCGGTTTGAGGCACTCAATTTACCGGAGGAGTGGAGAGACGTGAGGTGGACTGTGGCTTATTGTTGCTGTTTTGAACTTAAGGCGGATTGGTGAGCTAAGGGAGAGTGAAGTTTCTACAACAGGTTTTGGGGTGCTCTGGATGGGAGACTTTCACTTTGAGAAGGTTGTGAGAGTGCTGTTTTTTTTTTTTTTGAATCAAGTGTGAAGGAAAGAGGCGGGGAGCAGCTTTATAGGAGTTTGGATGAAGCAGAGAGGTGCTGGTTGGATAACTGCTTGGAAGAGAAAACAAGGAAGAGCATAAGACTGAAACTTCAAGAATGAGAAAAAAAAATAAATGAGAGGGAAGGCCAGTGTTGGAGAGTAGATATAGGATTTCAAACTCCTATTTTTTATCATTATTTCTTTTTGCTGATGGGATAAGACATGGATAAGATTTGTGATGTGAAATTGGCAGCTATGCAGAAATTTTGAGTAGGATTTTGTAGAGATATGGGCAGATATGCAATGATTTAAGCCCCTATTTTTATTTTATTTTTTGTCTGTTTCCCTTGGCTGTATAGTAGAGGTCAACAAATGCTCCCCAACAAATATAGTTCGTGTCTAGAGCAAACCACGTTTGTTGTATGCTGATTGACCTTGCAGATTTTAAGATATTTGTTCTAGATGTCACACTAAGGATTTCATTTAGTGGATCTCCAAGAATTTGCATGGATGTCACACTACTTTCTTTCTCCACTGCTCTTTTAGCTGTATCCACAGATGGCTGGTATCTTGTATTTGTAGATTGACTATGGTGGATAACATCATCATCATTTGTTCTCTTTAATCACCAGGATCACTTTAGTTGTTGCTTTTTCGTTTATGCTCAACCTTCTTCTTTCATATGGTTGTAACTTGGCAAAATTTTAAATATTTATTAGGGGATCTCGGCATGCAGCGCAATGTCGACCCAAATAATTATTTAAAATTCCTTTAGTCTTTAGGGACATTTATAGAGGTCATCCAATGTGCTCATTCCACAACTTTGGCTAGAGCCTTGAGATTTTAATCCCTTCTGTCATGTGCTTTGTGCTGCGGACTTGATGAAGGGTTATCTGATTTATCTTTACTGACTTGTCAAAAGATTTATATACCTTCTACCATTTGCTTCTAGCTTTGGCAAGCTTGATGAAGGAGAAGATGCCGGTGACCTAAACATTTAGGTTTATATTAGGTCGGTGGCGAAAAAGTCATCGGTCCAAAACTTTGTACATAACAGACTTATTGATGACAGAATCCACTTAGTTCGGCCTTAGGCCTTATGTGAAATTTGAGATAATTTTCTTCGGTCCTTTACTTTGTGCTTTGGCGGACTTATTTAAGAAAAGTTCATTCAATCCTTGCTTTATGCTTTACGGATTTTTTGAAGGATTTGTAGGTTCTAGATTCAGTTAATAGTATCGAACGTGGGTAGTATCTTGATCCTTAACCACTTGATGAGATTTATTCTGAATCACTTGAGTTCATCAGATCAAGAAAGCTGGTATTTAACAGCTCTTCATCCTTTGGTTATTGAAATGGGGGTTCCTCTACTGCGGCCTTTCTTATGGCTTATTAAGTAGACGGAGCTGCCAACGATCCGATCATATTTGAGCTTATTGGATCTAACATCTTACACCCATTCAGAATTCAGACTTGAGCTATGAGAATTTTGTTTTCTAATGCTGATTTCACTGAAGTTGATAGATTTAAAGTCATCATTTGTGGTTGAAGATTTTGGAGCCTACAAACATTTGGTAGTTGCTCGAGATCCCTCCTTCCCACTAGAACTTTTATTCTCCAATCATTTAGGAAAATTTTGTAGGCTACGATGACTTGAACTTGTCGAACCAAATTTACTTTCATGCTTCCTACAGTCCCTACTGACAGGTTGACGAAACAGGGGTTCCGCTACTTTTGTTAGAGTGCGTAGCCACAAAATTCTTTTTCTTAACTTTTGAACCTTTGTATGTTAGAGAAGGTGGTGTCTCTAATTTTTGAAAGATCACATGCATATGCTTTGAAAAACAAGTATTTGTATAGTACAAAATAATATTTGAATCAATTATTTTAAATATTTATTCGAGGATCTCGGCATGAGGCACAATGTCGACCCGAATAAATATTTAAAATATCCCCTGTGTTGTAGGGATATTTTAGGGCATAAAGATTTGGAATTTTGAAATTTTAAATATTCATTTGGGGATCTCAGCGTGTGGCACGATGTCAACCCAAACGAATATTTAAAATACCCCTAACTCGCAGGGACATTTTGGATAGACTTTATATCTTTGAGATTTTAAATATTTATTCAGGGATCTCAGCATGCGGCGCGATGTTGACACGAATAATTATTTAAATTGCCCCCAATTTCACAGGTGATTTTGAAATACATTCTTACTATACAAGAGAATTTCAAAATATAAATGTGCACTAATAAATATGTACATTGCACTTTTGCTCATTCTAAAGTGCACTTGTTATGAAATTTTCATGCATTATACTTCTTTAAATGTCGGTCATTAATATGTGGCATAGGTCTATGACCGTTCAGATCGATCAACTGATAAGCTCCTCCTTGGAACATTTTCTCGATGATGAAGGGACCTTCCCAATTGGATATGAATTTGCCATCAATTTTTCGGTGTGGGATGATTGGTCTTCTCAGCACCTTGACCAATTCTCCTTCTTGAAATGTTCGAGGATGCACTATACGATCGAAGGATTTTACCATTCTTCCTCAGTAGATCTCTAGGTTTTGTGGGGCTTGTAATATGAGTTCATCAAGTGCATCGAGCTCTTCCATTTTGAGATGGACATTTTGCTCTTGAGTGAGATCATTCTGAATTGCTACCCTAAGTGACGGTAGTTCAATTTCCAATAGTAATACGGCTTCAACACCGAACACTAGAGAGTAAGGAGTGGCTTTGGTTGGTATTTTGTATGTTGTACGGTATGCCCATAGTGTTTCTATCATCTTCGTATGCCACTCTCTTTTATTCTTGGTGAGGATCTTTTTCAACAATTTCATTAACGTCTTGTTGAAAGCTTCTGCCAAGCCATTTGTCCTTGGATTATATATAGATGAATACCGTCAATCAATTTTATGCCGATCAACAAACTTGTAGATTTTTCTACTTTTGAATGCAGTACCGTTATCTAAGATTATGCGACGTGGTACATCATATCTGTAGACAACATTATGGGTAAAGAAATTGATCACGTGCTCGGATGTGACCTCTCTAAACGGAGCTGCTTCTACCCACTTGGAAAAGTAGTCCGTCGCTACCAGAATAAAGCGGTGTCCCACTGAAGACGATGGATCTATCGGATTGATTATATCAGTGCCCCAGCATTCGAATGGATAAGATGCTACTATTAGATGCAGAGGATTTGGAGGCTGATGTGTAACATCGCCATGGATTTGACACTCGTGGTACCTCTTAGCGTTATCGATACAATCTTTTAATATTATAGGCCAATAATAACTCATTCTCTTAATTTTAGCAACCATCTTAGGACCTGACTGATGTGCTCCACAAAGTCCTTCGCGGACTTCTGCTACTACTTTATTAGCTTCCTTGGTCCCTAGGCACCTTAGCCACATTAAAGTACAACGTGTCATTGACAAATGCGTATCACAACGCCCTTTTTCGGATTTGTGCGGCCGTAGACTTTTCTGTCTGGAGTTTGTTTTCTTTGAAGTAGTCAATGAATGACTGCCTCCAATCATTTTCGACTTCAATATCCAAACAATGCCACCACGATTCTGAAACTTGACGAGCTTTACGTCTCTTGGCCACATAATATTCTTCTGGATAATTTTTCATAATGATTTGATGGAGAGGTTGAGGGTCAACTGAAATTTTATCTCATTGGCTTGAATCTGGTACTTCTTCTGCCATCGAAAATTATAATATAGCGGGCTCCAAGACCCTACGAGTGTAAACTCCGATGAATATAGGCCTCTCCTCGTTGATATTCGTCATTTCTTTGGTTGATTTGGCCAGACAATCTGCTTTAGCATTCTGTCCTCAAGAAACTCAAGCTATTTCAATATTTGGAACTTGCTTCAGAAGTTCGAGAGCTCGTCGGTGGTAATGGGCCAATTCAACTTTGCCAACTTTATAAATACCGAGGACTTGATTTATCACGAGCTAAGAATTACCGAAGATTTGGAGATATTGGATTCTGACATCAATCATAATCTCCAGCCCTGTTAATAGAGCTTTGTACTCGATTTTGTTGTTGGTCTGAGATTCAGTCAAACTGAATGAAAATCTCATTATGCAATAATTGAAGGTCGAGCAGGTTTAATCGATGATGCACCATCAAAGTACATCTCTCAAAATTATGATTTGTTTTCTTCCTCGATATGCATAATCTGCTCATCAGGCAAATCGTCATTTAGCGTAGAATTTGCCGAGATTGGATGTGCGGTGAGGAAGTCTGCCAAGGCTTGACCTTTCACCACCTTTTATGGTATGTATGTGATATCAAACTGCAGTAATAATACTGCCCACTTAGCTAGATGACCTGTCAATGCTGGCCTTGTCATCAAGAACTTCAGCGAATCGATCTTTGATATCAAGGTAATTTTGTGGGATAACATATAGTGGCAGAGTTTCTGAACTGCAATAATTAGTGCTAAACAATGCATTTTAGTAGGAGAATAACATCTTTCTATTCCGATCAACCTCTGACTAATGTAGTAGAGTACGTTTTCCTTTCCTTCTTCATTGTGCTGGGCCAATAATGCTTTGAGGGACTCTTCTAGTGCTGATGTATACAGCATAAGAGGCTTCCCCGAAATTGATGCTGCTAGAATGAGAGGATTTAATAGATATCTCTTGATACTATCAAATGCCTCCTGACATTCTGTATCCCATTTGAAGCGTACATCTTTTTTCATTAGCTTTGAAAATGGCTGGCACCTGCCTGACATATTTGATATAAATCTCTGGATGAAAGCCAGTTGCCCTTGTAGTGAGCGAAGTTGTCGAAGGTTCTTTGGAGGCGGCATCTCCATGATTGCCTTGATCTTGTTGGGGTCAACTTCGATACCTCGATGACGGACAACGTACCAAAAAAATTTTTCAGAAGAGACTCTAAAAGCACACTTGAGGGGATTCATCTTTAGATCATACTTTCTGATTGTTTTAAATACAATCCTCAAATCATCTAGGTAATCTCTTCGATCCATGCTCTTGACAACAAGGTCATCCATGTAGCACTCAACCTTTTGATGTATCAGCTCATCAAATATATGCATCATCACCCGTTGATAAGTGGCACCAGCATTCTTTAGGCCGAAGAGCATAACTGTGTAGTAGAAGATGCTGATGGGCGTCTTGAATGATGTGTGCTTTTCATCTTCAGGTGCCATTTTGATTTGATTGTAGCATGATGATCCATCCATAAATGAGAATATATCATAGTTGGAAGTGTTGTCCATAAGGAGTTCAGATACAGGCAGTGGAAAATCATCTTTTGGGCACGCCTTATTGAGGTCCCAAAAATCGATACAGATACGAATCTGCCCATTCTTCTTCTTCACAGGGACGATATTGGCGATCCAATCAGCATACTTTTCTTCTTGTATGAAGTCTGCTTCTATGAGCTTCTTGGATTCAATAATCACATGTTCTTCTATCTCCAATATCATTCTCCTTGTAGCTTGCTTAACATATGCTAAATCTGGTTTGATTGCTAATCTGTGAACTGCTACGTCAGGGGATAAGTCAGGCATCTTAGCATATATCCATGCAAAGCAGTCCCTGAATTCACAGAGTTCTTTTATTTCTTCTATTTGTTCTTCGGCAAGGAGAGAATTAATGAAGGTTGGGCGAGGGTCTTCCTCGGTTCTCAAGTTGATTTCTTTTAGCTCATCCATTGTGACTACCTGTCCACCATCTTTAAGCTCTTCTGGTGTAGGTTTGGCCTCAACTGGTTGATCATAATAATCATCAACTTTGTACACCCCCTCATCACCATCATCATCATATTTAATTTCCCCACATGTGATTACTTGGCAAATCTCATTTCTGGGGTACTTCCGTACAATAAATCCTAGACCATTTTTTGCAAAGATATCCTTTTTCTTTATTAAGTGAGGATTTCTTCAATACTAGAGGCTCAAGTAAAAATGAACTTGCTGTTTGGAGGAACGAGTTTTACCTCGCTTTCGCAATATTCTTTGAATATTTCTGATATTGTACCTGGGAAACCTCGTAGGTACTAATTCTTCGTAATCAAAGAGTGTACAAAACCAATCTCGATTTATTTCCTTTTCGAGTTTCCCGATCAAATAAAATAGACTCGCTGGTCCACCTTTTTCTTTTAGGGGAGGTACATAGAATGTTACGAGCTCTTCAACACAATGCACTTCTCGCAGAGTGACTTTTTTGATGTGTTGCAAGAGAATGCGTGTGACTACAAGTACACTATCTAAGATTAACAGACTGTCTATTCTTCTAGAGAACATATCCTGCATTGTGTTCATATAGATAGAATCGTAGTCATAATCATCATTTGAGTATTCAACCTCCATACTCCTTTTGGTTGTTGACTGACGTATCATCTTGGATTTTGTAGGGGTGACATCACTTGCATTTGTGTCACTCCCTAAATGAGGTAAGTATTTCCTTTCTTTCGGGATGGTTGATACCTTGGGAAGAGTCGGCGTTGCCTTCTTTCTCCCCACCTGCTTCTTCTTGGTTTCTGATTTAGGTTGCTTTGTAGTCTCTGGTTCTGATGTCTGTACCTCAAGAGAGTTTGATGGCTTCAACTTCTTTGGAATGAAGTACTTTGCATCTTCATATATCTTCACTTCATGGACTGTAAATGGTTGAATGTCACCAAATATTATGAATTCTCTTCCATCCCTGAGGTACTTCATGCATTAGTGTAGTGTTGATGGGACGATGCCGTACTCATGCAACCAGGGGTGGCCAAGGAGTACTTTAAAGGTAGTAGTTACATCAATCACATGAAATTTGACATCTATATGAAGCTCTCCAAATGTGAGAGAGAGTGTAAATGATCCTAGTGTCTTCTGCCCCTTCTCATTAAAGCCAAGCACTATTAGCTTATCTGACACAAGATACTCTACATCGAGGCATAGTGATCATAGTGCTTTCAAGCTCATTAGATTTATAGATGACCCTAGATCGATCAAGATTTGGCTAATCATCATCCCATCACTTTCTGTAGAAATATACAAAGGATGGTTATGATCTGCAGTCCTAAGCATCATGTCTTCTTCGGAGAAGGTAATGAACGACTCATTACGAGCTTGCAGAATCTCAGTCAAATTATATTCAGCAAAATACACCTCGTATCTTTTGGGATCTTTGAGAGCCAGAATCAAAGTCTCTCTGAGATCTTTAGTCATTAATAAGGCATCATATATACTGAGTTGTACAGGTATTTTCCTCAGATGGGATAAGACATTATAATCTACCCCAGTGGCTGAAATATTCTTTTTCTTAGGATCTTCAGTGATAATATCATCATTGATAATTATCTATTTTCCCTTATCTTTGTTAGAAGCCTCTTTCTTTGGTGGAGGCTGCAGTATCTTACTAATTCTCAACTGCATCTAGGCAACCTTCTCCGGATCAGACTCATTTAATGATATATTTTCTTCTGAGTCAACCATTGTTTCTTCTAGGGATTCATCTGTTGATTCAGAGTCACCACCCAGGTTTATATGTCCCATCTGCGATGCTATGTCGGGGTCTGACCCATCTTCCTTTGGAAAATATAAGTCCTCTTTTGAGCTATAGTCCATTGATGTCACCATCAGATAGGATCCAAAAATGACTTCTTCAGTATATAGTGCCACTGAGATGACCCGATATACTTCTTTTGGGAGAGATTTCTCATCATATTCTTCAGCTTCATCTATTTTAAGCTCTGCCATGAAGTCAGCGAGCTTGATAGGTCGCCTCATAATATGATAATATTCATTCAAACTGTCAATAACCCTTTGAGTTGTTATCTTTTTCTCTTTGGGCTTCTTCAGTTTGATTTTCTTCTTGGAGGATTTCACCCTTTCAAACTTCGAAGTGTCAGCTTGATTGGGGAACTGTTTAGAAGTAGAAGCTCGTGTCATAGGCAAAGCTTTCAAGTTTAATACTGGCTCCGTAGGAGATTTCCACTTCACCCCTGGAACTCCTTCAAGTTGTTTCAATATTTTCACAGTATTCTTAGAGACCGCAGTCTCTCATTATTCTTCTTGAGCTGGCTTCTTTTCATTTCTTCTTTCTTCAGTCGGGGGTATGAAAGAGGGCGTGACCACTCGAGTTGATTCTTTTCTGGGATTGATCAACACATTATCTGATAATATAATCTCTCCCTTCCGGTATTTTCTTTCGAGTCAATCCTTAAAAACATAACAATCTTCAATAGGATGGCTGACTACCCAATGGTATGGGCAATAATTTGGGTCACTAGTGTGCTTCGACTCTTCGGGCCTCTTGCATTCAGGCAATTTTAGACCCGTTTTCAACACATATCAAAATAATTTGGTGACACTCTCCCTCTTGAACGAATATTCTTTATTCATTTTATCTTTGAGGGATTGGAATGTTCTATCACCAGTTCCTATTGCCTGTCTCGGACGTTCTCCACCACCTTGATAAGTTCGTAGCTTATCATTTCCCCCTAGTATCAACTTCGTTTGGGGGTTGGGGTTGTAGACATGTTTAGGCTTTTGTTCATACTGCATTGGTTGTTTGCCTTTGTATATATTATAAATCACTTGCCTTTCTCTAGCAGCTCTAGAGAAGAATGTAGAGTCGGCATCACCCCTTCTAGCACCCAGGGCCTTAGTCTTCTTGGGCTTATTAGAGTGATTTTATGATCTAGACAAGTTCAATTTCTCAAACTTGTCCACTCTGTCTAACAAGTCTTGAAATGTGTTGATTGTAGCTATGCACAGAAAGGGTTGCATCTTGTCATCAATGTTGCCCATTAATAACTGTACGGCATGTTCTTCTTCAAGTTGTTGTTCATATTTCATGCTCGGGTTGCGCCAGCGAGTGATATATTTGGTCACTGATTCTTCTCTTTTTCTCTTATCTAGAGCGAGGTCAGCGACTGTAATATTCTCAGTTGCGCTAGCAAATCTCTTCACAAACATCGTTTTTAATTCTGTGAAAGTCTTCATATAATCATTTGGTAGTTCAACGTACCATTCAGAGTAGTTCAGCGTACCATTCAAAAATAGTTTCTGTCAAACTGCTAATGAATTGTCGGAAGAGCTGGGTGTCGTTGCCTCCTGTGTTCCCGCAGGTGGCTTTAAACTGTGCCAGGTGCTGCCTGGGGTTGTTATTACCATTAAAAGTATTAAACTTTGGTATTGAATATCCTTTTGGATACGACCCTTGATCGTATTCAGCAGGATACGGATGACCCTTGCCCACTAGTTTCTCCGCCTGATCAACGGCTATGATAGCCTTGATCTTTTCTGTGATTATTCCTTCCAACTGTGCAGCAGTCATGGGCTCAGAAGTACTTGCAATGTTCTGCAGAGTGGGTTGGCGGGTAATGTTATTGACTTCATTACCGCCTTTAGGAGCATCTGTATTCCCGAGACTTGAGGTATTTGAAAGTTTGGAGGATCAGTATGAGGATTAGGCATGGCACCAATAGCAGCAATTTTTTGTATCATCTGCATCATTGCCCCATCTGAGCCATCATCTCAATCATCTTCTCATTTAACTGAGAAATTTCTTTATCTTTGGCTCTCATTTGTCTCCTCATCTGTCTTCTCATGTCGGTGAGTGTGGCATTTTCATCATCCAAAGGATTTTCCTCCACTTCCTTTACTTCCTCTTCTTCTTGGGAATGGCCACCTCTATCAGTGGTGGACCCCTCTCTGTGACAGTATCGGTGTACTTGTCTGGGAGGCAGTTACCAATGATCGTCATCCTCATTATCATTATAATCAGCGCCATCATCAATGTCTGCATGTGTCATCATATAGACAACTTCCATATCTAAGGCGTTATTTATTTCTTCCAATTCTTCTTGTAAGTTTTCCTCCATATATTCCTCAATATTTTCTTCCCCTTCAAGGTATCCTTCTTCCTCGATGTTGTCTCCCCCTTCCATGTTTTCTTCTTCTTCTAGTACTCAGATCTCTGAGCGACGACATCATTGGATCTCCGGTTCTTAATTAGGCAAGGGGATTTCTTCGATTAGCAGGCTGTGATCGAAGTTAATTTCTTCCTCCTGAGGGGATGGAGGGCAATGGGATCCCCTAGAGGATTCTCGAAGGTATCGACCATCGGGAGGGACGCCATTGTAGGTCTTCTTTTAGACCCATCTTTGACGTTGTTTGTAGGTGGGGGCGCATCTCCGAAAAGCCATACCGGATGTCACGCCCAAATTTATTTCTCTTCTTCTTTCTTCTTCTCTGTGAGGTTTTGACCTCCAGATTTCCTTTCCCTTCTGTTGGGACCTTTTGGCGGTAGATCCTCGAATCCGAGGTTCAAGTGTCATGCCCCGATATTCACCGTGCCGAGCTTATCATTGATATCTTCTTTATTCATCTATCACAGTACATGATAGCCTTTCCCTCGGAGGGGCTCCCTTGGCCTCAATAACTAGCGGCCTCTGAAATTTCTTCTTTATCAGTCCCCTCTCCTTGATTGTCTTCAGTACTCGATGTACTCAGGCTGACAATCATTCAGGTTCTCTAGTCTTTTGAGGGGTTGATGCTTCTGGTCGATGCTTCCAGAATCTTTTTGAGTTCATTATAAGGGCTATTAATTTATTTTCACCCACTTGAGGTCGATAAACCTATTCTGGGTGGGACATTGGCCTCAAGCTCTTGGGCTAGCAAGTTTGATGGGTGCACAGGCACCAATTGTTGTTGAGCTCGGATCTCAGCATTCAGCTTTCTCCTCTATCTCCTTATTAACTTTCCTCTAAATGAGGAAGCTTTAGTATTATTATTTTTGGAAGTAGGTAATCTGGTTGGCAGAGTTGTGGTGTTTGCAGCCACCACGAAAATCCTCATGCCAGTCACAACTCTCTTAGTAACTCGGGTTTTCGACTGTGAAAGTTGTTCAAACACAAAAATCCTTCTATGAGGATTTACAATAGAAGGTCGTTGTGCTGGCAGATTCACACGACCAATAGGAGCTTCAGCAGTATTAAGTCTTCTAGCAAACCTCTCAGCATTCACGCCATTCGCAGGAATGGCAACACTCCTTGCAGCGATTGCCGGGAAGTCAACGATACCAAATTGGATGGTAGCTCCGGTATTTCCAGTGTTGATCAGAGTGTTTGCCAAGTGAATGCTGGCTACATCACCTAGTTAAATAGTGAAAGGAGTGTTCTATAGATCCATCTGCACGAATGAAAGGTAAGGATTAGTAATCAGAATCTGATACATCACCCCACACTTTCAAAATGCATAGACTTGTACATAACAAAAGATAAAAACAGATAACTATTATCAAGCAATGAAAAATAATATAAATTTAAAGCCCCGCTTAATATGTTATCTCAATGAATATATGAATGATCTCATAAAAAGGTTTTAAAAATTTTGATTCGCTAAATGATCATTTTAAAATATTCAAAAAATTTAAATACGTATTGATATGACTGCTACTATAGCTCTTAGAAGACTAGCCGAAGATGAAAAGAGAAACCAATTCCCAGCGGAGTCGCCAAAAATCTGTGGGTTCCAAAAATTCAGCCCTGGCCTCCCCGCCGCTCTATTGATTACTTTTCTCGGCGAAGGAGTTTTAAAATAATAAGTTCCAGAGTAAATTTTGGAAGGTAGATGGGTTTGTAGATAAGACACTACCCAGAGATTTCGCCCTCATTTTGTGAGGACTTCATAATCTAAGTTCTGGTTTCCTATAGATGCAAGCCCCTAGTTAATTACCCCTCTCGATCATGAGAGAGAACTTTTGATTAAAGCTAGTTGTTAATCAGATATGTTGTATCCATAGATATGTAGTATCAAGCGTATAGTGGCAGCATGGGTTTGAATTTGGAAATTGGGTTTGAATTTGAGCATTGAAAAGAGTTTGATATTTAAAATAGAAAATTTCACCATCTCACACTTAAAGTGGATGGCGGGGGAATAGATGATAGACCCGATCAAGATCTCATGGTTTCGTAGTCCCAGGCCATCGTGGTCCGTGGTCTACTTAGTCAGAGGAGGTAGTCGACCCAACCTGATAGAAGGATCCTTGTCGACAGTCATGGGTTACTTTGTCCAAGGGGACCTTATAGATCTATGTTGGATGTTTGCCTAAGGGGACAAATTTGAATCCACCTTAGCTGACAGAGGGCTTTGTGCTCTATCGATTATATCCTATTAATTCATATCTCAAGAATTTGATCCCAATAAGGAACGTATTGGCTCTGGCCATAACCGGTATTTCGTGGTGCCATTTAGCAGCAAAACCACTCGATTTAGAGGGCCCCAGATCATAATCGTTTATCCTATGATGTCATTTAGCGGCAAAACTGTCGATTAAAGGACACGTACCACGTTCTTACTAACAGGAGATTTTTTGAGAATGGATCCTAGTGATATTTTTGACTAGGCATTTAGTTCTATGTGGGTTGAAGTAAATTTTAATTTGTCTACCTCGACAAACTATTACGGAGGGTGGATGGATTTTGCTTTATGTGTTTAATAGATTGATTTCAATTTTAAATATTTTGAAATTTGTGATTTTAGGATTTTGAGATTTTTTGGATTTTTAAATATTTGGAACGGCATTTGAAAATATTTGGGAGCCCCTCCGGTTGAGATCTTCATTCAACACGACCATCATCGGGGTAGAGAGGTCATTTCACTTTTTCTAGATTGAACATTGTCGACTCTGTATACTGGTCGACAGAGGATAAGGTTTCATGGGTTTTATGTATTTATTAGTGAATTTTCTTGATTATAGGCCTTGAAGGCCTAATATGAATGTATTAAAATAAATACATCGATCGCCACAATCGCATATTTGTTTGATTGTTCGAACCTTGTCGACTTCTATTGACCCGTATAGAAGGATCGGGTTCGAACTTTAATTCACTTATTAACCCGCGCAATATCCCTAGGCGTCATGTGTGTACTAATAACATGCTCGTCAGTTACCATACGGGCGTTTGGGAGCATTTTATAATTGAACCCTATTGAACCCGGTCGACTCCTATTTATTCATATAGGAGGATCGGACTTGAATTTATTAACCCGCGCAACATCCCTAGACGTCACGTGTGTACCAATAACATGTTCGCCGGGGCCCATGCTGGTTTTATGATTGCTTTTACCCATTTTAGTGTGCCTATGTGTATACAAACTGCTGTGCACGTGCAGGGTACTCTGAAAGTATTTGTAGATGCCTTCTGTCCGCTTGCATAGATGTTGCAGATCCGGTGGCGTAGTGTAGCAGCTTCTGAATAGAATTATTCGATGCTTTGTACATGTAGACTGTTGTACACTACTTGCATGATTTGTGCAGGTAGATTGTAGTGCACTAACTAATCTCCTGCTTTGTATTTTGTAGATTCTTGTATGTGGCATATTGTATGCATGATGAAATCGATGACTTTGCTTACTGACCTTTGCATTTTGACTAACTTAATGATCTCCAAAATTCCTTAGAACCTCTATGTTATTGATTGGTTGTAAGCACATTGTTATCCCTTCAATTTGATTTCTGTTTGCAAGAAAGTTAGTGTGTCTGTCGCATGTCAAATTCTTCTGCTTGAAGGGAGCCGGAGTATCCACTTTGAATTAACTATTTTGATTGTATGAAGGCGGCATTCGCCTCGGACTTTTGAATGCACCATCACTAACCATTGTTGATTGTAGCTTGTAAGGTTGAATATGCCTTCTTATATTTTGATCTTGATTATAGGGATACCCTAGCGTTTGTTGCATGCTTCTACATATGTTTATAGAGCATATCACTAACTACATTAAGTCATTATGTTCATTGTACCTTGATATGTTTCATTTACAAGATATTTATATGATTACTTGCATGCTGACTTGTACTGACTGTGGGAGAGCCACACTTCAGCCTTAATTTGATATTTCATTTGTCTTGTGTCTCCTCTAGAATATGTCTTGGCATTGACTGCGGAGTGTTTTATTTGTTGTGTATCATCATGTGCATTAATTTCCTTTGTTTGCAAGAGGGCAATATGTTCATCTGAGTGATTGATACATGCATCATGCTCAATCATCATCACTTGTGAGTGAGTTATCTTACATATAAGTTGCAATGCTTGTTGGAAAGAAGACTGATCATGATTGATATTGGAGGATTGCAAGTGATAGGGATGCTACCACATTCATTTAAATAACTTTCATGCATCATAAATGTACCTTTTTTATTGCAATTATACATATTCATGTTGATTATTGCTTGTGAAATAACAAATCATGCATGTCTAAACTTATAATCAATTCATGTATGAATCTTAATTCATTTCTCTTTGATTGTATCATTCTTATGATTTCATTTATAATATTTATAATTCATTTGAGCTTCTTTGTGTCAACATTCAGATCAAGCTCTTGGTCCAAGCTTGAGTCCAAGTTCAATCATAGTTCTTTATAATCCAAGTGAATTCAAGTCTTGTGCAAGTCCCCGATGATCCAACTCAAGTCTTTGCTTGAGTTTAAGTGTTCAAGTCATTTTCAAACTAAGTTCATGTCCAATACATTCAGTTCATTTGAATATGAGTTCTCTTGCACTTTATCAAAATGTTCAAATCTTTGCTCATTTCATTTGATTTGCAAGTTTAGTTATTGTTTAAATTGAATTAGGATCCTTTTGTTTGCTCACAATACAAATATGAGCTCAAGTTCAAATGTCCACATTTTGTCCAAGTCTTGTTCATGATTCACTGAAAATTTCGGCAGCCTCCTGGCGTCTCCCCCGTTTATGGGAAAACTACGGGAAACTGGGTCATCCCACCATGCTACTCGAGCGTGTATGGTAGGTGTCGGGAGGACACCGGGCCGTACATCTTTCATCCCACCACGCAACATAAGCGTGTATGGGATTTTCAAAAGTACACGTACGAAGAACACAAGTGAATCTCCCCACCATGCTACAAGAGCGTATACAGGGCTTACTCACTTCGTTGTATGCGTCACACCGGGTTCCCTCCTACCGTTCTACAAGAGCGCGTATAGGTGGTTCTCCCGTCCGCCGCAAACGATGAAAATGGGATTTAAAGTGATTACCCGCTTCGTCGTAGGCATCGCACCGGGCTCCCTCCTACCGTGCTACGAGAGCATGTATAAGTGGTTCCTCAGCCCGCCATGATCAACGAGAATGAGAAATATGAGTTTTAGGTGATTACCCGCCTCATTATAGGTGTCGCACCGGACTCCCTCCTACTGTGCTACGAGAGCGCGTATAAGTGGTTCCCCGGTCCGCTACGAACAACGAGAATGAGAAATCTGAGTTTTGGAGATTATACCTTCGGGGTCGGCGGCGAAGTGGCAAAATAAATGTACAAAATGCATAAATACTCTCTTATCTTTTCTCTCTTTCTTCTTTTTTTTTTTTTTTTTGAAATCTCTTTTCTTTTCTTTTTTTTTTTTTTTTTGAAATCTCTTTTCTTTTTTTTTTTTCTATTTTTTTTTTTTTTTTTTTTTTTTTGAATCTTTCCTTCTCTTTTTTTTTTTAAATACTTCTCTTTTTTTTTTTTTTTTTTTTAAACACTTACTCTTTTTTTTTTATATATCTCTATTTCTCTGTATATATATATTTCTTAACTCTAAAGATACCACACTTAACATCATTAGTCCATAACAAAATAACTAAATCAAATAATGATATTCATGGTATTGATTTCAAATAATGATGATTATTTAAAGGCAACAGAGAAATAGAAATAAGAAGTTAAATAGAAATTGGTATTTTTACATACATAACACTTCAAATTTATATATTTACTTATCTAACACCCAAAGTATACTATTTACATACATACCACCTAAATACACCCCGTTTCTTCTAAAATACCACTCCGTCAGAACTCCGCCCCGACTCTGCCCTTTGTGCGTGAAATCCCTTCTTCTTCTTCGCTGACTCACTGGAGTATCTAGACAGGTTAGGAATCGAGACCCACCCGCTTCCATCTTCATTAATGCCATGGTAAGGCTTGACAGAGCGAAGCGTTTGGAGCCTTTTCATCCTCTTGACCCTTTATATCTTCCTCAACTTGAGCCGTCTCATCTCATATACAAAGAAAACATAGTTTTCCTCCTTGGCATCATCTAGTTGCAGATATCATAGGTACGAGAACTCCACCGCCGATAGATTTGGGCTTCAGCTTCTCTTTATTCTTCTTCTTCTTGGATTTCTTCAGCTCGTCAGTGATCAATTCATCCTCCACCTCTCTACTCTGCACCCGGCTTCTGCAGTGATCAGGAATCTCATGATTTCCGTGGCAACCAAATTCAAATTATTTTCTTTCTTATGTTTATATAAATGTAATTGAATAGAGAATTTACAAAACTGAAAATATGTAATTCAGAGAGAAAAACTGGAACTAGGTGACTTAAAAAACATAATCTAAAGCTCATATTCACACATTTGCCGCTGCTGTCGTGATTGCCTTCTCCAGCGACCTCTTGTTGCGATTTCCTGCTCCAGTGGCGTCACAGATTTTAAAAATTTTGGGGTGGAAAAAAGAAGATTTGTCTTCCTCTTCCCACGTCGCTGGGTCAGGTAGACGCTCAAGCGATGAAGAAGAAGACATTTCACAAGCGAAAGGTAGAGTCGGGACGGAGTTCTGACGGAGTGGTATTTTTGATGAAACGGAGTGTATTTAGATGGTAGGTATGTAAATAATATATTTTTGATGTTAGATAAGTAAATATAATAGTTTGAAGTGTTATGTATGTAAAAATACCATAGAAATAATATAGAATCATAAATAAACCTCTTCTCTTTCTCTTGGAGATTAGATATTGGCCAAATGGTATCAGGTTAGAGTGAATGGGCTACGTGGACTTATAGGCTAATTTGAAATGGGTTGCTGTAGGTTTGATTTGGAGTGCAGTGGAGCTATTTTGAAAGGCTGCTCATGGGCTTGAAATTGGAATGTAATAGGGCTGTTTTGGGCTGGAGTTTACGGGTAAAATAGGGCCTGTTATGGGTCAGCCTGCCGTAAGCAAGAAATCTCCATGTGTAGGAACAAGTTGGCAAAGCTATAGTGTGCTGCAGAGAAGTTAGCAAATGAGAACTTTGAGATAGATTTACAAAGTGGAAGTGATGGGCCTTGCGCTGATCTGAACTTGTATGAATGGGAAGAGAATCATAAGGCAAGCAGATATGTTGAGGTGTGGGATTCAGAAGATATAAAAATGGAATTATGATTATTCCCTAACCGAAGGAGGTTCTCAAAGAATGGAGGAATTTGTATTTTTTTTTATATAGAGTAAAGCGGGAGGAAGATAAGCATTAAATGAAACATGGATATTATTCTTCCACACAAACTTATCCTTGTGCTTATCGTTCTGATTTTGTCAAATCCTGAGAGCTGGTTCGGTTTGAGGCACTCAATTAACCGGAGGAGTGGAGAGACGTGAGGTGGACTGTGGCTTATTGCTACTGTTTTGAACTTAAGGCGGATTGGTGAGCTAAGGGAGAGTGAAGTTGCTACAGCAGGTTTTGGGGTGCTCTGGATGGGAGACTTCCACTTTGAGAAGGTTGTGAGGGTGCTGTTTTTTTTTTTTTTTTTTTAATCGAGTGTGAAGGAAAGAGGCGGGGAGGAGCTCTAGAGGAGTTCGGATGAAGCAGAGAGGTGCTAGTTGGATAACTGCTAGAAAGGGAAAACAAGAAAGAGCAAAAGACTGAAACTTGGAGAATGAGGAAAAAAATAAATGAGTGGGGAGGCTAGTGTTGGAGAGTAGTTATAGGATTTCAAA
The DNA here is from genome assembly GCA_016618105.1 of Dendrobium huoshanense. Taxonomy (NCBI): domain Eukaryota; kingdom Viridiplantae; phylum Streptophyta; class Magnoliopsida; order Asparagales; family Orchidaceae; genus Dendrobium; species Dendrobium huoshanense. The sequence goes on from CM028358.1 coordinate 52,391,968, forward strand.
CTCCTATTTTTTATCATTATTTCTTTTTGCTGGTGGGATAGGATATGGACAGGATTTGTGATGTGAAATTGGCAGCTATGCAGAGATTTTGAGCAGGATTTTGCAGAGATATGGGCAGATATGCAATGATTTAAGCCCCTTTTTTATTTTTTCTTTTGTCTGTTTCCCTTGGTTGTATAGTAGAGATCAACACTCTCTCTATTCCTTACCCCTCGAATACTTGCATTTCCTCCATCATTGTTGAGAACAAATGATTATTTTCCCTTTCTTTTCCTGAATTACTCTGCCATAAAATTGCCTCTAGCAACATTTCTACTGATCATGTTTAGATGATCTCCTGGAAAGGTCTTTCAAGGCATAATATCATTATTTTATTGAAGATTTTTGTAGTGATCTGAATGTGGTTGACTGGCATCAGTATATTTGGCATAAAAAAAATGCTCTCTTTGCTTTTTCTCTTATGCATGGTTGCTCTTTGCTAATGGTTTTAGAACTACTGGCCAACTAATTAGAAGTATTCATGCAAATTATCTTTGTAGCATATGTTTTGCTGACTCTGAAACTTTATCTCACATCTTTTTAATGTGATAAAGATTAAAAACTTTGACCAATGCAGATGAATTCAATGTGCTCATTTTGTAAATTTTGCTCTATTTTGATTTGGACTATTGAATTATTGATTCAAATTGCCCGTCTTCAATGAGGTTTTTTTTTTGTTGTACTATGATGAGGCTTTTTCCATCCATCTCTAGATGGTCTCCGCATTGGCTTTGACAACCATGGTTCTTTTCTCATGCTTTTATCTTATCAATATTGTCAGCTGTCTGCGGCATCATTGGAAGGCCCTTTGTTATGACAACCGAACTCAGAGCATCAACTTTTTTATGACTATATGAGGAGTTTTCATGGCTTTCTGAGTCCATTAGTTGTTTTAGTTCATTTATTTGTTTTGTTGTAATTTTGCTTTGTGCTTTTAAGTTACAATTAATATTGAGTTTTTTTTTATCCTCCAATTTTTTCTAAAAGACTTTTACTATACTTTCCTTTTCCTATAATTAATATACGTGTTAGTCCCCCCAAAAAAAAAAAAAAAGCATTACTAGAGTCCTAAAAAGAAATATATGTTTTTTGAAATATTTAGGCTAATTAAAGTAAGCTCAGGTAAATGTGGCATTCCTAAAATTCAGGTACTTAGGTAGGTTAGCTGCGTCATTTCCTACGTCATTTTATTCTTCTCAAGGTTGCAACCTTTTTCCCTCAGGAATAATCAACTATCGTCCTTTCCCTCCTTTTTCCTCGCCTGGGTTGTCAGGGAACCGCGTGTCGACGGTGACTGGTGCTCGAATGGAGATTCCATTGCCGGATTCGTTTTCTATCGATCGTAGCTCCGGCGGATGGTCGCGTTTCTCCAGCCTCCGGGGAGTACGGTGGAGGTTTTATCTCGGTATATTGCCCTCCTCACCGTCGGTTTCGATTGATGATCTACGTCGCGTTACTGCGGATGCTCGGAGGAGGTGAGATACGGCAACGCTGATCCCTCTTTTTGATTTGCTTTTCTTATAATGCTTTGATTGCATTGTTCTGGGCGGAAATTCCTTCTTGTTTATAAGACGGGGATCTGATTTTTGGCTATTTTATTCAATGGGTTTGATTTGGGTTTGTGAGAGATTCTTTTTTAGTGAAATTCTAATCTGGTTTTATATAAATTTGGGTTCTTGGTTTGTTTTTAAGAGTGGATATTATGGGATGGGGGTCTAATGGCATCCTTTTAATTACATCTGTCATTCTCTTTGATGTGCTGAATATTCTTTCGATTTTGAGAGCTTGATTGTGGGGTAGTTTTGAGGCATCAGCATCCCTTATATGGCTGAACTTGTTAATGACCACGAAGTCTTAATTTAAAAAAAAAATGCACTGCAGATAAGTACTTGACGGGTTCTGGATCGATTGCAGCATTGCGCAAATCACCTTTGTTGATTTTTTTTGTGAATTCGAGTTCTTTCCTCTGAATTTTTTTTGTGCCTTCTCGTCACTACTTGCTGGGATAGGAGAAATTATTATAGATTTATGCTCATGTTATTGTTATGGCCATTCTTCCTTTCATGGTGCGATTGTTTTGTGGGTATTTAACTTGATTGGTCTGTGATCACTTTGAACTTCTCTTTAGAAACTGTTGTAGAAGGAGTTTGGATTCTTTTCTAAATCTCTCAATCTCTATGGATTTATGTTGGGGCTGTTTGGTTCATTCTCATTGAAAATGTCATTTACAATGTAGTTTTGCCTAGGTGTCATTGCAATATATTAATTGTAATTCATTTGGTTCTTCGTCGTTATTAATGTTATAATTCTATCTGTAAGGATGTACTGATTGCTGCCTTCCATTTTTTCTCTATATTTTATCAATAAATGTGGTTACTTTCTGGATCTTGGCCAATTATAACATAATTCTTGAATATAACATTTAGTAAAAATATTGCCAAATTTGATGTCAGTGCACCAAGAAAGTGACCGCTTTAAACAACATCAAATGACATGAAGATGTTGTTGAACCAAGCAAGCTCTTCCATTCAAACACACAGAAAGAATATACTTCACATGACTGCTCTTTGATGAATGATTATATTATATTTTGATATGCAACTAGCTTTTTATTTCCTGAAGATAACACTACCGGTGATATGCCCTCTTGAAGCTGCAAAAAGGGGGTTTTGAAACTAAGCTGTATTATAAATGGTTTTTCTTGTCTATGTTTAATTCTTGCTCTTGTTCACATCTATCTGCACCTACTAAATAGTGCTATCATTGAGCACATAAGACTTTCTCCTTCTTTCTCCACTGAAAATGTTGGAATTAACCACTAATGAAACTTGTATGAATTATGAAATTGTGACTGTATATGGTTTACTATATTTATAAATTATGGGCTGGCCTATGGTAGTTGTTTGGTTGTCTCCCTTGTGATCTCTAGGATACAGGACCAACCCACAGAAACACCCTCTCTACATGCGCAGAAGATTTATGCATTTGGTACGCCTTTCTCTTAGATTTTACATAAATTATATTTTTCTTGAATGTTGTATTAGTTATCTTTATATAGGTAATTATTTGTTGGTGACTGAGAAACCTTGGCTCATGAATTTCGTTTTTGAATCATTTGTGAGGCGGTTACTATTGATGCACCGAATAGTTGAATAAAATCCATCATGTATGATTTGTTTGAATATTGATTTGATTCTATAAACAGGAAACTGATTGCTTTGACATGTCTTCTACTGCTTTCCCAGTTACGCAAGCCTTAGGCGTCGTCTCTTAATAGATCCACACATCCCAAAGGATGGGAATAAATCTCCTGATCTGTCAATGGACAATCCTTTATCTCAAAACCCAGGTATGTTTCTTTATATGGATGTTATTGGAACTTTTCGTGCTTCATCCATATAATTAGTTGTAAAATTTTATTTTAATTTACATATTAATGGATTTGTCTGAGGTCTCAAACAGTCTCCTACTTTCAGCCCCCTATAGCATTTTTGTAGACTAAGGGAATTCCAGCCGGATGGCTTACAAAATTTACGTCGGGGATTACTTTTTGATGATTCATAGTTTGTTTTGTATTTATTTATCAACCATCTAAAATGATGGAACTGTTGATTATTGAGCTTCTGGAATCTGAGCTGACTTGATTTCCCTCAGTTTATGTTTTCTATGATGAGTATTATTAGCCAACTCATAATGTAATTTAATATAATATTCTGAGAGTGAATAATCTTAAATTTTATTTTAAATAACTGGAGTACTTAGGATCTATGATCTTTGGGAATGCATTATTCTTTTCTTACAAAAAAGTAGTCTTCCTGTACCATTAAGCTTATGAATTTGAGACTTTTATTCTCAATAACTAATAAACGACAAGTCTTTTTATACAGTGCAATATACTTCTTAATCATGTTAACTGAATCTTGTTTGTAGAGAGCACGTGGGGGCGCTTCTTTCGCAATGCAGAGTTGGAGAAAATGCTTGAACAGGACTTATCAAGGCTATATCCAGAAGATGATCGTTACTTCCAGACGCTTGCATGCCAGGCCATGCTTAGAAGAATTTTATTAGTATGGTGTCTTAGGCATCCAGAGTGTGGATATAGGCAGGGTAAGCTACAACTAAGGTTAATCTGTTGTCCTGTGTTTCTGCCAATTAGAGCAAGTTCACTACAATGGCTAATAAATTTTCATGTATTCTATTCTAGATGTAATGTTAAATGTAACCAGATTATTTTTATGGTGCAGGAATGCATGAATTATTAGCTCCTCTTGTGTATGTATTGCATGTTGATCTTAATTACCTTTCTCAAGTTCGGGGACTTTATGAGGACCACTTTAATGAAGAATTTGATGGAGCAGATTGTGAAGTTTCCTCCAACACCTTAATGAAGGCTAAAACTTGGGACGTAGGCACCAATGCTGATGATTTCAATCAAATTAAAGTGCCAAATATTACAAGCTTTGATGATCTTGATCGTGACATCAGGGATGTACTCTTATTAAGTGATTCTTATGGAGCTGAAGGAGAACTGGGCATAGTTTTATCCGAAAAATTCATGGAACATGATGCTTACTGTATGTTTGATGGTTTAATGAGCGGTGCTCGTGGGGTGGTTGCAATTACCGAATTTTTCTGTTCTCGCCCCTCCATGGGATCAAGCACAGGCCTTCCTCCAATCATTGAGGCCTCATCTGCACTTTATCACTTGCTTTCCATTGTTGACTCATCCCTTCATTGTCACCTAATCGAGCTTGGAGTTGAACCTCAGTATTTTGCACTCCGATGGCTGCGTGTTCTATTTGGACGTGAGTTTTCCCTTAGTGATCTTTTGGTTATTTGGGACGAACTGTTTTCGGCTCTTAATTGTTCATGCGCAGAGAATGATGAGTATAGATTCAGGATTCTGTGCTCACCACGAGGAGCCTTTATTTCAGCCATGGCGGTCGCCATGCTACAGCATGTGAGATCTTCCTTGTTAGCCTCTGAGAACGCAACGTCCTGCCTTAAGAGAATATTGAACTTCCCAAGGAATATAAGTGTGGAAAAGCTTATAAAGAAGGCCAGATTTTGCCAAGTTCTGGCATTGGAGACAAATTTGTCAGTCTCATCAAAGGCAGGTTTGACCAAGATTAGTTCATTAGCAGTAAGAACTGGTTCACCGACTTCCAAGTCACCAATTCAAATAATGCCTGACAGCTATTGGGAAGAAAAATGGAAAGTGCTCCAAAAAACGCATCAAAACAGTGATTCAGTCGATGCTGGACAGATCAAAGGTTTTTTAGGGGAGACATTAGAATCATCGAGGACAGAATCATATACTTCCCCAGCAAAGACTGTCAACATGGAAAAGGATGCTCATTCTTTTGATAAGCGTTGTCTATTTTTTGATGATTTGTCTCAAATTGCAGAGTCTTTAGATGATGTGGTTCAACGCATTCCCTTTTGTGAAGATTCACCCTCTTTGGAGGAAGATGTCAAGAAGTGTTTATCTGAGGAGCCAGGATATGAGAGTAGCGTAAGGACATCTGAGTGCATGGGTGAAGAAAGCTTAAGCACGGGAAACTCCTCAGTGTTTTCAATGAATACTAATCCAAACAGTGAGGCAAATGACCCTGAAATTGAGTCAGAGAAGAGTGGTGTCGCTTCAGTTTTCTTTAGTAGGGAGAATGAAGATGGAAATAATCTTGTAAAGGAGGAATGCAGCAATGCTTCTTATAACTCCATACCTAAAGAGTCAGAAGCACATGCCGATGTTGCTAAATCTGTGCCAAGTGTGAATTATGAAGTTAAAGGTGTATCAGGGAAGATGAGAAAAACAGCCGCAGGCAAGTTTCAGTGGTTTTGGAGAATTGGTAAAGTAAGTTTCAATGAAAAGAGCATGGACAAAGGAGCAATTGCAGAGACACTGAGATCATCAAATATTGGAAAAGAAAGTGTTTGCCAGGAACATCCCACAATTTCGGCTTCGGACGACAGCAATTGTGCCGATAGTGCAAGGGCAGAAGTTGGAGACATGAAAACGTTGGGCACTCTAAAGATTCTTGCGCAATCCATGCTTGAGAATATTCAGGTAATAAATGCTTTTTTGTTCATTTTATCTCAGTATACTTATTTCTGAGCCTGATATATTTAATCTTTTTTAAAGCGGAGAAACACAGCCGGTCATTAAGCATTTAGATTTTGCACTTCGCTCAGTTTAAAATTTTAATTGTTGTCAATTTTGTTTCATCTATTTTCCTAATATGTAGCAAACTTGTCTCTGGTATGTCAAAGTGCCGTCTTGGGTGACTGAGTAGATATATATTTTTTAATTTATTTCCACTCTTAATGGCAATATAGTAACCCTAACCAAGTCAAGCTGACCTTTCAGATATCTTTGGAACAACATCGTCAAACATTTTAAAATTCTTCATCAATCCAATATTTATTTTTTTCATTATATATAAAGCTTATATTCAAGTCATTCAGTATATATATACAAGAGCTATTAGGTGTGTCCATAAATTAGGTGTTTTGACCAAGTTTTTTCCGATTTCAATTGAATTACATCAATGATCAACTTTAAGCTCTGATCTTTTTTGCTTTAGTCATGTATGCTCTTACTAGACATTTGCAAGAGGTTCTACCCTGGTTTATATTTTTTTTTTGATGATATTCTTTTTGTTGATAAGACTAGAGATGGAGTTGAAGAAAAACTTGAATTATGGAGGTCAACCTTAAGAGTATAAAGGTTTTCGTTTGAGTAGATCTAAAACTAAATACATGGAGTATAATTTTAGTAGTAATATAACTAGTGGTGGGATTATGATTTTGGGTGATCAAATCATTAAAAAAAGTGCACATGTTAGATATCTCGGGTCTATTGTTCAAAGTGATGAAAGAGATGGAATGTTCTTAGTATAATTCAAGTTGGATGATTGAAGAGGATGAATGCATTGGGTATGTTGTGTGATAGAAAAGTATCCCTCAAATTTAAGGGAAAATTTATAAGATGATGGTGAAAGCTACAATACCTTATGGCGCAGAATGTTCGTCATTAAAAGAAAAGCATAAAACTAAGTGTTGCATAGATGAGGATGCTCAGATGGATGAGTGACTTTATACTTAGAGACAAATTGCAAAATGAGTAAATACGTGAAAATGTTAGAGTAGCTCCAGTGGAAAATAATAAGATTAGAGAGAGTTGCCTTAGATGCTTTGTTCACATAGAGTGTCGGCTTGCAGATGATGTGGTTAGGGGAGCAGATGTATTAGATCCGGCTTATGTTAAGAAAGGTAGAGGTAGACCTAAAAAAACTTTGTTAGAAAGTATTAGAAATGATCTTTGTTTATTAGATTTAAATGATTATTTGACTTTTAGTAGGACAATGAAAAAAAAAGATTCATGTAACCAACTTCATAATAGGATGAAGGCTTGATATTGTTATTGCTACATAATTTATTTTGTTCTCTTTCATTATATTCTAAAAAAGGTGTACCCTGTGCATTGTGCTGTTTATCCTTGGTTCATTATACAGTCTTACCCATCCACGTATAAGACTAGCTAGATTTGTGATCACGCCTAGGAATTTTAACCAGATTTCATCATATTCTGTTTACGCTTTTCTTCATTTGAAATGAAGAAAATAAATTGTTCATTTGACCATAGCTTCATATCAAAGGCTGCATCACCTTTTTTGTAAGATTTGATGACATATAATTACTGATTTGTTTAGGTGATTGAGACGGTGTTCCAACAAGAGAAAGTGCAGACAGGCCAAATTTTTTATGGCAATGAGCAAGCTGCAGCCATTGAGGCCCTAAAGGAGCTTCGGAAAATCAGCACCATTTTATCAGAGATATGAGCACTCGCTGTATTTTTGTACCAACAGTGTGCATCATTCATCTTTTCTGGCCTAGTATTTATATTTACTTCTGGGCCTTCCTTTTCTTTTTCAAAACAAGATTATCTTGTAAATAGAGAGGAGAGAGAGGAGAGAGAGAGAGAGAGAGAGAGAGAGAGAGAGAGAGAGAGATTACATACATATATGTCTTTGGATCCAATTGTACCTTTTGGATATGTAGGGAACATGTTCCAAAGATGCCATTGACACAGAGGGCCTCGTTTGGTAATCTATACTGTACTAAAAATCCAGTAATAAAACGTGCAAGCAAACTCAAATTTTTCCAATCTCTCTGCTTTCATTTGCGATAACGAATGTCACTTGAAAGAATTGATTAAGCTTATTCTTTAGATAAAAGAACGTTTGCTTACCTTTTAACCCTTTTTGATCAAAACTTCTGTAACGCAGTGACAAAATATCATTTACTGGGATCAGACTGGAGAAGTTGTTTCTCAATCAAATTTTGTGTCATCCATCATCATCTCTCTCTTTGTATGATTGTGAGACATTGAATAATAAGCTTTGAGAAATATCTTTCATGTTTGCTGTCTTCACTAATGTTATATTTCCTCTTCCTGACGTTTTATATATGATCGATTAGTTATTTCTTCACTCATGTTTTCATGATTGTATAGTAAGAAGTAGATTTCTCATGCTATGTTCACTCAATACAATCTTTAATCAAGCTGTTCGAGTGGGGAGAATTTGAGATGATAGAGTCTGTTTGGGATAATTTTCTTACTGCTTTATTTGTTAGATTGTAATGATAATTGCTTTTTTATTGCTTATAAAAAATCTGTGCTAGAAAGTTATTTTTTGTAATAGTTTTTCAAAAAGTTATTTTTTTCATAATATTTTTATAATTATCTTTGCAAAAAACTATCATCCCAAACAGACCCACAAAGTAAGGGATAAGGTCCCGTAGCTGAATATTCCATAGATCAGATGTTTGATGCTTAAAAGTACTTGTTGCTTATAGCTAGATGCCATTTATGTACAATACAAAAACTAATAAAAATGTGTGGAACTCTGCATTGGAGAGAAAGGCCAATATATGCCTTCGTTCAGTGCAAATGGAGCAATCTGTAATTGCTTGGCTGTTTCTGTGCTTGTGACGATGCATAATGAGATTAACAATGGTACCATATAGATGTTAAATAGATTTTATTATTTTTGCAATTGTTATCTTCTTTTAAAATAATTTAAATCTAAATATAATGGCATCAATGTGAGCACTATTGCATAAATTTATTTATTTTAAAAAATGTGGATATCATTTTTTTTTAATTTATGAGAAAATTATCGGCCAAAAGGATTTTTTTTTCAAGAATATAAACATATGCAGTAATAAATGTGATAATTTTGATATTTTTCATAGACAATAAGTCAATTCAAGAAATGGATATTTTGGTAGTTATGTATTCATAATGCTATTTATAAATTATTTTTTTTTTGTTTGTATATTATCAATAGTTCTATATTTATCAATTTGCATAGTATTTCAATGCTTGCAAACTAACTTTAAGAAATGAAAAAAAATCACCAATGTTTTAGGGTGAATGGCTCTATTTGAGTAAATTTAGCATAGGTGAATATAGGGTAGATTGTTTATGTGGTTTAAATGAACAATGAAATGAATGAATGTGTAAATTGATTTAACCCACCAAAAACATTCAAAGAATCTATCTAATAAGATTTTTCTTATTTTAACGGAGATGTGGAAAACACTTAGATAAATATTGATATGTTTAAGCATTTGAAGCATTCAAATGAGTTTGGCATGCCTAAACACTTGGGTGATGCTTAAGTAGATATGGCATCACTAAACATAAGTATGATTTGAGTATATATATATCATCAATGTTCTGGATGATGTCAGCTAGTGATATTGATATAAAGATCTTATAATCCTTGAAGAAAGTATCACCCAATGATTAAAGGATTGTTCAACATTAACTTCAAGGAGAAGCTAGAGAAAATTATCTCAAAAGAATTTACTAGATTAGAAGATTGGGCTTATGTTTCCTTTATCAGAAAAAAGGAGAATTGCTAGAACTTGGGATGATATGTATAACCCTCTTAGGATGCCTAAATGAAGGTTGATGATTGGATTTATGCCCTTTAGATAAAGGATACCTTTTAACCACCTTTGTGGATTTAAAGCTATTATGCTAGGTCTCAAAGAAGAATAGATTGATTGTAAGGGAGGAGAATGCATATAAGAATTTATAATGCAATAAGAGAAGAATGTAGTGATTTGACATATATATGTTTACATAACTCAAGGCTAAACAATATAATTTAAATTGACTAGGTTCTAACAAATAGAACCTATATTTATGACTTAGAGATGCTCAATAAATTTCCATCACACCCCCACTCCTAAGTTATAATTGAATTAGAGTTGTTCAATTTTAATATTTTATATAAATAATGGGTCCGGGTCAAAAAAATTTTAATAAGCAGGTTATTTTGAATTTTTAAAAATCATTACTATGAGCCTAATATGCATATGTCAAAAATATGAGCAAAATGATGCACACAAGTATGCAATAAAAGAATTGAGAGGATATATGAAATGTGAAAAAGAAGTATTTTGTTACATTCAATAAACTTCACCAATTCACGTTTCTATTCTACTTCCTCAAGCAGCCACACACATACAATGAAAAACATCTATTTGTCATAACATATGAGTTATGATATTACATCTTAAATATTATATATTATGATTTACAAGGAATACAACTTCCTAATACATTATTATGTGACAAGAATAATTATAATGTAGATTATAAAGAGAGATATGTAAGCAAGATTATATATAAATGGATGTAGGGTAGCTAACATGTCCAAATCATAGATTGAGCGATAAGTTAGACTAAGGGACTCATTAGATTGAGACCTAAAGAGACCCCATTGAATTGAGTGAATGGGTCTACTCACTATGAACTAGTGAGGAATGACAAATGCCCCTTTACATGGGTCCAAACTTATATCAATTTGGAGCAAATATATGGCATTCAGTCTAAAGTGAGAATTTGGAGGATAGGCAGCTTTGACACTGTCAGGTATGTGTGTGGACGCAAAGTGGTACTAAGTTAAAGTTAGAGGGCATGTGAAAGAGTGGGTTATAACCAATGGCGTGGCTCTAGTAAATAGATGATTATGGGTGGATATCATCATGATGAGGTTGGGGAGTGTGGGATCCAAAATTTTGGCCCCAACCTCCCTCTCTGCTATCCTTTTTTTGGGGAGTTTTAACGGATTGTTGACCTAATTTTTGTATGAGGTCACTAGGGACCCACCCAGACTCCAGACCAATCCTGACCCCATTTTAATCTAGACACCAGACCCTATGACCTATCTTGACCCTAGGATTCTTCTAGACCAATCTAGAACCTAGTATTCTCCTATAATACAAACCTTAGGACTTATTCTAGATCCTATGATCCTTCTAGAATCTAGACTTTAAGATCTCTTCTAGGTTCTAGAATTCTTCCAAACTCCAGGCCTTAGGATCCATCTAGATCCTAAACTTCTTCTAGATTTTAGGCCTTAGGATCTACTCTAGATCCTAGGACTTTTAGATTCCAGACTCTAGGATTTTCTTAGATTCTAGGATCCTTCTAGATTCTTGACTTTAGGATCTATTCAGACCCTAAAATCCTTCTAGATTCTAGGACAGAGTTGGATTCAAATCAATTCAAATCCCTGTTCAACCCTGATCTCAAATCAACCTAGATTTCAAACCTATTCAAGCATGTCTAGACTCCTAGGCAACTCAATCCCTGATCCAGACCTTGAACTATCTTTCTATCAAACCTTGTTTTTTTCTAATCATTTATGACTATCTTGAACAATCACAAATAATTTAGATAACCCAAGTTCAAGCATTCAAACCCAATATCTAACTCAAACCCAAAAATCCAAACTCAAATCCAAAGTCCAGAAGCCTTGTCCTAAAGGCCTTTTCCAATTAAATTTCAAACACTTTGAAACACAATCAAATGGCCTCTGATTCAGAGTCTGTCAATTGCATACTGATGAGATATGTCTCTGGAGGCTACCCTCCAAATTTGAACCCATTCTGAGATCTCTAACCTCATAATCTAAATCAAAATCCAAAGGCTGTAAAACCTTCAAATATTTACAGCCCATGCCACTGGACTTGCCATTTAGAAGATTTTGGCCATGGAGCTTTCTCCAAAGCCTATAATCACTTCTAGACCCTTGATTATGATCCATTGAACATTAAACTGCACTTTTGTGGATTTATTTTGACCCCTAGTTGACCAGGGATCAAAATTATCAAAATACCCCCATGGGATTAAAACATCGATTTCAAACCAAATGAACTCCAAATTGTTTGGAACCACTTCCAACAATTTTCAAATATCAAATCAAAACTGTTAGATCCAAACTCAGACCCTAGGTCAACCTAGTTGACCAAGTAAACCTAGGTTGACCAAATAGGCCTTTTAGGATCAAAATAGGCATTTTAACCATATTGACCTTTCTAGACCACGAGACCACCTCTAACAGATTCAAAACATCAAATCGAATCTGTCGAGCTTTGAACCACCCCTTGGGTCATCCTAGTTGACCAAGTCAACCTAGGTTGACTCAAGTACCCCTTAAGTGTTTAAATTGATCATTCCAACCCATTTAACTATTTAAAACCATTCAAGCACTCAAACCCTCTCTAATTCACGATTTAAGCTTAATCAAATTTGTTTGGAGTCCAACCATGGTCAATTTGACCAAGTCAATCCATTTTGACTTGATCAAGCCTATAGAAAACCCTTCATATACATTCAAGCTTCAACATATGGTTTTGTATTCCCTCCAAACAACTTCAAGCAGCTGGAATGGACACTTGGCTGCCACCTCAGCAGTTAACATGGTCAGTTGACCAGTCAACATATGGTCAATAAACCCTTAAGTGACCAAATTTCTTGGCTTGAGCTAATCCAACTCACTTAATCTCTTTCCAGCTGTTTAATCATCCTCTAGAACCTTCTTAGGACTTATCACAGCCCTTCAATCTTAATCAAACGACTCCCATTGCTTCCATGCCCAAATGGGGACCAAAGGCCTTTCCATGTGGATTGTCCTTGAGCTGTCCTTCTCCCAGCCTTTCCAACCACTCCAGAGGCAGGTGGCAACCATCTAGCAACTCCCTAAGTCGATCATAGCCGTCCAAACCAGCAGGGGTCATTTTGAATAGGGCAAAACCCTAGGAAAAGGATTGATTCTAATTCTAACACTCTCTCACCCCATCTAGAGCTCCTCTAGCCGAACTCTCTGTTCGTTTGAGCTCTCTTGAATCTCCTCCACATTTCCTAAGCCATATCATAAAGAATAAATTCTAACTGGGCTTGCATGTTAATATAAAGAATAAATTACAAGTCCTTAGCGGATCATTAGCCCTCTAAAAATATGACATTTAAAAGAAAACATATGAGCCTTTGATCCGGTATATTACAACCAACCCACAAAAAAGAAAGGCTGAAAATAAAAACAAAGCTAAAGAGAAAATTTCCACATAAGCATTTCAGACAACATGAGGTTCGAACGGAAGCAGCCACCCAACCAAGCACGAGTCCCACGAGGAGCAAGCACGGGAACCTGAAAACAACCTGCAAAATGACCAAACAAACCAAGAAAGAGAAGGAACAATAAACCAGAGGCGTCAAAATGATCAGCAACCAGAAGACAGATAAGAGAAGACAACACGACAACAAAGCTACTCGAAACCCAACACCCAAGACAACAAAAAAATAAACACCAAACTACCAAACCAAAGAGCAACCACTCAGACAATCCAACAAATCTGTCGTTTTCTTGTAATTGGCTTCATTTGAATTCTTCACATTTCCTTCATGTTTGATTCTTCACTAGAGTTTGTCTTGGAGCTTCATTTGCTCTTCAGCTCACTTCATTTTTTTATGGAGCATTGCGCTATTTAGTTTTGATCCTAAGTGATATGGAGCTTCAGATTTTATGTTCTTTTCTTTGTTATTATTCACATTTTGCTGTAAGGGATACAAATTTATCTGAAATATTTTATATGACTAAGAAAACCTTAAAAAACTACCAAACAAGAATCCAAGGATCAACAATTCAATAAGATTGCTACAATATATTTAACAAAACGACTACATCATTAGTATTTCTCGGAAACTTCTAATCATGAAGCAGCCAAATCAAATAATGCTAGGTTTGAAAGCTGTGCAGGAGAATTCAAATAACTAGCCATAGTACAACTCAAGCTTCTTTGCACCATCATAAGCCTTATTAATGAGAAGCCTGCAGATTCTAGTATGTTAAAATATTGGCATCAAAATTAAGGCCGGCAATACAAATGATTTTGGCATCTTATGTATGTAGGTGAGCGAGAGAGGAGAAATAAGAGAGCAAGTGAAAGGAGAAATAGGGAGAATCCTTCAAATAGTTTTATCACTATTAAATACATATGAAAAATAAATTCTTAAATATTTATAAAGTATTAAATATAATTAAAATAATCAAGAATTATATCTTTCCTTAGGTACTTGATCATCAATTCCATAGAGAATTCTTTAATAGCAAATTTAGATATCCATGGATTGTCATTTTTTAAATTTATTTCTCAATAGAACAGTACATTCATTCGATTACCATAAGAGAGAATTGACCGGGACAAAAGTACTAATTGCTATCCTTGAAAATCAATATTAATGGGAGCACAATAATTTTCAAATGTAAAAATTGAAAATATAAGACTTCAACTTCGTTTGGGACGGTCTTTCCTACTGCTTCTTAAAACAACTTCGTAGTACCAAAAATTTACTTTTTGTACAAAAAAATTGCTTCAAGAAGCATAAAGAAAACGTCCAAAACGAAATATTCATTTGGAACAACTTTCTTCCTACTTTGCTTTTCAAATTGCAATCACAATTTCTCTTTAGCGAATATTTTTTGGTTGCTTCCGAAAAAATTTTATACCAATAAGCTAACTTCTATAATAACTTCAAAAAATTACTTTCTTTATACTAATATTGTTACAAAGCAATAAAAAAATTATCCTAAAGTTTCAATTGAGACAATTTCTTTACTATTTTTTTTTTAAAGTAACATAGCACAAAAAAATTTTGTACTAAAAAACTGTTTTAAAAAACAATAAGAAAGTTATCCCAAAACAAACGCCAAGTCTTTTTCAAGAAATTTGCTATATTTTTAAAAGCAAACAAAGCAACAAAAGAAGGGAATCCAACGTTCCCATCAAATACCATCAACAAGAGAAGATATACACAGCTGTGACTGCTGCGAATTCATTATGAATGAAAGTTTGATTGTATAATGTAAATTTCATAAAGTTATAACATTGTATACTGTACATGCTATGTGTAGGCTACAACTGGGTCGAAGCTTAAAATTACTTATTCAGCAAAGAGGAAGCCTACTAAAACACCTCCCTGAGGTTTTGTTTCACTTAGCCGTTTGCTTCTTTAGGGTTTAGGGTCAGGACGAGATCATTCCTCTTCATCTGATTGTGCTGATGATCCACCTTCAGACATGGACAATATCTTTGTGGAATGATGATCAGGCATTTCACCTGCATAAATTGTACAAATTGCTTCATAAGTTTGTTAAATAAATGGGAAAATAATGCCAAACATGTCAATTTTTATCTCCTGACATATGTGACAAAAGTTCTCTTGGTGCATCTAACTGCCCAAATTAGGGGAGTCCTAATAATGATGTATGAAATAATACATAATGCAAGATATATAATGATGATTAGTTATTGTATTAGGTCGATAAAAATAGTTAACTAGAAGTCAGTGGTAATCTATAAATAGCTTCCATTTGAGAACACTAACAACAACAACAAAAACAACATCTTTGTCCTACTATGTATGGTCCGCTACATAAATCTTTTTTTCCCATTGTGTTTTGTTAAAAGTCAAATTCTCGTTTAAATTTAATAAAGAAAGATCATTTCTAATATTTTCTAACCAAGTTTTTTTAGGTCTACCTCTACCTAAAAATAGCTTCCATTTGAGGACATTAGAAGAAATAATAGAATTAGGTAAAGTCTCTCCCAAATCTCTACCCCCTTCTGGAGTTGTCGGCGAATTTGAATATAGTATTATTCGGAGACGTCGACGAACTCAAATTTGTTAGTTATCCCTTACAATCCTTTGAGGTTGTACCAATGGTGGATTTATCCAGCAAGAGCACCATCAACCACTTTTATTAATTTAATACAAAGACTAATCATATCCCATTACCCAATCAATAGACGCATCCATTTTTACACGTATCAGTTTTCAGGTATTAAACGCTAAATGTGAATGTGAAAGGATACCCGAAAGATGCTGCCACCTTCACAACGGTTACCCACAAACAAATAATTCTAAGAAGATAAAAAATATGGAAGTAAAAATGTTGGCTCATGCATCATTTCTAATGCATTAAATTTTGAATGCCCTAATTTTTGCAATGGTAAGAATGTTCCAGGCAATATACACGTAGACTGAAAACATCGCAAGATTGACAAGATTGTAAGCAACTATTGCGTTCATTGAACAAACCAAAATATTAAGGAAGCAAGAAGATTAAATAAGAAATCCAAGCTCACGGAAGGAAACAATAATTTCCTTTATTACAGGAGCAAAGCCCTTCAATAAGTGCAGCTCAAATAAATAGTTTTTACAAAACAAAGCAGGAAAAAATCTACAATTTTGC
Organism: Dendrobium huoshanense; assembly: GCA_016618105.1. Lineage (NCBI taxonomy): Eukaryota > Viridiplantae > Streptophyta > Magnoliopsida > Asparagales > Orchidaceae > Dendrobium > Dendrobium huoshanense. The sequence goes on from CM028358.1 coordinate 52,408,626, forward strand.
TGGAATACTAGTTGGGCAGACGCCTCATGGAAGGGGATTTAAATGAGGAAACTGGGTGATCAAATCATGTGCAACAATTCCAGATCAAATCATACGCTGCAGATCATGTTTCACACTAGTATCACAGGTTCTAGCTGCTTGATCCGATGTAGTTAAACGAGGGATGGAAGAAGAAAGAAGTGGAGGAGCAATAGAAGCAAGGAACTGATCTCTATAGGAAAGGGAAGAAGAGTATGCAGTCATTTCTTTCATCAAAAGTCTCAATAGTCCCTAAATGATTTCTAGAATATTCACATTATAGAGGTTATGTAATAAGAGTATAATGTCTCAATAGTCCCTAAAGGCATCCAAATAAAGGTAGAATGTCCAATAATTTCTTGAACAAGACAAAATTATGCTTAAAGATAAAATAAATTCAAACAGAAACAAAGACAATCTAATTGTCTAGAAACATCTTCATCAATGAAGTAGCAATTGAAGTTAATCTGCAAGTAGAATATGTAGATTAAGGTGCAAAATGTGGTGATAGTCGATTTGCATCAACTCCCTCATGGCGACAAAAAGTCACCTTTGTGAGTGAAGGAGAGGGCACTCGTTTAAAGAGCAGAAAGATAGCATTGAAGCTCATAATACATAATCAAAGAATCATTTTGAAAGAGGGTGCCAATCAAAAATGGATGACGCAGACCTGCTGACCAAGGATCAGTCGTAATCTCATCAATAACAACTTGCTCTACTACCTAAAATACGGGTACAAAAGGAACATCGATGAATGTTAGTTAGAGAGATGTAGATACTCCCGAGGAAATGTCAACAGGAAGCAAAGAATGCTTAAAAAATGCCTCAATAAGGTAATAAACCTTCAATATTGAAAACAATACTTATATATTCATGTCTTTGTAGCAATCTAACACGTATGTATTGGGTCATAGCTCTCAAATGATGGACATGGATAAGGTCTCACATGGAGTTTCTTGCATGTGCATGATGGAAAATGCTAAGGGGACGCAAACTAAAGGCAATCACCTTATTTGAATTCTTGATTACTTCAATGTGAATTAGCTGTAGTTTTATATTATTCATTCACATTACAATTTATTTATTAAAATCAATAGGTAACTTATGATAATGAAATACAAAAGATGCAATTAGATTCAAACATGAATGCGATGTTGTAGCAGATTCATACATATTCTACGTGAAATGTCATGAATCATCACTTCAAAGGACTTACCCATCATTTTACTCGTAGAGTTATTGTAAGGGCCACTTGATGTGAAATTTCTGACACGGGAGAGAGCAGCAGGCCAGCGGCGCAAAGGGAAAGGGATTCGCAAGCCAGGGGCGGAAAGGGAAAGGGATTCGGCCCCCCTTGTGAGGCCCACTAAACCTATCATTGCAAATGTGAGAAGAGGAATTAAGAAAGTGATTAATTAGGAAGGATTTCCTAATTGAAATTCAAATGGGAGAGGAAAATATATTAGAAAATGAGGGCTGATTTAGGAGGGATTAATTTGGAAGGATTTCCTAATTGAAACTCAAATTAGAGAGGGAAATATATTAGGAAGAGGGGCTGATTTATGAGGGAAATAGGAAAAGCTTATTTAAGGCTAAGTTTAGGCCTTGTTTTGTTTATGTAGAATTTTAATTGAGAGTTGTAGTTTTCTTTTCGTGAGAGCTTCCTAGTGGCATCTAGGTTGTTTGGGAGAGTCGATCTACCTCTCAAATTGAATATCGCTTATATTATTATTTTTTTTATTGAAGTTATAATAAAAAATCAACCTCTATATTCATATTTTTGTAGCTTTTCCATTGTGTGTTTGCTATTTTTGTGTCCAAGGCATAACAAATTGGCATCAAAGAGAGGTTTTGGGAGAGATGGCGACAAAGAAGGTGGAGGCATTGGGAGGGGAATTGGCTCAAATCAAATCTGGGATGGAGGAAAAATTTTCAACAATGGAAAGGATGGAAGGTCGATTGGGAGGGATAGAAAAGATAATAAAGAAGCTCATGGATATGCAATCCAAAGCCTCATGGGCGGTTCCAATTACTAGTCCTCACCACAATTTGACCAAGGGTCCCATGGCCAAATTGAAAGGAAAAGAGATCGAAAGGGAAAAGTTCGACGAGAAAAGCTCCTTTCATCAAGAGCCACCTCTCAGGACTCTGATAATGGGCGGAATAGAGGTTTCAAAAGGAGGGACAGCAGAAAAAGTGTTCTATGGTGGAATTTATGAAGGAGGTGGTAGGCGACCGACCACTATGGAAGGCTATTTGGATAAGGGGAGTAGACAACCGGAGAGGGAGGTGGAAAAGCCGAACCATGGGGATCGGGTCATGAGAGATGGATGGAAGAAAGGTGGGATGCCCACCCTCGATACACGAGGGGGACTATCGATGGGAGAGGAGGAAGTTGGGGTGAATAAGCGAATGTGAGGAAGTTGAATATGTCGGTGTTCGAAGAGAAGGATGCCCATGGGTGGGTATATATGGTGAAGAGGTACTTTGTGGTGAACAGGTTAAGAGAAGTGGAGAAGCTTATAGTCGCAGGGTTATGTCTGAAAGGAAAAGCTCTTGCTTGGTTTCAGTGGAGAGAGGCTAGATACCCGATCTGCTCGTTGGAGGAGTTTAAGAATTGCTTGTTGGAATGTTTCCGAGCCATTCGGGAAGGAGAGGGCGGAATTTGAAAGGAGAGGGGTTGATTATGATCGAAAGGATGCTGAATTTGAAAGAGAAGGGCCGGTATGATCTGAGGGGTGCTGAATTTGAAAGGAGAAGATGAAAATTTGACAAAAGGTTTGAGAACGAGCATAGAAGGGATGACTGAGACACTTGGGGGAATCACCCCCTTGGGTAATGGAAAATTATGGAGGAAATTGGAGGAATGGAGAAGATCCAATGGTGAGGAAGCTGAAGATGGCTATTTTTTAGGGAGATGATGCACATGGGTGGATCTACATGGTGGAAAGGTACTTTACCGTCAATAGATTGACGAAGGAAGAGAAACTGACGGCGATCGAGATGTGCTTGGAGAGGAAAGCACAGGATCGTCCCGGCTGATTAGGCTTAAATTGCACTGATCGTACATGACGATATTAATATCGTCCTAGACGATAAAGTCGGCAAGTTGCAATTAATGAGCTATTCCGAAGCTCTTCTATGTAAGAGCTCTTGTTCTACCCTTTAGATCATCTTTTGCTGCTATCTTGACCTGAGAGAGCCAAGAGGAGAGGGAGAGAGGGAGGAACTTGTGAGGGAGAGTTTGTGAGAGGGTTTCACAAAGGTTGCTCCAAGCAAGGTTCCAAGTTGTCTGCTCCGATAGTCGTCATTCGTCCTTGGGGGTTCAAGGGAGGTCTTCTTCAGCAATCGATCAAGGCTCTCTGCCTGCTTCAGGAGGAAGCAAAAAGAGTCGGGTTCTCTGCCTCGCCGGTGGAAAGGAGTTTTTGTAAGGGCTTCTCCGTCTTGTTGTGGGAGCAAAAGGAGAGTCAATGTGTTTTGTGCAATACACGGAGGGCGCCTCCGAGGAGTGGACGTAGGTCGAGTTGACCGAACCACTATAAATCTCTGTGTACTTTTGTTACTGTTTTTCGCATTTATTTTCCGCACTCTTTATTTTCGTTGTGGTAAACTTAGGTTTGTGATTTTGATTTAAAGAATTTTCAAAATATCAATTCACCCCAACCCCCCCCCCCCCCCCCCCCCCCCCTCTTGGTTAGCTTTGGGCTAGTTCATAAGGGCTTAACATCCCTAACGAACTTTCAAGGAGGTTCATATAAGATGACCAACACCTTTTTTGTATCCATGGAGCCGACACCGAATACTCTTAGTAAGACCCCGAAGGAGAAGACTGTAGGAGGGAGACCTGAGAAAAACTTCAAGAACTCACAAGAATGGAGTTACAAGAGAATAGGGGTGAAGGGACTTTAATTCAGATGTGAGGAGATGTATACACCAGGGCATAGATGTAAGAACCAAATTCTTCAGGTTTTCACCATTTGTGATAATGAGAAAATTGAGGGGGCCGTACAAGAGAATAAAGCATCAATTTTCATCTTTTCACCTTGGGGTCAAGGTGAGTCTTTAAGAGGGGTATATTGATAGACCGGTCCCTTGGACCGATCATTGGGTCAATCCCTCCTGGACCAGCCAAAGCATATAGAAGGAGGTGGATGAGTTCCACTCCCTTGGAGTGGGCCAGGGGCGGGGGGGATTCAAATGGGGGAGGGACCGGTTAGGAGGGAAGAGCAATTTGGGAAGGGCTAATTAGGGATTTGCTTTGTTTGTATGCCTTAAGTAGTTTTGGGAGGCTAGGGTTCAATTTTTATATCTTGTTTGCTGAATTTAGATTTTCTTAGGTTGTGAGAGCTCTAGCCAACAACTAGGGATTTGGAGAGCCAAATCTTCCCTCCAATTGAAAATCCAATTGTATCTTGCTATTTTCTTTCATATTTCTTGCAATAAAAAGATTCATGGCGTGTTCTTCTTTCTGATTTCTCATTACGGTTCGTTGATTTGGTTGAAGCGCATCTACTTCCTATCAGAACTCTATTATGTCATCCTTTTTTATGACAAAGTTAACATCGAGCATTCAATTCATATGAGAAAACTCTCTATAGTTTCCTTTAAGAAACTGTATATACAGGTACTGTTTCAATCATGACTAGGGAATATACATAACAAGTTAAATCAAGGATGAAGAAACTTTTTTTTTTTTTTGAAAAAGAAGAAGAAACCTGTTTATAAAGAATGTCCTCAGATTTTTTCTTTATATTTAAAAAGTGGATGAGTTTTTTTTTTTTTTTTTTCTCTTAGATGATAATTTTTAAGTGCCTAGTAAGACATGATTAATTGAGCCACCCATGAAAATGCCTTCAACCTAAGCATGATTAGGGTAGACATTAAAACAAAGACTTTAACTATTCGACAATCTTCTTAAGTTCACCCATAATTATCTCAAACAAAAAATCAGAAATGTACCCAATTTTGTTCATAACAACCATTTAGTGTTCCAAAGCCTCAAAACTATACAAGCGCACCTAATTATTTCTACCCTTCATTAAGTTCACTTACTTTGTCCTTCCTTAGACCTCCTGAAGTATTCTCAAGGATGATGACATAATTCTTCTTGATACAACTATATGCAATGAAATTGGATGAATGTTGTGCAACGAATGCAATTAATAAGACAGTATGATAAGTTCATGCAATGTTAAAATCTATTGAATATAGTAGTCTCAACTCATACATGTCAAAAGTGTAAAATAGTGCGTCCTATAGCACATAGCACAGAGTAGTGCACCCATCGTGCTATTTCCATGACCAGACATAAGGGGTTAAAATGGTGCACACTATTTGCACTATGCACATGACAATAGCGCATAGCCCAGATAACATATGTTGCTTTAATTTCAATGATTTTAGGTTAAAAAAAAAAGATTATTTATAATATATTTATTAATTTTACTTCATCTCAATTAGTATTTATCATGGCATTGAGACTCGATCATAATCCAAGAGCTATCGTGACTCCCATGGCCCGCAACTTCATTCACTCTCAAGTCTTGATCTCCTAGAACATCGCTAGTTCTCGCACTGAACGCCACTCTCGCTCTCACCTCGATCTCCCGGAACATTGCTAGTCCTCACACTGAACATTACTCTAGCTCTCACCAAAAATTGCTCTCACCTTTGACACATGCACAATGAAAGTAGTCTCACAAAATGTCGCTAGCTCTTGCCCAAATTCATGCTCTCTTTCAATGCCACATAGGAAGGTTTCCAAGGGATGACGGAAAAGGGTCCTATTTCCGCTCGATGTCATAAGTATTTCATTCAGAACCCCATAATATTAATTTTCAATTTATATGGATCCCAATTCTATTTAAATCCATAAGATACCAAGTAAAAAAGTTAAATTTATCTATAAATCTAAATGTTTTATAAACTAAATTATAATGTAAAATAATAATTATTCTATCTATTATGGATTCATGAACAAAGATGCAGTTATGCCAAAATAATAAAGGGCTTATATAACATTACCAATTTCTTGTAGATATTTGTTAAATACTTAAATGTTAATGTATTGTAAATTGCCACACCATGAAGAACATTTTTATGCTTAGCCATGCTAAAGCAAATAATTTTGTAAGATTCTATGTGCGTTTGATTTAAGAAATTTCTTAACTATGCTAATTAATTTTAAATGCATCTTAAAGGCAACAGTATAATTTTTTTTTCTCATAACTGAAAAGATTAATAAAATGACACAAACCAAAAATAAATGACAAAATGAAAAGTGAATTATGATAGTCTAAAAATTTTGGTTTATTTAAAGCATATTATGGCCTTCATTTGAAGATAAAATCATCGTGATTTCATTGATCCTATCTAATGATAAAAAAGATGATGATGTTAATAAGTTGTTAACATGAACAATGAATTATGAGTCAGGTAAGATAATATATTAATTGTTGGCGAAGAAGATTTGACATGGAGCACTGTCTACGAAAGAAACTATAAAATTCAAAATTTATCTAAAGGAAAAGAGAATGAGTCTTCATTTAGGCTTGACATGCTTACAAATGAACATGAAGATAATGTGGGTGATGAAGAATAGTATGATTTCGTAGATAATGATGATGTTAATGATAAAGACAATGCTTTTTTGTCTAATGATGATGAGGTTGATGAAGGATGTAAGGCTATTTGTCTTATGATGATGATACTGATGAATTCTCAAGATAATTAGTTTTAATTTTGTTTTAATATTAGACTTCTAATAAAAAAGATATTATTGAATTTTATGTGGTTAAGTACCTGAGTTAAAGCATCAATTTAGATATTTTCATTGCCATTAATTGTTTATTTTTTATTCTAATAGCCTTTGACATTTAGCTGCATTTTTATCCATATTTTTAAATTTTTTGTGATGATTAAAATACCATACATTAAGCCGTGTGCTGCACTATGATTTCACAATAACCTTTACATTATTGTGCATTATTCGGCATTGACAAGTATGTGGATCTATGATGCGTTCAGTTATTTTTAGTTTATTTATGTTTTATTGTATTTTGAACAATATTAGTTGTGTTTTATTTTTATTTATGCTATCCTATGATGGTTGGGCTTCCAATGATCATGGTAGGAAGGTGCTTGGCATGGCGAACCATGGGTTTGCTTGCTTTTGGGTCCACTTCATCCTTGGGTTGCTTGCTGATTTTTGGTTTGGTGTGGTGGCTGCTCTCGGGTGGGCCTTGGTTGCTTGGTGTTGAGCTTTAAAAAATGATGGATTCTACTTGGAGTTAGCTCATAAATGCTTGAGCTGAAGTTTAGCTCAATGATTGGGGGATTTATTGCACTTCCTAGCTCATTATTTCAAAAAAGTTTGCTATTAAGTCTTGGATTCATTTTAGAGTGGACTTTGCCCCTTCTTCTTCCTTTATCTCTTCGGTTTCCTCTTGGTTTTTGATGTTCCCGTGGCCCCTGGCTGTTTTCCCGTGATGCTGTTCCGTTCTCTGTGCTGGCTCCTCGGGTTCCTTGCTGACTGGGTTTCCCGTGGCTGCCTGCTTGGTTTCCCGTGGTCTTCTTTTCTCCGTTTCCTGTACTGAATGGGACTGCTGTGTTGTGGCTGTTGGCCTTTCATTTCCCTAAATCTAATTGGTTTGGTTGGAGGTGTTATGGATGTTTGGTTCCTCTCTTTTGCCTATAAAATAAAGATGTTTTGGCATGGAAAAGGTTGTTGAAATTGTGAGTAAAAACTCTACAAAAACCTGAGGGTTTCTTCTTGGAAAAGCTTGAGAGCTTGTTCCATTCCCTCTTCTCTTCTCTATTTCGTCTTGGCTTCTAATCCCTTCTTCTCTATGCAAGTTCCATTCCACTTGTATCCTTCTTCTTGAGCTTTGGAAGTGTATGTTGGCTGAAATTTGGAGACATTTGCTGGAGGAGTTTGGAAAGGACGTTGGACTCTTTTGCAGTGGTGGACCCTTGGTTTGCAAGCCTAAGCACAATTTTCTTAAATTCCTACTTTCGTTGCATGTGAGGAGACCGCTAGACGATTTTACTGATGATAGTGTTTTTATATTTTTATTTTGTTTTCCTTCGATTTGGCTTTTGTTTCTCTTAAGTTTGTTTGGATGTTTGCAAGCTTTATATGAATCAAGTTTGGTTTAAGTCTTATCCTGGTGTTCTCCAATTTGTCTCTCTTTTCTAGTTGTCTGCTTGCATCAATCCAATTCTTCAATAACTAGTTAATCCTAAATAAGTCTAAAATTAGACTAGGCCAAGATCATATAATAGATCATAGTAAATAATATGGGTACATGGAAGTTTTTTTCTAATTTGAAAGTTCAGCATGAAATTTTAGAATAGGATTTATGTAGAATTTGAGAAATCATTCAATTATAATAGAGCTTTCTAGACATATTAGCCTAGAACTTGCTAAATGCAAAATTATAAACCAAATCATAAAAAAGGGTACGCTTTAACAATAGGATGTCGCTAAATCTCTGCTGTTGCAACAATTCCCACGTGCTTTTTTTAGTGTGCGTGTTTTGAGAGGTGGGAGTTTGCATTTTAGTAGAAAACAAATGCTGGCCTGAACAAGATAACATGCGCTAAGCGTAGATGCAAACACAGCAATAAAAGCAATATGTTTCAAAAGCAAAACAGCAAGGTTTTTCAATAAGGAATTTCAGGAAACATGTAGGGAGCTATACGTTGAATGGAATAAAAGAAAACACAGCGTTAACAGCAGTATTTTTCAGAGAAGAATTTCAGCAAAAAAGTAGGAAGAAATGGCAAAAGTGCAGCAGTAAATTTAGGTTTTATGTATAGTATATCTATCATACGTGACGTTTATGTCCTTAGAATAGCATTTCAACAAACCAGATGATGGTACAAGATTTTGGGAAGAAAAAACAAACAACAGCAGTAGAAAATGGAAAACAACAAATCGAAATGGTGAATATCAATAGCTCGCCTCAGGAAAAATAGAGACATTTAAAAACATGCAATAATCAGAAAAAGAGAATGTTTTAAATCTGAACAAAACGAAACAAAAACAAAAATACATACGGAAAAATTCTACTCAACAGCAATCACTAAATCAAGAATTCAGAACATCTTATGCCAATACTGATCTAGCTAGATGAGCAAGTGAAGAAGAGAGAACTGAGAGGAGAAAGAAAAGAGAGGGAGGAAGCGGAAGCAAAGGAGCAGCTCACAACCGGGAAGGGAAGAAACTGATGCTGCAATACATTTGAGGGTTCTATTTCTTCCATCAAAAGCCATCTATTTCATTCTCTAATATGTATATTTATAAGACAAGAATTCTATAACATACACGATAAGACTATCATGTTTAAATATTAAACAGTCAATAAGGTCCGAAGACAAGTGTAATGTCTAATTAATATATCCTAGAAAAAGACAAAATAAACCATAACATATAAATAAGATTTAAACAAACCAAATTATCTAGAATCATCGTCATCAGGAACTAGCAGTGAAATCTATCTGAAGATATAATATCTAGATTCATGTGTACTAGGGGTGATAATTGATCTACATCATGATCTCTATCCTCCACTTAAGTTAACCACATACTATATTAAACTCTCTTAAATTTAAGTTTTCACTAAAAAATCATTTATTTGAATCCTCAGCTAAACATTGGTCGATCAATTGTAGCGCATGATTGTTGAACCATACTTCACCTAGGTGTACAATAATTCGGTAGGGTTGTTAGGTACCACCCATAAGGAGTCCTATAGGCCAAAATGGCAATGAAATCCCAGAAGCTCTGCTCAGAGGATTACACATCCACATATGAATGGACGTGACCTAATTAAACAAAAAATTAAACTTGCATATTCGCTAGCAAGTCCAATTCAATACCAAACTCCTGAATTACAGCTTTTGACCTGCAATCGCCAAACCCTTTAAGAAACTTAAGTTTTTTTATTTTAATTTTGTAAAGGGAGAACATGAATACTTTGTTGCTGCTAAGGATTCAAACCTGGCTGAAGCTTAAATGACTTTGATTAAGCTCTCTCACTCTTTCTATGCTTTTCCTTGGAGGGCTCCCCCAAAAAATACATTGATCTCCTACTATAACTCTCTACTAATAGAAACAATGACGTGTTATTGCACCTCAAATGGAGAAATCCTAGCTTTCATCATTAGCATTCACTCCAATCAGAGATGGAACAAGTGGAATCCTGCACGAGTAGCAAAGACCACCTTACAATAATGCTAAATACGTACTGCTCATGGCCAGTTAAGTGGTTTGCATGGAAAATTAAAAAGAGCCCTATTATGACAATAAGTGGTTTGCCTATTGCTAAAGATTCTCCAACTCCATACAACGCTTTTTAAGACTACAGTTTTAACTATGAAGCTGTATGCCTCTCTCTCTCTAAAGAGCATTGGATTGTTTAGATTGGTTGCCTAGACTAAATATGAGTTAGCAATTTGCTGCCATACATTTCAAATACATCACATTCATTTTCCACTGCATTTCTTTTTCAAAGAATCAAATGGACCTTTAACCACTTCTACCGACCAGATTTTAACAAATACATGATTAATGACCACTTTAACATGATTCAATCTTGCAACCATCGATAAAAAACCACCATAGACCAATTTTTCAATTTTGAACATTACCATGAGGTTTCCATGTTCCATTGTCATCGTTGTGCATCTTTTTACTTCCATACAGAAAAGAGTTAGCAAGGGCAGACTCAAATCTCACACTTATTATTCCAATTATGTTCCCCGATAAATCTATTAATCTGTCTTTCAGTAGTTTTAGTGTGCTTTCACTAGGGCCTATGTCTTAATTTTTTTTTTTTTTCACCTACCACATTATTTAGCATATTTCTCTCTTAGAATTCTTATGAAATTCATTAACTTCCTAAAAAGATATTATGCGTTTCCTGCTCCTCCGGTATTCATTTGACATTAATTTCTCAATTCTTGCATACCACCAATCCCCTTTCTTTTTCCATTTTGTAACAATAATTCTTTATCTTGGCTTTAAGTATCACATGGCTCCTTAATTAAACCCCTTTGACACTCATAACAACATGTCTCTCTCCCTCTCCCTCTCCCTCTCCCTCTCCCTCTCCCTCTCTCTAGTATCTTGAAGCGTCATCACTATAATTCTCATTTAATTCTAAATTCTATAATTGCTCTTTGAATCTTTCATAATCGTCTTAGTCTTCAAAGTTGTAATTTTCTCATCCTACAAATAATTTTGATTTGAACATAGATTATTGCACTAATCTAATAGCACATAACTGAATTAAAATTTAAATAAAGAAGTTCTCATTAAGCAATGCAACTTGCTTATTGAAAAGGGTAATGTACTTTGCTTGATTAACTGAGAATGCATTTAATGACCAATAAACAATGTTTAAAGTAAACATCAGCTACACAAGGACCAACTCGCTAGATAAATGCTTAATCTAAAATTAATCAAAGTCTGTGAATTATAAAAAATTATTTTAAAAGGGTGCTTATTCAGGTTTTGTCTAAAGTTCCTCCTAGAATAAAATGTCACTTTCGTATTATGTATTTGAATTTAGATTACTTTGTGTAAATTTTCCACCTTAATTAAGAACCTTGCACCACCTTTGTTCTCATAATTATCAATAATTTGCTAAAATAATATTCAGACAATCATAATACTTGCTAATCTTATCAGAACTAAGTAGCATCCAATGATCAATAAACAAAGTTTAAAGTAAACTTCGATTACATGAGCACCATCTCACTAGATAAATGCTTAATGTTATATTGAATCATAGTTTATGAATTATACAAATTTTATTTTAAATATCATTTTAAATAATTATGAATAGATTTTTCAAAAAGTCATCAAGTCACATTTATGAATTTGTAAAAGTAACATAAACTAACATTGACCAGTAAATGCATCATTCAATGAAAACCTAGTAGAAAGATTCAAAAAGCTGATCCAAAATATTTAACGATAATACTATATCATGGAGTTGAAGATGATAATCTCACTTCCCGGTTAATCCATAAAGCATCCACTTCTATAACTTTTCAAAGTTCTACATAGTCCATTCACTTTAATTTAAGTAAAATACATTTCAAAAGTTCTAAAGAAACACCAAGTATTAATTGCTACAGAGCTTCACTAAACTTGAGTAAAGGTACTAAAACAGTGTAATGTGTTTAAGTCAGCCTTCTTATAGGTGCATGCCTATACACATTTCACTTCTAGAATTCTTGAGGTTATTCTGAATAGAGATTAAATCTTAAAATTATCCCCAACAATTGGTACGTGGCTAATTTAGTTTCAATATATAACATTTCTCCAATTTAGGTTCTTGAATGTACAAAATTATTCCAAAATGACCATTCATTTAGAAATTTCAATACAAAATTGATCCCAATTTAGTCCACCCACTATACAAAATTGATCTCAATTTAATCTTTGAGGGGCCATTTTTAATGAATTTTATTTAGTCGAGAGACATATTTCGATATATGTAATACTTTATGACTACATTAGCCACATATAAACTGTTTGGAGATCATTTGGTATTTAACCCATGCTGAATATTTGTTGCGTCCTTTTTTTTTTCAAATTTATCAAGGAAATAGGATTTTCACTTCTCACCACAGTGCAATGTAATCTATCTAGTTGTTCATCTAATATTCTAATGCCATGCTGTTCTCAATTTGCCTCCTTGCTCCATTTAGTTAAATTACTATGACCAAGTGTGCTATGTTTCTGGGTGTAAACTCCATGAGTTAAGGAAAGCACAGCATTCCCAAAAGGCGGATCAGAACATAAGATTACGTCTTTTGATTAACCCTAAATAAAGCAAGACCTAAACATCTCTGCAACAATCATTTGGTTAAGCTACAGTCACCAAGTGTTCATTCTTTTAGTCGTAAACTCCAAGTAAAAAACACAAAGGCTATAGATGCTTGCAAATCATAGTAATCATGGCCCGGAAAACACTTAGTTAGCTCACAGAGGGCAATAACGCAATTGTAACCCAAAAACTTCTAAAGTCATTTATCCAATCACGCCTATAATGCAAAAAGATTCTTCCATGTCTATAAAATCTCATTTCAAGTAAAAAATGTGTTTACTGATTCTCCATTAACAGGAAATTCTACAAAGGCATAACTGGTTCATTTCAGCAAATCAACAGTGACATGAAATCGTAGGCCAAGAACATGAATTTGATATGGCAGCAGGATCCAAGGGAGAAATTTCGGCCCCACTTGTGAGGCGCAATAAAGAATTAATTCATTATGTTAGGAAAGGAATTTAAGGGAGGATTGATTAGTAAAAAAATTTCTAATTGAATTCAGATCAAAGAGGAAAATATTTCCTAATTGAAATCAAATTAAAAGGAGAAATTAATAAGAAAAGAAATATGTTTTTGAGGGAATTTGAAAGCTTATTTAAGAAGGGGTCTAGGGTAATTTTTCTTCATGCATGTTTTATTGAGTTTTCTGTTTTAGTATTTTTTTTTCTGTAAATGCTTCCTAGTGGCGTCTAGGTTGATTGGGAGAGATGGCTTATGTCTTTGTTTCTTGTTGAGTTATTAATAAAATTCAGCATTATTCCCACCTAAATCGGCTGTTTTTTTTTTTTACTGTTTTTATGTGAATTTCCTTCTGTGTTTATTGAAATTGACTCCAAGGCATATCAAATTGGTATTAGAGCAGTGTACCAGGTTAAAAGCTAAAGTCCTCATCGCTGATTTCTACTAAAAATTTTTCCACCTTGCTGATTTTCGTTGTTTAGAGGCCAAAATCTGTGGATGGCAAAAAAGAAGGAAGCTTTGGAAATGGAGATGGAACAACTTAAAGCCGAGATGCAAGAGAAACATTCCGGATGGAGGAAAGATTTTCTGGAATGGAGGGAAGATTTTCCTCCATAGAAAGCCATTTTAGAAACATGGAAAGCATGATGAAAACATTGATCGAGATGCAAATGAAGACTTCACCAACTACTCCTAGGGCTAATTGGAAAGGGAAGAAAGTTCATCAGGAGGAGGATGATGAAGTGGAGAGCGTTTTGCCTCAAGGACCACCCGGAGGGATTCCAAGGGGATGTGCATCAAGGTATCCGGAAGAAAGTGCAGTAGGATGAGGGGGAAACTAAACCCATTTGGAGACTACCTAGGCAGAAGGGAGGTGGACCGAAGGAAGCAATGGAGGGGCCCAACCATGGGGTCCAAATCCATCAAGAAAAGAAGGGAGAGAATCGCACTACCACCACACAGGAGAAACTAACAGAGAAAGAAACCATTTGGGTACGGATGCGAGGTCGAGAAAGTTAAAGATGCAAGTTTTCGAAGGGGAAGATGCTCAAGGTTAGGTGTACAAGGTGGAGCGTTACTTTGCGATCAATGGTTTGAGGAGAAAAACTCATGGCGGCAGGGCTATGTTTGGAAGAAAAGCTCTAGATTGGTTTCAATGGAGAGCAGCTAGGCATCTGATCTATTCCTAGGGAGAATTTAAGGATTGTTAGTTGGAACGTTTCCGACCCATTCGGGAAGGAGACCTCCACGAACTATTCTATGCCTTAACTCAAGACGGGACAGTCATGGATTATCGAGAGAAGTTTAAGCTGCTATTTGGTAGACTGAGGGGAATTTCTGAGAAAAGGTTGAAAGGAAATTTCACAAAGGGCCTTAGGGAAGACATAAGAGCATAGCACAGAGTGCTGAGGCCTAGAGGGTTGAGAGAGATAACGGAGCTAACACAAAGGGTGGAGGAGAAACATTAGAGGGCGAATGCAAGTCAGAGCAAACTCATGGGAGGGGCTTACAGGAACACCTCTACTACTTTGGCACCGAGGACCCAGATGGTGCCATTTCAGATGGAGGCCCTAAGGAGAAGAGCATTGAAGTTCATCCTAGAGGCAATTTCAAGCGCCTCATAGAAGCAAAAGTGCAGGACAGGCGAGCGAAAGGGCTATGCTTTAGGTGTGATGAGAAATTTACACCCGGGGCATTGGTGCAAGAATCAAACCCTTCAGATCTTGATGGTCAGTGAGGGGGAAGAGGAGAACAGGGACAAGCTAGAGGATGTATTGGGGGAGATAGAGCAGCCGCATTTTGATGTGGCAAAGGTGTCCTTGAACTTTGTGGTGGGATTTACTCCAAATCACACCATGAAAGTAAGGGGCAAATTGGAAAGCATTCTGCGGTAGTTTTGATAGATAGCAGAGCCACACATAACTCCATCTAAAATCGGGCGGTGAATCAATTGAGGTTGAAATTAGTGAAGATGGAAGGATGTGTGGCGATGATGGGAACAGGCAAGATAGAAAGGAGCAGGGAATATGTAATGGGGTGGTGATGACCTTACAGGGTATTCAGGTGGTGTAAAATTTCCTTCCCTTACACTTAGGGAGTATGAATGTGATTATGGGGATGAAGCTGCTACAAACTATGGGGGATATGAAGGTGATATGGGGGATATGAAGGTGATATGGAAGTCATTGACTACGGAGATAAGGTGGAGGGGGGAAAAGGTAGTGCTTCAAGAGGATGTCAGCTTATTCAACACCATGGTCTCCTTAAAACCATGCTCAGGACAATCCAGGATGCAAGCATGGGATATTTGGTAGAGTTGCAAAGCATAAAAGGGGTCCAAGAATAGGAGGCAAGGGAAATTCCAATGGGCACCCTGTAGATTCTGCAATAATTTCATGATATATTTCAGCCACCGGTCTGGTTACCACCGTCTCGAGAGCACGAGCATGCCATCAACTTGAAAGAAGAGACTTCTCCCATCAGTGTTAGAACATACCATTACCCCCATATCCAGAATGATAAGATAAAGGGGATAATCAGGGAGATGAAGGAAACAGGGATCATCAGACCTAGTGTAAGTCATTTCTCTAGCCCAATACTGTTAGTGAAGAAGAAGAATGGCATCTAGAGGTTCTATGTAGATTACAAGATTCTAAATAAGGAAACTATGCTAGATAAGTTTCCAATTCTCATTATAAAAGAACTCTTGGATGAGTTATTTGGAGTTGTGACCTTCTCCAAAATTGATTTGAGCTCGAGATACCATCAAATCAGGAGGAAGAATGCGCACAAGACGGCCTTCAGGATACATGAAGAGCACTACAAGTTCCTGGTAATGCCTTTTGGCCTCACCAACGCCTTGCCATTTTCTAGTCACTTATAAATCGAGTATTCCATTCATATCTCTGAAATTTTGTCTTCGTAGTCTTGGATGGCATTTTAATATATAGCAAGACAAAGGCATAACATGGGAAGCACTTGAAGACAGTGATAGAGACCTTGAGGGAGTATTAGTTGTTTGTCAACTTGAAAAAGTGCATGTTTGATTAATCATAGGTGGAGTATCTAGGACATTTGGTATCGAAAGAGGGAGTGTCTGCCAACCAGTCCAAGATTCAAGCCATGGTAGACTGGCCTCTTCCTAAGAACTTAAGGGAGCTACGAGGGTTCTTGGGGCTCACCGGTTACTACAAGATGTTTGTGAAGGGATACGACACCATAGGAAGACCTCTAACAGAGCAGTTGAAGAGAGATAACTTCAAGTGAGGGGAGGAAGCGACTCGATCAATCTAGGAGCTAAAGATAGCTTTGACCAGTGTACCTGTACTGGCGCACCTAGATTTTAGGAGACCATTTGTGGTAGAGACAAATGCCTCAGGTTATGGGTTAAGAGTAGTACTCATGCAAGACTAGAGACCTATTGCATATTTCAGCCAAGTACTCACAGCCAAGGCATGGCTCAAATCAGTATGCAAAAGGGAGCTAATGGAAATTGTCTTAACAATTCAGACATGGCGACCCTATATGTTGGGGAGACATTTTATAGTCAGGACAGACCGGACGAGTCTGAAGTATTTGTTGGAGCAGCAGATGGTCGCGAAGGAACATCAGAGATGGCTATCCTTGCTTGAATATGACTTTGAGATACACTGCTGCCCGAGCTTGGAAATTAAAGCAGCATACACCTTGTCCAAAAGGGTTGAGCCATAGTTGGCAGCCTTGTCAATACCAATGATCTAAGACTGGAAAGCATTGGGAGGAAGAGCGAGCAAGATGAAGACTTAAGGAAGATCAGGGATGAATTGTAGAAGGACTCGAATAGTCATAGCAGTTATGCTCTAAAGGGGGACCAGCTACTCTAGCAAGGGAGGTTTATACTCCCACGGTTCTCAAGTTACATTCCCAAGCTGTTGCAGGAATTTCATTGCAATGCGATAAGGGTACATTCAGGAGTCCAAAACACATACAGCTGATTATCCACTGAGCTATATTGGGTGGGAAAGCAACGGGATGTGGAAGACATGGTGGCGAGGTGCGATGTATGTCAAAGGCATAAATACCTTACTATAGCATCATGAGGGTTACCAAAACCTTTAGCTTTACCTGAAAATGTTTGGGAGGAAACGACCACGGACTTCATTGAGAGATTATCACATTCGGAGGGGTATTCAGTAATACTTGTGGTAATAGACCGACTAAGCAAGTATGCCATTTTATTCCACTGAAACATCCCGACACCGCTATATCAATTGTCACAGTCTTTATCAGGGAGATAGTACGCTTACATGACATTCAAAATCTATAATATCAGATAGAGAGAATGTATTCCTTAGCCTTTTTGGTATTCAAAATGCAGGAGACGGACTTAAAAAAAAAAAAGCACAACATATCACCCACAAACGGGTGGATGGAAGTAGTCAACCAGAGCGTGAAAACATACTTGCATTGTTTCATATATGACACACCAAAATTATGGGCCAAATTATCAACATGGGAAAAATATTAGTATAATACATCCTTCCACACAACCGCATGGAGAACCCCTTCAAAATCCTTTATGGGAGGGACCTACCCCATCTGATACACTATGGGCAGAATACTTCACCGATATCCAGTGTAGATCAACACTTGGAGGAGAGGCACATGATACTAGCAAAACTCAAAGGGCATCTATTGAGAGCTCAACAACTTATGAAAAAGAAGGCAGATGAACACAGATGAAAAGTTTATTTGAAACTAAGACCATATAGGCAGAAGACACTGGCCAAGAGAAGAAATGAAAAGTTATCCCCGCGATACTTCAGGCCCTATGAGGAGATGGAGTGTATTGGGGCAGTTGCCTATTATCTGGGGTTACCAACATCATCATCCATCCATCCAGTATTCCATGTATCACAATTGTAAAGCACTATCAGAAATCACACATCCTCTTCCTCACAACCAACGACTTTAACTAAGGACATGAAAGTGATTTCGGAACCAATGGAGATCAAGGGAGCACGACAAGGGACGACAAGAGAAAAGGAGGTCCTTGTTTGATGGAAGAATTTACTATACTATGAAGCTGCATGGGAACCCTATGAGACAATCAGGAGACAATCAGGAGACATTTTTCATCCTCTACCCAAGGTTTAAAATTGCGTAATTAAGCCTCGAGGCGGTGTGAGGCGTAAGCCTCAGAATTGCGTAAATAAGAATTTAAGGGTTTTAGCAGATAAATAATAGCTAGATTCTATCATACAACAAAAACATCTAAATGATATATGAAAATAGTGGAAAGTAAGAAAATAGATGCAAATAAATCATGTCCCAAAGTACAAATCACGCCGCAATGACGTATTCGCCTTTTCTTTGCCTATAACCATGTTTCCTAAAGCAAAAATCCAAAAACACACAAAAAAATAAAAAAATCAAAAACCCTAGATTTTCTTTCCCTTGAAAAATCTAACCCTAAACTAAAAAAATACCTAAAATCGATTGTGGAGTACTCCTAGAGGGCGGCCGGACACTTCAAGTTCGCCGGAGAGAGGCGGCGCCGGCGGGAGAGGCGGCGCCGGCGGGAGAGGAGGCAGGAAGGGAAGCTGACCGTGCGGGAACCCCTATGTTTCGCGAACACAGGCTGCGGGAAGGAAAATTTTGGGATAACCTGGAAGTCGTGCGGGATTAAGGGGAGAAAAGGCTTCATTTTAAGTGGGTGGGGCCGGTTCTATGAGGCGTACGCCTCACCCAGAATTGCGCAATTGCACCTCTGAGGCGCGCCTCAGACCAGGTGAGCGTACGCCTCTGCCAGGAGAGGAATTGCGTAAGCCTCGAGGCGTTTTTGGGTCAAATTGCGCAGAGGCGCGCCTCTTATTGCGCAATTTTAAACAGAGCTTCTACCTTGAAGAAAAGTTATAATTTGAGGAGGGGAGTATTTATACGATAGCAGGATCCAAGGGAAAAATTTTGGTCCCTATTGTGGGACCCAATAAGGAATTAATTCATTATGTTAGGAAATGAATTAAAGGGAAGATTAATTAGGAAAAATTTTCCTTTTTGAATTCAGATTAAAGAGAGAAAGATTTCCTAATTGAATTCAAATCAAAGTGAGAAATATTTACTAATTAAATTCAAATTAAAGGGGAAATTAATAAGGAACAAAATCTGTTTTGAAGGGAATGTGAGAGCTAATTTAAGGAGGGGTCAAGGGTTATTTTTCTTCATGCATCTTTTATTGAGTTTTATGTTATAGTTTTTTTTTTCTGTGAGGGCTTCCTAGGGGCATCTACCTATCTCTCTAATTGTAGACCGCCTGTATCTTTGTTTCTTGTTGAATTACTAATAAAAATCAGCCACTATTTTCTCCAAAATATGTTGTTTTTTTTACTATTTTTCTATGAATTTCCTACAGTTTGTTGAAATTGACTCCAAGGCGTATCAGAATTCTAGCCATCTTCCAGGTAACAAGACATTTGCACCCAAAAAAAAAGCAAAATTCATCATTCCTTTCAAAATCACAAAATAAGGTTGCACTTTTTTTTTTATAAGTCAAGTACTGAAAATTTATCATGTTCAAGGGCATGCATCATACAGGATGTCATGCTTCTTTGATTTCAAATACAAACCCTAAATAACAAAACCCATAGTTATCTCTTGCCTTAATACAAAATCGGATTATTTATATCCATGAGCTTATATACGTGTTAATTAGGGTGAAAAAATTATACATAATATACATGTAACCTCATCAAGCCTGCATAATTGATTGATATTATAAATAGCCATGGTACACCTCAATATGTACATTCCCAGAACCCTGAAATTCATGCATGCATCTGTGCTTATTTGACAATTTAAACTTATACGTCTTTCTATTAGGCAAAAATGGGTATAGAACTGACAATTAATATGTTATCTTGTACAAAACAATGTTAAAACTAAATGAACGAGAAAGTTGCTGCATTATTCCTATAACAAATAGCAGCAGAGATATTGAGAGAATCAATAAATGGTCCAACCCTAAAGCAGTTACAGCATTTCATCATCAGCAGACACATCAAAAGCAGCAATTATTTGCATCCCAAAATTTTGGAGTCAGCTTCAAGAAAACTTATCCTCCATTTGCACCTGTCAAGTGCTTCTTGAGGTAGAAAGCTTATTATGTTCAAATCCTTTTAGCAAATCTTTCCATAGCACCTTAGATCTATCCCTTTTGTTTTCTTATCACTTGACATTAATTTAATCAACCCAACTTGTTGCTACATCTTCTAACCTTTGTTAAATGTTATACATACCCAAACTACATCAAGTCTATGTTCCACACAATTATCTTCAATAAATGCATTTCTCACCCGCCCTCTAATATATCATTTTTCAATATAGACTTCCAAATTTTCCAATATACCCATCTTAACATTCTCATTCCCACTATATTGAACAAGTTTATCACCAACAACTTTTCTGCTCAGCACTCAAATTCATACAACATAGCTAAAAATAATTGCAGATTTATACAATATAACTTAAGTTTTCAAGATATTCTATAACATACTCTTAGGCCCTTCTAATTTTAAACAACACTTCATTAATGCTATCCGACAAATTATAACCTACCTATTCCTTTGTATAGTAAACCAAATAATAAAACCAATCAAAGCATGTTTGATAAATTATTGCTAGGTGCAAATAGATAGTCTAATTAATAAAAATAATAAGAGGTTCCTCACTCTTACTAATGAACTAACAAAAAATATGACTCATTCAAACATACGTGGTTTGTAATATAAATTAATCATACACAAACACCATGCTGATACACCATGAATGTCTAATATCCGCATCATGTGGCATACAACAACATACTGTGTGACAAACATGTATATGTGTACTATTGCCTAAATTTTTCACTGAATTGTCATTTCCTAAAAGATAATACCGCTGTGATTTTCTAATTGAAATTAAAGAATGAGTTTAAGCCAGCAGCACTAACAACTTCATAAAGTTGACATCATACTACATACTAAAGTTGAAGGCCAAGTGGAAGAACCTACATCTGTATAGAAGATGGATAGAGCATTTGCCCCTAATTTCATTGCATCTTTCTAACTCCAGGACAATTTTTTTAGTCAAGCTGCAGGTAATACCAAACTTAACTATCTAAGGCAGCGGTCCCTCATAATTTTGGACATCTTAAAGTCGTCTATGATTTCTAATACGGATCAAATATAAGATACAAAATCATGCATCAAAATCACAACACATGAATAATTAAGCAAATTTTTCATTGAAAATAATTCAGACAGAGAAAAAATGGCCTTCTAAAAGAAATTAATGATAAAAAAGGCACACAAACATTTTAAAATTCATAGACTTGAAGGAATCCTGAATTGTATCAAATAAATTTCTACAGTGAGATAATCATAAATATTCCAGTCTCTCACTTAGCAAAATTTTGGGGACTTTAAAGCCCATTGTTGTAATTAATCTAATTTCAACCTCATTATTGATTAAATCCAGAATTTATTAAATCCTGTAATTCACAAGAATAAACAGAATTATAAATTTTCCACTCTTACAAATCTTAAATTCTGAAACAAATAGTCAAACCGTTTCACTATTCAGCAAGATTTAATAATTCTCATAACAAACAGTTTACAGGTTTTAATTCTCTCAAGCTTTACTAAATTTGGGTTTATAGGAGTGATTAAATCCTACTTGTACGTAAACCCCTTAATGGTCAAACCACCCAAAAACATTAATTGCATTACAAGTAGCATGAGGCTAATTAAAAAAGAAGCCCTTACTGCTCAAACAAGCCAGGAATAATAATAAGAAGAATCACATGCCTCAAATGCGGAATACCTAAATCAATTAGCAATCTGTGAACCCAACTTCTAGCGAATTTCTTTCATATGGAATTAAACTAAAATAGAAAAAAGTTCAATCGATTAATACGAGCATCCCGTCCCTCACCATCTACGAAGTAGGAAGAGGAAGGCCACCCGCGTTGAGTCGTGCGAGAGAGCGCCTCCTCCTCAGTGAGCGACTTGTCAGCACGGGCAAAAATCCCAAGACCAAATCCATGGCCCCGAGGCCTCGGAGGAACCCAGTAGGAGGATCCAGGGACGAAGGGAACCCATGCCGGGGCCGATTTTTGTACGACAAGCACCTGGATCGCGTCCTCCAGCCTCCGCATGCTGAGTACTTCCACCTCGACGTTTGTGGCGTCTGTACCCTGGCCGAGGTCGATTTCTAGTAGCTGACCCACCTCGGGCCGGTCAGAGCGCAGGCGAATGCCCGCAAGGCGCCATGGCAGCGGCCGCAGGACGCCGCCGCGTCTGACGCTGCATAGACGATGGCCAGAGGGCGAGAGGTCGCGGGCTAGAGATTGAGATTCGCGAATTAGGGTTTGAGATAAGACTCGAGCCATAGGATACCGTACTGCCCAAGCAAGAGCACAGATGGAGATAACGGAATAGACGATATAAGTGTCACCGAAATGTGCAGAGTTAAAATCAGAAATATTAAGATAAATTTTCGCCGCGGCGAATTTATAAAAAATAGCATATTTTTAACGTAATTAAGCAGTACACAGTTCACTTAGCCGAATTCTAAAATTGGGGAAGAGAGATCCGGTTTCGGGTTTCTCCCCCGGTTTTTCTAGAAACCGTGGGAGAAGGGAGATCCGGTTTTTTCTCACGGTTTATATATAAATCGGAAAACTGAGATCCAGTTAATATAGAAACCGCATATTACTTCTACTTATTCAATTGAATGCGTAATAAGGAATTCCATCTCTTAATCTAGCGGTTAATTATTCGTTAAAGAATCTTTATTGTTTTTTTTTATCCTTTTGCCTTATATCCATCTGTGATCATTCAATCAGCTTTTCTTTTCTTTTTTCTCATAATTTTGGTTGTTCATCCCCCGCTAAAAATCAATTGAGTCTATTAATTCAATAATAGTCATTCATACGTGTCCCTGAACCGAAGAATTGGCTAAAAATGACTTTCATGAGGTTGGTTGTGTTGAGCCAAGATTCACTTGGTGTAACAACAAGACTGGTGTTGATCGGATTCTAGAGAGATTGGATAGATTTTTTTTTTTTTAATTTAGTTGCTATTAGTTCTTCCCATTGTATGGTGTTTAAACATCTGGCTAGAATTGCATCGGATCTTGCCCGATCTTATTAATTCTTATGGATCTCAATCCTATAATTAAGAGAGTCATTAAATTTGAAGATGTTTGGGCTTCTAACCCAACTTCATATGCGGTGGTGAGAAGAGTTTGAAGGAAGAAATCTTTTGAGAGTTTTTCTCATATCCTTAAGACCAAGATGAAAAGGGCTTTTGAAGGCTTTGTTTTATTGGAGTAAAGCCAAGCATAAAAATTTAGTTCAATTGAAGGAATGCCTTATGAATGATCTCTTGGAGCTACAAGTAAAAGAAGCAGAAAGTGGATGTCTATCGGTTAAAGATAGCTGGAATCTCAAAGCAAAAGTGAATAAGCTGACTTCAACTTTGGCTCGGTTGAACACATGGTGAAGACAATGTGCAAAAGTCAAGTGGTTGGTTGATGGTGATTGTAATTCCAAGTTTTTCAAGCATTTGCTAGTACAAGGAGGAATTCTAATTTTATCTTTAAAATTAAAGATGAAAATGATTTTATGGTGGAGGATCATCATCATATTGATGAAGTTCTAACTTGTTTCTTTAAGGAAAAATAGAAGGAAAGGAGTTGTATATTAGAAGGTTGGCCTTCTCCGTGGAGCTGCCTGGATGAAGAAGACAAAAGAATGTTGAATAGACAATTTTCCTTTGAAGAAGCGGAGGTTATGGTCAAGCAGGTTAGCGGCAATATTGCTCCAGGCAATTATGTTATTTCTTATTCCTTTATCAAGTATTATTGGGGTATTATTAAAGAAGATTTTTGGAATGATATTAATCAATTCTTTTATACCGGGGAAATGAGTGTTGTTTGGAAAGAGACTTTAATTGTGTTGATACCTAAGATAATCAATCCTATGGTTCCCTCAAACTGCAGACCTATCAACCTGTGCAATAAAGTTTACAAGGTGTCTACCAAGATTCTTTTGAACAGATTGTCATTTATTATTCCTAAATTAAATTTTGAGGAGCAAGTGACATTTCTGAAAGGAATGTCGATGTCGGATCATGTTATGGTAGCACAGGAAGTATTCCATATGTTGAAGTATTCTAAATCTTCTAAAGGATTAGTCTCTTTCAAAATAGATATGAAGCAAGCTTATGATTCTATGGGCTGGTCTGCTTTGGTGTATTTTGGGTTCCCATCTAAGTTTTCTGAATTGATTATGGAATTTGTTCAAGAACCATGGTTCTCTTTGTTGATTAATGGCAACTTTTCAGATTGGATCAATGCTATAAGTGGCTTTCGTCAAGATTATCCTTTGTCCCCTTTTTTATTTATTCTCTACTCCCAACTTTTATTAAATGCTTTTATGCAAAAAGGTTATTCAATTGGAGTATGTGTTTGTTCAAATGGCCCAAGGATTTCACATTTGCTTTATGCATATGACATAATTTTTTTTTCAGAAGCTAAAATGAAGGTAGTGAAGGAGAACAGAGGAATTCTAATGGACTTTTGTGGTTGGACAGGTTAAAAAGTAAATGTTAATAAGTCTTGCATTTTGTTTGAAAAATCTATAAGGAAAAGGAAAAAAAATGAGCTATTTCTCGTATTATGGGATTCAAATCTATTAAGGAGTTCTATTACCTTGGAGTTAAAATTGCTTTAAGGAGGCTTGTAGGAGCATATTTCTAGTTCATTGTTAATAAAGACTTGAGAGTGTTGAACATTTGGTGTGTGTGTGTGTGTGTGTGTGTGTGGGGGGGGGGGGGGGGGGTGTTAGTTCATCTCATTAGTTAGAAAGATCACTCTTGTAAAATAAGTATTGCTTTCTTATCCTACATTTCATTGTACACATTTTCTGATCCTAAAAAAATTTCTTGTTGAGATTGATAAGATGTGTAGAAGTTTTATTTGGAATAAGATGAATGGAAGCTTTGGGCTTCATTATGTTAGTTAGAATGTAATGTATAGGCCATTGAAATGGGGAGGACGCGATTTACATTCTTGTTTAACCAAAGGCCATTGAGGGCTAAACTTGCTTGAAAATATGTACAAGATAAAGACTCGTTGTTGCATAAGGTTCTTTTTCTGAAATTTGGATCTCTATGTGATGATGGAACTTCAAAGAAGACTGACTTAGTTGCTTGGAAATTAATTACTGATGTTGGAAATTTTCTCAAGTCAATAGTTGTATGGAACATTGTTAATGGTGAGTCTATTGATGTCCTTAAGGACACTTCGGTTATGGATAAAAGTATAAATAGGTGGCCTACATTTGTGTTGTCTTTAAAAAATAGTGAAGTAACGATGGATCAGTTCATTACAGATGGTTGTTTGAATGTAGGAGAACTCAGTAAATTCTTTGGAAAGGAACTGGTATATTTGATCTGTCAAATACAGATTTTGTCAGAATTGGGTGAAAATAGGATGGAGCTTATCTATCAAAAATTTGGAAAGTCTATTTCTGCATTGGCATTTGAAACATTGGTTTATGAAAATTCTGGTTGTCAAATCTCGGAATGGATTAAAAAGGCTAAGCTTATCTAACATGTGGAGGTTTTCTGGTGGAGAATTTTCAACAATGCTATTCCTACATATCAATTCTTATCATATAGAAGATTGCAAGGGGGAAACTGTTGTCTAAGAAGCTGTAATGATATTGAAGACATAGAACATGTTGCAACCAAATATACGAAGCTAAATGAAGTATTTCAATATTTAAATAGATGGGACTTTGGTATCCCATCCTTTGAATCTTTTGAAGAATGTTGTAAGTGGTTAGCTTTACAAAGTCTTTAATTAGTTAAGTTGTATTGCATTGCTATTTATTTTTCATGGAAGGATAGGAATAAGCTGATTAATCAAGGCAAAGAGGAAAGCTCAATGGTGATTGCTGCTAATACCATGAGCTATGCTATAGTTTCTGCATCGAATTATAGTTTTAACTCGGGCCACTGGGGTGTTAATCAATCAATTAGGTTGATGGATAATCATTGGCACCCTCCTCCACCCGATTGGATCAAAGTTAATGTTGATGCATCGTTATTACCGTCGTATAAAGCTGTAATTGGTGGTGTTTTCAGAGACTACAAAGGTAGATTTCTTCTGACTTTTGGACATGCTTGTGTACTTTAGGATGTTTCTTGATTGGAACTTTTAGCTATTCAATCTCTCAAGGATGTTATAAAAGATTGAATGTTCAAATATAAGGGTCTTATCATCGAAGGGGATAATGCTAACATCATTAAGTTTCTTCAAGATGCAATTAGGAGATGTGGTCAGGGAATGGAAAATCTTGCTTTTGTCAAGGATTTCAATTATGTGATTTTCAACTGTATAGATAAGAATTGTGATAAATTAGCATATTTATGTGCTAACTATGATCTCTTTCTTTTCTTTGGAAAGACATTAGTATGAATAAGGTTCCTCCTTATTTTTTTAGTTTTTTAAAGGAGGAATCAAATACTATTAGCATGTAGTTTGTATTTTCTTTTTAGTTATTAATGTAATTGGTTGCATTTTCAAAAAAAATAAAAAAAGAACTTAAGAAGGCTTATAAAATATGAGGGGATGAACTTTGCAACTTGTTATCGGATTGCAAGCTTTTATTTGGAAGATCTCATTCAAACTTTTCAGAGATTTTATTCTCTCTTTAATAGTTTGTTTATTGTAATTATTTATAGATGATGTAAACGATAGTTAGGTTTATTATTTATGTTTTTGAGGTATTTTATTTTTAGGTTTTTTTAAGTTATTATTTACTGAACAAAATTTAAGTTGCAAATTATTTTATTGATTTAGTGGTTAGAATATTATTGAAGATGTAATAATGATTTAGTGTTTTTATTTTTAAAGTTTTTGTAATATATAAATATTGTGATGTGTAATTTCCTCGGTTATTATTTTGGTTTGTTTTTCATATTGTTATTTATCAGGAAAGTGTCCAAATTTATTTAGTATATTTTAACTATGTTTTTAATATTTTTATGTTAGAGAGATGTACAATATTATTTGTTAAAAATTATTCAGAATGATTATTTCTAAAAAAGCTATCAATGATATTAAATTATTTGCTCTATTTTTGACAAAAATATAACATTACACCAGAACAATGTTAAATTTAGTCTGTTTTACTTTTTCATAGCTAATTTAGAAGTTGTATTTTGTAGTGTCTTATAATACATCTTGTTTTGAGCAGTTGTCATTGTTAATTAGAACTCAATGATTTAATGTATTATACGATATTTTTTAGGAGATAGCTGAGACTTGACAAACCAACATTTAATTATTATAATTATAATTTTTTTATTTTGTGTTGATTTAAGCAGGCAAGTTATTAATAATTATAAAGTTATAGTACTTAGAAAAATCTATAAATATTTCTTTTAAAAAAATTTAAATTTATGCATACTGAAGCGAATATTCAAAATTCAATGAAAAGAAAGTGGTTTCGAAATATTTTTGCTGTAAGATATTTAAGCATAAATATTAATCCAAAGTCCAAAGAGGGTTATTTTAATGAGATTTTTTCTTTAAAGATGATACAAAGATCACATCACAGATAATGTTACGTTTTATTATGTATTACGATGGTGATTTGAACATCACCGAGGATTTCATCCCTTCATACCTTGGTGGAAAGACTCGTCTAATTGAAATAAAGTGGAATCTTACACTTGAAAAGTTACATATATGAATTCTTCGAGCATTGCGTCGTAATAGTGAGACATGTAGTGTTGAACTTGTATGACGTCTTCTAAATAACGTAGGTTACACAATAATTTAAGTCACGGACAATGAGGTTTGTGAGTTCATACTCAATGAAGCTCAAAGGTGTATTTTGATTATTTATGTTCAAATTACGCAACTATGAAGACTTGACATAAATCTTAGTACTCCTACTCATATGGGTTATGAAGACCCAACCCTCTTCCCAAGTTGACAGGTTCGTATACGCATAATTTGAATGCAATGTAAATCATAGTTTGGCCAATTTGATGAGTTAGAAACTAAACCACATCATCATATTGTATTGTGTATTGTAGACCCACTATACATCCCATTGTTGGACATGGCAGTCACCGCTTTAGTGTGAGCGAACGTTCACTACACTATGAGCCAATGTGTGTAGGTCGCTTAAGTTTCAGTGAGCGTCCAACATTTTTTGAACCATATGTTAGAGGGCGTGCAAGTGTTAGTGAGAGGTCGTCTTCAGGCGTACTGACATTTGAGCTCCACCAACAAACACCTTCCTTCTACTAGGCAAATGATGCTAAAGGCGCATAAGTTGTTGAAGGATATGAGATGACAGAAATAGGGACTAATGAGAGCTCGAGTGAAACTCCCATTTGGGATGAAATAAATCCAACTATAGAAGAATGCGATGTATCACTCCTTGGGAATGAATTGGTCCATGATCATGCTTTTCGTATTCAGGTCAAGCTACAGGTTATTGTGGTGAATAATGAATATGATGAACTTATACGTTTAGCACAGGTGTGGGATTATACAAATGCAGTTGATCCCCCAAGTATAAATTATGTTGGCGAGTTGGATGACATAATTCTGGAATAATTGTATGAAGGAATAACATTAGGTGGTAATAATGCCCTTCAATGTGCACTTAGTGGGTAGTCAATCATCAATAATGAGGAGTACATCAAAAGCACATCTAACAAGAAAAGGCTTATAGTTAGGTGTGCAAAATATGATAACCCATCTTGTCCTTGCCTATGGTGTCGAAATGTTGCAAAAAACAGGCAACTCGGTGGTATATGGAAAGTGACATTTAATGGTCATCTACATACTTGCATGAATCATATAATGTCAGGAGGTCATCATAATTGTAAATCTAAGTTTATTTCTTACTACATCAATATCATTATTCATTAGCAAATAGACTTAAAGACATATGAAATCATTGCTCAAATGGAGTCAAAATTTGACATTAAAATCCCTTACATCAAGGATTAGAATGCACAGAGGAAGGTTATAAAACCAATCTTTGCTAGTTTTGAGAAATTGTACTGTTCCCTACACCGTTATATGGAAGCCATTAAAAGTGCACTTCCAAGATCAATTCACAACATACAAGTTATCGGGAACAATCATTTTAAATCACTATTTCAGGCATTTGGTCCAACAATTGAGGGATAGAAATTCTGTCACTAAGTGCTTAACTTGGATGGTATATTTCTATTAGGCAAATATATAGGAACTCTACTAACTATAGTGGACATTAATGGGAACAGTGGACTATACCCTCTTGCATTTGCTATTATGGAGGCTGAGTCAAACGATTCGTGGTCATGGTTCTTATATATGCTCCATGACCTTATTCCTCGAGCCCGAGAGGACATCTTCTTCATATTTGATAAGCACTCTAGAATTGTTTGAGGACTTCATAAAGTATTTCTCAATGCAGCACAACAACACTACTTGCAAAACCTTTGGGAGAACTTCAAGAAATTTATTTCAAGTCTTGTTATTACTCATTTAGAAGGTCTTTTCTCAAAGATGTACTCTGTTAGGAACACAAATGACTTCATAAGCTTCAACAAACTAATGTTAGATATCAAAAATATTAAGCAGGAAGCACATCAGTCGTTGGCCGAGTGAGACGTTAAAAAGTGGAGCCTTCTTTATGGCAATGGTTGCCATTATGGAATCATGACCATGAATGCCTCAGAGTGCTTCAATGGGGTTCTAAGACATCAACGTGGTATAATTGTCTAAAGTCTAACCATTGTTATATATTATAACCTTGTAGCTCTATTTAATATGTGTTCCAATGAAGTGAGCACTTGGGTTGCTGCCATGGAGTCACCGTTTACCCCACGTACAAGGAGATCTTTGGAGCGATATGAGAATGAAGCACGTCATTTCCCAACCCCTATTTGTATAAATAATTAAGAGTATCAGGTGTTTGATATGCTTGTAGGGCATTCAAGGAAGAAATTAGTTCAACACTAATGTGTACCTACACTTGTAATAAGTCACAATTATAGCATATGTTATGCAATTTTTTATTGTTGGAGCAAAGAGATGGGAGTATAGTATGTTCATGTCACCCTAGTATAACATACAATTATATTAACAAAGTTATCCAAATCTTTTTCACGCTATACTAGACAAACACTACTGCCACCCTTCAATGAGGTAGAAGGTGTTTAACCTTTGTTATCCCCCGTATTCATGTGTTAAGCTGGCAGACCCATGTCTGTTAGTTTCAAAAATACAATGGATGAACCCAGAAGAAATACTGGTCAAGCTTATAAAGTTTGTTGTGTCACTGATCATAACATGGCTACTTATCCAAACAAGGCGAGCAATTCAAGTTGAGGCTTTAATTATGTTTAAATTATAACTCACATTTGATAAATAATAAGACCTGCATTAAATTTGCAGGAAAGGTGCACTATGCAGTTAATACTGATTGTCCAAGCCATAAAGATGGTGTCGACTTTTTATTGCACTAGTCTTATATACTTTTAGTATGTGTATTGGACTAAGATATATGTATTGGTGTTGTGGTTATGGACTATTTTTAAATTTAGGAACTTGTCATTACTTATGAAGCACTAGTAAGCTCCGTAAAAGTTAAAATTCTATTTGATGAACTGGTATTTCATGAATATTTGAATGAACAAAACATGTTTGACAAATATTGGGTAAATATTTGAATATAGGACAAGTTTGGCAATTATGGTAAAATTTGATTTGATCCGATTATACAAGACAATAGGTAGCGATCGCCTTGGACTACAGAGAACATGCATGAGATGATAAGGGATCACCACCTATCATACCAGATGAATACCATAGTTTTTCAACTAATCATCCAGGATTATTGACCCCATTCGTACTAGACGATAGAGAATTGCATGGTATGATGAGGCATCACCGAGTATCGTACTAGATGAAGTTCACTACCTTTATACTAATCATCCATGATGATATTCTAATTGTTCGTGACGATCCATCTATTTATCTTAAACTAATCGTATAGGGCAATGCAATTCGTACTAGCTAAATTGATATTTTTGAACTAATCATACAAGACAATCTTATGATCGTACTGGACAATCAATGCTGCTAGATTGAAAATTATGGCTTTTTTATGGCTCTTTATTTAGCTCTCATATTATCCTTGAGATAATCTTTTATTATTGGGTTGACTTGAGAGTGAGAGCTTAGAGAAGGAAGAGAGGAGAGCTTTGTCACGACCCGACCCGAGACGAGACCGATCCCGTCCGCACCGGGCCACGATGAAGAGAGACACACAAACCAGGATCTAGCTTTGGTATTTGGTTCGGAACTGAATCTTCCAAATTATTCTAAACAACACAATAAAAACACAGAGCTACTAAATACATCAAATGCAGCGGAACTAAACATCTATCTTTTCATTTCCTCAAAATAATCATCTACAAATACAGTACATGGCTTTTAGACAGAAAGAAAGAAAGAACAGAAAAGCCATGACTGTACAAAAATCAAAAGTATAAAAGTACCTATACGGATCAGACTCTGAACTAATCCTGGACTTCCTTCCCTTTTCCAGAACCTGAAAACCACCAGAAAGCAAGGGTGAGCTCAACAGCTCAGCAAAGCAACAAACCTCTAATCAAAATCCTCAGAATCGCAAAACCAAAACATCAGACAAATCCGTACAGAAATCAGAACGGAATCGGACAAATATCAAATCAAACAGAACTGTACGGAAACAGAAGTCATATCAAATCAGAAACAGAACAGATCAGACATATCAGATCAACAGAATCAGAATCGTACAGATCATATCAGAACAGAACAAATCATATCAGAACATATAGCAGATATTTAATTAATAGCTAAATTCCCTGACACTGACTGAATCTCATAGGATCCAGGCCCCTTATGCCTCCCTTTGTGCTCACGGCACCAGAACAGATCAGATGTGCTTATAGCACTAGAATACATATATAGTGCATATAGAACCTAAACAGATTTTCCTCGGATCCGGAACAGAATAGATATCAGATTTTATATTGAGCTCATTTCAAATTTCCCAGACACTAACTGAATCTCATAGGATCCAGGCCCCTTATAACTCCCTTTTTATAGCATATACAGATAGCATATCAATTCAGAGAAAATCCGAACAAATCAGAAATTACCCAAAAATCGGGCAGCACAACGGCAGTATACAGAATTTACACAATTTTCCTGAAAATCAAAATTCACCAAATTCACACAGAATACATATATCAATATTTCAGAACCTTTATTCTACGGCACAGATAATTTCCAATTTCACAGAAAAATCCAGTCGACTAAAAACACAGTCGAATCAAAAATACCCGGACAAAAATCTTCAAAATATAGTCAAAACGTGCACACCCGGCACGGCAACGATATACAAAAAGTTACACGGTAAAAACTGAACCGATCAAAAGATACGGACGAAAATCGCTAACGGAAACAAAATCCGGACAGAAAATACCGCCAAACACGACGATTCTGAAAATTGAGAAAGGTGGAATGTGCCTTACCTCGTGCACAGCAAATTCCTCAACAGTCTCTTCGAATGAAAACGGCTCCGCGTCTTCCCAAAATCAACTTTTCCAAATTTCTCTTTTTCTCTCTCCTCAGAACAGAAAATCAGATATTTTAAAAAAACTTTTCTCTCTCTTCAAAACGACTGATTTCCTTTAAGTAATACTCAGATCGGCCCGACCGATCGCCACATCGTCCCGGGACGATCCGACCAAAAGGATCGTCCTGGAATCCTCCCAAGGCTGTTGTCTGGCCGATATTTTCTACAGTAATTATCGGCCTGGCCGATGTCTCCAATCGGCCTGGACGATGCCTACAGAAAATCACCTAGAGCAAAACTGGGCAAATTCTGGAGCTTCATTTCAACTGATCGTCCCAGGACGATCCCAGATCGTCCTGGACGATACTGGAGCAGTTCTTGATATTACAATCTCCCCAACTCAGAAAAATGTCGTCCTCGACATTATCCAATCCAAACTCAGTCAAAACAAGTACGGGTACGACTGTCTCATGTCAGACTCCTTCTCCCAAGTCGCTTCCCGTGCAGTCCGGTGCTTCCACTGGACTTTAACCATCGGAATCTGTTTATTTCTTAACTTTCAGACGTCGTACGTCAAAATCAACTCTGGCTCTTCCTTGTACGCCAGATTCTCCTTAATCTCAACCTCATCAGCAGATACCTTTTTCTCAGAGTCGGATACCCACTTCCTCAGAGTGGACACGTGAAACACGTTATGCACATCAGGCATAGAATCAGAAAGCAATAACTTGTAAGCAGCTTTTCCGATCCTTTTCAGGATTTCAAAAGGTCCAACATACCTTGGACTAAACTTGCTTACCTGACCAAATCTGCTCACACCTTTCATCGGGCTGACTTTGACATACACAAAGTCACCAACCTGAAACTCGACAAACCTATGCTTCTGATTGTAATACTTCTGCTGTCGATCTTGAGCAGCTTTCAATCTTTCTTTAATCAAACTGATCTTCTGAGCAGTTTCATCAGGAAAAGTGGCTCCCAAAGCCAGTCTATCTCCGACCTCCATCAGAGTCAAAGGAGTACGGCACTTCCTGCCATACAGAGCCTCATACGGTGCCATACCGATACTGGACTGAAAACTGTTGTTATAAGCAAACTCAATCAGCGGAATATGATCTTCTCAGCTTCCGCTAAAGTCCAGAACACAAAGTCTCAACAGATCTTCCAGCACCTGAATAGTCCTCTCAGACTGTCCATCGGTCTGAGGATGAAAGGCTGTACTGAAATGCAATTTCGTACCCAAGCCTTGCTGAATGCCTTTCCAAAGTTTGGAAGTAAAACGTCCATCTCGATCAGATACGATCACATGAGGCACACCGTGCAATCTGACTATCTCCTTCACATATATCTGTGCCAAGCGATCAACTGAATCCGTCTGTCTGATCGGAAGAAAATGGGCGGATTTCGTCAATCGATCCACAGCCACCCAAATGGCGTCGTGCCCTTGTCTAGATCGCGGAAAACCCATCGCGAAGTCCATCGTTACCTCCTCCCATTTCCACTCAGGGATAGGCAACGACTGCAACAGTCCACCTGGTCGCTGATGCTCTGCCTTCACCAACTGACAGGCTTCGCATCTCGACACAAACTCTGCCACATCTTTCTTCATTCCAGGCCACCAAAACAAAAGTTTCATATCAGCGTACATCTTACCACTACCTGGATGTACAGTGTAGCCTGAATGATGAGATTCATACAGAATCTCCTGCCTCAAATCTCCAAACACAGGTACCCACAACCTGTTCTTACAGAAAATAGCACCAGAATCAGAAATTCGAAGTTCAGGAGTCTTACCAGATCCAATCTGAGCAATCAACTTCGAATAGTCAGAATCTGACTTCTGGGCTTCCTGAATCCTTGTTTCCAAAGTAGACTGAATACTCATCTGAGCTAATTCCAAACCACTGGAGGAAATCACCTCCAACTGCAATCGCTCCAAATCACGTATCAGAAACTCATCACAAGTAAGCTGAATACCTGATAATCTAGAAGACTTTCTGCTCAGAGCATCCGCTACCACATTCGCCTTCCCAGGCTGATACTGAATAGTCAAATCGTAGTCTTTGATCAACTCGAGCCACCGTCTTTGTCTCAAATTCAGATCCTTCTGAGTAAAAATGTACTTCAAGCTCTTATGATCAGTAAAGATCTAACATCTGATGCCATACAGGTAATGACGCCAAATCTTCAAAGCAAAAACTACTGCAGCTAACTCTAAATCATGCGTCGGGTAATTCTTCTCATGTGGTTTTAACTGTCTCGAAGCATAAGCAATTATCTGACCATGCTGCATCAGGACACAACCCAGTCCTTTCAGTGAAGCATCACTGAACACCTGAAAACCTTCC
The DNA here is from genome assembly GCA_016618105.1 of Dendrobium huoshanense. Taxonomy (NCBI): domain Eukaryota; kingdom Viridiplantae; phylum Streptophyta; class Magnoliopsida; order Asparagales; family Orchidaceae; genus Dendrobium; species Dendrobium huoshanense. The sequence goes on from CM028358.1 coordinate 52,443,962, forward strand.
GTACCTGACGGAAGTGCGAGTACTGGAGCTGAAGTCAAACAATCCTTCAATCTCTGAAAACTAGCTTCACACTCCGGTGTCCAAACAAAAGGAACTAACTTCTGTGTCAGTCTCGTCAGAGGCGTCGAAATCTATGAAAATCCTTTCACAAATTTCCTATAATACCCGGCCATGCCCAAGAAACTACGTACCTCAAATACCGTAGTCGGCCTTGGCCAATCAGCAACTGCCTGAATCTTCTGGGGATCTACAGAAATGCCTTCTCCGCTAATCACATGTCCTAGAAATGAAATGCTCTTCAGCCAGAATTCACACTTGGAGAACTTGGCATACAGCTGATGCCTCCTCAAAGTCTCCAACACAATCCTCAAATGTCTGGCATGTTCATCCTCAGATGCAGAATATACCAGAATATCGTCAATGAAGACGATCACAAACTGATCCAAATACTCCCTGAATACTCGGTTCATCAAATCCATGAAAATAGCAGGTGCATTGGTTACCCCAAAAGGCATAACCAAGAACTCGTAGTGCCCGTACCGAGTACTGAAAGCGGTCTTCACCACATCAGCTTCCTTCACCTTCACCTGATAATATCCGGATCGCAAATCAATCTTCGAAAATACCGAAGATCCGGAAAGCTGGTCAAACAAGTCATCAATCCGAGGCAAAGGATACTTGTTCTTGATCGTGACCTTGTTCAAATCTCTGCAATCAATACACATACGGAGTGTACCGTCCTTTTTCTTCACAAACAGAACAGGTGCTCCCCAGGGCGAAACACTAGGACGTACAAAACCTCTGTCAACCAACTCCTGAAGCTGAACTTTCAACTTAGAAAGTTCTTTCGGTTCCATCCTGTACGGAGCTTTTGATATCGGAGCGGTACCCGGAAAAACATCGATAGAGAACTCCACATCTCTATCCGGAGGTAACCCAACCAACTCCTCAGGAAAAACATCCACAAACTCCCGTACCACTGGGATCTCAGAAACAGAACCAACCTCTAGGTTCAGATCCCGCACCGAAGCCAAAAATACTGGACATCCCTTCTTCCACATCCTGCTCACTTCCAACACAGAAACCAGACTGGAGAGAACACCTCGTAATCCCTGAAATACAACTCTCTCTCCAGCCACAAGCAAACTTACTTGCTTCTTCAGACAGTCTATCTGGGCTTCATACTGACTCAGCCAATCCATGCCCAGAATCATATCATACGAAGAAATTGGCAACCGAATCAAACTTGATTTCCACTTCTTGCCAGCAATTTCAATCTCACACAAATAAAACTGTCGAGCAATCAAAGGATTCCCAGCCGGTAAAATCACAGACAAAGAAACCAGTAAAACCATCGAATCCAAATGTAAAATCTCAAAATAGTGCTCGGACAGAAAAGAATGACTCGCTCCAGAGTCAAACAAAACACGACAGGGCTGATCAGAAATGTAAATCGTACCTGTCACCACATCGGGAGCATCTCGAGCCTCCTGCTGACTCAAGCTGTAAACTCGTGGCTGAACTGGGACAGGAGCTGAAGCAACAGAACTACTCTGCTCCCTCTGAATCGTAGGTGGTCTCCGTGGTGCAGAACTAGAACCACCACCTCTACCAGCAAATCCCTCAGGGCGTGGAGGAACAGTCCTCGGTCTTCCTGCTGCTGAACCAACAGGTCTGACAAAGCCCTCAGATCGCTGATCAAATCCCATCTGTGGACACTCTGCAATCTGATGTCCTGACTGACCACATCGGAAGCACAGACCAGCCATCCTGTAGCACTGGCCAAAGTGTCGTCATCCACAGTTCTGGCACACAGGTGCCGAACTAACTGATCCAGAACTCGTCGTACTAGTAGCAGTACCAGACGACCCTCCGCTCCTTCTGGAATCTCCAGATCCAGAACCAGAAACAAATCTCCTCTTTCCAGAGGAACCACTGCCAGATGCCTCGCCTCCAAACCTCTTCCTACTCGCAGTCCACCGCTGCTGAGTAGCCATCAGGTCGTTCTCTATCAGACGAGCTCGCTCCACAAGCTCAGAGAAGTCGATGATCCGGAACGGTATCAGGGGCTGCCTCAAGGTATCTCGCAATCCCCTCAGAAATCTGTAACACCTCTCAGCAGAAGTGCTCACCAGCTGCTGAGCGTACCTGGCTAATGCAGTAAACTCAGTCTCGTACTGCATCACCGTCTTGCTCCCCTAAATAAGCCTCAGAAAATTCTCCTGCATCTGCTGTCGTGCAGAAGGGGGAACAAACCAGTCTCGGAATACGTCAGTGAACTCTTCCCAAGTAATCAAAGAGTTCAGTCTGCCCTGAAATCTGGCCGCCTGCTGGCCTTCCCACCAGTACTCAGCCTCTCCGTCCAACAGAAAAACAGCTAACGGTACCTTCCTGTCTGACGGACACTGCTGTTGACCTTATTTTTGTATGAGGTCACTAAGACCCTTCCAGAAGCCAGATTTAATCCTAGACCCTAGGATCCACTCTAGACCTTAGGATCCTTCTAGATCTAAGACCTTATAGCCTATTCTAGAGCCTAGGATTCCCTTAAATCCTAGATCTTAGAATTCTTCTAGATCTTAGGATCACTCCAACTTCAAATCAATCTCCACTCTTGATCAACCTCAATTTTAAATCAATTCCTAATTTTAATCCACTCCAATTTTAATTTAATTCCTACCTGTGATCAATTTGAATCTCAAACTCCATCCAATTCAAATCCAAATTAATTCAAACTTCAAATCAAATCCAAACCCAGAATTCAGACTCAAATCCAAACTCTAGAGGCCCTGTCCTAAACACCCTTTTCAGAGACTTTTCAAACATTTCAAAACCCAGTCAAATGATCTCTGATTCAGGGTCTATCACTTGCAAAGTGATAAGATATGTCTCTAAAGGTTACCCTCCAACTTTGAGTTCATTCTGAGGTCTCTAACCCCAGAATTTGAATTAAAATCCAAAGGTTGTAAAACCTTCAAATATTTATAGCCTATGCCACTGAACCTAACCCCTTTGAGATCTTGACCCTGGAATCTCCATCAAACTCTCCAATCACCTCCAGACCCTTGATTTTAACCCATTGATTAGTAAACTGCATTTTCCAGACCCATTTTTGACCATGGTTGATCAGTAGGTCAAAATTGACCAAAATACCCCTATGGGGCTCAATTAGGGATTTCATACCAAATGAGCTCCAAATGGGATGCAACCACCTTTGACAAATTTCAAATGTCATTTCAAATCTTTTGAACCTATTTCCAACCCTTGAGTCAACCTGGTTGACCAAGTCAACTGGTTTGACCCAAGAGGCCCTTTAAGGGTCCAAACATGTGTTTTGACCCAAATGACCTCTTTAGACCATCCAACCACTTCCTTTGAACTTAAAATATCATTTCAAACCTGTTGAGCCCAAACCCAGACTCTGGGTCAACTCGGTTGACCAAGTCAACCCAGGTTGACCAAACAGGCCCTTAGGGGCTCAAATAGGGATTTTGATCAATCTGACCTCCCCAGACCTAGGAACCACCCTCAATGGTCTCCAAATGCCTTTTCAAACCTGTTGAGCTCAAACTCAGATCCTGGGTCAACCTGGTTGACCAAGTCAACCTAGGTTGACCAAACAAGCCCTTAAGGGTTCAAATAGTGATTTTGACCAAATTGACCCCTCCAAACCCTCGGACCACATCCAGTAGACTCAGGATGACATTCTGAATTTGTTGAATCCATTTCTAGCCCCTGAACCCAGCTGGTTGACCAAGTCAACCAGTCTTGGCCTAAAAGCCCATTAAGGGCCCATTAAGCCTTCTTGATTCAATTGACATGCATGGCTCTTGGAACCACCCTCCAATTCACCTAATCAGCCCATTTGGACTACCTAGGTGAAAATTCTATAACCCTTGATGGGGTTGACTGGTCAACCAGTCAACTCAAGGCTTAAAGGACCATTTGTATGGTCAAACCCTTCAACCCATTGAACCTAGCTCAAGCCACACCCATCCAGCCATTTGGAAAGGCTCCATGACCTGCTTGGATGCCACATCAGCAGCCATTGACCAGTTGACTGGTCAAAATGGTCAAAACCCCCTTAAAACCCCTTCTTCATGGTCAAAGCCCTACTAAAACCCTTTTCCTCCCTATATCACATGCCTAAGCTCCCCTTTTTGCTTTATTTCTCTGATTAACCCCTGCTTAAGCTGCTCTAAGGGGTTGGTTTAGGCAATTTAGGCAATGTCTCCTCTCACTCATCCCAAGTCCACCCAATAGAAGCAAGGCTTGTCCAGCCCTTTCCGCAGCCTTCCAGCTTTCCCAGGGACAGGTGGCATCATCTGGAGAGTCCAGGAGTCGATCCCAGCCATCCAATCCAGCCCAGGCCGTTTGAATAGGGAAAAAGGTGATTTTTGAGCCCATTGATCAAAGCAGCTTCTCTCACCAACCCTAGCCTCCCAGAACGAGTTCTCAATTCGTTTTGGATCTCCAGAGCCTCCTCTACCTCCCCACTACAAAATCCAAGTGGTTGCCCGTCACCGGCGGCGAGTTCTCCGGCGAAACCACCACCCAGACCGTCCCAGGCCTGTAGCAGTCGATCCAGGCGTGTTCGAGCTCGGATTTCCGCTGGGGATCTACACTTGGACAATCTACAAGCTCATCCATCCAGAGATATCGAAGATCCAGTGGTATAATCCCTTAAAACTCTAGATTTAGTACACATTAGCTAGGGTTATTTAGCTCTTCATCTAGGATGTTTTAGGCTAAGTGAACCCCTCCCCACGATTTCTGTTCATGTCTTCAATCTAAGTTTAAAATTTCATTGAAAATGATCGATCCGATCGAGAGAACGAGGCAAAAGACGTTTTCTAGGGCGTCACTCACGGTTTCCGGTGAGTGTACGTTTTCTGGACCGTTGATCGTTCGATCAACGATCCAGATCGAGCCCTTCCGCGGTCTGATCCGACCGCGCGTTCGATCTGTCGTTCGATCAGCCATCCGGCGACATCTGAGCCCTCGAATCAGAAACCGCGGAGTCGAATCCCACCGTCTGATCTCGTCCCGCAGAGATCAACCGCGGGATTTGATCTTATCCGTTGGATCAGACCCGCTGTGATCCAACGGCTGCCACGCGCCGCTGACGTGGTTAAGTGGAAACCGCGTGAAGCGACCCGCGGCCGACGCGTGTCCCCGCCGTCACGCGGTTTCGATCCCGCCAATCCGAGCGTGCCGCGTGTCTGACCGCCGCCGTTTAATTAAGGAAAATGTGTTTTAATTAGTTTTAATTACAAAAACTTTAAAAAATTATAGTAAATTAAATACAAAACCAAAAAATGAGTATAATATATCAAAATTTTTATAATTTCATCTAGTTTTTTTTAAAAATAAAATCAAACTCTTTTGATTATTATTTTATTAGTAATTTAGAAAATACAGAAATATGTATTTTATTTTTAATTAATTATATATAAATTATTTTTATCTAAAATTTGACATGCATGTTTTTGAGTGCATGGCTGATCTCCAGAAAAATTTTCAATATTATTTGACTGGATTTTGATAGTATTTAGAACTATTGAAGCATATTAACCCTTTTTATATTTAATTAAATATTAAATATTTTGAAAATTAAAAAAAAAAATTTATTATTATTATTATTATCAAACTTCTCTGGAGATCAGTGGATCTTTCAACTCATCAAAATGTATTTTAATAACATATTTAACTATTTTATAATATATATTTATATATATATATATATTTGTCCATTTATATTTATATATTTTAAAATATATTTTTAGACTATATATATGTAAATCTTTAAATGTTTAAAAGGTTACTTGAAATCTTAAATGTAGATTGAGCATATTTGAATAGAAATAAAGGGGATGATTAGTGGATAATCATTCCTTGATTATTCACTAATTCTGTCTTAATTATGTTAATTAGTTAATTGCATGCTTAAGGTGCACACACCACCTAGCCTAGGCTCTCCTAGACCTAAGGACTTGTTTGCTTGCTATTTGTGTATGCATGCCATGTTTACTCAAAGGGTTAGAGGAACCTTGATTTGAACCCATTCAAAATTAGTGACATCATTAAGGACAAAAATTAAGGATCTTGATTAGAAAACTTAGGAAATTCATTGTGATTAGGATTGACATCCTCTAGACTTGAAATTTAAGTCACTTAAACTTAGTAACATTTTCTGACTTAGAGAAAATCTTCACTGGTTTTAGAAATAATTAAGACCCTTAATTAATTTTCTAAGTCTTAAACCCTTAATTAAGCCTTTAAAACTTCTAAAAATTGTAATAAATCCATTTTAAATCCAAAAATTACATGTAAACCCTCAAACTGACCAGAATCCAGTCCTTAATCCATGATAATTGAAAGCCCCTTGATTTGACAGCAATTTAAACCCTAATTTAATTTTAAGTGAAAATTAATATTTAATTAAGATAATTAATTAATAATAATTAAAAAATCCCAAAGTCTCCCAAACACTTGAGGATCCCTCCTTAGGTTATTTCTGACCTTTGGAGGTGTTTTCAAGAGATTGGGAATTTGTTTGAAGCAAAATCACAAAAGAGGCCCTCTAATTAAGAAATTCCCAAAATTCATTAAATGCCCAAACTTCGATAATCCATAACTAATTCTAAAAAAATCTAAATTACCCAAACTCACTTGCATTCAACTCATAGTGATGTCTAGTATTTATTAAAAATATTAAATTCCAGAAATTTGCAATATTTCAAAAAGTCAATAAATCGGTCAACTTTAAGTCAAAACTAGTTCAAAACTTCAAACCTTTGTAATAAAATGTAGAAAAATCCGATTTCAATGTACTTACCTTCTAACTGATCGTAGTAAGGTCTAGTATTTTAATAAAATACAAAAATTCCAGAATTTGGTCTTAATCAAAAATTCAATTTTCAACCCCTTAATTAAATCATTAAAATATTCTAAAAATTCATAAAACTCAAATTTATTCTAAAACTCAGAAAATATTGGTTTAATGTTTAAAACACTTAACAAATCCTTTAAAACACAACAACCACCCTAAAGATGAAGTTTATCGGCTGGACTACTCCGGGCTGCGGGGCTAAGTGTCCTAAGGAGGCTGGTTCCTCGAGCCTGGTGGCACAACGCCACGAATGGATTCTAAGGGGTGTTAAATCTTAAAATAGATTAATTTTTAATTATTTAACACTTTAAAATCTCTAATTCAATTACATTAATTTGGTTTATCGGCTGGACTACTCCGGGCTGCGGGGCTAAGTGTCCTAAGGAGGCTTGTTCCTCGAGCCTGGTGGCACAACGCCACGAATCAATTAATGGCAAATTTAAATTAATCAACTTTAAAAATCAGTAATTAACTCATTTCTATATATTAATCCACTCTTTTAATTCTAACCAATTTAAATAACTTAATCAACCCCGATTGCTACTGGGTAACCCAGGCCTACGAGGCTATTAGCTTAGCCCCAAGGAAGGTGAAATAAACTTCACGGCCTCGGTGTGAAACAAAGATAGCAATCAATTAACTTCTAAAATATTTCCAATTAAAATTCTTAATTCATTAATATTTAAATTTTAATCTAAAGCCCCCTTTCTAAGCCTTAACAAATCCAAACTTTTAGACAACTTCAATTAATAACCCACTTTAGGATCTACCCCAGCCACACGACCTTTCTCACACACTTTAGATGATGTGCTAGGACAACCAACTCTAGATCTAGGTTAGGCCGGTGTTTACTTTACTGCTGTGTGCCGGGTTTTTCATAGTTTTCACTGCATGTTGTGGATGAAATTGCTTTGCTGTGTCTGCTTACTTTTTCTGTACTCTGTGGATGGATTGATGTGTTTGGCGACTAGATTACCCTTAGGTTAGGTACGATCTAGATGTTGACACAGTTTTCTGCAGGTGGCCACGTTCATGCAGGGCAATATAAAAAGGGGGGGGGGGGCAAATTAAAAAATGCATAAATATTATAAATTGTTTGCACAGGTGCTTCAGCTGCTAAAGCCCCCAAATCATAAAAAGAGCGTGACCAGTGTGTTTACTTTCTTTTCTGCTCATATACAACTGCTTGGGAATAACTGCTTTTTTATATATTAATTGCTTAGGATAACCCTGCAGGTGAGTCTAGATTTTTATTTTGATATCAATGTAATTTGTGCAAGTGTCAAGTGTTGTGAAAGTTTATTTTGAGTTGGGATACATAGATCCAAAGCTTGGATTCCAAAGAGGAAAGGATACCCCTTTGGGGAACACTCCTTTTCCATTTGGAAATCCAAATTTGGATCATACCTCTTCCTTACCCAAAGAGGAAAGAGTGGCCTTCCCCTTAGAGGGAAGTGCCCTCTTGTTCATTTGGGTAATCCACTATGAAGATTCCAAGAAGATTGAAGAAAAGGAGTCCAAAGAAGAATGAAATTGAAGATTTTAAGACTTGAAGATTGAGAGTATCCCACTCAAAATAACTTGCGTCATTACTAGGCTTAGAATCCGGGTTGTTGTCAGTGGTGTCCGGCCACTTTACTTTCTGTAATATTCTGGTTTGTAATAAGCAAGGCAATTCTGCCTATGGACATTTATTAATTAATTTGTATTTGATTTGATGATTTGATTGCCTTTAGGATTACTTGTTTTTACTAGTTTTTTGGCGATTGCATGCCGCTCTTTGTTTTCGCCTGGATACGTGAGGCTCGTGAGGGTGTAAAAGTTTTCTACTCATAATTTTAAAAGTCTAAAATTTTAGTGAGTCTAAATAACATAGAAAGATAACGGATTTAGGAAATTAGCCGGGGATCGACCCTGGGGTCGCATGCATATTTTTGCATTACTCTTCCCTTGTTTTAGACCCTTCCCCGCCTGCGGGTAGAGTCCGGATAGTCTGACCTATGAGGACGAGGTGCCGGACCTGGGGAAGTCCAGTCTTCTAAAAATTATTTTATAAGCCTGTTTTTTTAAAAATTTCAAGCATATTTGATTTGAGGTTGTTAACCAGCACGCATTGCATTAGATACAAATTAAAGAGTCAAAATTTTAATTTCATAGTCCTTAGCATTTTAGCACCCAACATAAGTCAAACGGGCCAATTAGGAAAATCTCTAGATGTCGGCCCCGCCTCCCCAAAACTTTAATTATAACGTCCCTACCACTCTTTCATAAAAGACCGGATTCATCTCTTTTAAATCGGTTAGGTGGTTAGCTGGCTCCCCAATCCAGGCCGGGGTAAGTCCAGGTTTTGCACTGCATTAGTTAGGATTGGACGACTGTGGTCCAGTGTCCAAAATAGATTTAGGATCCGGGGCAGATCTTTGATTATAAGACCCCAAACTTTGGGAATCTAATCCCAAATTTCTAATAAAATGCTCAACTCTAATTAAATATCATTTCAAGTCCAAAACATAAAGCCCAACACTTAGATTAAGTTGGGACATTTCCGGATGGTTCTGGAATCTCAAAGTGTCCCCTACCTCTCATCCTTTAACTCCGTTAATAACTGCTCAATTTTGATCCATTCCCTTTTGATTTTCCAATAATTCTATTCATACTTTGATATCACTCCTAGAAACTCTAAATAAAATTCTGCCATTATTTTAATCGGGAGTTTTCGTAGGAGATTTTATCTCCCTACGATGTAATTAACTACGAGGGCTTGCGCTCGTAGGAGATTTGGAACCCCACACACCTGATTTTAAAGAAAACTCAATTTCTAAAACTTCATTAGATTTCTTTGGGAAAAGTTAAATAATGATCATCATGGTCGCATTAGAAGAATTATCGTAGAATGGTGTCATTTCCCTTTGGGGAGATACATCCTTCTTCGATAAGGCTTTGGATGCGAATGCGACGATCATGTTTCTTGAATATTGTAATTGGGTACTTAGTTGAACTATATTGTGTCCCCTCGGGGCCATATAGAGTTCTCCTTAGAACCCGATCATAACATTCAAGATGAGTTTACATAATTTTAAGTCTGAACACCGTTATGAAAGTTTATTTTCGTCCTTCGAGGTGATATACTCTTTCTAACGAGTCGATTCGACCTTAGAATTAGAACTTAACCTTAATCTTAAAATCCCCAAAGAAAACTAATATTTTTCAAAACATATTTTCCAAAATTCCACCAACAAAAAATGGCACGCCCGGTGGGACAAATCTCTCTCTCCATCTTTAATAATGGCAAAATTTTGTTTCATCGGTAGTTTTAACTATCATCTCTTCCGTTGGTTCCTTTGCTCATTTCTTCCTTGGGTGAGTGTGACCAACATCTAAAATAATAACAAAACACTAAAAGAGAGGTTCCACCTCTAAATTTGTCTTTTCGTTCTGATTTTGACCTTCTGCCCCAGCACAGCCTGTGAGGCGACAGTGTCAAATCAGATCTCTGGATATCCTTTTTAATTTTATGGATTTATGGTCGATAAATTTCTCGTTCGACATATAAATCCTTAAAATTGAAAAGAGTGCAAATTTTTGATTTCATTCCAAAACTTGTTAGTTTTAACCCCCTCACTTCCCCTTTGACTTCTAAGGGTGGGGAGGGTTAAACTATTCCTTCTTACTTGGGCTTTCTCACAATTCCATAAGCCTTCGGGCAAGGGGAAACTCTGTCCGTTGTGTTTTGGAACCTGTAAGAAACCCCCTTTCAAATTCTCAAAATTTTCAAAAAAAAATTATTTCTCAAACTCCAAGTTGTCTTGTGTTACCCCATACGATTCCTTCGTGGGCCAACATATGTCATACTTTCAAGATAATAATAAAATACTTTTTTTATCACTCTTTTCAAAAAGATCTAATTTCAATCATTTTCTCTAACTTTCAGAAAATTTCAAATGGCTGGCCAACTGATTTTCTCCTTTGACCGAGAGTTGTCTTCGATTGTTAATGACCAAGGGAGCACTGTTATTTTTGGAATGGGATTCAGTACTCTTGAGCTCTCCATGGATGGACATCAGATTGTTAGCCTAGATGCCAGTAAGGAAACTCTCCCAGTAGTTGAGTTAATTGTGGGATCTGCACCCACCTTGCCAGTAGTCAGTGATGATCAGGAACAGTCTGAACCGGTTGTTGAGCCTCCCACTGAAATTAAGTCTGTTTTTGAAGAAGGGTCTAGTTCTGGACTTAGATTCACCACTAAGAATCAAAAGAAGAACTATTTGAGAAGACTTAGAAAGAAAATCTCTAAGGCTAAGAGAGTTCTACCCTTTAAGACCTTGGCTCAAGTAGAACCTGAGGCTGTTGAGGAGCTACCTATTCCTGCTTCCTCTCCCCTCCTAAAGGGAAGTCGCTTTTACCCCCTGGCTTCAGCTCAAGGGGAGGAGAGGATAGCTAGGATAGCCCGTTCTCCACCATGCCCGGTTGACTACTCGACCAAGAAAACTCAGAAAGAAAAACATCTTCAAAAGACAAGGACTCTGAGAAATATAATTCATACTTGCGCTGCACAGACTGGGCAGACTAAAGAAGAATATGTGAAACAGTTGAAGGGAGTGATCTCACATCGCTTCCAAAAAGAAGTGCTGAAAGAAGAAGTATCTGAAGCAAAGAATTTAACCCCTCAATTCGTTAGAAAGAATAAGAAGTATGCTAGACAGCCCGCTACTTCAGTACTGGTTGATGGATATCACTGGGTGCCACGCCCTCTGTCCTCTCAAACAGAGGGTATTGTGTTGACTGGGTCCGAGAGAGGCCGCCACTCTACTGGTAGACCCCCGGTACCCCCACATAAACCTGTAAGATTGGCCTCTGTGATTGTCAAACCAAAGGGGGTTGAAGTTCAAAAGTCTGTGGACTTTAAAGGAAAAAGACCTAAATCTCCTGAAAGGAGATATGTGCCAAAGAGAACTAAGTTGGAGAGTCTGCCACCACCTCCTAGAACTTCTAAGTTCATTCTGCAGCTCCAACGAGTTTCAGCCAATCCTACTCCGAGTTCAGTTGAATTGATGGATGTTCAGGCTAGTACTCCAGTTGTTACAGTTGATAGTCCTGCCACAGCCAGTTTGACTCCGGATCCAATAGTCACCGTTCCTGCTACCCCAGTTGATGATCCCCAAAGTTCGAGTGTCATTCCTAGGCCCCTTAGTCAGGTGTCTGAGGACCTTACCTTACCAGATGTGGGAACTATCACCTTACAAGCTCCTACTTCTCCTGAGGAATATGTCCCTCTCCCTGTAGAGGATGCCACTCTTCTGACTACCAGCTCTGGGATAGTCGAAGAGGAGAGAATTGACCAGGATTTAGAAATGGAAGATGAACCGGATACAAAATCTCAACCAGATCCTAATCCAAAACTTACAGAAATCATCGCCCTTATGGATTCTGAAGAGTTGTTTGATATGGCTGAGTATAAAGGATACTTACCCCTTGACCCTAAATCAATTGGGGATAGACCGGTCGAGGAGGTAGTCCAGGAAATAAGAAACATCTTGTTGAACAGAGAGGAATGGCTTCTTTTGACCCTGATACGGATGATCTCCTTGGAGATGAAGATGATTATGTTGGGGGCATTCATGTGGTTGAAACTAGAGGATCTAATAAAGAAGCTGAGCCCAGCAAGCGCCGATTTGTTAAGGATGATGATCCGCATGCTGTCGAGTCAGAGTCAGATGAGTCTGTGAAAGATAGAGATGAAGAACATATAAAAAACTTGGAGACTCAGCTTGCTAGCATGATGTCACAAGTTAGAGAAATGCAAGAGAAGTTGGACAAATCACAGCAAGAGTCTTTTATGATCCACCAGTCAGCTCGAGAGCTCACAGAAAAGGCCAAAAGGGCAGAACTTAATTCCAGACCTCTCGAGTCACCACCTGTGACTCTCCCTTGTCCAGTAGAGACACCTCCAGTTCACCCTGCAGTTTCCACCATTCCTCCGATCCCACCTCAGAAGGATATCAAGCAATTAATTGAGGACCAGGTAAGGGAGGCCTTAGCCCATGCTCAAGGAACTGTGTCTATTTCAAAGGGTAGACCCTACCCCGAGGAATATGACTTAGTTCCTTACCCAAAGGGCTTTGTGCCACCAACTTTTAAAGTTTTCACTGGAATCGAAAATCCGAGACAGCATCTGGCCCACTTTCGAGCAAGCTGTTGCAACGCAGGAGGGTCAGATGCTCTACTATTTCGCCAATTTGTAAGTAGTCTATCCGGCATTGCTTTTGAATGGTACGCCGATCTGCCCAACGGTTCAGTAAGAACCTTTAGCGACCTAGAAAACCTCTTTCTTAAGAGATTTTCTGGAGCGCAACAACGCACCACCGTGGGCGATCTCGTGGTTGAAAAGCAAAAGCCGGGAGAGTCTCTAGTTGAGTACATCTTGAGGTGGCGAAACCTCTCGATGAAGTGTGAACCCCAGTTGCAAGAACAACATGCTGTGGAGATTCTTTTGAAGAATATCCACGGTCCTGTTGCTTTTCTCCTGAAGGGTTTCACTATTAAAACTTTTGAGAAACTTCTTAATAAGGCTAGCAATTTGCAGGAAGAGGCTCCTAGGATGCCATTCTTACGAGAGCAGTCTGAAGAAAGGAAGGGTCCAAAACTGGTGAAGACATTTGAAAAGAAAGCTGTGGTCTCAGCAGTAGATAAAGGAAAGAGGCCAGTGATTAGTCAGCCTAGCACTCCACTTCCACCACAGCCGCCTCAGAAGCAGCCCTTTCAGATAGTTCCTCAACATACTAGAGATCCCTCTTTCATCCCTTTTAGAGAGAGATTGGCAAAGCCTTATCCATTTAAAAGGGAGTCAGTTAAGAAGATCTTCAGAAGTCTGTTAAAGAAACCAGATTTTCAGTTGCCAGAGGCTAGGAGGCCTGAGGATGAGAGCAAGAAAGATGATCCCAAGTATTGCCCGTACCACAGGATGCTTAGTCACCCTCTTGAGGACTGCGTTGTGTTCAAAGATTGGCTTGAGAGGAACTACACCCAAGGTAACATCATAATACCTAAGGAATACTTGGTCGATCCAGAAAAGGCTTCAATTAAGACCATTTCAGGTAATCCTTTAACTCTTCTTGTTTTGTTGAAGATGGTTGGGACATTGCTTTGTCCCGGGCACTTAAAAAGTCGATTAACAAGTCTTTTCGTCTTTCTCAACAGCTGACTACGATAGCCCAGGCCCCGGTGTGGAAAGTTGACCTGGACGCTTCGCAGAAGGATGTTGAGCCACTTCCCTCTCTAGTAGTCTTAGGAACTACTGAGAAAAATGTAAAAGAAGAAAAATTGATTTTGTAGAGAGGAAGTGTGTAGATGAGAGATGTATTAGAATGGCGGATGGTGGTGTTAAAACCCTTTCCCCTCTTTTGTTATCTGACTTTTACTTTGCCCCATCAAAGGCGAAGGGTCAAAAGATGAATAAAAAACATCCTTCTACTTCTGTCTTGATGATTAACCATGAATTTCAAATGCAAATTGATGACTCTCCTGTTTTGAATCAAACTCCTAATGAAACGAATATTGAGGTTAATCAAACCGACCTCCCCGAATCGACTATTCAAGAAGAGGTCGAATGTGAAGCTTTATCAGAAAGTGATTTCCCTCAAATCAATTTCCAAGGAAATCCTATCTTGATAGAACTTTCAGATTCTGACTCGCTTTCAGGAAATGATGATCCAACACCTATGGTGTGTGTAGACACTGCCCTAGTTTGCCCGCCCGAAGACGTCGAGCAGGTGCAACTCCGTGGCGGTAAAGTCTTACCCCCTAGGTTGCCCCCTCAGGATAAAGGCAAGCAATCTTCATTCGAAAATCTAAGTCCGGATTCCCCTCAACAACCAGAATTCCCTTTAATTCCTCCGGGTTTCGAGTCTGTCGTTCCTAAGGTTGATTACAATGTTCTAGCCCACCTTAGGAAGTTGCCAGCAAAATTAAGTATTTACGACGCCCTCCTTCTCTCCAAAGAAATGAGGGAGTCTCTAATTAAAGCACTTCTCGATCCCGAGATTTGCTTAACACAGTTGGCTGCAACTTCAGAAGGTGAGGCTCTCTACTTCAAAGAGGTCCCGGGGGTTACCTTTTCAGACGAAGATTTACTCTTGGGAACTGCTGACCACAATCGTCCCCTCTACATTACTGTAGATGTGGGAAATTTCAAGTTTTCAAGAGTCCTCGTTGATCCGGGTGCATCGGTCAACGTGATGAACATAAAGACTCTTGCTTATCTCAGAGTTGATACTAGCAAGCTTTCAACCGACAGGTTGGTGCTTCGTGGGTTCAACGAGAAGGGCGAGAGAGCTTTAGGTTCAATCACTCTACTCCTGGAAATAGGAGGTTTAAAAACTGAAGCTAAATTTCATATAATTGATTCGACTACGTCCTTTAACGCACTTCTAGGTAGACCTTGGATTCACGAATATAGAATGGTTCCATCTACCCTGCACCAATGCGTTAAGTATCAACGAGACGGCATTGAACATGTGATTAAGGGTGATTTGCAACCATTCTCGATTCAAGAAATTGGGATCTACGAAGATGCTGCATATTTCGTACCAAAAGGGTCCTCGTCCCGTTCTAAATTAGAGATCAAATTTGAGGAGAAAATGGTTGGACAAAAATTCAACCAAAGGAAAGAAAAAATAAAAATATCAATCAAGAAATGATTCAATCGAGTAGTGAAGACGACTCTGATATCGTTGTCCTTAGACCTCCAAGCACATTACCTCAAAGAGGTGGGAGGATGGCTTTAAGGGCACGAGGTCGAGGCCGCGCTTCATTAGACAGGAGAGCAGCACCCGTATACATTGATTTGGAATCAGATTCCGATGGTGAACTAGAAAGTCAAGGTGCTGCCCTCTCTCTCGATTATCAAAACATAAATACTCCTCCAAAATTTGATCTCACCTTAGACCAGGACAGTGACCCTGAGGTAGATATTTCAAAAGTTAAAAGTGACGAGCCCGAATTAACAATGTATGAAAAGCTCACTAGAAGGATTGAGGCCCTTTCTCTGACCCCACTGTCGGCAGGCAGGGTTGTAGGGTTGGAAGTCAAAGTGGCCCCCAACTTGGATGGTGAAGTTAAGAAAGTCCAGAAATTCTTTCCTGGCTCCTCCTCCGCAAGGGACGAAGGTGATGTAACCCTTGAGGAGGCAGATTTTAATGAATTAATGGAATTACCTTTCGGCTACTTCCCTGTTTGTGTAAAAAATACTTTTTCTAAAGGTTCTATACCATACCGATGGACTAAGGGTCAAGCTAGATACCACGAGAATATTTGGCGAACAAAAATAAATAAAAATCCAACAAGTGGTATTGGCTTTGGAACAGTTAGTTCATTCGATGATGATGAGTATTGCCTAATGATAACTTACCATCTCGATTCTCCAAATGTCCCTACAGATCCTCCTTGTCCTTTGGATGGACTCTGTTTGGAGACTTTAGACGATCCCGATGATCTTCAAGTTCGGGATGCACCCCCTGAATTTGAAGAGGAAATTAAGTCGACAGTCGATGAGTTGAGAGAAATTAACTTGGGAAACGATGATGACCCCCGTCCGATTTTTATAAGTGCTTTGTTGAGCGAGGGTGAAACCCAAGATTAATCCAGTTGTTATTCGAGTTCAGGGATTGCTTTGCCTGGACATATGACGAAATGCCAGGTTTGCCTGCTGAGGTAGCAGTTCACAAACTTGGAGTTCGGCATGATGCCATCCCTGTTAAACAAGCTCCTCGACGCATGCGCTTAGAGATTGAGCAACAAGTCGTTTCTGAAGTTAAGAAATTGGCAGAAGCCGGATTCATTCGAGAGGAACAATACCCCTCTTGGGTGGCCAGCGTCGTGCCAGTTCGAAAGAAAAATGGTCAGATTCGGATTTGTGTCGACTATAGGGATCTGAATAAGGCATGCCCTAAGGATGAGTTCCCTCTACCAATACCAGAACTCATGGTGGACATTGCCTCCTCACATGCTATTTTCTCCTTCATGGATGGCTCGTCGGGTTATAACCAAATCAAGATGGCCCCTGAAGATGAGAGAAATACGGCGTTCAGAACCCCTATTGGAATCTTTTGTTATAAGGTAATGCCATTCGGCTTAAAGAATGCCGGAGCAACCTACCAACGGGCCATGACCCGTATCTTTGACGACTTAATTCATAATCAAGTTGAATGTTATATTGATGATTTAGTTGTCAAGAGCAAGGTTAAAGAGGCTCACCTGTATGAC
Source organism: Dendrobium huoshanense (assembly GCA_016618105.1). Classification (NCBI taxonomy): domain Eukaryota; kingdom Viridiplantae; phylum Streptophyta; class Magnoliopsida; order Asparagales; family Orchidaceae; genus Dendrobium; species Dendrobium huoshanense. The sequence goes on from CM028358.1 coordinate 52,461,114, forward strand.
TTAAGAGTTGTTTTCGAACGGTTGCGCCGCTACGATTTGAAAATGAACCCCTTGAAGTGCGCCTTCGGCGTCGCTTCGGGAAAATTCTTAGGATTCGTAGTAAGGCACCGCGGAATCGAGATAGATCCTGCTAAAATTGAAGCCATCTTAGATATGCCATCCCCTAAGAGCCTTACTCAGTTAAGGTCTCTACAAGGTAGATTGGCATATATAAGGAGGTTTATTTCTAATCTTTCCGGGAGATGTCAACCCTTTTCTGTCCTTGCGAAAAAGGATACTAAATTCGTATGGGGCGAGAAGTGTCAGAATGCTTTTGACGATATCAAACAATACCTTTCTAACCCGCCAGTCTTGGCAGCTCCGATTCCCGGAAAGCCATTAATCCTCTACACCGCAGCTCTAGATGAGTCTTTAGGTGCCCTGTTAGCTCAAGTTAACGACGAAGGAAAAGAGAATGCTCTCTACTACCTTAGTCGAAGACTCCTTCCTACTGAAATCCGATACCCGTCAATTGAGAAGCATTGTCTTGCTTTAGTTTTTGCAGCTCAGAAACTGAGGCATTACATGCTTTCTCACTCAATCAGTTTGATTTCAAGAGTTAATCCTTTGCAATATCTTATGACCCGACCTACGTTGTCAGGACGTTTAGCTCGTTGGTCTATGATATTGTTGCAATTTGAGATTACTTTCACTCCTCTTCGTGCTGTGAAAGGACAGGCTGTTGCCGACTTTCTGGCAGCACACCCGCTGCCAGCAGATTCTCCTCTGAATGATGACTTACCCGACGAACAAATCATGAGTTTGGGGGAATCTGGCGAGGCCATCTGGGAATTATATTTTGATGGGGCAGCATCCTCTCGTAGGATTGCGACTCAACAATCTGTAATTCCTGGAAAGGCTGGAGTCGGTCTAATTTTTATTACACCAGAAAAAGGAATGATGCATTTTTCCTACCACTTATCGGAGCCTTGCACAAACAACGAAGCTGAATACGAAGCTCTGATAACTGGTTTGGAACTTGCAATTCTAATGGAGATTAAAGAGATTAAGATCTTTGGAGATTCCCAACTGGTTATTAACCAAGTCGCCGGAACTTATAAAGTCTTGAATCCGAATCTCCTAAAATATCACCAGTATACACTTCACTTGTTGGAACAAATCCCCATTGCTACTTTGTATAGGGTTCCCCGTGGAAGCAATTCTGCGGCGGATGCCTTAGCAAAACTTGCAAAGGAATTTGCATGTCCTGAGGAGGATTCCATCCCTATAGAGATACAGGGTCGTAAGACTCTCTCTCTTATAGATTTGGAACACATTAGTAAGACTCCCCTTCAGATCCTTTCTGCCTCTTCGACAACTGACGAAGAAGGCGATTGGAGACGACCCTTAGTCGATTACCTTAAAGAAGGGAAGCTTCCCCAGGATAAATCACTCTCCAACCAGATTAAGAAACGTGCCCTATCATATGCACTAGTTAACGATCTGTTGTACCGTCGGTCTTTCGATCACATGTGGCTGCGCTGTTTGAACAAGCGAGAAGCCCAGAAAATTGTTAATGAAGTTCATTCAGGACTGTGCGGTGCACATCAATCGGGTCCAAAAATGAAATTAAAGATTAAAAGACTTGGATACTATTGGCCTACAATGATTGACGATTGCATGAATACTGCAAAGCACTGTCATCAATGTCAGGTCCATGGTGTGGTTTTACATCAGCCGCCTAATGTGTTACACCCTACGATAGCCTCGTGGCCCTTTGAGAGTTGGGGCACGGATATCATTGGGCCGATTGACCCTCCCTCTGCGAGAGGTCATCGTTTCATATTAGCAGCGACTGATTACTTTTCAAAATGGGCGGAAGCAATTCCCCTACGAAACGTAACATCACACCATGTCTTAAAATTCTTTCGTGACCATATTGTATATCGATTCGGCGTACCCCGCAGAATCATATCCGATAATGGGTCCGCATTCAAGTCTACAAAAATCAATAGTTTTGTAAGGCGCCATAATATTGATTGGAGATATTCGACGATCTATTACCCTCGGGCGAATGGATTGGCCGAGGCCTTCAACAAAACCTTGGTGCAAATTGTCAAAAAGACCCTTGATGATAACAAACGGCAGTGGGATGAGCGGTTGGTGGAAGCTTTGTGGGCTTATCGTACCACTTATAGAACCCCGACCCAATCCACCCCGTTTGCACTAGTGTATGGATCTGAGGCTGTTCTGCCCTTGGAAATACAAATCCCTTCGCTTAGAATTGCAGTTCAGAATCAAATTACCAATGAACAAAATGCAAAACTACGATTGGAAGAACTCGAAGGCCTTGAAGAGCGACGTCTCCAAGCTCAACAAAGTTTAGAGTTGTATAAATCCCGTATGGTTCAAGCCCATGACAAGTTAGTGCGACCTAGGACCTTCCAAGCGGGAGACTTGGTATTGGTCCTTCGGAGGCCTATCTTGGCCCATCGGAAGCTGGGAGGCAAATTTGAACCTACGTGGGAAGGACCCTTCGTTATAGAGACTGTCTACGAAGGAGGCTCGTATCAGTTAGTAGATTGTAAAGGGAACCACCCGATGCTACCTGTCAATGGGCGTTTCCTTAAGAAATACTATGCTTGATGTAGCTCATTTTATCAATTAATAAAACTTCCTTTTCTTGATTTACAACTTGATTCTACCTTTTTTTTTAAGTTTTTTTTAACACTCTTTGCCTTCTCCTTAAGGTTAGGTCTTTCCTTCCCTTAGGATTAGACCCGCTAGTGGTGGAGTACGCCCTCTGTGGCACCACCCTGGCATTTCACCCGGGGATTAGTGGTGGAGTACGCCCTTCGTGGCACCATCCTGATTCCCATTCGCTAGTGATGGAGTACGCCCTCGTGGCACCATCCTAGTTTGCCAGTTAATTTGCCTATTTGGAGTAAGTCTTCTATCAGCATCCTATAGGCCTAAGGTTGGGTGATGCCCTTCCTTAGACCCAAGGTTAGGTATTCCCTACCTTGGTTTCCAGTTGATCCGTCTACTAGGAGTAAGTCTTCTATCAGCATCCTGTAGACCTAAGGTTGGGTGATGCCCTTCCTTAGACCCAAAGCTAGGTATTCCCTACTTTGGTTTCCAGTTAATTTGCCTATTTGGAGTAAGTCTTCTATCAGCATCCTATAGGCCTAAGGTTGGGTGATGCCCTTCCTTAGACCCAAGGCTAGGTATTCCCTACCTTGGTTTCCAGTTGATCCGTCTACTAGGAGTAAGTCTTCTATCAGCATCCTGTAGACCTAAGGTTGGGTGATGCCCTTCCTTAGACCCAAAGCTAGGTATTCCCTACTTTGGTTTCCAGTTAATCTGCCTATTAGGAGTAAGTCTTCTATCAGCATCCTATAGGCCTAAGGTTGGGTGATGCCCTTCCTTAGACCCAAGGCTAGGTATTCCCTACCTTGGTTTCTCCAGTTTCCTTGTCTACTAGGAGTAAGTCTTCTATCAGCATCCTGTAGACCTAAGGTTGGGTGATGCCCTTCCTTAGACCCAAGGTTAGGTATTCCCTACCTTGGTTTTACCAGTTTTCCTTATCCAATAGGTGTAAGCCTTCCATTAGCATCCTATAGGCTTGAGGTTGGGAGATGATCTCCCTTTCACTCTCAAAATTCTACTTCCATTCGGTCAACGCCAATGTGTGCAGCAGAAGTTCCTTCTACTACACACATTGGGGGTCCATTTGTTGACCTCATTTTTGTATGAGGTCACTAAGACCCTTCCAGAAGCCAGATTTAATCCTAGACCCTAGGATCCACTCTAGACCTTAGGATCCTTCTAGATCTAAGACCTTAGAGCCTATTCTAGAGCCTAGGATTCCCTTAAATCCTAGATCTTAGAATTCTTCTAGATCTTAGGATCACTCCAACTTCAAATCAATCTCCACTCTTGATCAACCTCAATTTTAAATCAATTCCTATTTTAATCCACTCCAATTTCAATTTATTCCTACCTGTGATCAATTTGAATCTCAAACTCCATCCAATTCAAATCCAAATTAATTCAAACTTCAAATCAAATCCAAACCCAGAATTCAGACTCAAATCCAAACTCTAGAGGCCCTGTCCTAAACACCCTTTTCAGAGATTTTTCAAACATTTCAAAACCCAGTCAAATGATCTCTGATTCAGGTCTATCACTTGCAAAGTGATAAGACATGTCTCTAGAGGTTACCCTCCAACTTTGAGCTCATTCTGAGGTCTCTAACCCCAGAATCTGAATTAAAATCCAAAGGTTGTAAAACCTTCAAATATTTACAGCCTATGCCACTGAACCTAACCCCTTTGAGATCTTGACCTGGAATCTCCATCAAACTCTCCAATCACTTCCAGACCCTTGATTTTAACCCATTGATTAGTAAACTGCATTTTCCAGACTCATTTTTGACCATGGTTGATCAGTAGGTCAAAATTGACCAAAATACCCCTATGGGGCTCAATTAGGGATTTCATACCAAATGAGCTCCAAATGGGATGCAACCACCTTTGACAAATTTCAAATGTCATTTCAAATCTTTTGAACCTATTTCCAACCCTTGAGTCAACCTGGTTGACCAAGTCAACTGGTTTGACCCAAGAGGCCCTTTAAGGGTCCAAACATGTGTTTTGACCCAAATGACCTCTTTAGGCCATCCAACCACTTCCTTTGAACTTAAAATATCATTTCAAACCTGTTGAGCCCAAACCCAGACCCTGGGTCAACTTGGTTGACCAAGTCAACCCAGGTTGACCAAACAGGCCCTTAGGGGCTCAAATAGGGATTTTGATCAATCTGACCTCCCTAGACCTAGGAACCACCCTCAATGGTCTCCAAATGCCTTTTCAAACCTGTTGAGCCCAAACCCAGACCCTGGGTCAACCTGGTTGACCAAGTCAACCTAGGTTGACCAAACAAGCCCTTAAGGGTTCAAATAGTGATTTTGACCAAATTGACCCCTCCAAACCCTGGGACCACATCCAGTAGACTCAGGATGATATTTTGAATTTGTTGAATCCATTTCTAGCCCCTGAACCCAGCTGGTTGACCAAGTCAACCAGTCTTGGCCTAAAAGCCCATTAAGGGCCCATTAAGCCTTCTTGATTCAATTGACATGCATGGCTCTTGGAACCACCCTCCAATTCACCTAATCAGCCCATTTGGACTACCTAGGTGAAAATTCTATAACCCTTGATGGGGTTGACTGGTCAACCAGTCAACTCAAGGCTTAAAGGACCATTTGTATGGTCAAACCCTTCAACCCATTGAACCTAGCTCAAGCCACACCCATCCAGCCATTTGGAAAGGCTCCATGACCTGCTTGGATGCCACATCAGCAGCCATTGACCAGTTGACTGGTCAAAATGGTCAAAACCCCCTTAAAACCCCTTCTTCATGGTCAAAGCCCTACTAAAACCCTTTTCCTCCCTATATCACATGCCTAAGCTCCCCTTTTTGCTTTATTTCTCTGATTAACCCCTGCTTAAGCTGCTCTAAGGGGTTGGTTTAGGCAATTTAGGCAATGTCTCCTCTCACTCATCCCAAGTCCACCCAATAGAAGCAAGGCTTGTCCAGCCCTTTCCGCAGCCTTCCAGCTTTCCCAGGGACAGGTGGCATCATCTGGAGAGTCCAGGAGTCGATCCCAGCCATCCAATCCAAACCAGGCCGTTTGAATAGGGAAAAAGGTGGTTTTTGAGCCCATTGATCAAAGCAGCTTCTCTCACCAACCCTAGCCTCCCAGAACGAGTTCTCAATTCGTTTTGGATCTCCAGAGCCTCCTCTACCTCCCCACTACAAAATCCAAGTGGTTGCCCGTCACCGGCGGCGAGTTCTCCGGCGAAACCACCACCCAGACCGTCCCAGGCCTGTAGCAGTCGATCCAGGCGTGTTCGAGCTCGGATTTCCGCTGGGGATCTACACTTGGACAATCTACAAGCTCATCCATCCAGAGATATCGAAGATCCAGTGGTATAATCCCTTAAAACTCTAGATTTAGTACACATTAGCTAGGGTTATTTAGCTCTTCATTTAGGATGTTTTAGGCTAAGTGAACCCCTCCCCACGATTTCTGTTCATGTCTTCAATCTAAGTTTAAAATTTCATTGAAAATGATCGATCCGATCGAGAGAACGAGGCAAAAGACGTTTTCTAGGGCGTCACTCACGGTTTCCGGTGAGTGTACGTTTTCTGGACCGTTGATCGTTCGATCAACGGTCCAGATCGAGCCCTTCTGCGGTCTGATCCGACCGCGCGTTCGATCTGTCGTTCGATCAGCCGTCCGACGACATCTGAGCCCTCGGATCAGAAACCGCGGAGTCGAATCCCACCGTCTGATCTCGTCCCGCAGAGATCAACCGCAGGATTTGATCTCATCCGTTGGATCAGACCCGCTGTGATCCAACGGCTGCCACGCGCCGCTGACGTGGTTAAGTGGAAACCGCGTGAAGCGGCCCGCGGCCGATGCGTGTCCCCGCCGTCACGCGGTTTCGATCCCGCCAATCCGAGCGTGCCGCGTGTCTGACCGCCGCCGTTTAATTAAGGAAAATGTGTTTTAATTAGTTTTAATTACAGAAACTTTAAAAAATCATAGTAAATTAAATACAAAACTAAAAAATGAGTATAATATATCAAAATTTTCATAATTTCATCTAGTTTATTTTAAACATAAAATCAAACTCTTTTGATTATTATTTTATTAGTAATTTAGAAAATACAGAAATATGTATTTTATTTTTAATTAATTATATATAAATTATTTTTATCTAAAATTTGACATGCATGTTTTTGAGTGCATGGCTGATCTCCAGAAAAATTTTCAATATTATTTGACTGGATTTTGATAGTATTTAGAACTATTGAAGCATATTAACCCTTTTTATATTTAATTAAATATTAAATATTTTGAAAATTAAAAAAAAAAAATTTTTATTATTATTATTATCAAACTTCTCTGGAGATCAGTGGATCTTTCAACTCATCAAAATGTATTTTAATAACATATTTAACTATTTATAATATATATATATATATATATATATATATATATATATATATATATATATATATATATATATATATTATATATATATATATATATATATTTGTCCATTTATATTTATATATTTTAAAATATATTTTTAGACTATATATATGTAAATCTTTAAATGTTTAAAAGGTTACTTGAAATCTTAAATGTAGATTGAGCATATTTGAATAGAAATAAAGGGGATGATTAGTGGATAATCATTCCTTGATTATTCACTAATTCTGTCTTAATTATGTTAATTAGTTAATTGCATGCTTAAGGTGCACACACCACCTAGCCTAGGCTCTCCTAGACCTAAGGACTTGTTTGCTTGCTATTTGTGTATGCATGCCATGTTTACTCAAAGGGTTAGAGGAACCTTGATTTGAACCCATTCAAAATTAGTGACATCATTAAGGACAAAAATTAAGGATCTTGATTAGAAAACTTAGGAAATTCATTGTGATTAGGATTGACATCCTCTAGACTTGAAATTTAAGTCACTTAAACTTAGTAACATTTTCTGACTTAGAGAAAATCTTCACTGGTTTTAGAAATAATTAAGACCCTTAATTAATTTTCTAAGTCTTAAACCCTTAATTAAGCCTTTAAAACTTCTAAAAATTGTAATAAATTCATTTTAAATCCAAAAATTACATGTAAACCCTCAAACTTACCAGAATCCAGTCCTTAATCCATGATAATTGAAAGCCCCTTGATTTGACAGCAATTTAAACCCTAATTTAATTTTAAGTGAAAATCAATATTTAATTAAGATAATTAATTAATAATAATTAAAAAATCCCAAAGTCTCCCAAACACTTGAGGATCCCTCCTTAGGTTATTTCTGACCTTTGGAGGTGTTTTCAAGAGATTGGGAATTTGTTTGAAGCAAAATCACAAAAGAGGCCCTCTAATTAAGAAATTCCCAAAATTCATTAAATGCCCAAACTTCGATAATCCATAACTAATTCTAAAAAAATCCAAATTACCCAAACTCACTTGCATTCAACTCATAGTGATGTCTAGTATTTATTAAAAATATTAAATTCCAGAAATTTTCAATATTTCAAAAAGTCAACAAATCGGTCAATTTTAAGTCAAAACTAGTTCAAAACTTCAATCCTTTGTAATAAAATGTAGAAAAATCCGATTTCAATGTACTTACCTTCTAACTGATCGTAGTAAGGTCTAGTATTTTAATAAAATACAAACATTCCAGAATTTGGTCTTAATCAAAAATTCAATTTTCAACCCCTTAATTAAATCATTAAAATATTCTAAAAATTCATAAAACTCAAATTTATTCTAAAACTCAGAAAATATTGGTTTAATGTTTAAAACACTTAACAAATCCTTTAAAACACAACAACCACCCTAAAGATGAAGTTTATCGGCTGGACTACTCCGGGCTGCGGGGCTAAGTGTCCTAAGGAGGCTGGTTCCTCGAGCCTGGTGGCACAACGCCACGAATGGATTCTAAGGGGTGTTAAATCTTAAAATAGATTAATTTTTAATTATTTAACACTTTAAAATCTCTAATTCAATTACATTAATTTGGTTTATCGGCTGGACTACTCCGGGCTGCGGGGCTAAGTGTCCTAAGGAGGCTGGTTCCTCGAGCCTGGTGGCACAACGCCACGAATCAATTAATGGCAAATTTAAATTAATCAACTTTAAAAATCAATAATTAACTCATTTCTATATATTAATCCACTCTTTTAATTCTAACCAATTTAAATAACTTAATCAACCCCGATTGCTACTGGGTAACCCAGGCCTACGAGGCTATTAGCTTAGCCCCAAGGAAGGTGAAATAAACTTCACGGCCTCGGTGTGAAACAAAGGTAGCAATCAATTAACTTCTAAAATATTTCCAATTAAAATTTTTAATTCATTAATATTTAAATTTTAATCTAAACCCCCCTTTCTAAGCCTTAACAAATCCAAACTTTTAGACAACTTCAATTAATAACCCACTTTAGGATCTACCCCAGCTACACGACCTTTCTCACACACTTTAGATGATGTGCTAGGACAACCAACTCTAGATCTAGGTTAGGCCGGTGTTTACTTTACTGCTGTGTGCCGGGTATTTCGTAGTTTTCACTGCATGTTGTGGATGAAATTGCTTTGCTGTGTCTGCTTACTTTTTCTGTACTCTGTGGATGGATTGATGTGTTTGGCGACTAGATTACCCTTAGGTTAGGTATGATCTGGATGTTGACACAGTTTTCTGCAGGTGGCCACGCTCATGCAGGGCAATATAAAAAGGGGGGGCAAATTAAAAAATTCATAAATATTATAAATTGTTTGCACAGGTGCTTCAGCTGCTAAAGCCCCCAAATCATAAAAAGAGCGTGGCCAGTGTGTTTACTTTCTTTTCTGCTCATATACAACTGCTTGGGAATAACTGCTTTTTTATATATTAATTGCTTAGGATAACCCTGCAGGTGAGTCTAGATTTTTATTTTGATATCAATGTAATTTGTGCAAGTGTCAAGTGTTGTGAAAGTTTATTTTGAGTTGGGATACATAGATCCAAAGCTTGGATTCCAAAGAGGAAAGGATACCCCTTTGGGGAACACTCCTTTTCCATTTGAAAATCCAAATTTGGATCATACCTCTTCCTTACCCAAAGAGGAAAGAGTGGCCTTCCCCTTAGAGGGAAGTGCCCTCTTGTTCATTTGGGTAATCCACTATGAAGATTCCAAGAAGATTGAAGAAAAGGAGTCCAAAGAAGAATGAAATTGAAGATTTGAAGACTTGAAGATTGAGAGTATCCCACTCAAAATAACTTGCGTCATTACTAGGCTTAGAATCCGGGTTGTTGTCAGTGGTGCCCGGCCACTTTACTTTTTGTAATATTCTGGTTTGTAATAAGCAAGGCAATTCTGCCTATGGACATTTATTAATTAATTTGTATTTGATTTGATGATTTGATTGCCTTTAGGATTACTTGTTTTTACTAGTTTTTTGGCGATTGCATGCCGCTCTTTGTTTTCGCCTGAATACGTGAGGCTCGTGAGGGTGTGAAAGTTTTCTACTCATAATTTTAAAAGTCTAAAATTTTAGTGAGTCTAAATAACATAGAAATATAACGGATTTAGAAAATTAGCTGGGGATCGACCCTGGGGTCGCATGCATATTTTTGCATTACTCTTCCCTTGTTTTAGACCCTTCCCCGCCTGCGGGTAGAGTCCGGATAGTCTGACCTATGAGGACGAGGTGCCGGACCTGGGGAAGTCCAGTCTTCTAAAAATTATTTTATAAGCCTGTTTTTTTAAAAATTTCAAGCATATTTGATTTGAAGTTGTTAACCAGCACGCATTGCATTAGATACAAATTAAAGAGTCAAAATTTTAATTTCATAGTCCTTAGCATTTTAGCACCCAACATAAGTCAAACGGGCCAATTAGGAAAATCTCTAGATGTCGGCCCCGCCTCCCCAAAACTTTAATTATAACGTCCCTACCACTCTTTCATAAAAGACCGGATTCATCTCTTTTAAATCGGTTAGGTGGTTAGCTGGCTCCCCAATCCAGGCCGGGGTAAGTCCAGGTTTTGCACTGCATTAGTTAGGATCGGACGACTGTGGTCCAGTGTCCAAAATAGATTTAGGATCCGGGGCAGATCTTTGATTATAAGACCCCAAACTTTGGGAATCTAATCCCAAATTTCTAATAAAATGCTCAACTCTAATTAAATATCATTTCAAGTCCAAAACATAAAGCCCAACACTTAGATTAAGTTGGGACATTTCCGGATGGTTCTGGAATCTCAAAGTGTCCCCTACCTCTCATCCTTTAACTCCGTTAATAACTGCTCAATTTTGATCCATTCCCTTTTGATTTTCCAATAATTCTATTCATACTTTGATATCACTCCTAGAAACTCTAAATAAAATTCTGCCATTATTTTAATCGGGAGTTTTCGTAGCAGATTTTATCTCCCTACGATGTAATTAACTACGAGGGCTTGTGCTCGTAGGAGATTTGGAACCCCACACACCTGATTTTAAAGAAAACTCAATTTCTAAAACTTCATTAGATTTCTTTGGGAAAAGTTAAATAATGATCATCATGGTCGCATTAGAAGAATTATCGTAGAATGGTGTCATTTCCCTTTGGGGAGATACATCCTTCTTCGATAAGGCTTTGGATGCGAATGCGACGATCATGTTTCTTGAATATTGTAATTGGGTACTTAGTTGAACTATATTGTGTCCCCTCGGGGCCATATAGAGTTCTCCTTAGAACCCGATCATAACATTCAAGATGAGTTTACATAATTTTAAGTCTGAACACCGTTATGAAAGTTTATTTTCGTCCTTCGGGGTGATATACTCTTTCTAACGAGTCGATTCGACCTTAGAATTAGAACTTAACCTTAATCTTAAAATCCCCAAAGAAAACTAATATTTTTCAAAACATATTTTCCAAAATTCCACCAACAACTGCATCCCGTCAAAAGTCTTCTCCAATCTCCTCAGCCACTCCTCGGCTGCTCTGGGCTCAACAGCTCCCTCAAACCTCGGAGGTTTCAACCTCAAAAATAACTGCAAATGTCTATCCAGGTCATCAGATCGAACAGTAGAAGCTCTACTCTGAGTCTCGCTCATCATCTGAGCAACGAGTGAAGCAAACTGAGAAAGCGTATCAGCACCGACCACTGGGGCTGTACTCCCCACTGGTGCTTCATGATCGGCACTCTGCCCATCTGTCATGTCTGGGTCTGGCTGATCCATACAGAAAAATCCAGAAAATCCGGAAAACTATCACAAAAACAACACAATAAAAAGCCAAACAAATCAAAACTACCCCCCAGACAGACTTACTGATCACTTCATATAGCTCTGTTTCACAAAATTCCCAAATTCCAAAACCATTGCTCTGATACCAAAAAGCTTGTCACGACCCGACCCGAGATGAGACGGATCCCGTCCGCACTGGGCCACGATGACGAGAGACACACAAACCAGGATCTAGCTTTGGAATTTGGTTCGGAACTGAATCTTCCAAATTATTCTAAACAACACAATAAAAACACAGAGCTACTAAAAACATCAAATGCAGCGGAACTAAACATCTATCTTTTTATTTCCTCAAAATAATCATCTACAAATACAGTACATGGCTTTTAGACAGAAAGAAAGACAGAACAGAAAAGCCATGACTATACAAAAATCAAAAGTACAAAAGTACCTATACGGATCAGACTCTGAACTAATCCTGGATTTCCTTCCCTTTTCCAGAACCTGAAAACCACCAGAAAGCAAGGGTGAGCTCAACAGCTCAGCAAAGCAACAAACCTCCAATCAAAATCCTCAGAATCGCTAAACCAAAACATCAGACAAATCCGTACAGAAATCAGAACGGAATCGGACAAATATCAAATCAAACAGAACTGTACAAAAACAGAAGTCATATCAAATCAGAAACAGAACAGATCAGACATATCAGATCAACAGAATCAGAATCGTACAGATCATATAAGAACAGAATAAATCATATCAGAACATATAGCAGATATTTAATTAATAGCTAAATTCCCTGACACTGACTGAATCTCATAGGATCCAGGCCCCTTATACCTCCCTTTGTGCTCACGTCACCAGAACAGATCAGATGTACTTATAGCACCAGAATACATATATAGTGCATATAGCACCTAAACAGATTTTCCTCGGATCCGGAACAGAACAGATATCAGATTTCATATTGAGCTCATTTCAGATTTCCCAGACACTAACTGAATCTCATAGAATCCAGGCCCCTTATAACTCCCTTTTTATAGCATATACAGATAGCATATCAATTCAAAGAAAATCCGGACAAATCAGAAATTACCCAAAAATCGGGCAGCACAACGGCAGTATACAGAATTTACACAATTTTCCTGAAAATCAAAATTCACCAAATTCGCACAGAATACAGATATCAACATTTCAGAACCTTTATTCTACGGCACAGATAATTTCCAATTTCACAGAAAAATCCAGTCGACTAAAAACACAGTCGAATCAAAAATACCCGGACAAAAATCTTCAAAATATAGTCAAAACGTGCACACCCGACACGGCAACGATATACAAAAAGTTACGCGGTAAAAACTGAACCGATCAAAAGATACGGACGAAAATCGCTAACGGAAACAAAATCCGGACAGAAAATACCGCCAAACACGACGGTTCTGAAAATTGAGAAAGGTGGAATGCGCCTTACCTCGTGCACAGCAAATTCCTCAACAGTCTCTTCGAACAAAAACGGCTCCGCGTCTTCCCGAAATCAACTTTTCCAAATTTCTCTTTTTCTCTCTCCTCAGAACAGAAAATTAGATATTTTAAAAAAACTTTTCTCTTTCTTCAAAATGACTGATTTCCTTTAAGTAATACTCAGATCGTCCCGGCTGATCGCCACATCGTCCCGGGACGATCCGACCAAAAGGATCGTCTTGGAATCCTCCCAGGGCTGTTGTCTGGCTGATATTTTCTACAGTAACTATCGGCCTGGCCGATGTCTCCAATCGGCCTGGACGATGCCTACAGAAAATCACCTGGAGTAAAACTGGGCAAATTCTGGAGCTTCATTTCAACTGATCGTCCCAGGACGATCCCAGATCGTCCTGGACGATACTGGAGCAGTTCTTGATATTACAAGCTTTGAGAAAGAGAGAGAGAGAGAGAGAGAGAGAGAGAGAGAGAGAGAGAGAGAGAGAGAGAGAGAGAGAGAGAAAGATCCTTGTGAGGGGGAGTTATGAGGGATTTATAAAGGTTGCTCCAAGCAAGGTTTCCACCATCTTCTGCATGCTTCTTCGTTAGTTCCTTCGTGGCTTAGGGGAGACTTTCATCACCATTGGATCCAAGATTCTCTACCTACTCTATGAGGGAGTAAAAGGATTCCAAGGTTCTCTGCCTACTCCATGAGGGAGTAAAAGGATATACAGGTTCTCTGCCTACTCTAGGAGGGAGTCAAAGGATTTAAGGCAATTTGTCACATTAGGTATATGGAAAGATTTTATAATGACTTCTCCACCTTCTTGTGGGGGCAAAATTAGAGACACTACTTTTAGTGTAATATCTGAAAAGGAGATTTATGGGGAGTGGATGTTGGTCAAGTTGACTGAATCACTATAAATCTGGTGTGTTATTTTTATTTACTTTTTCACATTAAAATTTTGCATTTTTTTGTGATTGGTTATATGTTTAAAATTTCTAAAATTTGTTATTGTAAAATTAATTTTACTTTCGCACATTATTTGTTTTAAAATATTCAAAAAGATTTCAAAATATTTTCTCTTTTCCTTAAGAATTTTTTTTAAATAACCCATTCACCCCCCCCCCCCCCCTCCCTCTTGGTTAGCCTCGTGTTAGTCCATAAAGGTTTAATAACCCTCACAAACTTTCACTTCTACATAGAGTCTTATAATGATATGGGTCCTAATGTTTTATGCAGCATATTATAACTTACATTTTATACATGATTGGTTTCTTCCTCATGCCTGATTTCTCAAGGTTGCATGTAACGTTACAGTACCTACCACTTATGAAAGATTTGATGTAGTTTAGTAGGGATGTCACTAGGTAATACTATCCTTGCAAACTAAATAGAGAATTATGTTTGACGACAAAGCCCACCAGGTTGCATATTGTTGGATGTTTGACACTGATATAGGTTTGATCTTGGGAGCGACTACATATTGGTAGGCCGACACTTCGAGTGCATACTTTCCCTGATAGTTTTGGAAACCTCTTGGTTATAGGTATAATTTATCATTACATTTATGTGAATCACATTTCATTCACTATTCATTTCAAACATAAAACATCATTTTACATATATGTGAGCCGAGGACCGTTTACACGAGCTTTTATCTGGAAACTTATTAACTTATAAGGGCGAGGAAGATGGATTTTGTTAGAGCCAGGTAGTTAATTATTCATAAATTACAAGCATGAAATTTTTAATTGTATAAAAACTCATTGAACCAAACCCTATCTCAATAGGTTATGATGACACCATACACTGAGGAAGTTATTGCAAAGCTAGCTACCTCCTATATGTTAGGAGCCATCAAAGATGTACATAGCACGAGTCCTATTGATTAGCTGGAAGTGAGTTGAGTGGCACATTGTAGATTGGGTGATGCGCCAATTTGGTGGTGTACAAACTATAGATGTTTGACCCATCGAACGAACCTTCAAACAAATTGATGGGCGTGGAAGAGCTGATGTTGACTTGACACAATATTATTTGAATCACATAAATTTATGAAAAAATAGGTGCGCACACATCATTTCAATTATTCTAGCAGTGGGAAATGGAAGGGAGGAGCTATATATATATATATATATATATATATATATATATATATATATAATATATATATATATATATATATATATATATATATATATATATATATATATATATATATATATATATATATATATATATATATATATATATATATATATATATATATATATATATATATAATTGGCTTTCTTACATATACTGAATATTCCACAACAACCTCCGGAGATGTTCAACCCCTGGTCTCCAAGCGAGTAGTTGATATTATGTAAGGTTGCTTTAGAAGTTTAAGTTATTTGATTACTCATAATTTTAAGTAATATTGTATTACCTAAAAATAGGTTGATTATAGCAGACATAGTATGTGTATTACTCAACCATTCGTTTGTCAGCATAGGAAAAGTGCAAGTTCGATGTAGTAGGCACTTGACGACTTTGATGAGTTATATTTCAGGCTTAAAGCTTCTTTATTTATTGAATACAGCTTGCTTGATTTCACTGAGGAGCATGAGAGACAATAGTCTAGTAGAAGTCATGTTGAGCCTTCGATGTCAAAGAAGTCTACATCAGATGCTCTGTTAAGGATGATGGGAAAGAGTAGTAATACAAGAGCGACATATAAACCAGCGAGACAGTAAATTTACATAAATAAATATTAATAAGTTTAATTTAAATATTTAATGATAAAAGTAAATGTTAAAATAATATTAATATAATTGGTACAACATAAATTATATTTTAAGCTAATATAATAATATTAGTTAAAATGATATTTTAAACTCACATAATTGATCTATAATATGATATTAAGTTAATATAATTTAATTTTAATATATTATATATATATCATAGTTTATACCCATTTTTCCCATAATTGCATGTCATATACAGATAAATATTCAACTAAAGTAAAGTAAAGATTCATACATAGTCATCTCAAACAAATATCTTTTGTTTAATGAAGAAGCGCATATAATTGACTACATATCATAATTAAATACATAGACACATTTGATATTAAATATAAAAATCATGGTGAAGAAAACAAAAAATGAAGCTAACATTCAGAACAAAAACATAGATTTATTATTTCCTAAGCAGCATATATAAACGTGTTTGGAGTTGTGTTTAAGTTAGATAGCATTTCAGATGAAACTTGAACTCATACTAAATGTCATGATAGTCCTCATTAAAGAACTATCTAGGCTTGCCATCAAGTAATAACTCATTCACCTGATCTTTATAAAAATCTAAAATAAATTTGTTAAACCTCAAAGACCAACGATGATATAAAATGACATTCTCAATATCAAGATGGTTGTAGTCAATATCTTGTGGCAAATGACCGCCATCGCTATGGCATTTCATCTCATAGTAGCACATCTATAAGAAATGACAATTGATAAGGTGACCATTCTCTTCCCCAAATCTCATTTGAAGATATTTCCAACTCACGGTATTTAAAAAATCTCTCATCTTATAAAGTTATACCCTTATTACCTCAGTATGCACACTTCATAGGGCATCATCCTCATCTTCTGAGCATTCATGGAAGCAACACATAAAGATATCTTTTGCATTTACCTTTTACTTCAACAAAGTGTCACCGACCTGTTTTATATAAGCATACATTCTTTGGATTGCATCATCCAAACATTCTTCGGCGAGGATGCCTTGTCCACACCAAATACATAGTAATTGCCTTTTACAGAGGTGTCATATAAGGAATGAACCATTGACTGTTACAAATCAAATACTTACATATTTGTTGTCATCATTTATTCATTACTGTACAATAAATATATTATTTTGATACAAAAGTAATACAATATAATGTTCATAATGTATAATTTAAATCATATTGTAACAATTTATTTAAATATATAACAAATTATATACATATTTAATATAAATTATTGGCAAATGAATTTATAATTACTTTATTTTAAATAAATTTAAATATAAATCTAAATTTATAAATAATATACTATTTAAATTAAAAAAAAACTTAATTTTCATATGGTAAATTAAAATACTTATTATTAATTTAAATATTAAGTTAAAAATTTATTAACAACTAATTCACTTAAATTAATCTTTTTAACAATGAACTAGTGAATAAAAACTTTATACTCACTAAACAAATTTTTTTACCCAACTTCATTTGAAGCTAGTTTTTTTAATAATAAATTGCAAAAATTTTTATTAAATCTTGTGCCTTATATCAAAATTTAATACCATTATTTAGCAGGCAAATACGAAGAAAAAAATCAATAAGGAATGTGAAATTCAGATGTCCAGCTTCTATAGAAACAGGAACTCTCTTCTCTTGATTTCTATAGATACCGAAACTCACTTCTCCGATTTCTATAGCAACCGAAACTAACTCAGTTTTTAGGAAACTGGAACTTGCTCCTCCGCATTCAGTTGAAAAAGGTTTTCAAGCCTCCGTGTTGGCTCCTATTTACATTTTTGGTTCACCGTCCTTCTAGCGCTTAATTACGTGAAAAATACGCTGCTTTTTATAAATTTGCCTTTTCTCCATTTATTTGTTTATTTCTGCTTCAATACTCAACGTAAAAAAAACTTCCTTTGGTGAACTTAATTTTCAGGAATACCGAATACTTGTGATCAAGTTTTTCAGAACCGTACCAAACAACGAACCGGAGGAAGGAGAGGTTCATGGTTCGACCGGTCGAACCGGGGTCGAACCGGATGACATAATAAATCATAATATTATTTAAAAAATAAAATAAAAATCAAATTTTCCTGTAATTCATTCATTCAACATTCTATTTTCATAGCTCCTAATTAAAATAACATAAACATGACATCAATTAAGTTTATGAAACATAAACAAATAGCATATACTATAAGTTTCTCTTCAAATAAGTCAATAAAACACAAACAAATGCATAACTTTTGTCATCACACAAAATGTTCATAATTTCATATGAAGTCAAGCTTCAAAATTCAAACATAAATATCAAAATAAATCTAGAAGTCGTCTCCTAGATTTGAAGCATCAAAAGTTATATCCATAAATCCTTGTTCATCAAAACATTCCCCTCCAAAAGCATCAATATCTTCATTGCCAATTATTTCATTGTCATTTCGAACATCCTCTAGGACATCACCATCTGCATTTTAGGAATATAAAAAATTATATATATATATTAAACATCTTTTTCAAATGATATAACTTAAACTAATTATGAACTTACTTTGAGGTTCTTTAGTACAACTAGTATTAAGTTCTTCAGCAACAGGAATAACATCTTCTGCATATATTTCATTCTCTAAATTCTCCAGAATAAGCTCTGAAACCGGTTTTTCATCAAGCACCCAAAAATCCACCATCTCTATGCTTGTATAATCCAAAGGATCGTAGTTTCTTTTTTTTTTTGTTTGTAATCTAAATATAATTAAATGATCATTAAGCCATACAATCATACAAAAATGATCTAATGACATATAAATATAATTAAAAGTTATATATTCATACCTATGCCTTAATTTGAGGTTGTACCGAACAAATACTAGATCATTTAGTCTTTGATGCTCTAAATGATTTCTTCTCTTGGTATGAATTTGTTCAAATACACTCCAATTTCTTTCACATCCAGAGGATGAAGAAGTTTGGCTAAGAATTCTAACAGCCAATTTCTGCAAATTTGGTGCACTTGAGCCAAATATCTTCCACCATTCATCTAAAAAAAGATTAATATTAGTTAATTAATATTTGATATACAATAAAGACTAAATGCATTCTAACAATTTTATTTCACTTACTAGGATGCATTTCTTTGGCCATCGTTAGAGCAATTAGTTTGCCAAAGCTTTTCAAATTATCACGAAAAAGCCTAACTTCATTCATTGTTGCTGTTGATTTAGGGCATATATCTTTATTTCCAATCATTTCAACTAAACCTTGCATCACTTCAGATTTCATGCAAGAATTCTCTTTATCATATTGAAAATGTGGATTTAGAAAGTAAGCTGCACAATGTATGCCTTGTAAGAAATCCCATAGATGGTTTTTCATCAGAATCCACAATTCTCAATAATCGAATTAAAGGCCCAGTCAATTTGGAACTTACCAAGTAGTCATTCCAAAATTTTGTATCCGAAATGATCGATGAGACTACTTGCCCTTTTATATTGTTTCGGAGAGCTTTGAATCAAAGAAAGCTTTGCTTGTTATGAAAGCCTACAAATCAAGCTTGTGTTCATATAAGCTTTTCAAAGTTATGAAAGTTGTAGCAAATCTAGTAGCTCCGGGCCTTATAATTTCTTTCCAACCTTCTCTTTTTCTTAGCCAAGCTAGAATAAAGACATGATTGTAGACAAAAACTATAACTTTTGAAGCTCTTTTCGCAAGATCTTGAATATGAGTCATGTTCCCAAAATTTCTAAGAATAAGATTTAAACAGTGAGCAGAACATGGAGACCAACAAATGTTACCAAACCTTTCATGCAGTAATTCCCCTGCCTTTTTATAATTTGCAGCATTATCTGTTACAAGTTGTACAATATTTTCTGGCCCAACCCATTCAACAACTTCGCAAAATAATGAACATGATGTTTTGGCATCCTTAGTAATATCAGAAGCATCCACAGATTTCAAGAATGCAATGCCCCTTGGACAATAAACAAGAAAATTAATCAAAGTTCTATTCCTGTTATCTGTCCAACCATCTGCCATGAGTGTGCAACCAATTTCTTTCCAAGATCTTCTATATGAATCTATCAACAGCTTGCATTCCTCTTTACAATCTTGCAGAATATTAACCCTCAACTTATGATAGGATGGCAACTTATAACCAGGGCCAATTGCAGTTATAGCATCAACAGTCTTCTGTGCAAAAGCAGAATTTATGGCATTAAATGCAATGCAACTGTCGTAAAACCATCTCCCAACTGCCAAATCAGCACGGTGTATGGCTTCTTTGGATGCCATTACACTTTTCAATGATGGTTGAGAACCAGGTTTATATCTTGGTGCAAAAAAGTTATCTATGTCATCTTTCTTTCTCTTCCCTTTATGAAGTCCTTCATGATGTGCATCAGAGGCTTGTGACTTGGAAAGTGATGAAGAGCCCATTTCCTCATCTATATGTTCATCAACAAAAACTGTTGTGTTTTGCTCTAACTCCTCCTGGGTTTGTTGTTTTTTCTTGCCTATTTCTCTTAGATTCTCTTGCATCTGATGACGAATGTCATGTGGAACTTTTTTGCATGAAGCTATGTTACCTCTTATCCCTGCTAGATGCTGTTTTATCCTATTAATTCCTCCACCTTTGTATATAATCCCACAATGTAGACATCTATATTATTTTTTCCCATCTGAATCTTTACTTTCACTACAATGACCCTAAGCAATATCGATCTTTTCACGCACATTATGAGACGAAACAGTTGGTTGATCCATTCTGAATTTACAACAAATCAATTATCATCATAATCTATAATAAATCTCCCATAAGCTATGGGATTTCACCAGATTGAAGAATATATAATAAATTCACAAATGGAGAAGCCATAGATCTATATAAATTCACAATTATCATCATAATCTATAATAAATTTCATCATAATCTATAAACATTTTTATATAAACATTTCAATCTATAGATTTCATCATAATCTATAGATTTCACTAGATTGAAGAATATATAACCCTAAACCCAAATACACAAACATTTCAATCTTGGATTTTTCACGCACACTTTCTCAGAATTATTCATGTCAATTCAATAATTAAAACTTCAACCCTTCTCCACTGATGAAATCATGAAAGAGCACTTGTTTCATGATTTCTCTCTACAATGAAAGAGCACTTGTTTCATCTCTAAATCCAACTATCCTAACACCACAATAGCTACTTCAAACATTGACAACATCACTCATCATGCAAAGAACAGAAAATATTAAAGACTGCAACAAGTAATATATCCCAATATGTGCTGACAATACAAGAGAGACCATCATTCATGTTTCACTATAAACATTTTAATCTCTATCTATCATATCATCATCTTCTTCCAAATGCCCATCAACACTAACATTAGGGTTACCATAAAGCGACAAAATCTGAACAAATCAAACCAAGCATAAATGGAGAAGAAATGCAAGCATGCCGATACGATTTGGACTTTGGAGAATAAATGCAAGCTTAAATACATAAAAAATAACCAAAAAAAATTTTTTTTTTAAGAACCTGCGGCTGCGGGGCTGAGCTCGACTAGTCGGGTAGGAGGCCAAAAGCGAGTCTCGTTCACGGCAGAACCTCCGTCGGGATCATCCGAGGCGGCTGGGAGGTCGAAAGAGGAACCTCCGTCGGGATCATCTGAGGAAGGTGTAACGCCCCAGGCATCCATAGTGAAAGGATTCATCGACAGTCTTGATCAAACTCCATTCTTGCTCCCTTGCTCTGACCTGAAATTGTTAACCACATATAATGAGCTTCAAAAAGCCCAGTAGGTCACCTAATACCTATAACTGAAATCAAAGCACGGTACTGGAAACAATATGCATGTCAGTCAATCAAATCCATAACAGTCTATTGCACATGATCAGTGAATCAATGCAGTGGATACAAAAATCAATAATCAATGCCCAATCGATAAAATCCAGAGTCAGCGATAGAAGAATCGATAAACAGTAAAAAATCAGTCGATCAGTCAAATCAATCGTATCAAATCAAATCAATCAAAACAATACTATCTGGTCAATTAAATCTATCGATATGAAATCATAAAATCAATACAATAAAGCCCAGTCTATACTAGCAATGAATCAAATGCAGCAGTTCAATACAATGCAGAAGCGATAATATCAATGAATCAATAGTATCCATGTCTATAGTGTCAATGAATCAATTACAGTATGCATATCCATACAGTATCTATAACAGTAGCAATGCGCAGTGACAGAATATAAATATCAATAAAATCGTACGATAACAGTAAGTCCGTAAATCCGTTAATAAATCCAAATCAAATAAAGCAATAAATCCATCATGAGTCAATGCCGAACACATGCATTTCAATACAATAGTCTTACTAAATAAGTACAATCACTGGCTATTAAGGCGTTTTTCAAGTCGATAATCCATAGTGCTGTTGTAGAAATCCATAGTGCTGTTGTAGAAATCCATAGTGTTGTTGTAGATATCTATCCGTTGGTTCAATAAGAGTCGTCACTTTGTGCCCGTCGGCTGCCCGTCGGCTGCCCGTCGGCATAGTAATCTCCTTATGACTCACAATCGTTATATCAATGAATCAATAGAGGATAACACCAAACCCTTTTTAAAGAAAAACCCGTCGGCCCACCATCCTGTACAGGTCAAGTCAATCTCCAACCAACAGTTCAACCAGTCTTCACTTGTCTTTCAGTAACAATAATCATATATTCACATTCGTATGCATAACAGTTCAAATCATCAATTTTAGAAAATCAGAAATCGTACGAAAATCCAGCGACATAACGGTAATATACGAAATTTACACATAAATTCCTAAAAATCACAAGTTACCAAATTACCACAGAACATTCACAACAACATTATAAGACTTCCATTCTACTTAAGCAACATCAATCAACAACCTGATATTTATCTATTCGATCAAAATCGCACAGAACCCAAAATAACCGGTAGAATCGTTACAGAAAATACTCAAAATGTGTAGAAAAATCATATCAATAACATATCAAAAGTTGTGCGGTGAAAGTTTCGTCAATACAAAACGGTGCACGTTTATCGGTAATGAAAACACAAATCTGAGCACAGAAATACCAAAACTCGACATCTTCGAAAATAGAAATATGGTTCGGAGTCCTTACCGCGAGATAAACAATCCTTCCAACAACGACGAAGGACGAAAAGCGCTCAGCGGCCTCCGAAACCAAGCTTTTCCAGTGTTTTCCTTCTCGTTCTCTCTCCTCAGATATATGTTTTAAAAAAAGATTTTTCTCTCTCTTCAAAACGAGCTGATTTCCTTATAACACAGACCTGATTGGCCCGGCCGATCGCCACATCGTCCAGGATGATGTGAACAAAAATCCAATCGTCCAGGACGATATCTCAGGACGATAATTAATTTTCTTGGACGATAAAAACCCTTGCTCACTGACTTTGCCATGAACTGATCGTCCCAAGACGATACAAAAATCGGCCCGGATGATCCACCCAGAAATCAGTTGTTTTTGATCGTTCTGGATGATCTCAACATCGTCTCGAACGATCCCAGAAGGAAATCAAAGAAACGAGCTCTCACAGCAGGAGTCTCGTTCCGTGACTTCTCACTTCCCGATTTCCTTCGTTCGCGTATGCTAGGGTATACAGGAGAGGAGCGAGTAGCGACACTTATACGAGTACCGATACCCAAATATTTTAAGCCGTTGGATCGCAGAGCAAGGGTTCAAATTTTAGCTTTAACGGACCGGCCAGTTATTTCATAACACCCCGGTTCGGCGGTTCAGCGGTTCAACCGGGATTTAAACCGGTTTTTACCCGGTTCTTGAAACAGCTGGTTAATCCTTCTCTCTAGACCGCCCGCCAGACCGATTTGCAGTTGAACTGGTCAAACCAGCCGGTCCGGTCCGGTTCTGAAAACCTTGCTTGTGAGACATCATCATCAAATAATCTTGATCGGGCACGAATCTCGAGGAAAAAAACAACTTAGAAACTTCAAAAATTAAATTTGGAAGCACCCAAACTCTGATTTCAGCGACCTTACAGTCAAACTGAGCGTCTTAAAAATACGAACCCAACAACACCAAATCCAACCCAATCCGAGCCCAAATAGATCCAAATCAAGGACCCAAAGTGCTGTTGGAAGGTTCAAACCATAATTTGAGTTACCAAACGGTCTCCGATTTTAACGAACTTATACTCAAATTGAACGGCTCGACGAGACAAATCCAACGAGCCCAAGATCGCCAAATTCCAACATCATTAAGGCCTCCAAATGTCCAACGAATGATGCACGATTGTAGGGTTCAATATCGGCCGTCAATTCGACCACTCCCTATTCGCCCATGACCACACCTATTTACAAGCCATGCCACTTCATAAAAATTATAAATAGAGCCCTCATTCTTCACAAGAGGAATCAAGTGACAAGAGAGAGAAGAAGAAGAGAAAGGGGAAAGGGAGAATCATCTCCTCCTCGACCACCGCCAGAGCTCTTCCCGCCGCCTGAATACGCCGGAACTCTACCTGATTTTCGGGAAACATCATGATTTTGCAGAACTTTGTAACTTTGTTAGAAGCTGATTGTAAACCGATCGTCTTGACTTGTGAGATGAATCGGTCTTTGTACTTCAAACAAACACTAGTGAAATTATTTCAACTGGGCGTGGCCCCATGGTTTTTTCCCTCTTCCGGGTTTTCCACGTAAAATTCTGGTGTTCATTCTCTTTTCTATTTGTGTGCTGAATATTCGTACAACGCTCAGACGCGAATTTACAAACTCTACCGCCACGTATATTTCAGCCCGCAACAACTTGCTATTTTAAGAACAAAATAATAAAAAATAACAATAATAATATATGCTTTATATGCCCCATAATAATAAAAAAATTTAGATAAATATGACAGTTATTTTAAAAAAAAATTCCGAAACTTCTATTTTGATTAAAATTTTCTCACTTGTGATCGATGATGGCTTAGGGACCTCATTTGACGGCTCTCCTCCACATTTAAGGAAATTTGGAGGAGAAACTTTTCTATCTTCAATCAAATAACCTTAACTGCTTGACTTTTAGAGTTTAGAGAGTATAATTATAGTTCCATGCAAGATTTGCTATTTAGCTACAAGAGGGGTCACAATTATACAGCCACATAACAATCATAGGAAATGAAATATCACTGAAAATATAAGTTATGTATTAAACTATGATTTAGGTTTTGTATTGAACGGTTTTCTTATTGTTTCTTAAAGTAATTTTTTAGGTAAAAATTAGCTTTTTAGTACAAAAATTATTTTAAAAAGCAATAAAAAAACTGTCTCAGACAAAACTTTAATAAATTTCTCTTCAATTGTATATGAGTACCAAATTAGGCTGCTTGAAGTAATCTTTTATTTTTTTTTTCCACCTTGTGGAAAGTGGAGAATTTTGATATATAATACTAATCAAATAATTTACAACACAATTATGTTAGATCCATAAATTGTGGGTAGCTTAAAATTAGCTTCATTATAAACATAAATAGTTAATGTGCTACAATTTTTTTTTTTTTGTCCCGATCGTCCCGGGACGTCCCGGGACGATCTATGCTACAAAAAAATATAAACCAAAGTTGGTATAAATAATCTTTAAATGGTAGAACCATACTTCTAATGAATTAAAATATTTTTTGCGTCAGTATTTAACCATGTTGTGGGATAGTTCAACTACAAAATCCATATTGTGTTTCTACTGACCACTTTTATATCCTTCTCCTTAGGAAAAATTATTTGGTGCAGACACTGGATCTGGACATTAATAAAATGACGCCACGTAGCGCCCCAACGAACCGAGGACCCAACTCGATGAAAAATTGAAATTTAGCACGTGATTTTTTGAAATAACCACGCGGCCCGATGACTTGACCCGGATTGAATGCGAAAATTCAAAAGAAAAGCTCCTTTTTTGAGGTTTTATGACATTGGCGGACCATTTTTATCACATAGGATAGGCTTTCTCAAGATAAGAAAGCTGAGAAAGAACTAAGAGGAAGATGATATGAAGTTGTAAATCTCTCTGGATGACGTCGAATCGTGTTAGAAGATGGAAGCGACCCAAAATGTTCAGGAAGACTTACCGCAACGAATTACGGGAGATAAGTCTGGATATTATCAGTAAGTTTTTAACTATGAAGAGGTTTTATAATTTATTATTTGAGAATGTAACTATGCATGTACCTCTTATGTGTGTCGTTACTGTGTAGCTCTGTCTACTTCTTCTGTGTGAAGCTTTTGGGAACCGCTTCTCGGTACCCCTTCTCGGTATTGAGCAGTATCACTTCTCGGTATCGAGAAGCTGTTGTGCAAATCGGTTCCATTGTGCACCGTTGATTTTTGTGTTCTTCCATGTTTATATCAAGAAAATAGGAATTTTAGCTTCCTCGTACCGCTTCTCGGTACCAAGAAACGATACCGCGAATCAGTTTTACTGTGTACTACTAATTTTTTTGTACTACCACATTTATACCAAAATGTTAAATATGTTTTTCTTGTGCATAGGGAGTTCATAACTCTGAGAAGGAAGTATATGAAATGTATTGCGATTATGCTCATAATCTTGATTTTAGTGTAAGGAAAGAACATCATTGTTACTGGCCTAATTCGAGGAAAATAAAATTGAAGGATTTTGTCTGTTCGAAAGATGAATTCAAGAAGGGCATTTACCTAAATTATAAATCAAAATATCATAAATAAAACCCCAGAATCAAGTGTCCATCTATGATTAGATTTGCAGTGACTGAAGATGGAGTTTGGACGATACTAAGAGGTACCAAACATGGTACATAGCACAATCGAGAGGTATCGAGCGGTACCGAATTTCGGTACCAAGCAGTTCGGTACTGCTTGATACCGAGCAACAGTAATGAGAGTTCATCATTATTAATATTGAATGGAGAAAATTATGTTCGAAACCCACATAGAATCTTTAATAAGCATATGTTAGAAAGGTTTACCAATATTTCAAACCTTTGCATACATGTGTACCATTGCTCGGTACACAATGGTATTGAGCATAAAAAAACTATTTCCAACATAGATTCTATAATATGAATATGTGAGAAAACTTTTTTATTGCAACAATTAAAAGTTTAAAACCCTAAACATAAACATTTGATTTATAGAAGTTTTTACAGGAAAATATAACCAATAGTTCTGGTGGAAAAAGTACTTCTATCATCACAACAAAATATGGACCTTAGGCATGCCTTCTGCAACAATAGTGATGAGCAAACAAAGGAGCTTGAGACAATGATAAATAGTACCTGAGACAAGAGAAACTAAAAAGCCTTGACTTTGAATTTTTGGTAGTGGCCCAGGTCTCTTTTTAGTAAAAACTAATTTTTTGCGTCCGATCTGGATTGGGTTGTATGGCCACTTGATTATTTGGAAAAGAATGTGCTAAATTTTGAGTTTTCATCAGGTCGGGTCCTCGGCCCTCAGGTCGTCGGGGAGCTACGTGGCGTCATTTTATTGTCATCCAAATGTAGAGCAATGTCCAGTGTTTGCACCAAATAAATTTTCTTTTCCTTAGAGTTATCAACTAGTTTTGACATTCCAAACTTAAAAGAGATCAATTGTTTGTCATCAATTGGTCTGATGGGATCAATGGTACATGAGTCCATGGGCTTATATTCCTCTTTCTTATTGAATATGTAAAATTCATATTCAAATATTTTTTGTTCTTCTAGGTCCTTGTAAACTCTAATATTATATATATATATATATATAAACTCTCTGCCTTCTTAACTTCTTCTACTACAAGTACATTTGTAGAATAAGAAGGATTATCCAAAGCATTCTCGATCTCTTTTTTGTAATCATAATGGAAAAGATTTAGTCCCTTTAATACTTGATCCACATCTTCCTACACCTCCTACTCTATCTCATACACCTACATCTCATCCCAAACCTTATAGAAGGAATAACCTTGCTCGCCTTATTCTAATGCTACTTCCTATGCACAAAAATTTGGACAAGCACTACAAAAAAAATTAACTTGTAAGGGCAAATATATTGAGACATTTTTATTTAAGTGCCTTAACAGATAGTTATTAGGGCATATTCTCTTTTCACGCTAATAAATAGAGGATTTGGAGCTAGAGATCGTGGGATAAGTTATCTTGCCCGCCTTTCTCGTGCTTTCATCTTTCTCATATCAATTGTTCGCTTCTTTCACCGAATGCCTGCACATTCTCTTTGTTTACCATTGCTAATGCACGTTCTCTTCATTTTCCATTGCTAATTCTCGTTGATCGTCGCTACCGCTAACAATCGCGACCACGACATCAGGTAAAATGGTTTTAATCACAGGCATTAATCTTTTGAATGTGGAGTAGCCACTATTTATGGTTCAATAAAATTGTATGCTTTCCGCTTTTGATTTCTGAGGTTCTTTAGGTTCTCGCCATTTTGACCGATCGACCAGGCCGACTATTTGTACGTTGCTGAAAGAGGTAATAATCCGCCGATCTTGAAGTATATCCGGACGTTGGTTTGATTTTTGTTATCTTCATTTTTTTATTCGATTTCCACCGTCGATATTGATTTTTGTTCTTTGATTTTCGTTGATATAGGGTTCTTTGATTTTGGTTATGTCAGATTTGTAGTGTTGATATTTATGCTCTTATCATTATGTTGTGTCGTAGCAATGTAAGAAATTTGTTCGATGAATCAAAAATACTCTTACAACAAAAATTTGTTTCGGGGTTGCTGCCCCTAGAAACCCTTATAGGAGTGCTGCCCCTTGATCTCGCGACCTGACCGGGCAGGTTGAACCCCACTTTGGACCCATGGTCATATAATAGTTTAAAAGACCAATTTTGAGAATTTGCACTTCACTAAAATTTGATATGTAACTATAATGTCTTTATTTTATGTTCATACACAGAATGCAAGAAAAGACTAGCTTACATTTCTTCTTAATTTGTTAGAAAAAATTAACTTTGAACCAATTTAATGCAAACCATGAATATGAAAACATTTTTTTGGTCAAGTTATTAAGGTGAAAGTAATGGAGACTGTTGTAAATCTATTTTTCATGGATTATGTTTTGATGATTGACAAACACTGTTTCTCTTGGACTACTTGTTGCTTCTAACTTTTCAGGAATCGAAGATCGGACGATCAAGAAGAAACCAAGTTCAGGATTGCATAGGTTTAGGGTTGAGTCAGTCTGTATGTTTGTTTTTTTCACCTTTTGAGTCTACTTGTAATAGTCAAAGAGACTGATGCTATGTAACCCTTCACACACACACTTGAGAGACTTAGAATTTCTATTTTTACTCATATCGGCCAGGACGATTTTTTGGATCGGCCTGGACGATCAGCTTAAAACAGAAAGTCTAATTAAGGATTCTTAATTAAGGCAGCCGACATTAACAGATCGTCCTGGACGATACATGTATCGGCCAGGACGATAAGCTCAAAAAAGAAAGAAGTAGCCGCCATAGTCAATTATGGTATACTGTATTTTTAAATTATCGGCTAGGACGATCCTATGATCGGCATGGACGATATTCACAAATTATGCCATAATTGTTCAGGAAATTAAGGGAGTAATTAAGGATGATTGATACGATCATATCGTCCTGGACGATCGCAGTATCGGCCAGGCTGATCTAGTCAAAAACCTTAAGTTACTTCAGGACGATCAATATCGGCCAGCCCGTATTCAAGGCTATTGTCAGGACGATTTTTCTCTGATTTGAACGAATCGGTCAGGACGATAGTGAGATCGGCCTGGACGATCAAGACAATTTTCAATCGTCCTGTTTTCCATCCAGGGCGATGTTCTGGCCGATCTTCATTGATTTGTACTGATCGGCCAGGCCGATGTCCATATCGGCCTGGACGATATTGTCGGCAACTTGCAATTAATGAGCTCTTTTGAAGCTCTTCTATTTAAGAGCTCTTGTTCAACGTTTTTCAAGACCTTTGGCTGCTTCCTTGACCTAAGAAGACCTTGAGGAGAGAAAGAGAGAGAGGAGAGAGAGAGGATCTTGTGAGGGGGAGCTTGTAAGGGGATTCACAAGGGTTGCTTCAAGGATCGCTCTGCGTCGTCTTCGTCTAGAGTTTCTCGTCCGTGGAAGGGTCGGTAGAGGTAAGGAGTTTTGCTTTTGGTTTTGGTTCTCTGCCAGCTTCAGGAGGAAGCAAAAGGAGATAGGTTCTTTGCCTTGCCGGTGTGGCAAAAAGAAGGTTCTTGTGAGGGTTTCTCAGCCTAGCCGTGGGGGCTAAAGGAGAGTCACGTTTTGTAGTGCAATACTTGGAGGGTGCCTCCAAGGAGTGGACGTAGGTCGAGTCGACCGAACCACTATAAATTTCTGTGTTCCTTTTCTTACTTTCGCACTTTTAAATTCCGCATTTATTTTTTGTGGTGTGATTTGGTTTATGCAATTTCCTTTCTTTGTGAAAAGAATTTTTTAAAATACCAATTCACCCCCCCCCCCTCTTGGTTAGCTTGGGACTAAGTTCATAGGGCTTAACATCCCCATCGAAATTTCAAGTTGTATCAGAGCCTGATTCAAAAATTAAAGTTTGAAAACCTTTTGAATTTGATCCATGTCTAACTTTGGGAATCGCAACACTACGGAAGGGTATTCTATTACCCGACCTCCTCTGTTCGATAACCTACCTTTTGATTTTTGGAAAACTCGCATGTCAACTTTTTTACAATCTACTGATTATCGCATATGGATGCTTATTCAAGAAGGTTATTCTCCACCTTCTCGTGAAATTAATGGTTTTAAAACTGAAGTTGCTTTTACCGAATGGACTTTTGATGAACGAGATTTAGCTCAATTAAATACGAAATGTTTGAATTATTTTTTCTGTGCTTTGAAATCTGAGGATTACATGCGTGTTTCAACTTGCAAAATTGGTAAAGAAATTTGAAATAAATTGTGCATCACTTATGAAGGCACTAATGAAGTTAAACAATCCCGTTTAAACATTCTCTTGCATGACTACGAACTTTTTCGTATGAAACCTCATGAATCGATTTCTGACATGTACACTAGGTTTACTCAGATTGCTACTTCATTGCATGCACTAGGAAAAGAACTTTCGAACTATGAAAAAGTTAACAAGATTTTGAGATGCTTGCCTTCGTCTTATGATGCAAAAATTACTGTCATCACTGAATCTAAAGATTTGAACACCTATTCTATTGATAACTTGCTTGGCTCACTCATTGCTTACGAGCAATGGGTGAATCAAAGAAATCTTGATGCAGGTGAGAAGAAAAAGGAGAAAACAATTGTATTGAAGGCGCACAAATCGGATTCTGAATCTTCCGGGTCTGAAAGCGATGAAATTGCCTTCATCACAAGGCAATTCAAAAGCTTTCTAAGGAAGAAACAAAAGCATCATCAAAGTTGGAGAAAAGGTAAGGATCATAAACATATTAAAGGATCTTCTAATATTGTTTGTTTTGAATGCAGGAAACCTGGACATGTGAGAGCCGATTGTCCTACACTTCAAGATTATTCAAACAAAGAAAAGGAAAAAGGTGAGGAGAAAGCTAAGTCTAGGAAGGAGAAGAAAAAAATCTAAAGAGGTTTCTGGGCAGAATCTGGTACTGATTCCTCTGAGACTGAACCAGAGGAAGAGACTACAAACTTGTGTTTCATGGGAGAAAATCAAAGTGATGAGGAAGAGGTATGTAAACCAACCTATGATGAATTATTTGAAATTTGTGAAAAAATCCATACATCATACAAAAAACTTAAGAAAACTCATGCTAGCCTAAAATTAGAACATTCAAATCTACAAAAAGAGCATGAAGTTTTTCTCAAAGATCATGCAACGATTGATTCAAATCACATGGCTCTCATTGATGAATTTGATGAATTAAACAAGAAGCATTTAGAATTAGTTGATGAAAGTAATGCATTAAAAGCTTCACACACCTCACTTAAGGATGATCTTAAGAAATCTAAAGAGATTGAGAAAAATTTGAGCATTGAGAATGATGCATTAAAAAAAACTAACTTGAGAATTCAAAATAATTTGGAAACATGTAAGAAAGCTAGGATGACACCAACTACTAATCAAAAGCCAGAACCTAGGAAGAGGCATTTTTACCCAAACCATTTAAGAAAACCTTTTCCTGGAATTCAATATTTTTCTTGTGGCATGCTAGGACATATCTCACACACTTGCACAGTTCACCGTAGTACACATTGGGTGTGGAGACCTAAGATGCATGATTCAAAGTATACCACATTTGCTTTGCACTCTACGTTTCCTAAGAAGGAGCCCAAACCTGTTTGGGTTCCTAAATCTGACTGTTGTTGAGTTTTACAAGTGTGCTCTCACCAAAGACCTCGTGGGAGCATAAGATAACTGGACCTAAGGAGGCTCGCAGCTCAAAATTGCTTAAATCCGCTGCTTTATCAATTGCTTGAAATCTTTAGCTTTTGTGTGTCTTTTATTTTATTTGTTTGTGCTAGTATTTGTGCTCACTTTGTATTGTTTTAATTTGCTTTATTATTTTATTTTATGTATTTTTTACATTGTCCTTTATTTTTGGCCTTCCATATGATGAAACTTTTCAAGCTTTTAAATTTTAGGGTTTAGCTTTTCTAAATTGGTTAAAGGGAGTAAACTGTTGATATTTTCCCTTCTTCTGACTTTGTTTAGTGGCATGATTTTCTTCTCTAAAATAAAAGTCTAAACTCAGTTTAACCAAATTGCTTTTCATCTAAGATCTTTTTCTTATCTTGCTACATTAAATTATCTTATGCATAATAGCCAAAATTCTTAATATCATTCAAGCTTTTAAAATCTTGTCATTGCATTTATCACGTGTTTTTGATTTTGTGTTGTGGATTGTTCTTCCCTATGTTAGAAAGAGAGCTCCTATTCTCTAATATTTAGAGGATATACTCACAACTAAGTCTTTTTCTTTAAGGGTATATTAAAGAGTTTTTAGCTTGCAAGAGTTAAAAAAAGAAAGAGGCCAATGAAGCCAAATTGAAAAGAAAGTTATATATACAAAAGTGTATCAGAAATCAAAAGATGCTCAAAGAGCCAATAAAAGTGACAAGAGGCATAAAATGAGCCCACTAAATGCAAGCTATCATCTCTTTGATAAAACTCTTAAAACTTAGAAAACTCATTGATTATGTGATACTTTCAAAGACTTGATTTCAATTTCCATGATTGAGAAAAATTATTTTGATTTATTATTTATGAGATATTTTAGTTGTAAACAAGTCTTGAATGGATCTTCTTATCCTATTTTGTTATTCCGAGTTAGGCCTCTATGTTTCCAAGAGAATTTTGTACCCTGAAGGATGTCCGATCTAGGGTTAACGGAATCAGTTTTTCTACCTTCTTCTGATTGGGATTTATTAAACCTCTTGATCTCTTGGAACTTTAAAAGTTTAATGTGTGAAAAGAATTCTCATATGATGCCTCCATAAAACAAAAAAAAAAAATAGAAAAATTAAAATTCAAAAATGTTCGGTGTTTGGTTTTCATTATATTGTTTTTATTTTTCTGTGTCTTTGACTGTCTTTTCTTTTGTTTTATTTTTGAGGGTCTTGATCATCACCATTCTTTTCTTGATTTCAAATTCAAGTCACATCGGCCTGGCCGATATTTCTATTGTCATGGCCGATATGAAAAATTCTGTTCAAAATCCATCTACTGATCCTTTTTCTGTGCTTGTTGTAATTCATCGTCCTGGACGATACTATATCGTCCCGGACGATTTGATCGAACTCATGGTGATAGTCCTGGTCGATAGTATATTTGTCTGGCCGATGCATTCTATGTGTATCGTCCTGGCCGATACACTGGACCGTCCCGGACGATCCACGTGTCAGCACGTTTTGATCTTTAAATTCGGCCCCGGACGATCCATTATTGGACAATCGGCCGGGCCAATCCACTGGTCGTCCTGGACGATACACGTGGCAAGCATTTAAAACATTTTAACTTCGGGCGGTACGATCAATTATTGTGCATCGTCCTGGACGATACACCTAATTGGCTCGGACGATCTGCTTTTTCAACGGTCGTCCGGGACTGACTCCTCGGGCTGATAGCTTGTGTCTAATCGGCCTGGCCGATATCTGATCGGCCCGGACGATTGGACCGTCTTTTTGACCAATCGGCATGTACGTAATTATTGAACCATATCGGCCTGGACGATTCTGCGATCGGCCAGGACGATATGGCCGTTTCTTTAAATTTAGGCCGTTCCAACCATGGTTTTTCACTTTCAACCCTTTATCCTCTTGTGTTCTTTGCTTAGTGCTCTCAATGGCTGGTGGGAAACATGCCCGACAGACTTCTGGAAGTTCCTCGAGGGCAAGGATTGACCCTCGTTTCCGGAAAGCAGAAGATGAAGCCGCCTATCATCGTTACAAAGAGTGTGGAATCACTGTCTCCAGAATCATCAATCCTGTCAACATCTCTTACCCGGTAATGGATCTTTTCGCTCACACCTCCCTTTGCTTCATTCTGTCTCTTATTTTCCCTTTCAATTCAGAGTTTCTTCTAGAATTTTTTACAAACCTTCACATACCAGCAGCAGCAGTATGACCAGGACATCGCATGGTTCAATGCTCAGTTTACCACGCTTGCCAGTTACTTTCAGCAGCCACCTCCACCACCTCCATCTGATGATCAGGATCCCTCGTTTTTTTAGTTAGTGCTGTGTGTTGTTGTTTCTTGTCTTTTTGTAGTTTGCTTGTTAGTCTTTTGTGATATTTTTTTGTTGTTTCTGGAACCTCTTTTTGTGATGACAAAAGGGGGAGTAGGATAGGATGTGGTAGGAAAAAGTTGTTATAACTTTGATTTTCTAATGAACCTATTTTTGTTTAATTTTTCCTACTTGTGTTTGCCATCATCAAAAAGGGGGAGATTGTTGCAAATCTATTTTTCATGAATTATGTTTTGATGATTGACAAACACTGTTTCTCTTGGACTACTTGTTGCTTCTAACTTTTCAGGAATCGAAGATCGGACGATCAAGAAGAAGCCAAGTTTAGGATTGCGTAGGTTTAGGGTTGAGTCAGTCTGTATGTTTATTTTTTTCACCTTTTGAGTCTACTTGTAATAATTAAAGAGACTGATGCTATGTAACCCTTCACACACACACTTGAGAGACTTAGAATTTCTGTTTTTACTCATATCGGCCAGGACGATTTTTTAGATCAGCCTGTACGATCAGCTTAAAACAGGAAGTCTAATTAAGGATTCTTAATTAAGGCAGCCGACATTAACAGATCATCCTGGACGATACATATATCGGCCATGACGATAAGTTCAAAATAGAAAGAAGTAGCCGCTATAGTCAATTATGGTATACTGTATTTTTAAATTATCGGCCAGGACGATCCTATGATCGGCCTGGACGATATTCACAAATTATGTCATAATTGTTCAGGAAATCAAGGGAGTAATTAAGGATGATTGATACGATCATATCGTCCTGGACGATCGCAGGATCGGCCAGGCCGATCTAGTCAAAAACCTTAAGTTACTTCAGGACGATCAATATCGACCAGCCCGTATCCAGGGCTATTGTCAGGACGATTTTCCTCTGATTTGCACGAATCGACCAGGACGATAGTGAGATCGGCTTGGACGATAAAGACAATTTTCAATCGTCCTGTTTTCCATCCAGGGCGATGTTCTGGCCGATCTTCATTGATTTGTACTGATCGGCCAGGCTAATGTCCATATCGGCCTGGACGATATTGTCGGCAACTTGCAATTAATGAGCTCTTTTGAAGCTCTTCTATTTAAGAGCTCTTGTTCAACGTTTTTCAAGACCTTTGGCTACTGCCTTGACCTGAGAAGACCTTGAGGAGAGAAAGAGAGAGATGAGAGAGAGAGGATCTTGTAAGGGGGAGCTTGTGAGGGGATTCACAAGGGTTGCTTCAAGGATCGCTCTGTGTCGTCTTTGTCTAGAGTTTCTCGTCCGTGGAAGGGTCGGTAGAGGTAAGGAGTTTTGCTTTTGATTTTGGTTCTCTGCCAGCTTCAGGAGGAAGCAAAAGGAGATAGGTTCTCTGCCTTGCCGGGGTGGCAAAAAGAAGGTTCTTGTGAGGGTTTCTCCGCCTAGCCGTGGGGGCTAAAGGAGAGTCACGTTTTGTAGTGCAATACTTGGAGGGTGCCTCCAAGGAGTGGACGTAGGTCGAGTCGACCGAACCACTATAAATTTCTGTGTTCCTTTTCTTACTTCCGCACTTTTAAATTCCGCATTTATTTTTTGTGGTGTGATTTAGTTTATGCAATTTCCTTTCTTTGTGAAAAGAATTTTTTAAAATACCAATTCACCCCCCCTCTTGGTTAGCTTGGGACTAAGTTCATAGGGCTTAACATCCCCATCGAACTTTCAGAGACTCGATGTGTAAAGGAAGAACTACACATTTAGAACTATTTTACCTTTAATAAATTGAGAAAACATTTATTTGTTAAAAGCTATATTTATTACTTTATTTCTCTTATGTTAGCAAACACAATTGATGCAAAAATAATTCTTAATTGCTCAAATATGTCATTATATTATCTGATGGGGCTCAAAGCCTACTACTTCGATGAATAAATAAATTTTTCATCATAGAATTTACTCATATGCAGTATTACTATCAAGCTAATCAAAACCCGTACCACAGATGGGTGAGACTCAATGGAGATGGCATTGTCAACCTTCAGCAAAGGCCCAAATAATGAACGGAGAGCATGGAGGATATATGGAGAGAAGAGGTGAGGTCTTAAGTTTGGGAATGATATCCAAATTGGAATAACAGAAGATTTAACACCAATATCTAATAAGGGAGTCCATTTGGTTAATTTAATATATTAATTATTGACAAAAAAAGATCTATGACCAAACACTGCTGTAATTCATATCATTATTCAATTTAATCAGAATATGTGACAGGTTGAGCAATGTCACAAAAAAGTTAATTAATTAATTATTTATGCATTTTATAAGTTTCAAGCTCAAAATTAGGGTTTGTGAATTAAGTGTCATAATGACTCCTATTTAAAACTAATTATTTCATGGCGTTTAAAATGTCGATAAGTTCACTAGGTTTGAGTTTCATTCCTATTAGACTTAAGATGATTTCTTTTAAAAAATTTCTAAGTTTTGAAACCCTCGACCAAAGTTGATTTACCTAAATGTCTTTAGTGTTCATTGGAATTGAAATCAAGTGTGTTTAACCCTTGGACTAAAACATAAAAATCCCATCAAGCAAAGGGCCTAATGCTCTATGGATTATTCACAATAATTTTCCAAATATTTAGGTCAAATTTTGACCTATGCATTTGAAAAATATAGTCAGGACAATGAGGGCTTAACAAGCCTAAAAAATTATGGGAAGTAGAGGACATCCCCTAATATTCCCGAGCTAAATTTCAACACAAATGGTTAAGTGTATATGGCATATTAATTAAAAATTTTAAGCTTTTGAATCTAAATTATTTGGTATTTACTCAACATATCCATTAGCTTTCATTTTTAAAGGATAAAGCTATATTTCCTAAATTCATGGAGCCATGGATTGCAAATTTTGGCTCCAGTGAATGATTTAATATGAATTTCCAAAGCTATGATGATTAAATCCATTTAATATTTAATTTAAAATAAATACCTAATCGGCATGTGTTGATGTGGCTTACACTTTCCAGATGGCAGAGAGCCATTGGACAAGGGAATGTCTTTGGTCAGCCACTCAACCACATTGGAAAAGTTGATGGCCATTCCATCCTGCACTATAGATACCGACATACAAGTTCTTGGAGCTCCCTGGTTCTAATCATCAATGGTTTCCAAACAACAGGAAAATACTAGGGAAATGCAGAGGGAACTGTGGGAGAGCAAAGAAAAATGAGTGTTAAGGGTTTTAGGACTGGGGAGTGAATCAAGCTCGAATCAATTATTTTCTCATTTTGCCCTATTCCATGCACTAAAGCCCATTCCAATGGTTGGGATTCATCAGAAGAACTCCCTGGATGTTTTCTAGGTGGATTAAATGGTTAGGAAGAAAAGTGTGGGATCTGGGAGTGGCCAATAAAGAAAGTGACCATGGCTTGGTTTCAATGGTGGAAACCTTTGAGGCTGGGTCCGAGCTAGCTCAAGCCATGGTCTGGGTTCAGGGATATGCAATAATCTTTTAGATACTCATTCTGGCAAATCAAACTAGCTGGGTTTGAGCAAAATGAAGAGTTTAGGGAGGTTTGACCATATGAGCATTTTTCATCAAGTTTAAGAGGCTTAGTTCAATAGATTTAATGTTTATAAACATGAGAACAAACCTAGCATAGGTTGATCACTTCATGTTGGTTGACTAAGTCAACTCACCATGAGTCGACTTGGTTAAGGTCTATAAATATTTAGGAGGTGAATTGAGTTGAACTTGAGCAATGGGGGCATGTTAGTTCCTTATATGCAAGGGTTTGACTCAAACTAGACTGGTTGACCCATTTTGTGTTAAGTTAACCAAGTCAACATTTGACTCAGGGTTGTGGACCAAATGAATGTGACACTTTAGGAGCTTGATAAGTTCAATTGAGTGAGGTTAAATGAAGTGAAATAGGCTATAAAGGGTTAATGTTAGGTTTTGACCTATTGAGCTAGTTTGATCTAATCCAAGAATGTTGAAAGGGTCAACCCCTAGCTTAGGAAGATAGGGTTAGTGAATACAATATATGAAGCTCCTAAGGTGAGGGTTCATGTAAGATTTGAAGTCAATAGGTCAATGTTAGGTATGATGTTGTCTAATTGGCAGACATAATGTAGATCATGATTTTACTTTGATTCTTGGGCCAACCAAAGCATGCTTTAGGGTTCAGACTAATTTAAGGATGTTTAAATACACTAACAAGCCAAGGTATAAAAATATTAAAATAAAAAGATTGATTTGGATACATAATTGAGCAGAAATGAGTGGAAACTAACAAGCCAAGGTAGGAAACCTAGAGCTAGGTTTCTTACTGCTCGATGAAATCATGTAACACTATAATGATATAGTGTTAGGTTAAAGCGAGCTTCAAGATTTTAGATCTCACTGCCCTCAGCTGAAAATGAGGACAACAAGCTACTTGCTTGCCCAATTTCTCTCAATAATACAACTTCTAGCTCAAGAATCTCCCAATAATATCATAGATTCTGTAGAGAGTCATTTTCTCATCTTTCATATCACCTAAATTAGCTCCTACATCAACATGTTCATTGTTCTCCTAATCATCATAGATGCCATTCACATCACTATCATTGCTACACCAATACCTACATCATTGTGAGACCATGCCACAATCTCTAACAAGCTTTATGTTGCAATTACCTTTGGATAAGTCTCCCACACAACTTTTGACAATAACCAAGGTATCTTATTTTTGCACTGCAATCACATAACTTAATCATTAGAATCAATATTATTTGTTTACTCAAATCATTATTTTGTTTACTTAATAAATTAATATATACTTTGGCTTCATATTAAAAACAATAATAGATCTATCCAAAAGAAGCTTTTATTAAACAAATTATGTAATGCAAATCATTGCACCATCCGGACGCAAAAAGCTCTACTATACACCTTCCTGTCGAGCTCATCAGTTTGGCCCATCTCCCATGCGCTGTCTTTGTCGTCCAGCTGAGCTCTTGAGCTTGATCCAAGCCGCCCATGTGCTTAACTTGAAACTATAATAAATTTTTCATCTTCTGCACTCAATCGATTCATTTATAACAAACAAACTTTTGTATAAATTTAAATATAAAATCATAGTTAAACAGTTGCCTTATCATCACTATTTAAAATCCTCTACTCGACGCCGTGATCTATCCGCAAAGACCAGTGCAAGACAATGGACTGGTTTACGTTACTCCTCATACTCATCTCGATCTCGCTCTCCGCGGCCGCAACCTCGCCGGCGCCGGCGAAATCATCATTAAACCCATTCACCGAAAAGGCTGCACTGCTACGTTACTGGAAACGAAAAATCCCCAATTCTTCTCCCTACCCAGCGTTCCTCGTCTCCAAGCTGACGCCCCTCTCCATCTCCAACGCCGCCAAGTTCTCCACCATTGCTGCGTCCGACCCCTTCAAACTCTCTTCCACCCTCCCGACATTCTGTTCCGCCGCCGCCCTCCTCTGCACCGCCGAACTAACTCCATCCCTCGCTTCCCATCCCGGCGACTCTGCCTTCTCTACCTACGACAACAGTAATTTTACCAACTACGGCACCGAAGCCGGCGGTCGGGTCTCTGCCTTCAAAAATTACTTCGGGAATGAGACGCCCTTAAGTACATTCCGCCGCTACGGTCACAGCTCCGGCGGCCACAACGACACCTTCGCCGCCTACGGCCCCAGAGGCAACATCGTAGGCGCTAACTTCACTTCATATGGAACTAGTTCGGCCGGATCATTCGATAAATTCAACTCATATAGCAATTCCTCGAACATCCCTGTTCTAGGATTCAACAACTACGCCACCGAAGGCACCGGAACTCAAGAAAAATTCAAACATTACTCTGACGATTCCAACGTTGGTCAGCAACTCTTCTCCGGTTACGGAAAGCGCGGAGAAGGTGCAACATTGGACTTCAACTCTTATGCCAATAAATATTCCAATATAATCGAAAGTGGTTTCTCCAATTACGGCGAAAATGGTAGTGTCACAGATATCTTCAAATCCTATGCCGAAAATTCCAACATCCCCGACAATCATTTCCGATCGTACGGCTCCGGCTCGTTGGCCGGAATCGAGAAATTCAACACCTACCGCGAACAATCCAACATCGGCGATGATTCCTTTGCTTCCTATCATAAAGACGCCAACTACGGCTCAGTAGAATTCACTAATTATGGTAATGAAAGTTCCGGCTCCGATGCCTTTAAGGGTTATGGCGAGGGTTCCACTAATGGCCAAATCACATTCAAATCCTACTTCGAGGATAACACAACATTCAAATCCTACGCCAAAACAGGGATCGATTTCAAATCTTACCACAATTCCTCCACCGCCCAAATCCACACGGCATCGAAGCATCCCGGGTTAAAACAGTGGGTCGATCCTGGTAAGTTCTTTAGGGAAAGCAGCCTCAAAAAGGGGACGGTAATGCCGATGCCGGATATTCACGACCGGAATCCGCCGCGTTCGTTCCTTCCTCGTTCGATCGCCGGAAACATCCCGTTATCCGCCTCCGCTGTATCGGAAATCTTCAAGTTTCCTCCGGGAACCACCATGGAGAAGGCAGTGGCTTCAACGGTGGCGGACTGCGAGCGTTCGCCGAGCCGCGGGGAGACAAAGCGGTGTGCCA
The DNA here is from genome assembly GCA_016618105.1 of Dendrobium huoshanense. Classification (NCBI taxonomy): domain Eukaryota; kingdom Viridiplantae; phylum Streptophyta; class Magnoliopsida; order Asparagales; family Orchidaceae; genus Dendrobium; species Dendrobium huoshanense. The sequence continues at coordinate 52,502,475 of CM028358.1, forward strand.
CTTCCGCCGAGGACATGATCGACTTCGCCGTCTCCGTGCTCGGCAGCGACGTCGAAGTGAGATCCACCGCGAACACGAACGGCTCTCAGGGAAATATCCTCATCGGTGACGTGAAGGGATTAAATGGAGGTAACGTTACCCAATCAGTGAGCTGTCACCAAAGCTTGTTCCCGTACCTGGTCTATTATTGCCATTCTGTCCCACGTGTGCGCGTTTACGAGGCTGAAATCCTGGCCGTTGATAGCGGGGAGAAGATCAATCATGGTACTGCCATCTGTCATATTGACACGTCGGATTGGAGCCCTACGCACGGGGCCTTTGTTGCGCTGGGGCCCGGGCCGGGGAAGATCGAGGTGTGCCATTGGATCTTTGAGGGGGACATGACGTGGACGGTTCGTGATCGTGTTTGACCAAGTGGGCCGGCTTCTTATCCTAATGGATCTGTCTGTATCCCGTTTCCTGTTATGGATTGTTGCTGACTCGCGGGCAGAGCGGGGCAACTCTTATTTTATATGCCGTTTAATAATTAAAAATCTGTGGAGATTTGGATGTAGTTCAAAATAATGTGATTTTTTTTTTGGAAAAAAATTGTGAGCAAAGTCCTTTTCCATTAATTAGGAACTAGTTACAACTTACAAGTATAAAAAAAAAACAAAGGAAAAAAAAAGTCAAAAAAGGAGGCTATAAGAGTATGTGTAAACACCTACAAATACAAAAAAAAAAAAATCTTAAAAGACAATTAAAACAAGCTGACCTAAAAGTTAGACAGGATCACCCAAAAGAATTGCCGCAGGAAAATCACTCCCCTGGTTGCAACAGATTAAGTAGCTACGAAGTCGGACAGAAAAATTATCATCCAAGGGGAAGGGAGGCAATTTGAACATCATTGCCCTCCAAAACAGAACCCCTCCAGCCAAACATGTAAGATTAAGGCAGCAAAACTATTCTTTAACAACCATGATATGCCCAGCGGTCCAGCTAAAATCCAACAGTTGCACTACAACAATGCAAAGAGCAGATGACAATTTCGCTATTTTGTGATTTTAGTGAAAACAACCTTACGAATCATATGTCAAATCGTGATAATTGGTGCTTGAGAATTCCCAAATTTCCTCTCATTTCTTTCTTTCTAAGTCATATAAACACAACAACAAGCCATGAGGTAATAGAATGGACGGATCTTACCATTAATCCCAGAAATGCTATCAACAACTTGGTATAAATTTGGCCTAAGCAGGTGGCTTTTAGGGATGATAGCAAAAGTGAAGTCACACCCAAAAAATAAATGAACTGTAGATTTGGCACATAAATTACACAAAATACATTGTGGATTAATAGAAATCCCTCTGAGGATGAGATTGTCTGCGGTTTTTAGGCCGTTAGAAAGCGCCATCCAACAAAAGGTAGAGAAGCGTAAAGCATGTCTTTTGTGCCAAACAAAGTGATGCCAATTAACCATGGGAAGGTGCTTGTAAAGAGACCCAATACATTACTATCTTTCTAGAAAAGGTAGCTCGAGTGATGAAAAGGTAAATTGTTCAAAATGGCAAGAATAGCATAATTTTGAAAAGGAATCAGCCACCCATTAGCTTTTAATAAAACCTCAATTGAAGCATTAAGAGGAAAAATACCTTGCAGGAGCAATAAATCTTGCACCTCTTCCAACCTTTTACCCCCAATCCAATTATCCCAATAAAGAGAAATAGGAAAATTATAAAAAAACATTGAAGCTGGACATTTATCTAGCAATACCCGTATGCTTAAAAAGAAACTTCCAAAAAGAAGTGACTTTTAATGTGGGGGGGGGGGGGGGGGGACTTTCATGGGGAAATATATCTAGATAAAAACCAATTGGAGGGGAGATTCTTGCTATTATAAATCCTAATTATAAGAGTACACTTATAGATGAAATGAAGAGCATGTAAAGAGGGGAGACCAAGACCACCATGTTGTTTTGGTTTGTAGGTATTTTACCAAGAGATCATATGCAATTTCTTAATGGTTGTGTCACCAAAGTAGAGAAACTCAGCACAAAGTTTATCAATTTGTTTCATAATAGATTTTGGTATAATCGATCCTCTAATCCAGTAGGCGATGGAGTTCCATATAGTGAAGTGAAGGTAATTTAATCGACCAGCAAAGGACATGCTTTTAGCTTTCCAACCAGATAATTTATGACATATAACTTCCATCAAATCAGAAAAATCTGCTACTTTAATATTGTAAGGAGATATTGGAATACCCAAATATGTAATGCACTTGAAGGGAACATATATTTTAAGAGTAGAACAAATGGCATTTGCATTGAGGCAATTAGGAGGAAGAATAATAGAGCTCTTGTTATAATTAATGTAGAGGCTAGTGGCAGTAGAAAAAAATATCCAAAATATGAATCAAAGTTTCACTATTTTCAACATCAGCCTTGTCAAAAATAGGAGGTCATCAACATATAAGAGATGAGATGTTCGAATCTCATCAACCTAGGAAACCTAAAAGCTTGCATCCCCATCCAAAAGACAAGAGAATGCATCCATTACCACACTGAAAGTAAAGTATGAAGAGGACATCCTTGTCTAATCCCAACAGTAGAGGGGATGAACCCTTCAAGAGCACCATCGATACAAAGAGAAAATCAAACATCATTGATGCAAGCATCAACCCGTTTTATAAACAAGCTTGGGAACCCCTTCTGCAACAGTCTAACAGAAATAAATTCTCTAGAAACACTATCAAAAGCCTTTTTAATATCAAGCTTGACACACATGATTTTAAATTTGGATGAAGTTCTAGAATGGAATAACAATTCTTTAGCAAGAATGATATTGTCAGTGGAGACTCTTTGATGAATAAAATCAATTTGATTCCCTTTAATGATAATAGACATAATGTGTTTAATGCGAGAAGCCAAAATTTTGGCTATGATTTTGTAGATTGTGTTGCATAAGTAAATAGGCCTGAAGTTCACTGAAGAAGAAGCATGATGTTCTTAGGAATGAGAGTGATGGCAGTGTTCTTTACCACCCTAGGCAAGTATGCACTTTGAAAGAAGGCTTTGGCAGCTTTGCATATGGTGGGACTTGAAATAAGCCAAGTGCTCTTATAAAATTCAAAATTGAAACCATCGGGTCCTGGAGCAGAGGAAGAGGTTCCAAAGAAAATCATCATCTTAATTTTCTTGATTGGAAATGTAACTAATGAGATTGTCAACCAAATAAGGAGGAATGATGTTTCCAAGGGGAAAATTTTTGATATCCACTAACCGTCTGGTTTGGGGATTGTAAAGATTTTGGAAGTGGTTGATGGTAGCATTAATTGCATCCTTATAAGAAGTAGAGGAAGTTGACATGGTAAGAGATATAGCAATTTTTTTATAGTTCTCATAGTCTGAATTTTGGAAAAAAGAAACTTTAAGTCATCTTCACCAGGAGACATCTATTTCGTTTTAGCCCTTTGCCTAATACAAGAAGTCCAATTGAAGGTAGCAAGTGCAAGTTGATTAACGACATTTTTTAGGGCAAGAGTGATGTTTGGATTGTTACAATTAGTACTCAAATTTTGGAGAAAATCATCTTGCTTTTGATGGAGCGCATCCAAATACCTACCCAAAAGATTGGAATTAGCCCAGTTATACCCCTTGATAGAGAGCTTCAACTGTTTAAGCTTGTTACAGAAATCTACCAAATTATATCATAATGTTCAAAATAATCAAATCTATAACATATAAAAGTTACACAGTTAAAGCCTATGAAATAAAAAAATAATGCATTGTTATCAAATTTAAGAGATATAAATTAATAAAAATCAAAATAATCAAAAAAAAAAAGTAAAAGGATAGTTACATATAATGATTATGACACTTTCCATAAAAAGGAATGATGGACAAAAATGCCTTGTTGAATTTTCCCTCTCTCTCTCTCTCTCTCTCTCTCTCTCTCTCTCTCTCTCTCTCTCTCCTATTTTTCCCCCTCCTCTTTTGTTTCTTTCCGATCATGCCACACAAGTGAGGGAGTGAGGGAGAGGTGGGAGGGGAATTAAAGAAAAAAAATATTAAAAAGATATTCTTATTGACATACTAGCACCACAATGCTCAGTCCCAGTGCCATAAAACCACATATAAAAATCATATTCATTATAGACCAGAGACACCAACACCGCAAAGATGGTTTTTAGCGATGCAGTGCTCTCAAACCTAGCGTCGCAGTGCTCATATGCACAACACTGAAGAGCTCTAGCTCATTGAGTAATTTCAAATTTTCTTTTTTTTTCATTTAAAATACTTTTATATATTTGGGTTATTATAATCTTCCACCTTTGAAAATATATCATCCTTAAACAAAATTATCAACTAATTGAATCAATAAATTAATATTTAAAAAAAATATACTAAACCAAAAAATGACATCAAATCACATTAAATGAGGCAAAATATATGCTAAAATTTTTTCAAACTTAACTTATGTAAAATAACACAAAATCATACTAGTCATATCCTTAGGCATATTAGAGACCTCCATCACTGACTCCAAATATTTACTTACACTTTGAACATATTGATATCCATGTCTAGGAAAAGGACATTCTACTATTCGGTGCCCATGTCTAGGAAAAGAACATATTGCTATCCATGTCTATGCAATGGATAGTCTGTCATTTATGTTACCCTGTAGTAGGGTCCCACATGTCACCTTCCACACAAAATGCACTATAGAGTGGTAGGAACTTCAACAATTTTAACAATCCTTTTTTTACTACTTTCCTCCCATCTTCTTATAATTTTGACCAGCTTGTTTCATCAATCGATCACTCACCATTTGAGCAATCATGTCGCCAAACCATTTTATATTTCCCTGAGTCAATGAAAACGCCTTAGTGTTGAATTCCAACTTCTTTTCTTTTCCTGTTGGATCCATTTGCCTAATTAATAAACAAAACTTAAATTCAAAATAAATATGTCAAAACACAATTACAAAACAAATTCTTTGAAATAAAATAAATCTATAAACACACTAAATAATACAATCATTAATGTAGCTTTGATCACAATCAAATCATTTAACTACTATTGCTTTGATACTACTTTATCAAGCCTTGGGATCTATAATGAAAGAATTTTTTTACCTTTTTCTTCTTAATCTTTATTATCTTGCCAATTCATTCTATTTATTAATCAACCATTGAATCTAGGTCAATATCAACATCCAAAGCTAATTAATTGCATTGTATAAAACCAATAAACAAAAGAAAATATAGTCATATAACTCTGCTCAAAAAGGGCAGTTTGTTACTCTTTGTAGAGATGCATTAAAGACTGAAAGAGGGAATATAATCTACTAACACAAGGCAATTTTTAATCTCTTGTAAGACATGAAACCATAATTGACAAAAGTGAAATTGAGATATGTAGATTTTCTCAAAATTTTGTTTATGAAGAGCAATTCATTGCCCTTATTAGATAAGCAGTGGAGCATGCAAATGGTAAAACAATTTGCATATGTAGGGCAATGTTTAACCTCTTTCAAGAGATGAAATTTAAATCTACAAACAAGAAATTGGGAGGTGTGAATTGTTCTCACAACTATACAAGGAAAGATTGGTGTGCTTGGTAGAGACATACTGGAACCTATAAGGGAGATTAATCTCCACATATAAAAGGCAATATTTATCCACTTTTAAGAGAATGAATTAGAGTCCATAAAGGAGGAGCTTAAGAAGAGTGAATTTTTACTCTTTTCCTTGAAATATATTTATATTTGAAGAAGACTAAATACGTTACACAAAAGTTCACGAATTTATTAAAAAATTTAGGGATTTTTATTTTATTTTATTTTTTAATTTTTGTAGCTTTGATATCATTTACTTAACAAATTTAAATTTTTTTTATTAAAAATTTTAGAAGTTAGAAAACCCAAAAAAATATTAAAATTTTACAATTTTTTAAACTTTAAGAAAATAAAAAACTAAAATAAAATAAAGAAATTGTATCATTTGTAAACAAATTTCACACTCCCAAAACATGGTGCTGGTGGTCACCACCACTAAAGGTGATTAGCTGGCCAAATAATAAAATCAACCCATTTCAAACCTGATTAGCTGGCCTTTTTCATGGAGACTAATTTTTGATACTTTGTACTCAATTTTAACATTTTTAGAGCTCAATAAAGCTTCAATGGTCAAGTTTGAGTACATTTAAAAATTTTAGAGCAAAATTTTATAGTAATTTTGTGCTTCAATTGACTTATTAACTTCAAAAAAAAATGTTGAAATTATAATTGAAGTTTTTTAACTTAGTTCACAATCTTGAGTATAGGTCCACATTGACCTCTAGAGAGCAATCATCTATAATATTATAATTTGCACCTCAACTTTTGTGAAAGACTTAGTATGTATTTTTATATGAGCTAAGCTTCGACATTAAAAAATAAGAGGCAATAACATCTTCAAATATTTCACTTGATTGACATGAATATGGATGCATTATTTTATATTGAAAACTTCTAAAATTAAATTCAGGATCATTTGAACTTTGGTTTTAGTACAATTATAATCAAATTGAATTACTCGCCAATAAAAATATATTGACTCTAAAGGTGGTCTGATCAGAGTCCAAATAAACCCAAATCAAGCACCATAAGCACATTTGTACACTTCATGACACTAATTGAAAGACCAAATGATTTTTAAATCTTACATGCTTATGGTTAAATCGAGTGGCTTGATGAGGCAAGTCCAATGGACTTAATATCATTTGAGTATGTTTTGTAAGACAATTAAATGCTAATCTGACATTCTATGATTAAATGATCCAATATTGGCCATTTAATGGAGTGCTACATAATTTTGATTAGATTTATCAAAATACTACTATCAAAAATATTTTAAATATACTATCATTCTCTATGTAAAAGAGAATTATATTTGAGATTAGAGAGAGCTTGGAGATCTAAATAAATATAGAGCACTACCCAACATTTGAGGCTGACAATCATGGTAGCTACTACCAGCGTCTAAGTGCTATCATTTTGTCACAATCTAACCTAATATGACACATAAATAAAATAAGTTATATCATATTGACTCGTGACAGACCAAGACTTAGATTAAAGTTTTGGGGGCTTTCATATTTCTTCCATTTTAAACATTGAAACCTATGAAAGAGCTTCTAATTAACTTTTAGTAAGAAGAAAAATAAACTCTTACATAATTTTTTATTATGTATATTCATTATCAAAATATATTTATAAGCAAATCTATATACTAAAATACATGGCTACAGACTAGAACCAAATAATTAAATAAATAACCATAACTATAAAAAAATAGAAAATACATATACTAACTTAGACAGATCAAAACATCAGACTATAGTGTTAAGTGTAAATTGCATACAATTTTATGCATTTTATTTTCAGTGAAAATGTATTATTTTAGTTATTTTTTTTGCAGGAAAAACTAAAAAAATGGTAGAAAATTCTATGTAGTAAAAAAAGCCATGGCATCTGATGAAACAACGCCACAACGCTTCCTTCAACACAATCGAGATGCCCCAATCCTGACATTATTATGCAAAGTTATCTATTTTTAAGCACTGCAATGGCAACATAAACAGTGTTGCAGAATACTCAGAGCAACAACATCAGAAAGTCAATTTTGCAGTACAAAATTCTCTATTTCAAATACATTGGTACCATAGTTTCTCATTGGTGGAATTTTGAAAATATATTTTAAAAATATTAGTTTTCTTTAGGACTTAAAATTGAATTCTAAAATCAAATTGTCTCGTTAGAAAAAGTATTTCACCTCGAGAGGTGAAAATAAAGTTTCATAACGCTATTCAAACTTAGAATTATGAAATTCATCTTGAATATCGTGATCGGATGCTAAAGAGAACTTCATATGGTCCCGAAGGGTCAAAATGCAATTATACTAAATATCCAACCATAATATTCAAGAAGTGTGATCATTGATTTCACATCCAAAGCCTTATCAAAGAAAAGTGTATCTCCCCGTAGGGAGAAAATACTATTCGATGATAATTCTTTGATTGTTATAGTAACGATCACTAGTATTTTAAGTTTTCCCAAAGAAATCCAATTGAACTTTGAAAAATCAATTTTAAAATCAGGTGTGTGTGCTTCTAAATCTCCTACGAGCGCAAGCCCTCGTAGTTAATTACATCGTAGGGAGACAAAATCCCCTACAAAAACTCTCGATTAAAATAGTGGCAAAATTTTGTCAGATTTTCTAGGAGTGACATCAAAAAGAGATGAATTTTGGAAACTCAAAAGGGAATGGATCAAAATTGAGCAGTTATTAACGGAGTTAAAGGATAAGAGGTAGGGGACACTTTAAGATTCTAGAACCATCCGGAAGTGTCCCAACTTAATCTAAGTGTTAGGCTTTATGTTTTAGGATTGAAATGAAGCTTTAATTAGAGTTAAGTATTTTATTAGAAATTTGAGACTATATTCTCGAAATTTGGGGTCTTATAATCAAAGATCTGCCCCAGATCCTAAATCTATTTTGGACACTGGACCACAGTCGTCCGATCCTAACTAATGTAGTGCAAGGTTTGGACTTACCCCGGCCTGGATTGGGGAGCCAGCTAACCACCTAATCGATTTAAAATATATGAATCTGATCTTTTATGAAAGAGTGATAGGGACGTTGTAATTAAAGTTTTGGAGAGTTGGGGCCGACATCTTAAAATTTTCCTAGTTGGCCCCTTTAACTTATGTTGGGTGCTAAAATGCTAAACTGATGCAATTAAAATTTTGACTCTTTTAGTTTGTATCTAATGCAATGCATGCTAGTTAACAACCTCAAATTAAATATGCTTGAAATTTTAAAAACAGGCTTAAAAAATAATTTTTTTAGAAGACTGGACTTCCCCAGGTCCGGCACCTCGTCCTCATAGGTCAGACTATCCGGACTCTACCCGCAGGCGGGGAAGGGTTTAAAGCAAGGAAAGAGTAATGCAGAAATATGCAAGCGACCCCGGGGTCGATCCCCAGCTAATTCCCTAGATTCGTTATCTTTCTATGTTATTTAGACTCACTAAAATTTTAGACTTTTAAGGTTATGAGTAGAAAACTTTCACACCCTCACGAGTCTCACGTATCCAGGCGAAAACAAAAAAAGCGGCATGCAATCGCCAAAAAACTAGTAAAAACAAGTAATCCTAAAGGCAATCAAATCATCACATCAAATATAAATTAATTAATAAATGTCCATAGGCAAAATTGCCTTGCTTATTACAAATCAGAGTTTTGCAGACAGTAAAGTGGCAGGGCACCACTGACAACAACCCGGATTTCAAAACTAATAATGATACAAGTTATTTTGAGTGGGATACTCTCAATCTTCAAAATCTTCAAATCCTCAATCTCGTTCTTCTTTAGACTCCTTTTCTTTGATCTTCTTGGAATCTTCGTAGTGGATTACCCAAATGGAGAAGAGGGCACTTCCCTCAAAGAGAGAAGGCCACTCTTTCCTCTTTGGGTAAGGAAAAGGTATGATCCAAATTTGGATTTCCAAATGGAAAAGGAGTGTTCCCTAAAGGGGTATCCTTTCCTCTTTGGAATCCAAGCTTTGGATCTATGTATCCCGACTCAAAATCAACTTTCACAACACTTGACACTTACACAAATTACATTGATATCAAAATAAAAATCTAGACTCACCTGCAGGGTTATCCTAAGCAATTAATATATATAAAAAGCGGTTGTTCCCAAGCAGTTGTATATGAGCAGATAAGAAAGTAAACACACTGGCCACGCTCTTTTTATGATTTGGGGGCTTTAGCAGCTGAAGCACCTGTGCAAAGAGTTTATAATATTTATGCATTTTTTTGATTTGCCCCCCCTTTTTATATTGCCCTGTATGAGCGTGGCCACATGCAGAAAACTGTGTCAACATCCAGATCGTACCTAACCTAAGGGTAATCTAGTTTCCAAACACATCAATCCATCCATAGAGTACAGAAAAAGTAAGCAGACACAGCAAGACAATTTCATCCACAACATGCAGTGAAAACTACGAAAACTCCGACACACAGCAGTAAAGTAAACACCGGCCTAACCGAGATCTAGAGTTGGTTGTCCTAGCACATCATCTAAAGTGTGTGAGAAAGGTCGTGAGGCTGGGATAAATTCTAAAGTAGGTTATTAATTGAAGTTGTCTAAAAGTCTGGGTTTGTTAAGGCTTAAAAGGGGATTTAGATTAAAATTTAAGTATTAATGAATTAAGAATTTTAATTAAACATATTTTAAAAGTTAATTGATTGTTACCTTTGTTTCACACCGAGGCCGTGAAGTTTATTTCACCTTCCTTGAGGCTAAGCTAATAGCCTCGTAGGCCTGGGTTACCCAGTAGTAATCGGGGTTGATTAAGTTATTTAAATTGGTTGGAATTAAAGAAGTAGATTGATATTAAAGGGAGTTGGTTGCTGATTTTAATGGATTAGTTGGGAATTTTATTAACCTATTAAGAAAATTCTGAAATTTGGGGGAGCCAATAGATTTTAGAGGGTTATCCGGATATGCTAATTAAGGGGTCAAAATTTGACTTTTAAAATTAGAATTAATCTTAAGGGTTTCAGATTTTTAACAAATACTAGACCTAATTATGAGTTGTTAGACAGTTGGCGCATTCAATTTGGAGTTTTCTATCAAAAGTTATGATTTTTAGAATTTTTGACATAGGGTTGACCAAAATGTTGACTTTTTGACTTTGACCAAATTTTGGGGGTTTGAAATTTTTGGAAAATACTAGAATTTAATTAGAGTCATTAGCCACTGAGTTTGATTCATTTGGAATTTTCTACAATTAGTTATAGATTTTGGAAGTTTGGATATTTATTGAAATTATTAAATTGTTTCAATTAAGGGTCATTTTAGTGATTTGATCCCAAATGAATCCCAAACTTCTTAAAATCAACTCCAAAGATCAGAAATGATCTAAGGAGAGATCAGCAAGTGTTTAAAGATTTTTTGGGATTTTTAATAATTTTTAATTAATTAAAAGTGATTAAACATTGATTTTGATTAAAATTAAATTAAAATGGATTTTAATGTCAAATTAACATAATTTCAATTTTCAATGATTAAGAGTTGAAATATGGTTGATTAGACGTATTATGGGTATTTTTTGGAATTAATATAAATTTATGATGATTTATTGAATTTTCTAAGTCCTTAAAAGGGATGAAATTTGACATGCTCAATTTTCTAACTTAATGACCTTCAAATTGAGTAAATTTTGAACCTAAGGTATCTGATGTCACTAAGTTTACTATGTTCAAGTTTCACCCCTATTGGGTGTGTGTACAATCCCCTATGAATTTTCTAAGTTTTCTAGACATTTCTTTAATTATTTTTCCTAGGTGTCTCTACTATTTAAATAGGCATGAAACTTGGTGTGTCTAACGCTGACATACATTTAATCATACCACAGAAATATCACAGCAAAATACTAAAACCCTAAAGAGTTATGAATTTTCAAAGTTTAGGGTCCAAAATAGAACATTTACCTTAAAAATTCATATCACAGAAATATATTGAGCATATGAACCTAGAAAAATTGTTGAACATGCCTAAGATACTCAATAACTATCCACCAAAATTTGGGCTTCATTTGATCACTGGATTGTGAGAAAATAGCAATAAATGAAATTAAGATAAACTCAAATATCTCACAATACAGAAATCAAATCAATATAATTTTAATTTTAATAAATACTACATTAGATTATCTTTCCAACGAGCCCAAGAACGCCCCATTTAGTGGAGAATTTGATTTTCTGTGAAGTTTTTGAAGATTTGGAGCATTTAAAGCATTTTTTATTCAAATTTGGGTCAAATCAGCTGACGGTGATGTGGCGGCGTGGCGTGACGCCACATCACCCTCCCATACCATGGGATGACCCACGTTCAAACCTGGAGGAAGTCGCGCGGTATACCCAGATCTGAACCGTCTGATCGTCGATCGGACGGTCCAGATCTGCTCTAGTTCATTTTGAATAGAAATCTTTAAACGCTCATATCTTTCAAAATACTTGACGAAATTGCACGAAATTTGAACTGTAGCTAGAGGGCAATATGATCTTACAATGCATGGAGTTTGGAGGCTCCATTCATTGTAAAATCGCTACAGTTTCAAATTGAAATTTAAACTTAAAATGAGCATAACTTACAATCCAACCGTCGGATTTTTGAGATCTTTAGCTTGTTGGAAAGCTGCAGTAATCCTCGACAACTTTGAAGAAGACGCCAAAAGCCGGACCTTGCTGGATAGAAAGTTATATTGGAAAGTCCTCTTTCTCTCTCTATAATGCTCTCTCCTCACTAAAATAGTGATTTGAGGCTTGGAAATGGTTGGGAAAAGCTTGGGAAGGCCTTGGAATGTGTTGGAGTGTATGGGAGGAGCTCTTGGAAGGTTGAGGGCTGCTGGAGTTCGGAGCTTTTGATCATATCAAAGGAAATGATGAAGAAGCCCCCTTTAGGTCAAGTTTTCCCCCACTTTAACTTTGCCTTTTGGATTGGATGGTTGAGATTTGATTTGAAGTGGTTTTGGATGAGTGCCAAGTGTCCCCTATGCTGCTCAAAGCTATGGAATAGGGTTGGTGGTTGAGAGTGACATCTCTTGGTCCATGGGAAGAGGGACCACACCTTTTCCCCCATTTGGATGAACCAATGCCAAGCCTTGTTAAAGGGGGTTGGTTTAAGCTCTATTAGGGGAGGAAATGTGTCACATCACATCATGTTTGAGCAGGTTCTAGACTAAGCCATGGATTGCCAAGGTGGCTTGATGATGTGGCCAAGAGTTTGAGATCAAGGATTTGAATTTTTAAGTAAATACATGAAGTTAAAGAGGGTTTTTACCTCTCCAAATGAGTTGACCAAGTCAACCTAATATGAGGATTGACTTGAAAGTCTTTGGACATGTCATGAGTGTCCAATTGAATGATTTTGAAAGGTTGATTTGATTCAAATGGGTTGAATAATTGAATTTGACAAGTGTGTAGGTTAAAGGTTGATTTGGTCAACCATGATTGACTTGGTCGACCTGGTCAAACCATGAGTCAAGTTTGGATTCCATGTGTTTCTAAAGTTATTTAGGATCCATTGGAATGATATTTGAAGAAGATTTCAAAGGTTGATAAGTCAAATCAAGTTGAGTTTAGGCCAAAAGTCCAAAAATCTCCATTTAAGGGCATTTTGGTCATTTTGGACTCAAGTCAATTCTGGGTCAAATTGAATCTAAAAAGATGTAAATCATTGCTTAATAAGTTAATATCAAGGTATTAAGAGGGATCAAAAGATTTGGAGGGGGATCCAAAGTCAAATTCCACTAGGTGAAAGGCCTAGTGGCATGGATTGTAAATATTCAAAGGTTTTGCAACATTTGGAGTTGGATTAAGTTTAAAGGGTTAGAATCCTCCAAATGAGCTCAAATTTGGAGGGTAACCTCTAGAGAAATGTCTTATCACTTTGCAAGTGATAGATCCTGAATCAGAGACCATTTGACTGGGTTTTGAAATGTTTGAAAATTCTTTGAAAAGGGTCTTCAGGACAAGACCTTAAGACTTTGAATTTGAGTTTAGACTTTTGGATTTGGAATGGATTTTAAGTTTGAATGATTAGTATTGAAGTATCCAAATCATTTACAATCATGTGGTGATTGTTAATGAATGGATGAGGTCAAAGCTAGATTGAAGCTTGGATTAAGTCTAAGTTGAAAGTTGGATTGTCAAATTGATTGGATCAAGGCTTGGACATGTTTGAAACTTGAATTAATTTGAATTTGAGTTGAATGAAATTTGAGATTTAAATTAATCAAATATAGGAATCAAATTGAAGTTGGAATTGATCAAATGTAGGAATTGGTTTGAGGTTGAGGTTGAGGTTGATCAAGGATGGGGATTGATTTGAAGTTGGAGTGGTCCTAAGATCTAGAAGAGTTCTAAGATCTAGGATCTAAGGGAATCCTAGGCTCTAGAGTAGGCCCTAAGGTCTGGCTCTAGGAAAGAATCCTAAGTTCTAGAGTGGATCCTAGGATCTAGAATTAATTTGAAGTTTGGAAGGGCCTTAGTGACCTCATACAAAAATGAGGTCAACAAATGGACCCCCAATGTGTGTGGTAGAAGGAACTTCTGCTGCACACATTGGCGTTGACCGAATAGGAGTAGGATCTTAAAGAGTTGAAGGAAGGGAATCACCCAACCTTAAGTCCATTGGAAACTAGTGAAAAGCTTACACCTATTCTGAAGAGAGGACTGGAGAAACCAAGGTAGGGAATACCTAACCTTTGGCCTATAGGATGCTGATAGAAGACTTACTCCAAATAGGCAGATTAACTGGAAACCAAAGTAGGGAATACCTAACTTTGGGTCTAAGGAAGGGCATCACCCAACCTTAGGTCTACAGGAATCTGATAGAAGACTTACTCCTAGTAGACGGATCAACTGGAAACCAAGGTAGGGAATACCTAACCTTGGGTCTAAGGAAGGGCATCACCCAACCTTAGGCCTATAGGATGCTGATAGAAGACTTACTCCAAATAGACAGATTAACTGTAAACCAAAGTAGGGAATACCTAACTTTGGGTCTAAGGAAGGGCATCACCCAACCTTAGGTCTACAGGATGCTGATAGAAGACTTACTCCTAGTAGACGGATCAACTGGAAACCAAGGTAGGGAATACCTAACCTTGGGTCTAAGGAAGGGCATCACCCAACCTTAGGCCTATAGGATGCTGATAGAAGACTTACTCCAAATAGGCAGATTAACTGGAAACCAAAGTAGGGAATACCTAACTTTGGGTCTAAGGAAGGGCATCACCCAACCTTAGGTCTACAGGATGCTGATAGAAGACTTACTCCTAGTAGACGGATCAACTGGAAACCAAGGTAGGGAATACCTAACCTTAGGTCTAAGGAAGGGCATCACCCAACCTTAGGCCTATAGGATGCTGATAGAAGACTTACTCCAAATAGGCAGATTAACTGGAAACCAAAGTAGGGAATACCTAACTTTGGGTCTAAGGAAGGGCATCACCCAACCTTAGGCCTATAGGATGCTGATAGAAGACTTACTCCAAATAGGCAGATCAACTGGCAAACTAGGATGGTGCCACGAAGGGCGTACTCCATCACTAGCGAAATGGTCATGTGGGGAGGAAACTTGCTCCACACAGAGGACCTCAACTGGCAAACTAGGATGGTTCCACGAAGGGCGTACTCCATCACTAGCGAAATGGGAATCAGGATGGTGCCACGGAGGGCGTACTCCACCACTAATCCCCAGGTCAAATGCTAGGGTGGTGCCACGGATGGCGTACTCCACCACTAGCGGGCCTAATCCTAAGGGAAGGAAGGACCTAACCTTGAGGAAAAGAGAATTGAAAACAATTGATTGATGATTTTTAACTTGATTTGATTTTTATGAATTTTAAGGGGTGAATTTGATGTTTAATTTGATCCTCATCATGCATGATACTTCTTAAAGAACCACCCAAATGAAATGAATCATCCGGTGGCATCTTCAAAATTAATCAATTGTCATGAACCTCCCTTATAGATTATCTCTAAGGTGGTCTATCTAGTCAACATTGATTCAAAGCTTGCATTGATCTTATGGTGGACTAAAATTGGTCTCCAAAGGACTACAACCAAGTCTCCTACTTGGAAAGTCCTGAGGTAACACAATTTTATCACGAGCTTGAATCATACGTGACTTATGTAATTTCAAATTTTATTGAGTTCAAAATAACTTTCTTCAAGGCCTTTAAGATCATCCAATTGGAGTCAGGCACTCTACTTAGTTGTGACTCAATTTTGAAAGTCAATTTTGTGCGATGTAAAACACACCTCTATTTGAGAACAACTTTGGACCCAGCATAGAGTGTTATTTTACATAGTGGATCTTAAAAGAAACGATGCCTATGTTTAAAGATTCACATATATCTCTTGAGAATGAGATTTGAATTCTTATCGAAAATAGAAGATTCATTCTTTTTATTGAAAATTTCCTCTTAATCATTTGGACCCTGTCAAAATGACAAGTGGGAATAAATTCAAAAGTATAGTAAGAAGTAGAGTGACCCCAATTGACCCGAAAAGAGCCAAGGGTTTTGGATTTTGTTGACCCATATCAAATTTCATAGAAACTGAACTAGGTTCTCCCTTATAGAAATTTTGAATTAAAATCAATTTCAAAAAAGGCGTAAGTTGGATAGAGAAATTTAATCTTTTCAATTCTCTTGCATAGAATTTTCTATCTAATAAACAGTCCAAGCATGACAATAAATCTAGATTCAAGATTTTTTAAAGTCAAGCTGTTAAAAATGATCGGGCTCTTTGAGATTTAAGGATTTAAAAAGAAGGAAGCCTCTTTCATTTTTTTGTGACATGCTTTGCACATCTTTTTATTTCTTTGGCGCACTTTACGCTTCTTTTGATTTTGAATTTTTTTTAATGCACTTTGTGCATCCTTTGAATTTTTTTTAACAAGAGACTTCACTTTCTTTAAAACCTTAAAATAATTGCTCTTTTTCAATCCAGGATTATATCGCAAGTATAAGAGAAGGAAATTCATTTTCTTATCCAAGGAAGAATAATTCCCAAATTGGACCCAATCTTTTGATAAGAAAATATCAACTTGACTTTTAAAATCATTAAATAGATTTAGAACATGCAAGAGAAGCCTATAAGATAAAAAATCACGAGAAGACTAAGAGGATTTTCATTTCTAAAACCAACTTAAGTTTGATACAAATTTTAATTCAAAAATCAAATCAACCCGCAGAAGGGGTGGGAGGGAGGGGCCTTTGAAGATCCAATGGGGTCAACCACGACTCTCTCATATTTTTGATTTAAAGTAGAGGTCAATTTTCATTAAAAAGATGGATCAACTATCTTGAAAATTCTGATCCAGTACACTTGAGAAATAATGTGATTTCCTTTAAAATAGCAAGTCCAGGTGGCAAGACCCTATCAATATAAATTATATTTCCACAATCTCTTTAAAGAAAGAGATTGTTGTGGGGTCTGCACTACCCCTAACTAGTGTTTCATCATTTCAATCTAAGGATCTATCACGATAGGACCAATCTAGAAGTTAAATTCAAATGGTGTCACTATCTGATAAGATCTCATATCCATTATTATTTCCCTCCCTAACTACTAGTAACCTAGCAATTATGAGAGTGGCACCCCGGGTGGTTTCTGCACATCCTCCTCTATAAAAGACGCAGTGGGGCACGTGTAGTAACGTGATCAAACTTCATCTAATAGAGTGGATGGGTCATAACCTTCAACTAGGGGCCTATGATTTATTACAGGTGATTGCTTAGCTCTTTCTTGATTGATTCTCTCTGTATAGTAGTCAAGAAGGTGTATCGGAGATCGTGCTCTCATTTTCACAACCTCTCTCCTTTGAGTAACAGGAGTAGGGTGGAAAACATTTCCACCATGGAGGGGGTAGGTGTAAGGAGCAACGAATTCTCGATTGGCCTCAAATTTAACTTGTTTCAAGGCTTCTACCTTAGCAGTCTTTTTGGCCTTAGCAATCTTCTTCTTAACCCTTTTAAGGTATTTCTTCCGCTTACTTTTACTGGCAATAGGGGTGTTAGAACTTGATCCAATCTCATATTGAGATGGTAATCCTTCCATTGTTAATGGTTCTTGGTTCTTATCCTCATGAGTAGTGGGCACAGTGGTCGAAGGGGCGACAACGACCTCCATCATAGAGATGGGGGAGTCAACTCCTGACCCTAAAGTAATCTCGACTAGGGGGACATCCCTTTGTATTCCAGCAGAGAGATCAATCATTTCTTCTCCGTTGACTGATAACTTAAAGTTTTGAAATTCTATCCCAAACTGGATCAAGTTGCCAGAGGTAATTCCTTCTATTGTCAAGTTTCTATCTAGGGAGAAGATGAGTTTTCCAGCCATTTGAGTATTTAAGTATCCTGGAATTAAGGAAAAGTGGTTTGAGTTAGTCAATTTTGAATTAAAATTTGAATTTTAAGCATGATTAATTTTCTCTAAATCTTGAACCTCAATATGTTGAGTTTTCACCCAATAAGAGAGTTTACAAAATTGATTGAGAATATTCAAGGAACCTGGCTTAACTCCTTTGCTCTACCAATTAACTTGGAGGCAAAATGTCAAAGCCCGGCTTAGACAAAGATTTCATCACTCGCCTCTCTACTTGAAAGGTATTTTCTTTTAGATGTTGCCCACACTCACCCAAGAAAGAAATGGGTAGAGGGACCAACGGAAGAAAGGTAGTTAAGACTACCGATGAAACAAAATTTTGCCATTATTAAAGATGGAGAGAGAGATTTGTCCCACCGGGCGTGCCATTTTTTTGTTGGTGGAATTTTGAAAATATATTTTAAAAATATTAGTTTTCTTTAGGACTTAAAATTGAATTCTAAAATCAAATTGTCTCGTTAGAAAAAGTATTTCACCTCGAGAGGTGAAAATAAAGTTTCATAACGCTATTCAAACTTAGAATTATGAAATTCATCTTGAATATCGTGATCGGATGCTAAAGAGAACTTCATATGGCCCGAAGGGTCAAAATGCAATTATACTGAATATCCAACCATAATATTCAAGAAGTGTGATCGTTGATTTCACATCCAAAGCCTTATCAAAGAAAAGTGTATCTCCCCGTAGGGAGAAAATACTATTCGATGATAATTCTTTGATTGTTATAATAACGATCACTAGTATTTTAAGTTTTCCCAAAGAAATCCAATTGAACTTTGAAAAATCAATTTTAAAATCAGGTGTGTGTGGTTCTAAATCTCCTACGAGCGCAAGCCCTCGTAGTTAATTACATCGTAGGGAGACAAAATCCCCTACAAAAACTCTCGATTAAAATAGTGGTAAAATTTTGTCAGATTTTCTAGGAGTGATATCAAAAAGAGATGAATTTTGGAAACTCAAAAGGGAATGGATCAAAATTGAGCAGTTATTAACGGAGTTAAAGGATAAGAGATAGGGGACACTTTAAGATTCTAGAACCATCCGGAAGTGTCCCAACTTAATCTAAGTGTTGGGCTTTATGTTTTAGGATTGAAATGAAGCTTTAATTAGAGTTAAGTATTTTATTAGAAATTTGAGACTATATTCTCGAAATTTGGGGTCTTATAATCAAAGATCTGCCCCAGATCCTAAATCTATTTTGGACACTGGACCACAGTCGTCCGATCCTAACTAATACAGTGCAAGATCTGGACTTACCCCGGCCTGGATTGGGGAGCCAGCTAACCACCTAATCGATTTAAAATATATGAATCTGATCTTTTATGAAAGAGTGATAGGGACGTTGTAATTAAAGTTTTGGAGAGTTGGGGCCGACATCTTAAAATTTTCCTAGTTGGCCCCTTTAACTTATGTTGGGTGCTAAAATGCTAAACTGAGGCAATTAAAATTTTGACTCTTTTAGTTTGTATCTAATGCAATGCATGCTAGTTAACAACCTCAAATTAAATATGCTTGAAATTTTAAAAAAAGGCTTAAAAAATAATTTTTTTAGAAGACTGGACTTCCCCAGGTCCGGCACCTCGTCCTCATAGGTCAGACTATCCGGACTCTACCCGCAGGCGGGGAAGGGTCTAAAGCAAGGAAAGAGTAATGCAGAAATATGCAAGTGACCCCGGGGTCGATCCCCGGCTAATTCCCTAGATTCGTTATCTTTCTATGTTATTTAGACTCACTAAAATTTTAGACTTTTAAGGTTATGAGTAGAAAACTTTCACACCCTCACGAGTCTCACGTATCCAGGCGAAAACAAAAAAAGCGGCATGCAATCGCCAAAAAACTAGTAAAAACAAGTAATCCTAAAGGCAATCAAATCATCACATCAAATATAAATTAATTAATAAATGTCCATAGGCAAAATTGCCTTGCTTATTACAAACCAGAGTTTTGCATAAAGTAAAGTGGCCGGGCACCACTGACAACAACCCGGATTTCAAAACTAATAATGATGCAAGTTATTTTGAGTGGGATACTCTCAATCTTCAAAATCTTCAAATCCTCAATCTCGTTCTTCTTTAGACTCCTTTTCTTCGATCTTCTTGGAGTCTTCGTAGTGGATTGCCCAAATGGAGAAGAGGGCACTTCCCTCAAAGAGGGAAGGCCACTCTTTCCTCTTTGGGTAAGGAAAAGGTATGATCCAAATTTGGATTTCCAAATGGAAAAGGAGTGTTCCCTAAAGGGGTATCCTTTCCTCTTTGGAATCCAAGCTTTGGATCTATGTATCCCGACTCAAAATCAACTTTCACAACACTTGACACTTACATAAATTACATTGATATGAAAATAAAAATCTAGACTCACCTGCAGGGTTATCCTAAGCAATTAATATATATAAAAAGCGGTTGTTCCCAAGCAGTTGTATATGAGCAGATAAGAAAGCAAACACACTGGCCACGCTCTTTTTATGATTTGGGGGCTTTAGCAGCTGAAGCACCTGTGCAAAGAGTTTATAATATTTATGCATTTTTTTGATTTGCCCCCCTTTTTATATTGCCCTGTATGAGCGTGGTCACCTGCAGAAAACTGTGTCAACATCCAGATCGTACCTAACCTAAGGGTAATCTAGTTGCCAAACACATCAATCCATCCACAGAGTACAGAAAAAGTAAGCAGACACAGCAAGACAATTTCATCCACAACATGCAGTGAAAACTACGAAAACTCCGACACACAGCAGTAAAGTAAACACCGGCCTAACCGAGATCTAGAGTTGGTTGTCCTAGCACATCATCTAAAGTGTGTGAGAAAGGTCGTGTGGCTGGGATAAATCCTAAAGTAGGTTATTAATTGAAGTTGTCTAAAAGTCTGGGTTTGTTAAGGCTTAAAAGGGGATTTTGATTAAAATTTAAGTATTAATGAATTAAGAATTTTAATTAAACATATTTTAAAAGTTAATTGATTGTTACCTTTGTTTCACACCGAGGCCGTGAAGTTTATTTCACCTTCCTTGGGGCTAAGCTAATAGCCTCGTAGGCCTGGGTTACCCCGTAGCAATCGGGGTTGATTAAGTTATTTAAATTGGTTGGAATTAAAGGAGTAGATTGATATTAAAGGGAGTTGGTTGCTGATTTTAATGGATTAGTTGGGAATTTTATTAACCTATTAAGAAAATTCTGGAATTTGGGGGAGCCAATAGATTTTAGAGGGTTATCCGGATATGCTAATTAAGGGGTCAAAATTTGACTTTTAAAATTAGAATTAATCTTAAGGGTTTCAGATTTTTAACAAATATTATACCTAATTATGAGTTGTTAGACAGTTGGCGCATTCAATTTGGAGTTTTCTATCAAAAGTTATGATTTTTAGAAGTTTTGACATAGGGTTGACGAAAATGTTGACTTTTTGACTTTGACCAGATTGTGGGGGTTTGAAATTTTTGGAAAATACTAGAATTTAATTAGAGTCATTAGCCACTGAGTTTGATTCATTTGGAATTTTCTACAATTAGTTATAGATTTTGGAAGTTTGGATATTTATTGAAATTATTAAATTGTTTCAATTAAGGGTCATTTTAGTGATTTGATCCCAAATGAATCCCAAACTTCTTAAAATCAACTCCAAAGATCAGAAATGATCTAAGGAGAGATCAGCAAGTGTTTAAAGATTTTTTGGGATTTTTAATAATTTTTAATTAATTAAAAGTGATTAAATATTGATTTTTATTAAAATTAAATTAAAATGGATTTTAATGTCAAATTAACGTAATTTCAATTTTCAATGATTAAGAGTTGAAATATGGTTGATTAGACGTATTATGGGTATTTTTTGGAATTAATATAAATTTATGATGATTTATTGAATTTTCTAAGTCCTTAAAAAGACTGAAATTTGACATGCTCAATTTTCTAACTTAATGACCTTCAAATTGAGTAAATTTTGAACCTAAGGTATCTGATGTCACTAAGTTTACTATGTTCAAGTTTCACCCCTATTGGGTGTGTGTACAATCCCCTATGAATTTTCTAAGTTTTCTAGACATTTCCTTAATTATTTTTCCTAGGTGTCTCTACTATTTAAATAGGCATGAAACTTGGTGTGTCTAATGCTGACATACATTTAATCATACCACAGAAATATCACAGCAAAATACTAAAACCCTAAAGAGTTATGAATTTTCAAAGTTTAGGGTCCAAAATAGACCATTTACCTTAAAAATTCATATCACAGAAATCTATTGAGCATATGAACCTAGAAAAATTGTTGAACATGTCTAAGATACTCAATAACTATCCACCAAAATTTGGGCTTCTTTTGATCACTGGATTGTGAGAAAATAGCAATAAATGAAATTAAGATAAACTCAAATATCTCACAATACAGAAATCAAATCAATATAAATTTAATTTTAATAAATACTACATTAGATTATATTTCCAATGAGCCCAAGAACGCCCCATTTGGTGGAGAATTTGATTTTCTGTGAATTTTTTGAAGATTTGGAGCATTTAAAGCATTTTTTATTCAAATTTGGGTCAAATCAGCTGACGGTGATGTGGCGGCGTGGCGTGATGCCACGTCACCCTCCCATACCATGGGATGACCCACGTTCAAACCTGGAGGAAGCCGTGCGGTATACCCAGATCTGAACCGTCTGATCGTCGATCGGACGGTCCAGATCTGCTCTAGTTCATTTTGAATAGAAATCTTTAAATGCTCATATCTTTCAAAATACTCGACGAAATTGCACGAAATTTGAATTGTAGCTAGAGGGCAATATGATCTTACAATGCCTGGAGTTTGGAGGCTCCATTCATTGTAAAATTGCTACAGTTTCAAATTGAAATTTAAACTTAAAATGAGCATAACTTACAATCCAACCTTCGGATTTTTGAGATCTTTACCTTGTTGGAAAGCTGCAGCAATCCTCGACAACTTTGAAGAAGACGCCAAAAGCCGGATCTTGCTGGATAGAAAGTTATATTGGAAAGTCCTCTTTCTCTCTCTAGAATGCTCTCTCCTCACTAAAATAGTGATTTGAGGCTTGGAAATGGTTGGGAAAAGCTTGGGAAGGCCTTGGAATGTGTTGGAGTGTATGGGAGGAGCTCTTGGAAGGTTGAGGGCTGCTGGAGTTTGGAGCTTTTGATCATATCAAAGGAAATGATGAAGAAGCCCCCTTTAGGTCAAGTTTTCCCCCACTTTAACTTTGCCTTTTGGATTGGATGGTTGAGATTTGATTTGAAGTGGTTTTGGATGAGTGCCAAGGGTCCCCTATGATGCCCAAAGCTATGGAATAGAGTTGGTGGTTGAGAGTGACATCTCTTGGTCCATGGGAAGAGGGACCACACCTTTTCCCCCATTTGGATGAACCAATGCCAAGCCTTATTAAAGGGGGTTGGTTTAAGCTCTATTAGGGTAGGAAATGTGTCACATCACATCATGTTTGAGCAGGTTCTAGACTAAGCCATGGATTGCTAAGGTGGCTTGATGATGTGGCCAAGAGTTTGAGATCAAGGATTTGAATTTTTAAGTAAATACATGAAGTTAAAGAGGGTTTTGACCTCTCCAAATGAGTTGACCAAGTCAACCTAATATGAGGATTGACTTGAAACTCTTTGGACATGTCATGAGTGTCCAATTGAATGATTTTAAAAGGTTGATTTGATTCAAATGGGTTGAATAATTGAATTTGACAAGTGTGTAGGTTAAAGGTTGATTTGGTCAACCATGATTGACTTGGTCGACCTGGTCAAACCATGAGTCAAGTTTGGATTCCATGTATTTCTAAAGTCATTTAGGATCCATTGGAATGATATTTGAAGAAGATTTCAAAGGTTGATAAGTCAAATCAAGTTGAGTTTAGGCCAAAAGTCCAAAAATCTCCATTTAAGGGCATTTTGGTCATTTTGGACTCAAGTCAATTCTGGGTCAAATTGAATCTAAAAAGATGTAGATCATTGCTTAATAAGTTAATATCAAGGTATTAAGAGGGATCAAAAGATTTGGAGGGGGATCCAAAGTCAAATTCCACTAGGTGAAAGGCCTAGTGGCATGGATTGTAAATATTCAAAGGTTTTACAACATTTGGAGTTGGATTAAGTTTAAAGGGTTAGAATCCTCCAAATGAGCTCAAATTTGGAGGGTAACCTCTAGAGAAATGTCTTATCACTTTGCACGTGATAGATCCTGAATAAGAGACCATTTGACTGGGTTTTGAAATGTTTGAAAATTCTTTGAAAAGGGTCTTCAGGACAAGACCTTAAGACTTTGAATTTGAGTTTAGACTTTTGGATTTGGAATGGATTTTAAGTTTGAATGATTAGTATTGAAGTATCCAAATCATTTACAATCATGTGGTGATTGTTAATGAATGGATGAGTTCAAAGCTAGATTGAAGCTTGGATCAAAGTCTTAGTTGAAAGTTGGATTGTCAAATTGATTGGATCAAGGCTTGGACATGTTTGAAACTTGAATTAATTTAAATTTGAGTTGAATGAAATTTGAGATTTAAATTAATCAAAGGTAGGAATCAAATTGAAGTTGGAATTGATCAAATGTAGGAATTGGTTTGAGGTTGAGGTTGATCAAGGATGGGGATTGATTTGAAGTTGGAGTGGTCCTAAGATCTAGAAGAGTTCTAAGATCTAGGATCTAAGGGAATCCTAGGCTCTAGAGTAGGCCCTAAGGTCTGGCTCTAGGAAAGAATCCTAAGTTCTAGAGTGGATCCTAGGATCTAGAATTAATTTGAAGTTTGGAAGGGCCTTAGTGACCTCATACAAAAATGAGGTCAACAGTGCCTTAGGTTAGTTTCAAGTTAATTTTAGGTTTTTGGGATGACCCGAACTTGGCCTTAAAGAAAAAATGGGTTAGAAATTGAAACTTGAATTTGACTCATTTGCAAAATGGGTTGACCCAAATTTGAAATGTTTTTGAGTTGTGTCAAATATTGGCATTCCTACATACCATGACCTAAAGATAGCTGTGAATGCCTCCCCAGCTGATGAGGGAATTCAGCTTTTCCTAAAACTTCTCCCTCTACTGGCCTAACCACCGGCACTCAGTCTTACCATATAAAAAAAGCACAACAAGAGGTAAATTTCTCTCAAGAGTACACTACGTCCCATTAAAGGTCTTCTCCAGCCTCATTAACTAATCCTCTACTGCCTTAGGCTCAATAAAATCCTCAAATTTTGGAGGCTTCAACTTAAAAATATATGCAAGTGCCTCTCAATATCATCAAATTTGATAGAAGAAATTTTGCTATGCATTTCACCCATTAACTAGACTATAAGATTGACAAATAGAGAAATAAAAATAGAATTGAAAGTAGGAGTGGTGACCTCATTTTTATATGAGGTCACTAGATCAATCTAGACCTTAGGATCTACATAGATCTTAGATCAATCATGACCTTAGGATCTATCTAGATATTAGATCAATCCATACCCAAATCCAAGGCCAAAGGTCCAAGTCCTAAAAGCCTTTCCCATTGAATTTTCAAATACTTCAAAACCTAATCAAATGACCTCTGATTCAGAGTCTATCACTTGCACAGTGATAAGACATGTCTCTAGATGTAACCCTCCAATTTGAGCCCATTCTGAGGTCTCTAACCTCAGAAATTGAATTGAAATCCAAAGGCTGTAAAACCTTCAAATATTTACAGCCTATGTCACTAGACTTGCCACCCAGTGGATTTTGACCTTGGAGCTTTCTAAAAAGTATCCAATCACTTCCAGACTCTTGATTGTGACTCATTGAACATTAAACTACAATTTTTTGGACCACCCAATTTGACCCCCAATCGACTAGGGGTCAAAATGACCAAAATGCCCCTTAAGGGCAATTTTGAAGTTTTCTCCAAACTTCAAATTGGCCTTCTTAAATCAAATCTTAAAACCTCCTCCAATGCATCCTAATCACCATTAGGAATGCAATGGACTCAAACCCTGATCCTGGTCAAGACTGGTTGACCAGGTCAACACCTTTTGACTAAAATACCCCATAGGCGTTTAAACATCAATTTCAAACCAAATGGACTCTAAATTGTTTGGAACCAATTCCAATAATTTTTTAATATCAAACCAAAACTTTTGAGCTTGGTCTCACCCCCTGGGTCAACCTGGTTGACCCAATCAACCTTGGTTGACCTAACGAGCCCTTAAGAGCTCAAATGGGTCATTTCAACCAACTTATTCAAATCTAACCCTTTGAGCTCTCAAACCTATTCTAATAGATAATCCAAACCCACCCAAACTCATGTGAGGCCATATCACATTGAGTTTGACTTGGTCAACTCAATAATATTGGGTCAAACTTGAATGGCCATGGTTTGAGCCCTCAAACCTCTAGTGGATTGCCTTAAGTTCCTTCCAAACCAGCTTAGTAAAGTTTATCCATGCCACCTCACCTGGTTTGATCCTTTGATTGGTCAAACAGTAAACTTATGGTCAAAAGACCATTAAATATTCAAAGAATTGATCCCATGGCATTCAAGTTTCAATCCATAGCTCCAAACCCAACAACCAGCAATCAAAACACTCTACCCCTTGCCACATCACCAGTCCAAGTGGAATTAAACAAGTCAAACAGTCAAATCAAGGGTTTAAAGGGGTCAAACTTGGTCAAAACCCCTCTTAAATCTAATCTATCATAATTCAAATCACCCCAGCTGTTAAAACTCCCTATAGAACATTCATAGATCTATTTTAAGCCTTTTGATCTAGATCAAACAGTTAGGATCATTTCCACATGCTCATATGAAACCAAAAGACCTTTCCACGTGGATGTCCATGGTTTGTCCTTGTTCTCAGCCTTTCAACCACGCCTTTGCCACTTGGCATGAATCTAGGGAGTGTGCCATTCAATCCTAGCCGTCCATTCATTCCAGGGACGTTTGAATGGGCTAAAAGACCTAAAA
Source organism: Dendrobium huoshanense (assembly GCA_016618105.1). NCBI lineage: Eukaryota > Viridiplantae > Streptophyta > Magnoliopsida > Asparagales > Orchidaceae > Dendrobium > Dendrobium huoshanense. Next base: position 52,529,384 of record CM028358.1, read on the forward strand.
CAACCATCATTCTAACATTAACTCTCTCTCACTTCTCAAGCACTCCAAGAATAAATCTCCAGTCCCTTTGACCTTCCAAAAACCTCCTCCACATTTCCTAATCCTAACCCAGTCGGTCAAAGCTGCCGGCTACGGGTTTCCGGGCGAGCCTAGTTCAAGTCTGTCTAAGGCTCGTTCCAGGAGATCTATGGCTTTTCAGAATGTGGATTCAACTTGGAACTTAAGTGTCAAGAGTCAACAAGCTCAGAGAATCCAAAAATGGTTTAATCCGTCCAAAAATCAAGGTGAAAATCCTAAACCTAGCTTAGGACGCTAAGGCTTAATTAGCGTTTAACTAAGCGATTATTTAACCGCTAAAATGACTCCCCATTATTTTTGTTCACGAATTTAGTCTAGGTTTAAAATTTCAAGTAAAACCATCAAACGTATTGAGAGAAATCTTCAAAAAACTCTCTCTAGTGCATCGGACGAAATGTGCTGAATTGCACGTTTTTTGAGCCGTTGATCTTGAGATCAGTGGCTCCAATCACATCATTCCGTATCTTCGTTCGATGTGTATTTGATCCTACGATTTTGCATTTGGTCCGATGCGATCTAGGCCATCCATCCCAAACTGCAAGATTACTTGTCCAATGTCTAATTTGGCTTAACAGAGATCAAACGGCAGGATTTGATCTCCACCGTTGGATTGAACGCGTGGTGGATCAAACGACGGATATCCGTCGTTGACTGGGTTAAGTGAATAATGCGTGGGGCTGCCACGCATTTTAATCCCACGAATTCGACTCCGTCGCGTGACATCCGTCACCAATCAACTTCCAATCATTGATAATGATTGGGAATTCATTATTTAAATGATTTTAAATTTAATTTTCTTTTCAAAAATTAATTAAAATTATTTTAAAATTAAAAAATATATATTTATTTTATGTAAATATTATCAAAAAATTTAAAGTGTTAAATTAAAATTAATATTAAGTTAAAATATTAAATATATTTTAAAAAATTTTAAATTCTAATTATTTTTAAGTTAATATTATTTAAATTAATAAAAGTTAAAACTTTATTTTAAAATATATTTTAATAGTTAATATATATATATATATATATATATATATATATATATATATATATATATATATATATATATATATATATATATATATATATATATATATATAGTTTTAAAATATTTAAACATTTAAGTATTTAATCATTATTTAATTAAATTTAAATTTAAATACTATTTTAATAATTTAAAATTTCAGAGAACTCTTAAGGCTTAATTTAATTTGATTTTAAAATTATTATTATTATTATTATTTAACTTTAATCAATTTTAATTTAATTTAAATACATTAATTGACTTTAAGCTTTAAAAATTTAATAAATTCAGTTTAAACCAAAAAAATTGAAATAATATATCAAAAATTTTAGAATTTCAAATATTTTAATTTAAAACTATTTCAAAATTTAAAACTTAATTTATTTTATTTTATTTAAATTATTTGAATATCCTTAATATTTAATTAGTATTTAATTAAATATTATATTAATTATTTTAATAAATTAAAACTTTATTTTCAAATAACTTAAAATTTTAGAGGATCTTTCAAGTCTTTAAAAATTATTTTAGTAATATTTTTAATTATCTTATTTTAAATCTTATATCTTTATATATATGTTTATATATATAAATATGTATATTTTGAAATTTATTTTTAAATTATACATATTTAAATATTTAATCTTGAGAGATCCCTTGATGTTTTAAACATTGATTAAGTTTGATTGAATGAAATTAATGGGGAGTGATCTTTAATCAATGGATAATTAATTTGTTAATTATTCATTGATTAATTTTCTAATTAATTAGATATTGTTTTGATCTTTGGATGCTTAGGGTATACACACTCACACTTAGCCTAGTGTTGACCTCATTTTTGTATGAGGTCATTGAGACCCTTCCAGACTCCAGATTAATCTAGATCCTATGATTCTTTCATACTCTAGATCCTAAGACCTTTCTAGACTCCAAATCCTAAGGCCTATCTGGATCCACAACCCTTCTAGATCCTAGATCTTAGAATCCCTTTGGATCCTAGGATCAATCCAGATTCAAATCAAACCATACCTTTGATCAATTCAAATCCCAGATAAATTCAAGTTTCAGATCCATTCAAATCTTCACTCAGTCCAATTGAAAATTCAAACTTCAATCTAGACTCTGATCCTACCTTTGATTTAAGCTTTGACCCCATCCAGTCACTAATAATCACCACATGATTGTGAATGATTTGGATACTCCAATATTGATCATCCAAACTCAAAATCTAATCTAAATCTAGAAATCCAGACTCAAATTCAAAGTCTTAAGGTCCTGTCCTAAAGACCTTTTTCAAAGATTTTTCAAACATTTCAAAACCCAGTCAAATGGCCTCTGATTCAGGGTCTATCACTTACAAAGTGATAAGACATGTCCCTAGAGGTTGCCTTCCAATTTTGAGCCCATTCTGGGGTCTCTAACCCCAGAATCTGAATTAAAGTCTAAAGGCTGTAAAACCTTCAAATATTTACAGCCCATGCCACTGAACCTAACCCCTTGATTTTGGAGCCCTTATCAAAGCCTCCAATCACTTCCAGACTCTTGATCTTAACCCACTGAGCAGCAAACTGCATTTTTCAGATCCATTTTTGACCCTAGTTGACTGATGGGTCAAAATTGACCAAAATACCCTTATGGGATTTCAAATGGTCATTTCAACCTAAATCAATTTCAATCTCTTTGAAACCACTTTCAATGAATTTCAAATGTTAAACTCAACTTGTTGAACCCAAACCCAAACCTTGGGTCAACCTGGTTGACCAAGTCAACCAAGTTTGACCCATGGACCCATACCCCCCCCCCCTCCTCTTTCAAATTTTTGAACTAAGTCCATTCCAAGTCCTTTGAATGCATGGGATGACCCCTTGGGTACCCAAGAGACCCTTCTTGCTGACCCAAGCCTTGGGTTCATTTGGGTTAGCCATATGGCTTGATCCAAGTGACCAAAGAGAGGTCTCCCTTGAGCCATCTTTTAATCTTAATCAAATTGAATCCAAATTAAGGTGTTATTGAGTTCTCTTTCACCCAATACACCTTCCTTAATCAGCCCAACCCTTGGGCTCACTTGGGTCAAGAGTTAGGCTAACCCAAAGTGCCCAAAAGCACTTGGGATTGAGCCAACTCTCAACCTAAGCCCAATTGAACCTGACCAACACCTCCCATAAGTGGCCCTAGGTTCAATACACCCCCTCCAGCCAGCCCATGCCTTGGGCTAGCTTGGGTCAAGAGTTAGGCTAACCCAAAGTAGCCAAAAAACACTTGGACTCGAGCCATCTTCCAGCTCAAATCAAATTGGACCCAATTGCCACTTGCATTGGGTGCACCAGACCTAGACACACTTCCCACCTCAAGCCCAGGGTCTGGCCTGACCTAGGTTGAGCCCAAATCGACCCGAACCAAGCAGGTTTTGGATCAACCCGAGCCAACCTTTGACCCAGACCAAATTGGATCCAATTGCCACTTGCATTGGATGCACCAGACCCATGCCTGCCTCCTATACCGAACCCAGGGTCTGACTTGACCTGGATCAAGCTCAATTCAACTCAAACCAAGCAGGTTTGAGCCCAACCAAGCCACCGGATCGATCCTGGCTTCCCTAGACCAATTTGACTCCACTCCCAGCTCCAGTGTGTCCCCATCGGCCTTCCCTGGTCAACCCGACCCAAACCATGGCCGGCGGCGGTCGGAACCAATAGAGAGCAAGCTCCGGTGGTCCCCCCAGGCCGATCCTGACCGAAAGCCCTCCAAAGGTTGTGGCTCGCCGGCTTGAGGCTCACGAGCTCTCTGGAACGGTGCCCCTTTCCACTTGGCATCAATCCGAGACCCCCTCCGATTCAATCCTGACCGTCCGAGCTTGCGGGAGGAGGCTGAATAGGCTGGTGCTCCCCAGAGCTCAAGGATCGATCCCAGCATTTCGAAATGACTCCCCAGAGTTCCCCCAATCTCCCAGCATCTTCCCTCGAGCTCCCAGACCTCCCCTTCCGTTACTTTGAGCGAACTCCGGTGAAAGGCTTCGGCGTCCCGCTCAAAGTCCAACCTCCGGCCATCCTCCAGTCGCGGCCTCTGAAGGAAACCTGCTCGCCTTCGTCCCCTGAAGCTTCCAGATAGAGAAGCTCATCCGTTGAGACTTTCTCTGCGGTAATTCCTTCATCCCGAGCTCCCTAGCTAGGTAGTCCGATCAAGTGTGAAGGAAACCTTCACCCCAACGGATTTCCACCGTTGGATTGAAGGTTTTCACCCCCCTGATCCTCCCTGTGAAATTTCGTCGAAGTTCGTCGGTGGGATCACTCGGATCACGCCGGAGAAGGTTCACGGCCTCGGATAAGAGCGGAGGTTGAAGACGAAATCTCAGCCGTTAATTCCGATCAACGACTCGGATTAGATCCCGCAGTTTCGGAGCGCGTCTGATCCCAGCCGTCCGATCCGCCATCCGACGGCTGTGGTTAATCCGACCGTTAACAATTAGCGCCAATGATTGCCCAGCCAATCAGCGCGTGGCGCGTGTAAAGGGAGCGCTGACTGTGTAATGGTCGAATTAATAATTTCAGAAATTTAAGGGAACTTTGGAAATTCATATCTCCCTGCACACCTGTCCAAATTAGGTGTTCTTAGGCTCATTGGAAAGGTCTCAAGGAGACCTACAAAAGCTCTATGGTTCCATGCCCTGGTTAGGTCAGTGTTAGGTTTAATTTAAGTTTGAGCATTTTGTTAATTTTTTTAATTATTCTTTAATTACAAGTCCACAAGGTATGGAATTTTGGGAGATTGAATTTGAACATGTTTTTGACATGTCCAAATTTTATCTCCCCTTTTTAAGATGTTCAAGGGCATTTTCCCCAAATTTCAAATTTAAGGGTCATGGTTTGACCCTTAAATTCAAAATGGGGTATAGACCTATCCAATGGGATTTAGGGTGTGATGTTTTGTGTGCTGATGATGTGTAGGATAAGGAGTGTAGAGCCACTGATTTTGCCCCAATCCAAGCTTAGGATACACCCCTATAGTGGTTTGAAGGTGACTTAGAGCTCACCTTAGGTGGTTTAGTTAACCACCTTAGAGTACTCCATTTGAGCTCAAATTTGGTGGGTTTAGTCCTTAGGGTCAGGTGATCCTATGGTCAAAATTTCATCAAATTTAGAATCCATTTGGATTCCCAAGTAGGAACCATAATAACCCCCCTTAGAAATAATCCTTTAGCCTTAATAAAATTCTAATAAATCTGATTTAATTCTTAAAATTCCCTAAAATACCCCCAACTAACTTCAATTTATCTCTTAATCAATGAAAATTGAAATCACTTTAATTTGACATTAAAATCCATTCTAATTTAATTTTAATCAAAATCAATGTCTAATCAATTTTAATTAATTAAAAATTATTAAAAATCCCAAAAAAAATCTTTAAACACTTGCTGATCTCTCCTTAGATCATTTCTGATCTTTGGAGTTGATTTCAAGAAGTTTAAGACTCATTTGGGTTCAAATCATTAAAAGGACCCTTAATTGAAATAATTAAAAAATTTCAATAAATACCCAAACTTTCAAAGTTCATAACTAATTGTAGAAAATTCCAAATCAATCAAACTCAATGGATAATGACTCTAATTAAAATCTAATATTTTCCAAAAATTTTAAACCCCCAAAATCTGGTCAAAGTAAAAAAAGTCAATATTTTGGTCAACTCTAGGTCAAAACCGGGTTAAAACTTCTAAAAATCATAACTTTTGATAGAAAACTCCAAATTGAATGTACGTCTAACAACTCATAATTAGGTCTAATATTTATTAAAAATCTGAAACCCTTAAGATTAACTCTAATTTTAAAAAATCAAATTTTGACCCCTTAGTTAATACATCCGGATAATCTCTTAGAACCTATTAACTCCCTCAAATTTCAAAATTTTCTTAATAGGATAATAAAATTCTCAACCAACCCATTAAAATCAGTAACTAACTCATTTTTATATTAATCCACTCTTTTAATTCTAACCAATTTAAATCAACTTAATCAACCCCGATTGCTACTGGGTAACCCAGGCCTACGAGGCTATTAGCTTAGCCCCAAGGAAGGTGAAATAAACTTTACGGTCTCGATGTGAAACAAAGGTAGTAGTCAATTAATTTTTAAAATATGTTCAATTAAAATTCTTAATCTATTAATGCTTAAATTTTAATCTAAATCCCCTTTTAGGCCTTAACAAATTCAGAACTTTTCTAGATAACTCTAACTAATCACCCACTTTAGGATTTACCCCAGCCACACGACCTTCTACACACACTTTAGATGATGTGCTAGGACAACCAACTCTAGATCTAGGTTAGGCCGGTGTTTACTTTACTGCTGTGTGCCGAATTTTTCATAGTTTTCAATGCATGTTGTGGATGAAATTGCTTTATTGTGACTGCTTACTTTTCAGCACTCTGTGGATGGATTGATGTGTTTGGCGACTAGATTACCCTTAGGTTAGGTACGATCTGGATGTTCACACAGTTTTCTACAGGTGGCCATGCTCATGCAGGGCAATAAAAGGGGGGCTAAGTTAATAAAAAAATCAATTATTATAAATGCTTGCACAGGTGTTTCAGCTGCTAAAGCCCCCAAATAAAAGGAGCGTGGCCAGTGTGTTTACTTTCTCTTCTGCTCATTTATAACTGCTTGGGAATAATTGCTTTTTTTTCATTTATTAACTGCTTAGGATAACTCTGCAGGTGAGTCTAGATTTTATTTTCAAATGAATGTAATTTGTATAAGTGTTAAGTGTTGTGAAAGTAAGATTTTGAGTTGGGATATATATATAGGTCCAAAGCTTGGACTCCGAAGAGAAAAGGATGCCCCTAAGGGGAGTAGACCTTTTCTATTTGGAGATTCAAATTTGGGCCACACTCCTCCCTACCCAAAGAGGAAAGAGTGGCCTTCCCCTTAAAGGAAATGCCCTCTTATCCATTTGGGTAGTCCAGTACGAAGAATCAAAGGAGCTTGAAGTAAAAGGAGCCCAAAGAAGAACGAGACTGAAGATTTGAAGATTGAGAATATCCCACTCAAAACTACTTGCGTCATTACTAGGTTTAGAATCCGGGTTGTTGTCAGTGGTGCCCGGCCACTTTACTTTCTGCAAAATTCTGGTTTGTAATAAGCAAGGCAACTTTGCCTATGGACATTTATTAATTAATTTATATTTGATGTGATGAATTGATTGCCTTCAGGACTGCTTGTTTTTTTTTCTTAGTTTTTTGGCGATTGCGTGCCGCTTTTGTTTTTGCCTGGACTCGTGAGGCTCGTAAGGGTGTGAAAGTTTTATACTCGTAACTTTAAAAGTCTAAAATTTTAGTGAGTCTAAATAACATAGAAATATAATGAATCTAGGGAATTAGCCGGGGATCGACCCCGGGGTCGCATGCATATTTCTGCATTACTCTTCCCTTATTTTAGACCCTTCCCCGCCTGCAGGTAGAGTCCGGATAGTCTGACCTATGAGGACGAGGTGCCGGACCTGGGGAAGTCCAGTCTTCTAAAAAATTATTTTCTAAGCATGTTTTTAAAATTTCAAGCATATTTAATTTGAGGTTGTTAACTAGCATGCATTGTATTAGAAAATAATTAAAATAGTTAAAATTTTAATTTCATCAGTTTTAGCATTTTAGCACCCAACATAAGTCAAAAGGGGCCAATTAGGAGAATTTCTAGATGTCGACCCCAGCTCTCCAAAACTTTAAATATAACGTCCCAACCACTCTTTCATAAAAGATCGGACTCATCTCTTTTAAATCGATTAGGTGGTTAGCTGGCTCCCCAATCCAGGCCAGGGTAAGTCCAAACCTTGCACTGCATTAGTTAGGATCGGACGACTGTGGTCTAGTGTCCAAAATAGATTTAGGTTTCGGGGCAGATCTTTGATTATAAGACCCCAAACTTCGGGAATCTAATCCCAAATTTCTAATAAAATATCCAACTCTAATTAAAACTTCATCTCAATACTAAAACATAAAGCCCAACACTTAGATTAAGTAGGGACACTTTCGGATGGTTCTGGAATCTCAAAGTGTCACATACCTCTCCTCCTTTAACTCCGTTAATAACTGCTCAATTTTGATCCATTCTCTGTTGAATTTCCAAAATTCACTTCTTTTTTTTATATCACTCCTAGAAACTCTAACAAAATTCTGCCACCATTTTAATCGGGAGTTTTCGTAGGAGATTTTATCTCCTTACGATGTAATTAACTACGAGGGCTTGCGCTCGTAGGAGATTTGGAACCCCACACATCTGATTTTAAAAAAATTAATTTATAAAACTTTACTAGATTTCTTTGGGAAAAGTTAAATAATGATCGTCGTAATTGCATCAGAAGAATTATCGTAGAATGGTGTCATTTCCCTTTGGGGAGATACATCCTTCTTCGATAAGGCTTTGGATGCGAATGCGACGATCATGCTTCTTGAATATTGTAATTGGGTATTTAGTTGAACTATACTTTGTTCCCTCGGGGCCATATAAAGTTCTCCTTATAACCCGATCATAGTATTCAAGATGAGTTTACATAATTCTAAGTTTGAACACCGTTATGAAAGTTTATTTTCATCCTTCGGGGCGATATACTCTTTCTAACGAGTTGATTCGACCTTAGAATTAGAACTCAACCTTAATCTTAAAATCCCCAAAGAAAACTAATATTTTTCATAACCTGTTTTCCAAAATTCCACCAACAAAAAATGGCACGCCTGGTGGGACCAAATTTCTCTTCCCATCTTTAATAGTGGCAGAATTTCGTTTCATCGATAGTTTTAATTATCACTTCTTCCATTGGTCCCTTTACCCATTTCTTCCTTGGGTGAGTGTGGCCAACATCTAAAAAAATAATAATAAATATTAAAAGAGAGGTCGTACCTCCAAAATTGGTTTTATCTAAATTTTTGTTCTAATTTTGACCTTCTGCCCCGGCCTAGCGTGTGAGGCGACAGCGTCAAATCAGACCTCTAGATATCCTTTTCAATCTTATGGATTTATGGTCAATAGATTTCTCATTCAACATATAAATCCTTAAAATTGAAAAGAATTCAAAACTTTTGAATCCGGTCATCTCAAACTACTTTAGTCTTAACCCCCTCACTTCCCCTTTGACCTCCAGGGGTGGGGAGGGTTAGACTATTCCTTTTACTTGGGTTTTCTCACGATTCCATAAGCCTTCAGGCAAGGGGAAAATCTGTCCGTTGTGTTTTGGAGTCTGTAAGAAAACCCCTTTCAAATCCTCAAAATTCCTTCAAAATTCTCTTAAACTCTAAGTTGTCATATGTTACCCCATACGATCTCCTTGTGGGCTAACATATGTCAAAATTTTTTTTAAAAAAAAAAAATAACTTTTTGGCATGTACTTAGTCTCTTCACCCTTTTAACATGTGTTAAGCAATATCCTTCACTGCTCGACACATGTTGGAGGGTTGAGATTTTCTTACAAGCCTCAATTTTCAAAAAAAAAAATTATTTCTTTCACCTCCCTTTTAAAGTAAATCTAATTTCAATCCTTTCTTTAACTTTCAGAAAATCCCAAATGGCTGGCCAATTGATTTTCTATTTCGACCGAGAGTTGTCCTCGACTATTAATGACCAAGGGAGCACTATCATTTTTGGGATGAGATTTAGTACTCTTGAGCTCTCTATGGATGGACACCAGATTGTTAGTTTGGATGCCAGTAAGGAAATTCCCCCAGTGGTTGAGTTGATCGTGGGATCTGCGCCCACCTTGCCAGTAGTTAGTGATGATCAGAAACAGTCTGAACCAGTTGTTGAGCCTCCCACTGAAGTCAAATCTATTTTTGAGGAAGGGTCTAGTTCTGGACTTAGCTTTGCCACTAAGAATCAGAAGAAAAACTATTTGAGGAGACTTAGAAAGAAGATCTCTAAGGCTAAGAGAGTTGTACCCTTTAAGACCTTAGCTCAAGTAGAACCTGAGGCTGCTGAGGAGCTACCTATTCCTGCTTCCTCTCCCCTCCTAAAGGGGAGTCGCTTTTACCCCCTGGCTTTAGCTCAAGGGGAGGAGAGGGCAGCTATGATAGCCTGTTCTCCACCATGCCCGGTCGACTACTCGACTAAGAAGACTCAGAAAGAAAAACATCTCCAGAAGACAAGGACTTTGAGAAACATAATTCATACCTGCGCTGCACAGTCTGGACAGACTAAGGAGGAATATGTAAAACAATTGAAGGGAGTGATCTTACATCGCTTCCAAAAAGAAGTGTTGAAGGAAGAAGTGTCTGAAGCAAAGAATTTGACCCCACAACTCGTTAGAAAGAATAAGAAGTATGTTAGACAGCCCGCTACTTCGGTACTGGTTGATGGATATCACTGGGTGCCACACCCTCTATCCTCTCAAACAGAGGGTATTGTGTTGACTGGGTCTGAGAGAGGCCACCATTCTACTGGTAGACCCCCGGTACCCCCACATAAACCTGTAAGATTGGCCTCAGTGATTGTTAAGCCAAAGGGGGTTGAGATTCAAAAGTCTATGGACCTTAAAGGAAAAAGACCCAAATCTCCTGAAAAGAAATATGTGCCGAAGAGAACTAAGTTGGAGAGTCTGCCACCACCTCCTAGAACTTCTAAGTTCATTCTGCAGCTCCAACGAGTTTCAGCCAACCCTACTCCGGGTTCAGTTGACTTGATGGATGTCCAGACTAGTACTCCAGTTATTACAGTTGACATTCCTACCACAGCCAGTCTAACTCAAGATCCAATAGTCACAATCCCTATTACCCCAGTTGATGATCCCCAAGGTCCAAGTGTCATTCCTAGGCTCCCTAGTCAGGTGTCTGAGGACCTTACCTTGCCAGATGTGGGAGCTATCACTTTACAATCTCCTGCTTCTCCCCCTGAGGTATATGTCCCTCTCCCTATAGAGGATGCCACTCTTCTGACTACCAGCTCTGGGATAGTCGAAGAGGAGAGAATTGACCAGGATCTAGAAATGGAAGATGAACCGGATACAAAGTCTCAACCAGATCCTAATCCAAAACTCACAGAAATCATTGCCCTCATAGATTCTGAAGAATTATTCGATATGACTGAGTACAAAGGATACTTACCCCTTGATCCTAAGTCAATTGGGGATAGACCGGTCGAGGAGGTAGTTCAAGAAATAAGAAACATTTTGTTGAATAAAGAAGGAATGGCCTCTTTTGACCCTGATATGGATGATCTCCTTGGAGATGAAGATGATTATGTTGGTAGCATTCATGTGGTCGAGACTAGAGGATCTAATAAAGAAGCTGAGCCCAGCAAACGTCGATTTGCTAAAGATGATGATTCACATACTGTTGAGTCATATTTAGATGAGTCTGTAAAGGCCAGAGATGAGGAGCATATAAAAAACTTGGAGACTCAGCTCGCAAGCATGATGTCACAAGTTAGGGAGATGCAAGAAAAGTTGGATAAGTCACAGCAAGAGTCTCTTAAAATCCACCAGTCAGCTCGAGAGCTCACAGAAAAGGCTAAGAGGGCAGAATTTAGTTCCAGATCTCTCGAGTCACCACCTGTGACCCTTCCTTGTCCAGTAGAAGCACCTCCAGTTTACCCCGCAGTTTCCACCACTCCTCCGATCCTGCCTCAGAAGGATATTAAGCAATTAATTGAGGACCAGGTAAGGGAGGCCTTAGCCCTTTCTCAAGGAACCGTGTGTATTTCAAAGGGTAGACCCTACCGCGAAGAATATGACTTAGTTCCTTACCCAAAGGGCTTTGTGCCACCAACTTTTAAGGTTTTCACTGGAATTGAAAATCCGAGACAGCATCTGGCCCACTTTCGAGCAAGCTGTTGCAATGCAGGAGGGTCAGATGCTCTACTATTTCGCCAATTTATAAGTAGTCTATCTGACATTGCTTTTGAATGGTACGTCGATCTGCCCAACGGTTCAGTAAGAACCTTTAGCGAGCTAGAAAACCTCTTTCTTAAGAGATTTTCTGGAGCGCAATAACGCACCACCATGGGCGATCTCGTGGTTGAAAAGCAAAAGCTGGGAGAGTCTCTGGTTGAGTATATCTTGAGGTGGTGAAACCTCTCGATGAAGTGTGAACCCCAGTTGCAAGAGCAACACGCTATGGAGATTCTTTTGAAGAATATCCACGGCCCTGTTGCTTTTCTCCTGAAGGGTTTCACTATTAAAACTTTTGAAAAACTTCTTAATAAGGCTAGCAATTTGCAGGAAGAGGCTCCTAGGATGTCATTCTTACGAGAGCAGTCTAAAGATAGGAAGGGTCTTAAATTGGTGAAAACCTTTGAAAAGAAAGCTGTGGTCTCAGCAGTAGATAAAGGAAAGAGGCCAATGATTAGTCAGCCTAGCACTCCACTTCCACCACAGCCACCTCAGAAGCAGCCCTTTTAGATAGTTCCTAAGCATACTAGGCCTTCATCCCTTTTAGAGAGAGATTGGCAAAGCCATATCCATTTAAGAGGGAAGCAGTTAAGAAGATTTTCAGGAGTTTGTTAAAGAAATCAGATTTTCAGTTGCCAGAGGCCAGGAGGCCTGAGGATGAGAGCAAGAAAGATGATCCCAAGTATTGCCCGTACCACATGATGCTTAGTCACCCTCTTGAGGACTGTGTTGTGTTCAAAGATTGGCTTGAGAGGAACTACACCCAAGGTAACATCATAATACCTAAGGAATACTTGGTCAATCCAGAAAAGGCTTCAATTAAAACCATTTCAGGCAATCCTCTTAACTCTTTTTGTCTTGTTGAAGATGGTTGGGACATTGCTTTGTCCTGGGCACTTAAAAAATCGATTAACAAGTCTTTTCGTCTTTCTCAACAGCTGACTACGATAGCCCAGGCCCCAGTGTGGAAGGTTGACCTGGACGCTTCGCAGAAGGATGTTGAGCCACTTCCCTCTCCAGTAGTCGTAGGAACTACTGAGAAAAATGTAAAAGAAAAGAAATTTGATTTTGTAGAGAGGAAGTGTGTGGATGAGAGATGTATTAAAATGGCGGATGGTGGTGTTAAAACCCTTTCCTCTCTTTTGTTATCTGATTTTTACTTTGCCCCATCAAAGGCGAAGGGTCAAAAGATGAATAAAAAATATCCTTCTACTTCTGTCTTGATGATTGGTCATGAATCTTAAATGCAAATTGATGACTCTCCTGTTTTGAATCAAACTCCTAATGAAATAGATATTGAGGTTAATCAAACCGACCTTCCCGAATCGACTACTCAAGAAGATGTTGAATGTGAAACCTTATCAGAAAGTGATTTCCCCCAAATTGATTTTCAGGAAAGTCCTATCGAGATAGAGATTTCAGATTCTGACTCTCTTCTGGGAAACGACGATCCAATACCTACAGTGAGTGTAGACACCGCTCTAGTTTGCCCGCCCGAAGACATCGAGCAGGTGCAACTCCGTGGCGGTAAAGTCTTACCTCCTAGGTTGCCCCCTCAGGACAAAGGCAAGCAATCCTCATTCGAAGATATAAATTCAGATTCCCCTCAGCAACCAGAATTTCCTTTAATTTCTCCGGGTTTCGAGTCTGTCGTTCCTAAGGTTGATTACAACGTCCTAGCCCACCTTAGAAAGTTGCCAGCAAAATTAAGTATTTATGACGCCCTCCTTCTCTCCAAAGAAATGAGGGAGTCTTTTATTAAAGAACTCCTCGACCCCGAGATTTTCTTAACACAGTTGGCTGCAACTTCAGAAGGTGAGGCTCTTTACTTCAACGAGGTCCCCGGGGTTACCTTCTCTGACGAAGACTTACTCTTGGGAACTGCTGATCACAACCGCCCCCTCTACATCACCGTAGATGTGGGAAACTTCAAGTTATCAAGAGTCCTTGTTGATCCGGGTGCATCGGTCAACGTGATGAACATAAAGACTCTTGCTTACCTCAGAGTTGATACTAGCAAGCTTTCAACCGACAGGTTGGTGCTTCGTGGGTTCAACGAGAAGGGCGAGAGAGCTTTAGGTTCAATCACTTTACTCCTAGAAATAGGAGGGTTAAAAACTGAAGCTAAATTTCATATAATTGATTCGGCTACGTCTTTTAACGCACTTCTAGGTAGACCTTGGATCCACGAATATAGAATGGTTCCATCTACCCTCCACCAATACGTTAAGTATCAACGAGACGGCATTGAACATGTGATTAAGGGTGATCTGTAACCATTCTTAATTCAAGAAATTGGGATCTACGAAGATGCTGCATATTTCATACCAAAAGGGTCATCGTCCCGTTCTAAATTGGAGATCAAAATTGAGGAGAAAATGGTTGGACAAAAACTCGATCAAAAGAAGGAAAAGGATAAAAATATCAATCAAGAAATGACACAATCGAGTAGTGAAGACGACTCTGATATCGTTGTCCTTAGGCCTCCAAGCACATTACCTCAAAGAGGTGGGAGGATGGCTTTAAGGGAACGAGGTCGAGGCCGTGCTTCATTAGATAGGAGAGCAACACCTGTGTATATTGATTTGGAATTAGACTCTGATGGGGAACTAGAAAGTCAAGGTACTGCCCTCTCTCTCGATTATCAGAACATAAATGCTCCTCCAAAATTTGATCTCACCTTAGATCAGGACAGTGACCCTGAGATAGATATTTCAAAAGTTAAAAGTGATGAGCCTGAGTTAACAATGTATGAAAAGCTCACTAGAAGGATTGAGGCCCTTTCTTTGACACCACTGTCGGCAGGCAGGGTTGTAGGGTTGGAAGTCAAAGTGGCCCCCAACTTGGATGGTGAAGTTAAGAAAGTCCAGAAATTCTTTCCTGGCTCCTCCTCCGCAAGGGACGAAGGTGATGTAACCCTTGAGAAGGCAGATTTTAATGAATTAATGGAATTACCTTTCGGCTACTTCCCTGTTTGTGTAAAAAATACTTTTTCTAAAGGTTCTATACCATACCGATGGACTAAGGGTCAAGCTAGATACCACGAAAATATTTGGCGAACAAAGATAAATAAAAATCCAACAAGTGGTATTGGCTTTGGAACAGTTAGTTCATTCGATGATGATGAGTATTTCCTAATGATAACTTACCATCTCGATTCTCCAAATGTCCCTACATATCTCTCCTGCCCTTTAGATGGGCTCTGTTTGGAGACTTTAGACGATCCCGATGATCTTCAAGTTCGGGATGCACCCCCTGAATTTGAAGAGGAAATTAAATCTACAGTCGATGAGTTGAGAGAAATTAACTTGGGAAATGATGATGACCCCCGTTCGATTTTCATAAGTACTTTGTTGAGCGAGGGTGAAACCCAAGACTTAATCCAATTGTTATCCGAGTTCAGGGATTGCTTTGCCTGGATATACGACGAAATGCCAGGTTTGCCTGCTGAGGTAGCAGTTCACAAACTTGGGGTTCGGCATGATGTCATTCCTGTTAAACAAGCTCCTCGACGCATGCGCTTACAGATCAAGCAACAAGTCGTTTCTGAAGTTAAGAAATTGACAGAAGCCGGATTCATTCGAGAGGAGCAATATCCCTCCTGGGTGGCCAGCGTCGTGCCAGTTCGAAAGAAAAATGGTCAAATTGGGATCTGTGTCGACTATAGGGATCTGAATAAGGCATGTCCTAAAGATGAGTTCCCTCTACCAATACCAGAACTCATGGTGGACATTACCTCCTCACATGCCATTTTCTCATTTATGGATGGCTCATCTGGTTATAACCAAATCAAGATGGCCCTAGAAGATGAGAGAAATACGGCGTTCAGAACCCCTATTGGAATCTTTTGTTACAAGGTGATGCCATTTGGCTTAAAAAATGCTGGAGCAACCTACCAACGGGCCATGACCCGTATCTTTGACGACTTAATTCACAATCAAGTTGAGTGCTATATTGACAATTTAGTTGTCAAGAGTAAGGTTAAAGAGGCTCACCTGTATGACTTAAGAGTTATTTTCGAACGGTTGCGCCGCTACGATTTGAAAATGAACCCCTTGAAGTGCGCCTTCGGCGTCGCCTCAGGAAAATTCTTAGGATTCGTAGTGAGGCACCGCGGAATCGAGATCGATCCTGTTAAAATTGAAGCCATCATAGATATGCCATCTCCTAAGAGCCTTACCCAGTTAAGGTCTCTATAAGGTAGATTGACGTATATAATGAGGTTTATTTCTAATCTTTTCGAGAGATGTCAACCCTTTTCTGTCCTTGCGAAGAAAGACGCTAAGTTCGTATGGGACGAAAAGTGTCAAAATGCGTTCGACAATATCAAACAATACCTTTCTAATCCGCCAGTCTTGGCAGCCCCAATTCCGGGAAAGCCATTAATTCTCTACACCACAGCCTTAGATGAGTCTTTAGGTGCACTGTTGGCTCAAGTCAACGACGAAGGGAAAGAGAATGCTCTCTATTACCTTAGTCGAAGACTTCTTCCTGCTGAAATTCGATACCCGTCAATTGAGAAGCATTGTCTTGCTCTAGTTTTTGCAGCTCAGAAACTGAGACACTACATGCTCTCCCACTCAATTAGTTTGATTTCAAGAGTTAATCCTTTGTAATATCTTATGACCCGACCTACGTTGTCAGGACGCTTAGCTCGTTGGTCTATGATATTACTGCAATTCGAGATTACTTTCACTCCTCTTCGTGCTGTGAAAGGACAGGCTGTCACCGATTTTCTGGCAGCACACCCGCTGCCGGCAGATTCTCCTCTGAATGATGATCTACCCGACGAACAAGTCATGAGTTTGAGGGAATCTGGCGAGGCCATCTGGGAATTATATTTTGATGGGGCAGCATCCTCTCGTAGGAATGCGACCCAACAATCTGTAATTCCTGGAAAGGCTGGAGTCGGTCTAATTTTCATAATGCCGGAAAAAGGAATGATGCACTTTTCCTACCATTTATCGGAGCCCTGCATAAATAACGAAGCTGAATACGAAGCTCTGATAACCAGTTTGGAACTTGCAATTCTAATGGAAATTAAAGAGATTAAGATATTTGGAGATTCCCAGTTGGTGATTAACAAAGTGGCCGGAACTTATAAAGTCTTGAATCCGAATCTCCTAAGATATAACCAATATACACTTCACTTGTTGGAACAAATTCCTACTGCTACTTTGTATAGGGTTCCCCGTGGTAGCAATTCCGCGGCAGATGCCTTAGCAAAACTCGCAAAGGAATTTGCCTGTCCTGAGGAGGATTCCATTCCTATAGAGATTCAGGGTCGTAAATCCCTCTCTCCTATAGATTTGGAACACATGAGTAAGACTCCCCTTCAGATCCTTTCTGTCTCTTCGACAACCGACGAAGAAGGCGATTGGAGATGACCCTTAATCGATTACCTTAAAGAAGGGAAGCTTCCCCAGGATAAATCACTCTCCAACCAGATTAAGAAACGTGCCCTATCATACGCACTAGTCAAAGATTTGTTGTACCGTCGGTCCTTCGATCACATGTGGCTGCGCTGTTTGGACAAGCGAGAAGCCCTGAAGATTGTTAATGAAGTTCATTCAGGACTGTGCGGTGCACATCAATCGGGTCCAAAAATGAAATTGAAGATTAAAAGACTTGGATACTTCTGGCCTACAATGATTGACGATTGCATGAATAATGCAAAGCACTGTCATCAATGTCAGGTCCATGGTGTGGTTTTACATCAATCGCCTAATGTGTTACACCCTACGATAGCCTCGTGGCCCTTCGAAAGTTGGGGCACAGATATCATTGGGCCGATTGACCCTCCTTCCGCGAGAGGTCATCATTTCATATTAGCAGCGATTGATTACTTTTCAAAGTGGGTGGAAGCAATTCCCCTACGCAACGTAACATCACACCATGTCTTAAAATTCTTTCGTGATCATATAGTATATCGATTCGGCGTACCTCGCAGAATCATATCCGAAAATGGGTCCGCATTCAAGTCTACAAAAATCAATAATTTTGTGAGACACCATAATATTTATTGGAGATACTCGACGATCTACTACCCTCGGGCAAATGGATTGGCCGAGGCCTTCAACAAAACCTTGGTGCAAATTGTTAAAAAGATCCTTGATGATAATAAACGACAGTGGGATGAGTGGTTGGTGGAAGCTTTGTGGGCTTATCGTACCACTTATAGAACCCCGACCCAATCCACCCCGTTTGCACTAGTGTACGGATCTGAGGCTGTTCTACCCTTGGAAATACAAATCCCTTCACTCAGGATTGTAGTTCAGAATCAAATTACAAATGAACAAAATGCAAAATTACGATTGGAAGAACTCGAAGGCCTTGAAGAGTGACGTCTCCAAGCTCAACAAAGTTTAGAGTTGTATAAGTCCCGTATGGTTCAGGCCCATGATAAACTAGTGCGACCTAGGACCTTCCAAGCGGGAGACTTGGTGTTGGTCCTTCGGAGGCCTATTTTAGCCCATCGAAAGTTGGGAGGCAAATTTGAACCTACGTGGGAAGGACCCTTCATTATAGAGACTGTCTACGAAGGAGGCTCGTATCAGTTAGTAGATTGTAAAGGAAATCACCCAATGCTACCTGTTAATGGGCGTATCCTTAAGAAATACTTTGCTTGCTGTAGCTTGTTTTATCAATTAATAAAATTTTCTTCTTCATTCGCAATCCAGTTCTTTCCTTTTTTTTTAATTCTCTTACTTTTAATGCTTTTTTCACCTTCTCCTAAGGGCCGGATTGCTCCCTCCCTTAGGATCGTACCATTCGCTAGTGGTGGAGTACGCCCCTCGTGGCATCATCCTAGTTTCCCAATTAATTTGCCTATTTGGAGTAAGTCTTCTATCAGCATCCTATAGGCATAAGGTTGGGTGATGCCCTTCCTTAGACCCAAGGCTAGGTATTCCCTACCTTGGTTTTCCAGTTGATCCGTCTACTAGGAGTAAGTCTTCTATCAGCATCCTGTAGACCTGAGGTTGGGTGATGCCCTTCCTCAGACCCAAAGTTAGGTATTTCCTACTTTAGTTTCCAGTTAATTTGCCTATTTTGAGTAAGTCTTCTATCAGCATCCTATAGGCCTAAGGTTGGGTGATGCCCTTCCTTAGACCCAAGGCTAGGTATTCCCTACCTTGGTTTTCCAGTTGATCCGTCTACTAGGAGTAAGTCTTCTATCAGCATCATGTAGACCTGAGGTTGGGTGATGCCCTTCCTCATACCCAAAGTTAGGTATTCCCTACTTTGGTTTCCAGTTAATTTGCCTATTTGGAGTAAGTCTTCTATCAGCATCCTATAGGCCTAAGGTTGGGTGATGCCCTTCCTTAGACCCAAGGCTAGGTATTCCCTACCTTGGTTTTCCAGTTGATCCGTCTACTAGGAGTAAGTCTTCTATCAGCATCCTGTAGACCTGAGGTTGGGTGATGCCCTTCCTCAGACCCAAAGTTAGGTATTCCCTACTTTGGTTTCCAGTTAATTTGCCTATTTGGAGTAAGTCTTCTATCAGCATCCTATAGGCCTAAGGTTAGGTGATGCCCTTCCTTAGACCCAAGGCTAGGTATTCCCTACCTTGGTTTTCGAGTTGATCCGTCTACTATGAGTAAGTCTTCTATCAGCATCCTGTAGACCTGAGGTTGGGTGATGCCCTTCCTCAGACCCAAAGTTAGGTATTCCCTACTTTTCTATCAGCATCCTATAGGCCTAAGGTTGGGTGATGCCCTTCCTTAGACCCAAGGCTAGGTATTCCCTACCTTGGTTTTCCAGTTGATCCGTCTACTAGGAGTAAGTCTTCTATCAGCATCCTGTAGACCTGAGATTGGGTGATGCCCTTCCTCAGACCCAAAGTTAGGTATTCCCTACTTTGGTTTCCAGTTAATTTGTCTATTTGGAGTAAGTCTTCTATCAGCATCCTATAGGCCTAAGGTTGGGTGATGCCCTTCCTTAGACCCAAGGCTAGGTGTTCCCTACCTTGGTTTTACAGTTGATCCGTCTACTAGGAGTAAGTCTTCTATCAGCATTCTGTAGACCTGAGGTTGGGCGATGCCCTTCCTCACACTTCTAAAATTCTATTCAAAACTTTCATTCGGTCAACGCTAATGTGTGCAGCAGAAGTCTCTTCTACTACACACATTGGGGGTCCATTTGTTGATCTCATTTTTGTATGAGGTCATTAAGACCCTTCCAGACTCCAGATTAATCTAGATCCTAGGATTATTTCATACTCTAGATCCTAAGACCTTTCTAGACTCCAAATCCTAAGGCATATCTGGATCCACAACCCTTCTAGATCCTAGATCTTAGAATCCCTTTGGATCCTAGGATCAATCCAGATTCAAATCAAACCATACCTTTGATCAATTCAAATCCCAGATAAATTCAAGTTTCAGATCCATTCAAATCTTCACTCAGTCCAATTGAAAATTCAAACTTCAATCTAGACTCTGATCCTACCTTTGATTTAAGCTTTGACCCCATCCAGTCACTAATAATCACCACATGATTGTGAATGATTTGGATACTCCAATATTGATCATCCAAACTCAAAATCTAATCTAAATCTAGAAATTCAGACTCAAATTCAAAGTCTTAAGGCCCTGTCCTAAAGACCTTTTTCAAAGATTTTTCAAACATTTCAAAACCCAGTCAAATGGCCTTTGATTCAGGGTCTATCACTTACAAAGTGATAAGACATGTCCCTAGAGGTTGCCTTCCAATTTTGAGCCCATTCTGGGGTCTCTAACCCCAGAATCTGAATTAAAGTCCAAAGGCTGTAAAACCTTCAAATATTTACAGCCCATGCCACTGAACCTAACCCCTTGAAGATTTTGATTTTGGAGCCCTTATCAAAGCCTCCAATCACTTCCAGACTCTTGATCTTAACCCACTGAGCAGCAAACTGCATTTTTCAGATCCATTTTTGACTCTAGTTGACTGATGGGTCAAAATTGACCAAAATACCCTTATGGGATTTCAAATGGTCATTTCAACCTAAATCAATTTCAATCTCTTTGAAACCACTTTCAATGAATTTCAAATGTTAAACTCAACTTGTTGAACCCAAACCCAAACCTTGGGTCAACCTGGTTGACCAAGTCAACCAAGTTTGACCCATGGACCCATACCCCCCCTCCTCTTTCAAATTTTTGAACTAAGTCCATTCCAAGTCCTTTGAATGCATGGGATGACCCCTTAGGTACCCAAGAGACCCTTCTTGCTGACCCAAGCCTTGGGTTCATTTGGGTTAGCCATATGGCTTGATCTAAGTGACCAAAGAGAGGTCTCCCTTGAGCCATCTTTTAATCTTAATCAAATTGAATCCAAATTAAGGTGTTATTGAGTTCTCTTTCACCCAATACACCTTCCTTAATCAGCCCAACCCTTGGGCTCACTTGGGTCAAGAGTTAGGCTAACCCAAAGTGCCCAAAAGCACTTAGGATTGAGCTAACTCTCAACCTAAGCCCAATTGAACCTGACCAACACCTCCCATAAGTGGCCCTAGGTTCAATACACCCCCTCCAGCCATCCCATGCCTTGGGCTAGCTTGGGTCAAGAGTTAGGCTAACCCAAAGTAGCCAAAAAACACTTGGACCCGAGCCATCTTCCAGCTCAAATCAAATTGGACCCAATTGCCACTTGCATTGGGTGCACCAGACCCAGACCCACTTCCCACCTCAAGCCCAGGGTCTGGCCTGACCTGGGTTGAGCCCAAATTGACCCGAACCGAGCAGGTTTTGGATCAACCCGAGCCAACCTTTGACCCAGACCAAATTGGATCCAATTGCCACTTGCATTGGGTGCACCAGACCCAGACCTGCCTCCTATACCGAACCCAGGGTCTGACCTGACCTTGATCGAGCTCAATTTGACTCAAACCAAGCAGGTTTGAGCCCAACCAAGCCACCGGATCGATCCCGGCTTCCCCAGACCAATTTGACTCCACTCCCAGCTCCAGTGTGTCCCCATCGGCCTTCCCTGGTCAACCCGACCCAGACCATGGCCGACGGCAGTCGGAACCAATGGAGAGCAAGCTCCGGTGGTCCCCCCAGGCCGATCCTGACCGAAAGCCTTCCAAAGGCTGTGGCTCGCCGGCTTGAGGCTCACGAGCTCTCTGGAATGGTGCCCCTTTCCACTTGGCATCAATCCGAGACCCCCTCCGATTCAATCCTGACCGTCCGAGCTCGCGGGAGGAGGCTGAATAGGCTGGTGCTCCCCAGAGCTCAAGGATCAATCCCAGCATTTCAAAACGACTCCCCAGAGTTCCCCCAATCTCCCGGCATCTTCCCTCGAGCTCCCAGACCTCCCCTTCCGTTACTTCGAGCGAACTCCGGTGAAAGGCTTCGGCGACCTGCTCAAAGTCCTACCTCCAGCCATCCTCCAGTCGCGGCCTCTGAAGGAAACCTGCTCGCCTTAGTCCCCTGAAGCTTCCAGATAGTGAAGCTCATCCGTTGAGACTTTCTCTACGGTAATTCCTTCATCCCGAGCTCCCTAGCTAAGTAGTCCGGTCAAGTGTGAAGGAAATCTTCACCCCAACGGATTTCCATCGTTGGATTGAAGGTTTCCACCCCCTGATCCTCCCTATGAAATTTCGTCAAAGTTCTCCGGCGGGATCACTCGGATCACGCCGGAGAAGGTTCACGGCCTCGGATAAGAGCGGAGGTTGAAGACGAAATCTCAGCCGTTGATTCCGATAAACGGCTCGGATTAGATCCCGCTGTTTCGAAGCGCGTCTAATCCCAGCCGTCCGATCCGCCATCTGACGGCTGTGGTTAATCCGATCGTTAACAGTTAGCGCCAATGATTGCCCAGCCAATCAGCGCGCGGCGCGTGTAAAGGGAGCGCTGACTGTGTAATGGCCGAATTAATAATTCCAAAAATTCAAGGGAACTTTGGAAATTCATATCTCCCTGCACACTTGTCCAAATTAGGTGTTCTTAGGCTCATTGGAAAGGTCTCAAGGAGACCTACAAAAGCCCTATGGTTCCATGCCCTGGTTAGGTCAGTGTTAGGTTTAATTTAAATTTGAGCATTTTGTTAATTTCTTTAATTATTCTTTAAATACAAGTCCACCAAGAATGGAATTTTGGGAGATTGAATTTGAACATGTTTTTGACATGTCCAAATTTTATCTCCCCTTTTTAAGATGTTCAAGGGCATTTTCCCCAAATTTCAAATTTAAGGGTCATGGTTTGACCCTTAAATTCAAAATGGGGTATAGACCTATCCAATGGGATTTAGGGTGTGATTTTTTGTGTGCTGGTGATTTGTAGGATAAGGAGTGTAGAGCCACTAATTTTTCCCCAATCCAAGCTTAGGATACACCCCTAAAGTGGTTTGAAGGTGACTTAGAGCTCACCTTAGGTGGTTTAGTTAACCACCTTAGAGTACTCCATTTGAGCTCAAATTTGGTGGGTTTAGTCCTTAGGGTCAGGTGATCCTATGGTCCAAATTTCATCAAATTTAGAGTCCATTTGGTTTCCCAAGTAGGAACCATAATAATCCCCCTTAGAAATAACCCTTTAACCTTAATAAAATTCTAATAAAACTGATTTAATTCTTAAAATTCCATAAAATACCCCCAACTAACTTCAATTTATCTCTTAATCAGTGAAAATTAAAATCACTTTAATTTGACATTAAAATCCATTCTAATTTAATTTTAATCAAAATCAATGTCTAATCAATTTTAATTAATTAAAAATTATTAAAAATCCCAAAAAAATCTTTAAACACTTGCTGATCTCTCCTTAGATCATTTTTGATCTTTGGAGTTGATTTCAAGAAGTTTAAGACTCATTTGGGTTAAAATCATTAAAAGGGCCCTTAATTAAAATAATTAAATAATTTCAATAAATACCCAAACTTCCAAAGTTCATAACTAATTGTAGAAAATTCCAAATCAATCAAACTCAATGGCTAATGACTCTAATTAAAATCTAGTATTTTCCAAAAAATTTAAACTACCAAAATCTGGTCAAAGTAAAAAAAGTCAACATTTTGGTCAACTCTAGGTCAAAACCGGGTTAAAACTTCTAAAAATCATAACTTTTGATAGAAAACTCTAAATTGAATGTACCACCTGTCTAACAACTCATAATTAGGTCTAGTATTCATTAAAAATCTAAAACCCTTAAGATTAACTCTAATTTTAAAAAATCAAATTTTGACCCCTTAGTTAATACATCCGGATAATCTCTTAGAACCTATTAACTCCCTCAAATTTCAAAATTTTCTTAATAGGATAATAAAATTCTCAACCAACCTATTAAAATCAGTAACTAACTCATTTTTATATTAATCCACTCTTTTAATTCTATCCAATTTAAATCAACTTAATCAACCCCGATTGCTACTGGGTAACTCAAGCCTACGAGGCTATTAGCTTAGCCCCAAGGAAGGTGAAATAAACTTCACGGCCTCGGTGTGAAACAAAGGTAGTAGTCAATTAATTTTTAAAATATGTTCAATTAAAATTCTTAATCTATTAATGCTTAAATTTTAATCCAAATTCTCTTTTAGGCCTTAACAAATTCAGAACTTTTCTAGATAACTCTAACTAATCATCCACTTTAGGATTTACCCCAGCCACACGACCTTCTACACAGACTTTAGATGATGTGCTAGGACAACCAACTCTAGATCTAGGTTAGGTCGGTGTTTACTTTACTGCTGTGTGCCGGATTTTTCGTAGTTTTCACTGCATGTTGTGGATGAAATTGCTTTGTTGTGTCTGCTTACTTTTTTGCACTCTGTGGATGGATTGATGTGTTTGGCGACTAGATTACCTTTAGGTTAGGTACGATCTGGATGTTCACACAGTTTTCTGCAGGTGGCCACGCTCATGCAGGGCAATAAAAGGGGGGCTAAGTTAATAAAAAAATCAATTATTATAAATGCTTGCACAGGTGTTTCAGCTGCTAAAGCCCCCAAATAAAAGGAGCGTGGCCAGTGTGTTTACTTTCTCTTCTACTCATTTATAACTGCTTGGGAATAATTGCTTTTTTTTTCATTTATTAACTGCTTAGGATAACCCTGCAGGTGAGTCTAGATTTTATTTTCAAATGAATATAATTTGTAT
This sequence comes from Dendrobium huoshanense, assembly GCA_016618105.1. Classification (NCBI taxonomy): domain Eukaryota; kingdom Viridiplantae; phylum Streptophyta; class Magnoliopsida; order Asparagales; family Orchidaceae; genus Dendrobium; species Dendrobium huoshanense. The sequence continues at coordinate 52,554,421 of CM028358.1, forward strand.
AAGTGTTAAGTGTTGTGAAAGTAAAATTTTGAGTTGGGATATATATATAGGTCCAAAGCTTGGACTCCGAAGAGAAAAGGATGCCCCTAAGGGGAGTAGACCTTTTCTATTTGGAGATCCAAATTTGGGCCACACTCCTCCCTACCCAAAGAGGAAAGAGTGGCCTTCCCCTTAAAGGAAATGTCATCTTATCCATTTGGGTAGTCCAGTACGAAGAATCAAAGGAGCTTGAAGTAAAAGGAGCCCAAAGAAGAACGAGACTGAAGATTTGAAGATTGAGAATATCCCACTCAAAACTACTTGCGTCATTACTAGGTTTAGAATCCGGGTTGTTGTCAGTGGTGCCCGGCCACTTTACTTTCTGCAAAATTCTGGTTTGTAATAAGCAAGGCAACTTTGCCTATGGACATTTATTAATTAATTTATATTTGATGTGATGAATTGATTGCCTTCAAGACTGCTTGTTTTTTTTCTTAGTTTTTTGGCGATTGCGTGCCGCTTTTATTTTTGCCTGGACTCGTGAGGCTCGTAAGGGTGTGAAAGTTTTATACTCGTAACTTTAAAAGTCTAAAATTTTAGTGAGTCTAAATAACATAGAAATATAACGAATCTAGAGAATTAGCCGGGGATCGACCCCGGGGTCGCATGCATATTTCTGCATTGCTCTTCCCTTTTTTTAGACCTTTCCCCGCCTGCGGGTAGAGTCCGGATAGTCTGACCTATGATGACGATGTGCCGGACCTGGGGAAGTCCAGTCTTCTAAAAAATTATTTTCTAAGCCTGTTTTTAAAATTTCAAGCATATTTAATTTGAGGTTGTTAACTAGCATGCATTGCATTATAAAAGAATTAAAATAGTCAAAATTTTAATTTCATCAGTTTTAGCATTTTAACACCCAACATAAGTCAAAAGGGGCCAATTAGGAGAATTTCTAGATGTTGGCCCCAGCTCTCCAAAACTTTAAATATAACGTCCCTACCACTCTTTCATAAAAGACCGGACTCGTCTCTTTTAAATCAATTAGGTGGTTAGCTGGCTCCCCAATCCAGGCCGGGGTAAGTCCAAACCTTGCACTGCATTAGTTAGGATCGGACGACTGTGGTCCAGTGTCAAAAATAGATTTAGGTTCCGGGGCAGATCTTTGATTATAAGACCCCAAACTTCGGAAATCTAATCCCAAATTTCTAATAAAATACTCAACTCTAATTAAAACTTCATCTCAATCCTAAAACATAAAGCCCAACACTTAGATTAAGTAGGGACACTTCCGGATGGTTCTGGAATCTCAAAGTGTCCCCTACCTCTCCTCCTTTAACTCCGTTAATAACTGTTCAATTTTGATCCATTCTCTATTGAATTTCCAAAATTCACTTCTTTTTTTTTATATCACTCCTATAAACTCTAACAAAATTCTGCCATCATTTTAATCGGGAGTTTTCGTAGGAGATTTTATCTCCCTACGATATAATTAACTACGAGGGCTTGCGCTCGTAGGAGATTTGGAACCCCACACACCTGATTTTAAAAAAATTAATTTCTAAAACTTTACTAGATTTTTTTGGGAAAAGTTAAATAATGATCGTCGTAATTGCATCAGAAGAATTATCGTAGAATGGTGTCATTTCTCTTTGGGGAGATACATCCTTCTTCGATAAGGCTTTGGATGCGAATGCGACGATCATGCTTCTTGAATATTGTAATTGGGTATTTAGTTGAACTATACTTTGTTCCCTCGGGGTCATATAAAGTTCTCCTTAGAACCCGATCATAGTATTCAAGATGAGTTTACATAATTCTAAGTCTGAACACCGTTATGAAAGTTTATTTTCGTCCTTCGGGGCGATATACTCTTTCTAACGAGTTGATTCGACCTTAGAATTAGAACTCAACCTTAATCTTAAAATCCCCAAAGAAAGCTAATATTTTTCAAAACCTGTTTTCCAAAATTCCACCAACATCTAAGGATCTCCTAGTTTAAAGGACTTGATTGTATCATTGTGTGTGCTTATTTCATGCTTGTCCAAGGGTTAGTAGAACTTTGATTCAAACTTACTAAACTTAGTGACATCATTAAGGATAATAATTAAAGACTCATGTTTAGAAAACTTAGAAGAATTCTAGAGATTAGGATATACATTCTTTTGACTTGAAATTTGAATCATTTAAACTTAGTGTCACTTTCAGCCCTTAGAAAAACTCTCACTGATTTTTGAAGTCATTAAACCCCTTAATCAATCAACATAAACTTAAACCCTTAATTAACCCTTAAACATTCTAAAAATTATAATAAATCAAATTTAAATAAAAAAAATACAAATAATACCTCTAACTGACTAAAATTTAAACCTTAATCAACGAAAAATAAAATCATTCTGAATTGATAGCAAGTCTAGACTTAATTTAATTTTAAGTGAAATTGAATATTTAATTAATTTAATTAATTATAAATAATTTAAAATTCCAAAAAATTCTCAAACACTTTGGAATCTTTTCTTATGTTATTCCTGACCTTTAGAGTTGATTTCAAGGAGTTGAGAGTTCATTTGGAACAAAATCATAAAAAGCCCTTTAATTAAATAATTTTAAAATTCAATAAACGCATCAAATTTGAAAAATTATAACTAAATCTAAAAAAATCAAAATTAACCAAACTCAAAGGCATTCAACTAATAATTAAATCTAATATTTATTAAAAATGACAAACTTTCAGAAATCTTTTAAATTTGAAAAGTCAACTTTTGGTCAAAACCTAAGTCAAAATCAAGTCAAAACTTCAAACCCACATAACTAAATATAGAAAAATTCAAATCCAACAAACTTACTATCTAACAACTCATCTTAAGGTCTAGTATTTTAATAAAATACTAACTTTCTAGAATTCAAACTTAATAAAAAAGTTAATTTTTGAACCCTTAATTAAATGATTAAAATAATCCAAAAAATTCTTAAAACTTAAAAATTACTTTAAAACTCCAGAAATATTTAATTAACCTTAAAACTAGTAATTAACCAAAATCAATTAAAACTTATTAACTTTCAAACCTTAATCAACTTAAACCACTTAATCATATCGGGTACCATTATGTAACCTAGGCCAATGAGGCTATTAAATTAGCTCCAAGGAAGGTGAAATAAACTTCACGGCCTCAGTGATAAACAAAGATGGTAACCTATAACTCTTTAAAATACATTTTAAAATCAACGTTAAGCCATTAATATTTGAACTCAAATCTAAATATTACCTTAAGCCTTTCAACCAACCAGAACATCAATCAATTTCAATTAAATATCCTACTATGACATATCCAAATCACACAGCCTACCTCACACACTTTAGATGATTTGCTAGGGCAACCAACTCTAGTCTTAGGCTAGGCATGTGTTTACTTTTCTGCTGTGTACTGAGTTTTCGAGTTTTCATTGCATGTTGTTTGCTAGCTTAGAATTGATGTGTTTGTTTACTTACTTTCTGCATTCTGTAGTTGATTGTGTGTTAGATCTACCCTTAAGTTAGGGACGATTTATAATAATTCAATCTTATGCAGGTGGTCATGCTCATACAGGGCATTGAAATTAAAGGGGACATTAAATAAAAAAAATATGTTATTATGCTTTGCATAGGTGCTTTAGAAGATTCTAAAGACCCCCTTTAAATTTAAAAGAGCATGGCCAAGTGTGGCTATAATTTGAGCAATTTAAATTTCATATACATGTTAACTGCTTGGGTTTATATATATATATATATATATATATATATATATATATATATATATATATATATATATATATATATATATATATATATATATATATATATATATATATATATATATAACTCCTGATTATTAGAATAACCCTGCAGGATTGAGTCTAGATTTTTCAATTTTGATTAATATAAATTTGATTTGATTTGAGTCGTAATGTTAAGTGCTTTGATAATTGGGATTATAAGCATCCAATTTGGGATCCAAAGAGGAAGGAACATCTCTTAGGGGAGAGTCCCTCTCTATTTGGAGATCCAAATTTGGATGAGCTTAAAATATCCAAAGAGGAAATATAACACCCCATTCAAGGGAGAGTTTTTTTTCATTGGATATTCGAACCTAACAATCCAAAAAGTAGAAAAAGGGCAAATAAGTGGATAACGAGAAGACCCATTCTCAAAGTCACTTGAGCCTTAGGATTAAAAATCTAGGTTGTTGTCAATGGTACTCGGCCACTTTACTTTTTTGCAGACCCTAATTTGTAATATTAAGTGGCACTTATCACATGGACATTCAATTTGAGCATTTAATTTAATTGATTTGTTTAATTGATTATACAGTAGAACTATCTATTTTTCTAGTCTTTTTACTTGCATGCCGTATTTGTTTCAGCCTGGAAGTCGCTTGTAGGCTCATAAAGATCAGCTCAAATTTTTTTTACTTTAATTAAAATTAAAAAATTTTAAGTTAACATAGAAACTCTAATGCTTTATGAAGTAAGCCCGGGACCGCCGGGAGTTTGCATGCATACTTATTGCATTTTTCTTTCATTTTGCTAGGCACCTCTCCGCCTACGGGTTTTGACAGACCACCTGGTCTATGAAGGTACAAATCTGTCCAATGGGAACTTGTGCATCTTCTAAGATAAAACATATTTTTTAAGCATGATTTTAAAATTTCTTCATTTCAAATTTAAGCACTCAATCAAGTTAATTAGCATGCATCGCATTAGATACAAATTAAATCGAGTCTAAATCTTTAATTGCATTTATTTAGACATTAAACACCCAACATAAGTTAAAGGGCCAATTAGGATTTGCTCTAAATATCGGCCCTATTCTCAAAAACTTTTCTTAAATAACATCCCTACCACTCAACTTTAAAAGACTATACACATGATTTTAAAGCTCCTTGGTGGTTTAGCTGGCTCCCCAATCCATGCTGGGGTAAGTCCAGATTTGCATTGCATTAGTTAGGTTTGAGTCACTGCTTTTCAGTATCCAATTTATACTTAGGTTCTGAAGCAAGCTCGGGCTATAATACCTCAACCTCCGGGAATTGAATTCTAAATTTCTAATAAAATTGATCATTCAAATTAAAAATCTCCTTCAATCAAATTCAAGCCCAACACTTAGAATAGACTGAGGTGTTTCTGAAGTAATTCAGAATCTCAAAACACCTCCTACCATTCTTCCTTTGACTCTAGAAATAAGTGTTCAACATTGAATCATTCCCATTTAAAAATTCTAGTCCTTATCTCCTTTGACATCAATCTTATAAATCTTAAATAAAATTTGTACCGCTATTTTAATAGAGAGTATTCGTAGGAAACTCTAATTTCCTACGATGTAATTAACTACGAGGGCTTGTGCTCGTAGGAGATTTAGAAATCCTGACCAGATTTTCAAAATCAAGTTTTCAAAACTTAAATTAATTATCTTTGGGAAAATTTAAAATTCAATAATCATTATAATTATTTTCAAACGATCAATAGTGATTGATAATTTATTTCCTAAGAGAGATATATCAATTACTATCGTAATGTTGATTATGAAATTAATGATCTCCTATCCAGATTAATATAGTCAAACACTCAATTAAATTTTATTGACCCTCCGGGATCATATGCGATTCTTTTCTGAGTTTGACTACGATAATCAGGATGAATTTAAAATTTTATAATTTAAACACATTAGGGAATGATATGTTCACCTCCCGAGATGATATATTATTCATAATAACACGTTTAATTTCAAATTTCCATAAATTAAATCTTTCCCAAAGAAAATTAATGTTTTTCAAAACCACACTTTTTTAAATCAAACAAGGAGTAGTACTCTACACTAGTATTGTTTGACTAGTACTCTGTCCATTTGTCATATATGGATCTTGTAGAACCAAAACCATAAAAAAGATTAAGGGGCTGTTTGGTTGCTTGAAAAAGAAATGCAGTGTAAAGTAAATACAATGTAAAGTAAATATAATGCATTCCGAATACTTTGAGCTTGTTTGGTTGTTTGCAAAATAAATGTAGGAGAATTATTTCCCTTATTTGGTTAGGTATATCCAGAGTAAAGTAAAAGTATTTTTTTAATAATTTATTTTGATATTAAACAAGTGTATTTATAAAAGCAGTGTATTTATATTAATTAGTATTATTTGGTGTTATAAAATAAAATCAGTTTATTCATTTATTGCACAATATTATTATAATTTTTTTATAAGATATAAAATTTTGTTATGTATTAATTTACCAGTGTGCTGCAATAGACGAAAATATATATTTGTAATAGAAAAAAATTTTAATTATAAATTCTTTTAAAATTTAAAATTTTTATTTTTCAAATAATGTTTTTACAAAAAATTGCAGAAAACTAAATCTTCAAACCAATTTCATTGTTTAAATTAGCAATAAAACAATTGTTTTCGATTAGCAATCAATAAATAACATGATTCTCAATCATAACATGTTTTAGCAAAGATTATTTTGATCATAGTCATTAAGCATTTTGGTTGTCTTTTTGTAAACCGTCTTGATGCCTCACCAATACAAAGAAAGAAAAACTGGCATACATAACCAAATTGGGTATTCATTAGCTGAAAATAACTTCCATAATATTGCTCACTACCTCATAAAAGAAAGAAAATAGAGCCAAGATGTATAAAATAAAAAACCTAGCTTTGTGGCATGACCGAGAGAGATATAAGCAAAAAAATTGATAGCTAACTTACAAAAGTATATGCTCCTACTTTTTTTTTGTCATAAGCCCATATCTTTTGCTTTAGTCATGATGTTCTCACTAGACATTTGCAATAGGTTGTATCATGGTGTATGCTTTTTGCAATTGTAGGCTCTATTTGATATAGCTTTCTACAAGAAAAAAAATTCAATTTTCTGACTTCGGCAACATAGCATTTTGAGAACTATTCTCTCGTTAGCTTCCCAGAAAAAGTAAAGGCGGATTTTAACTTCACTATTTTATTAGCTAATTAATTAATTAGTTGTAGACTAATTAAGGCTATTCAAAATAAATATTCATTTTGGTTATTCTATCTATCACCCTTGCAAACAGTCATTTACTTCAACAACCTTAAAAAACCACTACCAAATGCAGACTTAGGCAATAGAGCATATTGGTTGCCAGGAGGCAATTTTCAGAAACTCCAGATACTAATGATCTTCAAGCTAATATTATATTTTGTTCTTTACCACACAATAGCTACATGTAATCTCAGAATAATTGTATCAGATGGAAATGAATGGCAAATGATTCTCAGAGACTCCAAAGCTGTTTTGCCTGTTGCTTTTGTGACATTTGACTAAAGATGGGGAGCCGCGGTTTGTGCACAGACCCAACAAAGCAGGAATCCTACACATTGGTTAACTGATTGGACACCTGAACCACGTGATCTCTATGGAAAATTTTGGCTATACCATTTGTTTCCATTAGCATTCGGAGGTTTCTGAGTTACCATTATTATGTTAAGATCCTCCTGGGTAATATTCTCCAAGGATACCTGCTTGATTGCCAAAAAATCTCCTTTTTTCTAAAAACAGCCAAGTTTTAGAAACGCGACCGTAGGCCCTTATTATTAGGCATATAAATTGCATCTTGAGTCCGTTAAGCAAGATCCACGTGGACTGCTCCTATTGGTCCTTGTACTCATTTCTCCTTTATAAATACATATGTACAAACTGCGTTACTAAGTGAAATATACATCTTTACCTTTATTATTTCTCTCTCTTCTTGTTTCCTGTTCTGAGCTTCATCATCTCCAAGAAGATTTCATGGTATCAGAGCGGGTTTCTTCCGCCCACTCTCCGGCATCTTGATTTTTCCTTGCCCCCACCCTCCCACGGTCCTCTCAACTCTTTTCTTCCATGGCCGCCTCCTCTGCCACTACCAACGACGTGCGACAAGATCCGATCGCTATTCTCGATTCACAACCCATTCCTCAACAGCTGAAATTTCTCATGAACAGCATCCGAAGTGTTGTCTCTACCACCCTCACCGCAGAAAACTATCCCCTCTGGCGTTCTCAAGTGCTCAAAATCTTCAAAGCCAACAGGTTTGATGGCTTTCTTGATGGATCTTCCACTTGCCCGCCCGACAACGATACTATTGCCGCCCAAAACTGGCTTCTCATCGATCAAAATCTCGCAGCGGCACTCTATTCTATCATCTCACCAAGCATCTTGCCGTATGTTCTCTCGCTTGAACATTGCTCCGAAATCTGGGAAACCATTACCCGCCGCCTTCAGTCCTCCACTCGATCAAGAACCATTCAACTTCGTAACGAACTTCACCATGTCTCAATGAACACGCAAACCATGTCCCAATACCTGTTAACCATCAAATCTCTTGTCGACGCTATTGCCGCCACAGGCTCTCCGCTCGATCCCGAAGAAGTTATCTTCTATACACTCAACGGCCTCCCGTCCAAATTCCAGGCATTCAAGACTGCAATCCGCACAAATATGCAACCTATAAGCCTCGACGACTTGTACACTCTCCTCTGCAGCGAGGAGCTGAACCTCGTTCAAGAAGCATCCAAGGACCTTCAGAATCTACAATTAACCGACCCTTCAACCGCCCTATCTACCTATCGTGGCAATGCTCGCGGTCGTCCTAATACCAAAAGCCGCCCAGCAAACACAGGACGAATTCCTCGTCCTCGCTCGGACAAACCAAACCAACGATCGGTAACTTGCCAAATCTGCTCTAAACCGGGTCACTCAGCTCTCAAATGTTGGCACCGCCACGACCCGTCTTACTCTGAAGTGTAATATCTCATTCCCTTACTGTTCCTCTCTGAATTGGATTTTCCTCCCAGAATCGGCCAGGATGAAGTTTGGATCGTCCAGGCCGATCAGTGCATTGAAAGCAGCTGATTTCTGGAGCTATTTCTGGACAGAATCGTCCAGGACGATATTGAGATCGTCCAGGCCGATCTGCACTGTTCCTAAAAATCGTCCTGATCATCGCCCTGGAGTATCGGCCAGGACGACCAGAATTGATCTGATCGTCCAGGACGATCGGGACGATCGGCCAGGCCGATCAGTGTATGATATAAGGAAATGAGCTCGTTTTGAGGAGAGAGAAAAATCAAATTTAAAATCAGAAATATCTGAGGAGAGAGAAAGAGAAAAGGAAAAAGAGAAAAGCTGGTTTTCGGAGACCGCGGAGCGCTTTTCGTCCGACGCTGCTGTTGGGAAAAGAGAAGATCTCGTGGTAAGGACTCCGAACCCTGTTTCTGTTTTCAAAGATGTTGTGTTTTGACCGAGTTGGGATTTATTTTGTGTTTTCGTAGTCGACTTTTCGACATGGTTTTGATTTGACACAACTTCCACCGCACAACTTTTGATATGTTATAGATATGATTATTGTACACGATTTGACTGTATTCTACGAAGATTTTACCGGTCGGAATTGATTCTACGTGATTTTAATCGATTTTAATCGAATAGAAAATAATCGGGACTTGATTTGATTTGGTTTCTATAGGATAATAGTCTTGTATTGATGTTATTGATATTCTACTGTAATTTGGAAGAATTTGGTTATTGTATCTTTTTGCAGGATTTTTGTGTAAATTTGACCGACTACCGTTACGCTGCCCGATTTTCGTATGATTTCTGAATTGTCTGGAATTGATAGATTGAATCGATATGAATATGATTATTGATATGACTGCTTTAATATTGACTATTGAATTGCTTATTGATTGAATTGACTATTGATACTGATCGCAAGTGGAACCTGGTTGAACATTGGTTGGAGATTGATATTGATACCTGTACAGGATGGTGGGCCGACGGGCTTTCCTTTAAACATTGATTATTGATTATTGAAGGGAGACATAAGGAGTTTATTGATATGCCGACGGGCGAAAAGAGTGACGACTCTTATTGATTGAACCAATGTATTATCTACAACAGCAATATGGATTCTACAACAGCAACATAGCCAGTAGATTGTACTTGTTCAGTATATAGTATTGAATTGCATGTTTACTGTATTGATTTACGGATCTATTTCTTTATTGATTTCTGCTTTATTGATTTGATCGGATTTACTGTATCGTATAGATTTCATTGATTTCATCGATTGATTATCGAGCATTGACTACTGAACATCGATACTACTGAACATTGATAGATATAGATACTGCATTGATAGCATGGACATCGTACTACTGCTTATAGAATTATTGATTTCTGCCTATAGATTCATTGTATTTCCGCCGTATCGCTTTTCTCTACTGATTCTATTGATTTGACCGTATTGATTTGATTGACGGACGATGATTGATTGAATTGATTTATCGAATTGCCTGCCGCTGCATTGACTGGTTTTATTGACTATTGATTTCCGCTGCATAGACTCATTGACCATTGACTGATTCGGATTGAATAGATTGACATGCATATTGATAGCATTGCCGTGCTTTGATTTCAGTTATAGGTATTAGATGACCTGCTGGGCTTTGTAAAGCTCATTATATGTGGTTGATATTTTCAGGTCAGGGCTCGGGAGCAGGAGATAGGAGTTGATTCAGATCGACAGGTTTTAGTTCTTTTGATCGATAGATGATTCTTTTGTACTCAGGACAGGATAGATTTCTCTACTTGCATTGATAGTGTAGTTCCTGAGTATTGTACATGTTGTTTTGAGATATGAATCGACTGTTATATTGATGTTTTAAATTTTATAGATGTTTGATAGATTTCTTACTGATGGTTTTAGATAACTCTGGTAAATTGTTTGGCTATTGATCGACATTCTTTCCAAGTTAGATCTCGGGGCATTACATGAAGACACCTCCAAAACTGCTCTTTACGCTCCAGCCGAATCCAACAGCTCCAACGACTGGTTTCTTGATTCCGGCGCCACGAGCCATCTCACTGCCGATCCATCCCAGATCACCTCTATGAAACCATACACTGGCAGCCAGCAAATTACCCTCGGCAACGGCAACCAAATCCCGATACACAACTCAGGTAAAGGCATCCTACCAACCCCGTCAGGTAATCTTCATCTTCAACATCTTCTTCATGTACCAAATTTATCGTTTAATCTCATTTCCATTCACCGGCTTACCAAGGACAATAACTGTATTGTCCAATTTTCGGCTAACGGTTTCAAAATTCAGGACTCGAAGACGGGTCGTTTACTTCTCACGGGTCGTTGTCTTGATGGTCTTTACCCTATACGCTCTACTTCTCGCAACTCTCAGTTAGCTCTCGTTTCTGCTCAAGAAGTTCCCAATCTCTGGCACAAACGGCTCGGCCACCCTGCTTCCACCGTCGTGCATCATTTACATAGATACATTCCCTCTCTTTGTAATAAAAACTATACCCATTGTAATTCTTGCAAGATAGCTAAAATTCACCGTTTACCGTTTGCTCGCTCAACTACTCGTTCCTTACAACCGTTAGATTTAGTTCACTCCGATTTATGGGGACCTTCCCCTACTACTTCTGCTCAAGGTTTTAAATATTACATCTCGTTTATCGATGATTCTTCTAAATTTTGCTGGGTTTATCCAATTCGAAATAAATCTGATGCTTTCTTTAAATTTACTGAATTCAACAATATGATTTGTCGTCAATATAATGCAAAGCTCAAAATCTTCCGCTCCGACGGAGGAGGAGAATTTGTCAACGGTAAGTTTCAAACATTGTTCCGGCAACTCGGCATCCAACACCAATACACCTGTGCTTACACACCATCTCAAAATGGGGTCGCAGAACGTAAACACAAACACATTATTGAAACTGTTCGCAGCTTGCTGGTCGAAGCCAATCTTCCGCACTCGCTTTGGGTTGAAGCTCTTCTTGCCTCAGTTTACCTAATCAATCGCTGTCCAAGCCGCTCTCTCAACAACATTAGCCCCTATCACATACTTCACAAGAAACCAGCCAAATATGACCACCTCAAGACTTTCGGCTGCTTATGTTATCCCTGGTTGAAGCCATATAGCTCCTCCAAACTCTCACCTCTCTCCACCCCATGCGTCTTCATCGGCTATGCCACCGCCCAAAAAGGATACCGCTGCCTTAATCCCACCACCGGACGTGTCTACGTCTCCCGCCATGTCATTTTTAACGAAGCTATCTATCCTTATCAGCTCAATGCACCTCAACCATCTCAGGACAAAACATCTAACACCACACCTCCACTTCTGCTTGTGCCAGCCCATACACAACACCATGCCATCAAGACTCACTCTACACCTGATAGCATTCATCCTGTTTCCTTCAACCAAGCCATTCCTCCTCACACCATCGACTCAGACACTACTTCCACGACCAACCACAATTCCAGCACTCCTCCTACACACCATATGATCACCCGATCCAAAACCGGCAACCTTAAACCCAAGAATATCTTCAATCTTGCCCATCGTGATTCCTCCCCTGTTACCGATCCCGTCTCTTACAACGAAGCAGCTTGCCAAGAACACTGGCGACGGGCAATGTCGGAGGAATTTCAAGCACTACAATCTCAAGGGACATGGGATCTTGTTCCCCCTTCCCCCGATCAAAATGTGCTTGGCTGCAAGTGGACCTTTCGTACCAAATACCTCGCCGACGGCACAGTGTCCAGGTACAAAGCTCGTCTCGTAGCCAAAGGGTTCAATCAAGAACACGGTCTTGATTACAATGAAACGTTCAGTCCTGTGGCCAAAATGCCCACGGTCCGAATTCTGCTCGTCATAGCTCTTCATCACCAATGGAAAATACATCAACTAGATGTATCGAACGCGTTCCTTCATGGTACTCTCACTCATACCGTGCACATGAAACAACCGCCTGGCTTCCTCGACGCAACATTTCCAAATCACGTTTGTCGCCTGAAAAAGGCCCTCTATGGACTCAAGCAATCTCCACGAGAATGGTTCGCTACGCTTTCTGGTCATCTGCTATCTCTCGGATTCAAGCTAAGTTCTTCTGATACATCTCTATTCATTTATCACATTAACAACACAATAATGTATTTTTTAGTTTACGTTGACGACATCATTCTTACAGGAAATTCCACGGCTGCGATCAACAATCTCATCACCAACCTTAGTAACAAATTCACAATGAAAGATCTTGGTACAATCTCGCAATTCCTAGGCATACAGGTTGTCCACACCTCCTACGGCCTGCACCTAAATCAGAGCCGGTTCGCACAGACCATTTTATCTCGAGCAGGTATGTCTAACTGCAACCCGGTATCTACCCCAGTTCAACTTAAATCGTCTACCGCAAATTCTAATTCACACGCTTTTTCCAATCCATCTCTCTATCGTCAACTCGCCGGTTCTCTTCAATACCTGACGCTCACGAGACCCGATCTGTCCTTTGCCGTCAATAAAGTGTGTCAACATATGCAAAATCCTACCATTGCCCACTTTGAAGCTCTAAAACGTCTTCTTCGGTTCCTTCAAGGCACTATTCATACCGGTCTACCACTATTCCGAGACAAACCAATCCTGCGGTCCTTTGCTGACTCCGACTGGGCCGGAGACGACACAGATAGAAAGTCTACTACGGGCTTCTGCAACTATCTCGGCTCATCTCTCATTTCCTGGACAGTCAAGAAACAAACCGCCGTAGCCCGCTCCTCGACCGAAGCCGAATATCGGGCACTCGCAGCTGCCGCAACGGAGGTTGTTTGGATACGCCGTCTACTCTGTGAACTAAACCACAGCCAGCCCACCGCTACCACTCTGTTTTGTGACAATACCTCTGCCATTGCACTCGCAAACAATCCAGTCTTCCACGCTCGGACCAAGCACATTGAGGTCGACTGTCACTACATTCGCAGCTGCATCAAAGATAAACTACTAGATGTTCATCACATATCAACCAAGGATCAAATCGCCGACTTACTCACTAAAGCATTGCCAGCTCCACGGTTCACATTACTCTCGGACAAGCTAGTGGCTTCTCCCGAAACACTAGCTTGAGGGGGGCTATTAGGCATATAAATTGCATCTTGAGTCCGTTAAGCAAGATCCACGTGGACTGCTCCTATTGGTCCTTGTACTCATTTCTCCTTTATAAATACATATGTACAAACTGCGTTACTAAGTGAAATATACATCTTTACCTTTATTATTTCTCTCTCTTCTTGTTTCCTGTTCTGAGCTTCATCGTCTCCAAGAAGATTTCACTTATAAACGCGACCGTAGGCTCCCTTGCCAATCTCATCTCCAAGTTTCTAATAACAACAACCATAGTAATAACAAGAAGCCTTCAAATAATCAGAATTCAACTAGACAGCTGGAAAACAAAAGCTCACATATTTGTCATAAAGGGTTTTCGATTTGTGGAATTGAGCGGTTGTGGGGCTCCGAGACATGTCCCGAACAGCTTGTTTGCCCCAGGAAACCTGGAATTATAATGCTTCCAGCCTTAGCGCAGCACCAGAATAAATATAACTGGAAGCAAAGCACATTTCAGTTAAGCAAAAGAGGCATCCAGATAAGAAAATATATGGAATATGGTATTTTCTTCTTCAATCGCCGGAGAAGAGGAGGACTGGAACCTCAGTCGATCGGACTGCCAAGGACAATAAATTAGGGTGCGAAGCAAGCTGTGCCGGCGACGATGATTCTAGGAAGCGAAAGTGTAATGAAAGCGTTCGAGCTCCATTTTCCACCAAAATAGCGAGACAAGTCGGGTGGCAAGAGAAGCGCTTGAAATTATTCCGTGAGGTGGTCGTGGTGGCAAGAAAAGCGCTTGTAATTATTCTAGTTCGAAGGATTGACGAGATTTGGCCGAAGAATCGCGCGAAAGGGAGAAAGTTTCCTTCAGAACTTGCGAGCTCCCGTCCATCCTTCCCATGAAAATGTCGCAACTTTCGATCTGACAGGCAAAGGGAAAGTGGTCGAAGGAGAGAAGTCGAACGAGAACGAAGGAGTCGAAGAAGCCACTCGTGCAATCTTACACCTCTTGCGAAGCAATGAAGCACTCGACTATATATTATTTATTATAGCTCTATTGTACAATCAGCCCCCAAAAACCACTGTTCTAATACTAAACCCAATATGACCCATAGATAGAACATGTCGTGTCATGTTGACTTGTGACAGATTGAGCCCAAAATTAAAGTTTTGAAAGATACAACAAAACTTCTAATTAACTTCCATTGAGAAAAAATAATATCTTTTATAAATTTATATTCTTTTCATCCATCATCAAAATATATTTACAATAAAATCTATAGACACTATAATATATGGCTACATATAATAATAGAATAATTAAATAAATAGCCATGGCTATACATAATCATAAAATATCAAAATAAACACAGATAAATTAGAACCTGAAACTACAACTACTCAACCAACTCTAACTCTTTTCCCTTTCTTCAAACTAAAATAGAATGTATAATAGCTCAGCAGGTCATAATAATTATAGTTATCAGAAATCAAAATAATAAAGGAAAATTAAATAAATATTGCTCCATATATCAGAATAGAAAATAACTAATTCCTCTCAGGCTGTTATATCTCCCATTAGAAATAGATATTATAATTTATTCCCTTATGAATCTTTGTGCTAACATATAAAAAATTATGCCGGTATGACTCCTAATGCTTAGCACATATCAGATATAAAGAAATTCATGTAGTTATGACTATGTGTGCATTCAGCACCATAACTTCCAGCATATATCAAATCTCCTCAAAATCACATATTTTAAATAAGTAAGTGTGTGTGTGTGTGTATTATAGTAAAATAAATATAAATAAACCATTTTTAGAATTTCATAAAACACTTTATTGGTCGCTAATAAAATTAACTATTGAGCAGAATTACACTATTCTATAATGTCAATAAATTACAAGTCATTATTCATAGCATTATTTTGAGGCTTTAATTATACTACAATACTATTTTTAGACGTCAAAATTATTTTCTAGTTAAATAAAATAATACACAGTTCAAACTATAAGTATATATTTTTTAGAAAAATACTGAAATATCTAGAACGACTAGCTCTATAATACATAGAAAGTTATGTAGTGAAAGTTTGGGGTACAAAGTTAGAGTTATTTTTATATAAAATTAGAAATTAAGTCAAAAATCTTTTTTTTTTTTTAATTGAGTTAGGCAAAATATAACCTACCTCAATCAAAAAAAAATTTTTTTGAGGTGGATAAAAATAGAAAATGGATAAGAGTTACCAAAAATTAAACTTTCTCTCATTAGAATCTCTCCCTCTCTCTATCCTGTTCAAAGGGGGGGGGGGGGTATAAATTTTTGTTAAAATGAATATAAATGGAATATAATATTTTTATAAAAATTTGACCTAGTGTCACAACAATCTATCGTGTAACGACGTTATGCCCTAATGTACAACGCTGTAGTGCTCTACCATATAGCACTTGAGTCCACTGCTACACTGTTAATTCATTTTCTAAAAGTATACTAGAGAGCTCAATGTTGTAGCACTGTGGCAATGGGTAGACAGTGCTACAACATTGATTATTTTAAACTTCTATAATTTTAACTATATAGTTGATTATTTCAAGAGAGTCAAGCTGTGAAGACCCAACATGGCATAACCCTTATATCGAATGAGTCATGTCATATGAGATACATGATTGTTTTGATTAAAAAAAAATATTTAAGTATATATAGTTTTGAAAAATATTTAATTATCTTTGGGAAGATTAAATTTTGAATTTTAGTTTTGAAATCTAACACAATATTAGGAACGATATATCATCCCAAGCGGGAGGATCTCATTCACTAATTGGTTCAAATTTCAAAATCAAAATTTAAAATCAAATCCAAAGATCATTAATTTCATAATCAAATCCACGATAAAAATTAGTATACCTTTCCAGAGAAAGGAGATATCAATCATTATCGATCGTTTAAAGATGACGATAATGATCGTTGTATTTTAAATTTTCCAAAAATAATTAATTAGAGATTTTGAAAGATTTTGAATTTGAAAATTAGATCTGGGTTACTAAATCTCCTACGAGCGCAAGCCCTCGTAGTTAATTACATCGTAGGAAATCAAAATTTCCTACGAAAACTCTCGATTAAAATAGCGGTATAAATTTTATTTAAGAATTTCAAAGATCGATATCAAAGGAGGAAAAGGGTAGGAATTTTCAATCGGGATTGGATCGACGTTGAACAATTATTTCTGGAGTCAAAGGAAGAAGAATAGGGAGTGTTTTGGGATTCTGAAATAATTCGGAAAACACTCCAACTAGTTCTAAGCGTTAGGCTTGTATTTGATTGAAAGTGATGTTTGGTTTAAGTGATCAATTTTATTAGAAATTTGGGATTCAATTCCCGAAAATTGAGGTCTTATGGCCCGAGCCAGCCTCAGAACCTAAGTCTAAATTGGGCACTTAAAAGTGCCCCGAACCTAGCTAGTGCAATGCAATTCTGGTCTTACCCCGGCCTGGATTGGGGAGCCAGCTAAACCACCTAAACGATTTTAAAATATGAATCCGGTCTTTTTATGTAGAGTGGTCGGGACGTTATTTAAGAAAGGTATTTGAGAACGGGACCGACATCTAGAGCAGATCCTAAATGGTCCCTTAAACTTATGTTGGGTTTGATGTCTAAGCAATGCAATTAAATATTAGACTCTTTTAAATTTGTTGCTAATGCGATGCATGCTAATTGACTCGATTGAATGCAGAATTTGTATGTAGCAGTTTAAAAATTTTGGCTTAGAAAATAGATTTTTCCCTAGAGATTGCATAACATCCCCTTGACAGAACGGCACCCTCATAGGCCAGGTGGTCTGACAGAACCCGCAGGCGGGGAGATGCCTAACAAGGTTGAGAAAGTATAATATGAATGCATGAAAAACCCTCGGCGAGTCCGAGCTTACTTCTTAAGACCGTTTAGAGTTTCTATCTTATCTTAAAAATTTTATTTAATCAAAGTAGAAGAATTTTTTGACAGACCCCTAAGAACCTAAATTCGAATTCCAGGCTAAATCAAACACGGCATGCAAATAAAAAGACTAGAAAAATAGGAGTTCTAATGTGCAATCAATTAAATAAATCAATTAAATATATCAAATTGAATGTCCATATGGCAAGTGCCACTCATTATTACATCTCAGAAATTACAAGAAATTAAAGTGGCCAGGCACCACTAACTACAACCCGGATTTCTAATCCTAAATCAAATGATTTTGAGACTTGGGATTCTTCTCGTTGTCCAATCCTTCATCTTCTCACGAACATCTCGATTCGTCGGTTCAGGATATCCAAATGGAAAGAAACTCCCCCTTGATCGGGGTGTTATCTTTCCTCTTTGGATATTTGCAAAGTATCCTAATTTGAATTCCAAATGGAAGAAGACTCTCCCCTTTAGGGATGTCTTTACCTCTTTGGAGTTCAAATTGGATATTTATATCCCAATCTCAAATCATTTTAAATAAATACAACCTTAACTGAATTAAATTTACATTGAGGGAAATAAGAAAATCTAGACTCGATCCTGCAAGGTTATCCTAATAATCAACAGTTGTATATATTCCCAAGCAGTTATAATATGAAAAATTGAAATGCATATTTTAGCCACACTTGGCCATGCTCTTTTTATTTAAAGGGGGTCTTAAGCGCGGCAGGTACCTGTGCAAAGAGTATATATATTTTTTATTAACTGCCCCCTTTAATTTTTAGCTCCTTGTATGAGCATGGCCACCTGCATAAAATTGCACAAGTATAATTCGCTCCTAACCTAGGGGTAAATCTATCGTATAAACAATCACAGAATGCAGGAAGTAAGTAAATAAACACATCAATTCTACACTAGCAAACAGCATGCAGTAAAAACTCAAAAACTCGGTACACAATTGCAGAAAATAAAACACCGGCCTATCCTAAAACTAGAGTCAGTGATCCTAGCAAACCATCTAAAGTGTGTGAGGTAGGTCGTGTGGTTTTGATGTATCCTAATTACGATTATCAGTTAAAATTGTCTAAGGTTCGATTGGTTGGAAGGTTTAAGGGATTTAAATTTGAATTCAAATATTAATGGCTTAAGGTTAATTTTAAGACTTACTTAATTATTCGTTGGATATCACCTTTGTTTCACACCGAGGCCGTGAAGTTTATTTCACCTTCCTTGGGGCTAAGTTAATAGCCTCGTAGGCCTGGGTTACCTAGTGGTATCCGGTATAGTTAAATATTTTAGGTTGATTAAGGCTTAAGAATTAATGAGTTTTATTAGAAATGTTTGGTTGCTAATTTTCAAAGTTTATTAATTTAAGTTTGCCATTAATTGATTCGTGGCATTGTGCCACCAGGCTCGAGGAACCAGCCTCCTTAGGACACTTAGCCCCGCAGCCCGGAGTAGTCCAGCCGATAAACCAAATTAATGTGATTAAATTAGAGGTTTTAAAAGGTTAGATAATTAATAATTAATCTATTATTAAGGCTTAACATCCCTTGGAATCCATTCGTGGCGTTGTGCCACCAGGCTCGAGGAACCAGCCTCCTTAGGACACTTAGCCCCGCAGCCCGGAGTAGTCCAGCCAATAAACTTCATCTTTAGGATGGTTGTTATGTTTTAAGAAGTTTGTTGAATGTTTTAAACATTAAGATAATATTTTCTGGAATTTTAGAATAATTTGAATTTTATGAATTTTTTAATATTTTAATCATTTAATTAAGGGGTTGAAAATTGACTTTTGATTAAGCTCAAATTCTGAAATGTTTGTATTTTATTAAAATACTAGACCTTACTACGATCAGTTAGAAGGTAAGTACGTTGAAATCGGATTTTTCTGCATTTTATTACAAAGGTTTGAAGTTTTGAACTAGATTTGACTTAGAGTTGATCGTTTTGTTGACTTTTTGAAATATTACAGATTTCTAGAATTTAATATTTTTAATAAATATTAGACCTTATTAGGAGTTGAATGCAAGTGAGTTTGTTCAATTTTGATTTTTCTGGAATTAGTTATGAAGGTTTGAAATCTGAGGTAATTATTGAATTTTTGAAATTACTTAATTAGAGGGCATTTTTGTGATTTTTCTCCAAATGAAGCCCAAACTCCTTGAAATCAACTCCAAAGGTCAGAAATGACCTAAGGTGAGATTCCCAAGTGTTTGGGAAATTTTTGAATTTTTAATAATTATTAACTAATTATATTAATTAAATATTGATTTTTACTTAAAATTTGATTAAGGTTTAAATTGCTGTTAAATAATTTTGATTTTAATTTTCATTGGTTAAGGGTTTAATGCTGGTCAGTTAGAGGTCTTAATCATATTTTTTGGGTTTAAAATGAATTTATTACATTTTCTGGAAGGTTTAGAGGCTTAATTAAGGCTTAAACTTAGGAAAATTAATTAGGAATCTTAATGACTTCTAAATTTAGTGAAACTTTTTCCTAAAGCTGAGAAAGTCACTAAGTTTAAGTGTTCAAAGTTTCAAGTTCAAATAAGGTATATCCTAATTGCAATGCATTATCTAAGTTGTCTATTCAAAGCCCTTAATTATTGTCCTTAATGACACTAAGTTTAAATAGGTTCAAATCAAAGTTTTAACTAACCCTTAGGCAACATACAAGAGAAAATGCATAACAACACAATCAAGTCCTTAAAACTAGGAGTGCCTAGGCTAAGTGATGTGTGCACAACTTAAGCATGAAAATCAATTAAAGCTTAATTAAGTAAAGGATTAATCAATGAATAATTATCAAATTAATTATTCATTGATTAATCAAGATTCCCCAATAATTTCTATTCAATCATTCAACCTATGTTTAAAATTTCAATGGCCCCCTCAATGTTCAAGGATTTAAATAAATATAATTTTAAAATAGTTTTAAAATATATATTTATATATAGAAATCTATACATAAAGATATAAGTTTTGAAATAGAATAATCTAAAAATATTATTAAAATAAATTTTTAAGTGCTTGAGAGGTCCTCTGATATTTTTGTTATTTGAAAATAAACTTTAAATTTTAATATAATATTTGATTAAATAAATAAAAAAAGAAAATAAATAATCAAATATTTAAAAATTAATTAATATTTATAAATAATTCTCAAATTGAATTGGATTAGTTCTTAAATGTTTCTGAAATTTCATATTATTTAAAATAATTTTACTTAACATTTGAAAAATATTTTAAATGCTAATTAGAATGTATAGATATTTTAATTAAATAATTAAAATCATACAAAATATATTAGATATTCTAAAATAAACTTGATTATCTTTTTATTTTTTTTTTAGAATATCGAAACTATATTTTCTGAAATATTAAATTATTTAAATAAATTTGAATTTGAGGTTTTCAAAACTATTTGAATTTAAATTAAACTAAATGTTAATTAAAAAAGGAACTTAACATTTCAATATTTCAAATAATTTTACAATATATCAAATATTTTCAATCTATTTTAATTTTAAATTAAAGAGGTTTAAAAACTGAGCAAATTGATATAAAAAAATAATTTTTTTGATGTAAAATTATTTTTTTATGATTTATTAAAGTTTCTGGAGATTAATCAGTTTAAAAGAATTAATTAATGCTATTTAATTAACAGATGGCGGCGGAATGCACACGTGGCGGCATGCGGTTGGTTCAAGCAAACAGCGGACGGTGGCTGGCCAATCATTGGCTTGACTGCGGAAAGCCACGTGGCGTGCAGGGAGTCGATGAATCAAATTCGTGGCAGCCCCACGCGTCATTCACTTAAACCAGTCAGCAGTGGATGTCCTCCGTTCGATCATCCGCGGGATCCATCCAACGACAGAGATCACGTCCGCAGTTTGATCTCAGCCAAGAGAAATCAAATGGCGGACGAAGGATCCCGCGGTTTAAAACCGACGGCCATGATCGAGCCGAACGGAAGTTTGATCAATCAAATGGGATGCGGGGCTCAGCAATCCACGGAACGGCTCGATCTGAACCGTTGATCGAGCGATCAACGGTCCAGGAGCTGTTCGCCTGAGTCAAACCAAGAAAACGCCCCAGAAAGCATTTTATGGATCGTTCGCTCGATATGGTTGATTAAATACGATGAAATTTTAGACTTAGATTGAAAATACGAACAGAAATCTTGGGGATACACTCAAAATATTAAATACGCGTTTAACAAAATGCTATTTTAACCTATGTGTCCTAGGCTAGGTTTAGAGTTTCACCTCGATTTAATGGACGGTTTGAACCGTTTTTGGATTCTCTGAATTTGTAGACTGTCCACGTTTATGTTCCTAGTTGACTCCAAGCTCCGACACGCCACGAATCGTCTGGAATGAGCCTTAGATTGATTTGAGGTTGGCTCGCCGGAAGATCGCCGGAGAAGGCTTTGATCGCCGGAGTTTGAATGGGGAGATGTTGAGGAAACTCTGGGGAGCCCAATGGAACAAAGATTCAAACTAGAGGAGCTCTGGACAGGTGAGAGAATGCTAGGATTTGAATGATGCTTCATTAGGGCATTTCTCCCTATTCAAACATCCCCCAGCCAAATGAATGGCTGGGATTGACTCACCCTGCCTTCAGATGATGCCAGGTGTCTCTGGGATAGCTAGAAAGCTGACCCAAAGGCTGGACAAGCCTTGATTCTATTGGGCGGCTTTTGGGTGAGTGGGGGGGACCATTGCCTCTTAAGGCTAAACCCAGGGTTGGGCTTGGTTAGGGAGCCTATTAGAGAGCTTTAGGTGATAAAAGGATCGGCTAGAGCAGCTCAAATCAAGGGAAAGGGGATTGAAGGCTGATTATGGCCATTTGGGAGGATTTGAGGGCTTGGTTTGACTTTGTTGACCAGTCAACGGGTCAAGGGAGGCTGAGGTGGCATAGGAGGCAACCTAGGGTGCTGGTGGAGTGAACTTAATTCAAAGAGGATTGGAAGGGATGTAAAATTGCTCAAAGGAATAAGCCTCCTAAGGCTCTAAAAGGGTTTGTTGACCATGTTGACTGGTCAACATCCAAGTAGACTGCTGATGTGGCAGCCTATAGGTCCTAGGGGTTGAGTAGGTTGGATCATAAACAAAGCCAAGGGAAGGGTTTGAAGTTTGAGTTGATTTGGAGCTTGGAATAGGTTTGACCCAACTTTAGAGTTGACTTGGTCAACTCTATATGGGTTTGGTATGCCCACATCCCAAAGCATGGTTAGACTACATTAGGAGTTGATTTTGGAGCTATAAAATGGATTCAATGGGTTGAATGAGTTAAAATAACCCTTTAAAGCCTTAAGGGAATTTTGAGTCAACCTAGGTTGACTGGGTCAACTAGGTTGACTCAAGGGGTGGGTCCAGGTTGGACAGGTTTAAAACGATATTTGGAGTCTGGTAGAGGTGTTTTCAAGGATTGAATTGGTTATTTGAGTCAAAAGGGCTTAATGGGCCCTTAATGGGCCCTTAGGCCAAAATTGGTTGACTTGGTCAACCGACTGGATTCAGGATCTAGAAATGGGTTCAACAGATTTCAAATGATGTTTCAAGACCAATGGAAGTGGTTTCATGGCCTAGAGAGGTCATTTGGGTCAAAACACCTATTTGGACCCTTAAAGGGTCCCTTAGGTCAACTAGGTTGACTTGGTCAACCAGGTTGACCCAAAGCTTGGAAATGGGTCCAACAAGTTTGGTTTGATATTTGAAACTTGCTGGAGGTGGTTGCGTTCAATTCGGAGTTCATTTGGTTCGAAATCACCATTTGAGCCCCATAGGAGTATTTTGGTCATTTTGACCCCTGGTCAACTGGGGGTCAAAGTGGGTCAACCAAAATGCAGTTTACTATTCAGTGAGTCATAATTAAGGATCTGGAAGTAATTAGAGGCTTTGGAGAGGGCTCTAAGGTCAAAATCCACTGGATGGCAGATCCAGTGGCATAGGCCGTAAATATTTGAAGGTTTTGCAGCCTATGGATTTTGATTAAGTTTCTGGGGTTAGAGACCTCAGAATGGGCTCAAATTTGGAGGGTTACCTCCAGAGACATGTCCCATCAATATTCAACTGACAGACTCTGAATCGGAGGTCAATTGATTGATTTTGAAGTATTTAAAAATTTGCTGAAAAAGGCTTTTAGGACTTGGCCTTTTAGCATTGGATTTGGGTCTGGATTTTGGATTTGATCTGAATTTTGAGTTTGATAGATTAAGTTTAAATTATCCAAATCATTTATAGTCATTTAGGGAATTATAAATGATTAGATGGGTTTAAAGCTAGATCAAAGGTAAGATCTAAGATCAAACTGGAGATTAAGATCTGAATGGGTTTAAAGTCTGGATTTGATTGAAGTTTGAATTGAACTAAGGTCTAGGCATCTCCTAGGGTCTAAGAAGATCATAGGGTTTGAATCTAGGAGAATCTTAGGGTCTAGAATAGATCCTAATATCTAGACTGGTCTGGAAGAATCCTAGGGTCTAGAGTAGATCCTAGGGTCTGGAGTCTAGAAGGGTCATAGGATCTAGAATGGATCCTAAGGTCTGGATTTTGGAGAATCCTAGGTTTTTAGATTGATATGGAGTCTGGATAGGTCCTTAGTGACCTCATACAAAAATGAGGTCAACAAATGGACCCCCAATATGTGTAATAGAATGAAATTCTATTGCACATATTGGCGTTGACCGAAAAAGGTCAAGTCTGGAGTTTTGATTCTAAGGGAAGGAAAATCCATCCCTGAAGAATCAGAGTTTGATCTGGAACTAGGGTAGTGCCATAAAAGGCGTACTCTATCATTAGCGAGTCGAATCTTAAGGAGAGAAAATTAAAGATCTAGTGGGAAGGAAGCATTGCTTCCCATGACAGATCAGATCTGGATTGATCATATGTAAAGGAAACTTGCTTTACATAGGGGATCAGGTTTGAAAGATCGTACATAGAGGAACTTGCTCCATATAAGATCGGGATCTGGAATGATCATTGGTAGAGGAAACTTGCTCTACGGATGATCGGGTCAGGATTGATCATATGTAAAGGAAACATGCTTTACATAAGAGATCAGATTTGAAAAATCGTATATAGAGGAAACTTGCTCTATATAAGATCGGGATCAAGATGATCATGAGTAGAGGAAACTTGCTCTACGGATGATCGGGTCTGGATTGATCATATGTAAAGGAAACTTGCTTTACATAAGTGATCAGGTTTGAAAGATCGTATATAGAGGAAACTTGCTCTATATAAGATCAAGATTAAGATGATCATGAGTAGAGGAAACTTGCTCTACGGATTATCGGGTCTGGATTGATCATATGTAAAGGAAACTTGCTTTACATAAGTGATCAGGTTTGAAAGATCGTATATAGAGGAAACTTGCTCTATATAAGATCAAGATTAAGATGATCATGAGTAGAGGAAACTTGCTCTACGGATGATCGGGTCTGGATTGATCATATGTAAAGGAAACTTGCTTTACATAAGTGATCAGGTTTGAAAGATCGTATATAGAGGAAACTTGCTCTATATAAGATCAAGATTAAGATGATCATGAGTAGAGGAAACTTGCTCTACGGATGATCGGGTCTGGATTGATCATATGTAAAGGAAACTTATTTTACATAAGTGATCAGGTTTGAAAGATCGTATATAGAGGAAACTTGCTCTATATAAGATCAAGATTAAGATGATCATGAGTAGAGAAAACTTGCTCTACGGATGATCGGGTCTGGATTGATCATATGTAAAGGAAACTTGCTTTACATAAGTGATCAGGTTTGAAAGATCGTATATAGAGGAAACTTGCTCTATATAAGATCAAGATTAAGATGATCATGAGTAGAGGAAACTTGCTCTACGGATGATCGGGTCAGGATTGATCATATGTAAAGGAAACATGCTTTACATAAGAGATCAGATTTGAAAAATCGTATATAGAGGAAACTTGCTCTATATAAGATCGGGATCAAGATGATCATGAGTAGAGGAAACTTGCTCTACGGATGATCGGGTCTGGATTGATCATATGTAAAGGAAACTTGCTTTACATAAGTGATCAGATTTGAAAGATCGTATATAGAGGAAACTTGCTCTATATAAGATTAAGATTAAGATGATCATGAGTAGAGGAAACTTGCTCTACGGATGATCGGGTCTGGATTAATCATATGTAAAGAAACTTGCTTTACATAAGTGATCAGGTTTGAAAGATCGTATATAGAGGAAACTTGCTCTATATAAGATCAAAATTAAAATTGAATTTTAGGGTGGTGCCACGAAAGGGCGTACCCCACCACTAAAAGGCTTGAAGTTAAGACAAGAAGACCTGAAGAATCATTTCTTAGCCTTAAAGAAAAAAGGTATTAAATTATAAAAAGATTTGTAGACAATTGAACAAAATTAATTGAAACTTGAATATTTTATTGATTGAAAATTCTAGCTACATCAAGCATAGTATTTCTTAAGGAAACGCCCATTTACAGGAAGCATTGGGTGATTTCCTTTACAATCCACTAGCTGATACGAGCCTCCTTCGTAGGCTGTTTCCACTACGAAGGGTCCTTCCCAAGTTGGTTCAAACTTTCCACCGAGTTTTCGGTGCGCTAAGATAGACCTCCGAAGAACCAAGACCAAGTCGCCTACTTGGAAGGTTCTAGGTCGCACTAACTTATCATGAGCTTGAATCATTCGGGCTTTGTACAACTCTAAGTTTTGCTGAGCCTGAAGACGACATCCTTCGAGGCTTTCAAGTTCTTCTAGACGGAGTTGTGCATTTTGTTCGTTTGTGATTTGATTCTGAACTGCAATTCTGAGTGAAGAGATTTGAATTTCAAGAGGGAGTACGGCCTCAGATCCATACACTAGTGCAAATGGTGTGGATTGGGTCGAGGTTCGATAAGTGGTCCTATAGGCCCACAAAGCCTCCACCAACCTCTCATCCCACTGTCGTTTATTATCATCGAGGGTCTTTTTGATGATTTGAACCAAAGTTTTATTGAAGGCTTCAGCCAATCCATTAGCCCGTGGGTAGTAGATTGTTGAATATCTCCAATCAATACCATGGCGATTCGCCAAATTGTTGATCTTTGTAGACTTGAAAGCGGACCCATTATCGGATATGATTCTACGTGGTACGCCGAATCTATATACGATATGGTCACGAAAGAATTTCATTACATGGTGTGATGTTACATTTCTTAGTGGGACTGCTTCTGCCCACTTTAAAAATTAGTCAGTCGCTGCTAAAATGAAGCGATGACCCTTCGAGGAGGGAGGGTCAATTGGCCCGATGATATCCGTGCCCCAACTTTCGAAGGGCCACGAGGCTATCGTGGGATGCAACACGTTAGGCGGCTGATGTAAAACCATACCATGTACTTGGCATTGATGACAACACTTTGCAATTTCCATGCAATCGTCAATCATCGTAGTATCCAAGTCTTTTGATCTTCATTTTCATCTTTGGACCCGATTGATGAGCACCGCACAGTCCAGTATGGACTTCGTTAACGATCTTCAGGGCCTCACATTTGTCTAAACAACGGAGCCACATCTGACCGAACGATCGTCGGTACAACGTATTGTTGACTAGTGCGTAGGATAGGGCACGTTTTTTAATTTGATGGGCAAGTGATCTCTCGTGAGGGAGCTTGCCTTCTTGAAGATATTCAATTATCGGTTGTCTCCAATCTGTTTCTTCATCGACCGCTGAAGAGGTAGAAAGGACTTGTAAAACTTGTTTATTGATGTACTCCAAATCTATAGGAGACAGGATTTGACGACCCTGCACCTCTATAGGGATGGAGTCTTCTTCTGGGCAGGCAAATTCCTTTGCAAGCTTTGCGAGGGCATCCGCCGAAGAATTGCTTCCACGAGGAATTCTATACATAGTTACAATCGGAATTTGCTCGAGCAAGTAACAGGTGTATTGATGGTACTTCAGGAGTTTATGATTCAAAACTTTATAGGTTCCTGCAATCTGGTTGATCACCAGTTGAGAATCACCAAAAATTTTAATCTCTTTAATCTCCATCAAAATTGTAAGTTCCAGGCCAGTTATCAGAGCTTCGTACTCAGCTTCATTATTCGTACAAGGTTCTGATAAGTGGTAGGAAAAGTACATCATTCCCTTATCTGGTGTTATGAATACCAGGCCGACTCCGGCTTCCCCGGGAATAGTAGATTCAGGTGTTTTGCCCCGTTGAGAGGACGCAGCACCATCAAAATACATTTCCCAGGTTTGAGTAGTGGCTTCCCCAAAACTCATGATTTGCTCATCAGGTAAATCATCGTTTAGAGGAGATTCTGCCGTCAATAGGTGTGCCGCAAGGAAGTCAGCGACGGCCTGCCCTTTCACAGCACGCAGGGGAATGAAAGTGATTTTAAATTGAAGCAATATCATAGACCAACGAGCCAAACGTCCTGACAACGTAGGCCTGGTCATAAGATATTGCAAGGGGTTAAAACTGGAAATTAGATTGATATGATGAGAAAGCATGTAATGTCTTAGTTTTTGGGCTGCAAAGACTAAGGCGAGACAGTGTTTCTCAATCGTTGGATACCGAATTTCAGTTGGTAAAAGTCTCTGACTTAGGTAATAGAGAGCATTCTCTTTCCCTTCGTCATTGACTTGAGCAAGGAGGGCTCCGAGAGATTCGTCAAGGGCCGCAGTGTAGAGTATTAGAGGTCTCCTCGGAATAGGGGCTGCCAAGACTGGTGGATTTGTCAGGTATTGTTTGATGTTTTCAAAAGCAGATTGACATTTCTCGTCCCAAATGAATTTGGCGTCCTTTTTAGCGAGGACCGAGAATGGTTGACATCTTCCGGAAAGATTAGAGATGAATCTTCTTATATACGCCAGCCTACCTTGAAGAGATCTTAGTTGAGTAAGACTCCTAGGAGGCGGCATATTTAAGATAGCTTCGATTTTAGCGGGATCAATTTCAATTCCACGGTGTCTTACTACGAAACCTAGAAATTTCCCTGACGCGACACCAAAGGCGCACTTCAAAGGATTCATCTTAAGGTCGTAGCGACGCAACCGCTCGAAGACGATTCTTAAGACATAAAGATGAGCCTCTTTAACTTTACTTTTGATAACTAAATCGTCGATGTAGCATTTGACTTGATTGTGGATTAAGTCGTCAAAAATTTGAGTCATAGCCCGCTGGTAGGTTGCACCGGCATTTTTAAGGCCAAATGGCATCACCTTATAACAAAAGATTTCTATAGGACTTCTGAATGCAGTCTTTCTCTCATCTTGTGGGGCCATCTTGATCTGATTATAACCAGACGAGCCGTCCATAAAGGAGAAAATAACATGCGCAGAGGCAATGTCCACCATTAGTTCGGGAATTGGCAAAGGAAATTCATCCTTAGGACATGCCTTATTCAGGTCTCTATAGTCAACACAGACCCGGATTTGACCATTTTTCTTTCGAACAGGCACAACGCTGGCTACCCAAGAAGGATATTGCTCCTCCCGGATAAATCCGGCTTCGGCCAATTTCTTAACTTCAGAAATGACTTGTTGTTCAATCTCCAGACGCATGCGTCGTGGAGCTTGTTTGACAGGAATGGCATCACACCGGATTCCGAGTTTATGAACTACTATATCGGCGGACAAACCCGGCATTTTGTCGTATGTCCAAGCGAAACAGTCCTTGAACTCGGATAGAAGTTGAATCAGATCCTTAGACTCGTCGTCACTCAATAAAGAACTTATGAATGTGGGGCGAGGGTCATCCTCTGTTCCAAGGTTAATTTCTTTAAGTTCATCAACTGTTGACTTAATCTCTTCTTCAAATTCAGGGGGTGCATCCCAAATTTGATCTTCATCTAAATTATCTAAGGTCTCCAAACAAAGTCTATCGAGCGAATCGACGACTTTAGCAGGGACACTTTTAGATTCAAGATGGATGGTTATCATCAAGCAATATTCGTCGTCGTCGAACGAACTAACGGAACCAAAGCCGATACCACTCGTCCAATTTTTATTGAATTTGGAATTCCAAATACCTTGGTGGTATCTAGCTTGACCCTTAGTCCATTGACTCTGAGCAAAACCTTTAGAGATAAGAGCTTTAACACCAAGAGGAAAGTAGCCAAAAGGTAATTCCATTAATTCATTGAAATCCGCCTCTTCAAAGATTACATCACCTTCATTCCTTGAAGAGGAAGTGCCAGGGAAGAACCTCTGGACTTTCTTTACTTTTCCATCTAAGTTAGGGGCATCCTTAGTTACTAACCCTGAGACTCTGTCAGCGGACAGTAGGGTTAAGGCTAAGGATTTAACTGCCCTATTAAGCTTCTCATAAATAGTCAATTCAGGCTCGTCACTTTGAGATTTAGATTTGTTACCCTCTTGGTCGCTATCTGAATCTAAAGTGAGATCAAACTTTGGAGGATGATTGATTTTTCTGTAGTCGAAAGCAATTCTAGCACCCCTCTTTCTTAGTTCTTCATCTGAACTTGTTTCAAGTTTGATGTACATTGGGGAATTTCTCTTTTCAATGGAAGGGCGACCTCGGCCGCGTGCCCTTTGAGCCATCCTTCCACCTCTTTGAGGTAGACTGATTGGAGGCCTAAAAACCACGCGCTCGACGTCGTCTTCACTATTAGAATCATCTCCTTTTTTATTCTTGACTTTTTCTTTTCTCAATTTTTGAATTGCTTTCGAACTCTGATTTTCTGCCTTTTCCTCCTTAACGTTGATCTCTACCTTAGATTTGGTAGTGGACCCTTTGGGAACATAGTACGCAACATCCTCATAGATCCCGATCTCGTGAATAGAGAATGGTTACAAATCACCCTTGATTTCAAACTCAATGCCATCTCGTTGGTACTTGATGCATTGATGCAGGGTGGAAGGAACCATCCTATACTCATGGATCCAAGGCCTACCTAGGAGCGCATTAAAGGACGTAGCCGAATCAATTATATAAAATTTCGCTTCAGTTTTCAACTCTCCTATCTCTAGAAGAAGTGTGATTGAACCTAAAGCCTTCTCACCTTTTTCATTGAACCCACGAAGCACTAATTTGTCGGTTGAGAGCTTGCTAGTATCAATTCTAAGGTATACGAGAGTCTTTATATTCATCACGTTGACCGATGCACCCGGATCAACAAGAACTCTTGATAATTTGAACTTTCCCACATTTATAGTGATGTAAAGTGGGCGATTATGGTCGGCAGTTCCAAGGAGTAGATCTTCATCGGAGAAGGTAACTCTTGGGATTTCTTTGAAGTACAAAGCTTCCTCCTCAAAAGTTGAAGCAAGTTGAGCTAAGCAAATCTCAGGGTCGAGAAGTACTTTAATTAAAGTCTCCCTCATCTCTTTTGAAAGGATGAGGGAATCGTAGATGCTCAACTTAGCAGGTAACTTCCTAAGGTAAGCTAAGACGTTGTAATCAACACTTGGAACATTGACATCAGGACCCGACGGATTTGAAGGAGAGTTTGATTGTTGAGTAGAGACTTGAATCGGATCAGTGGAAACAACTTGTTTTCCCTTTTCCTGTGGGGGAAGCCTAGGGGGTAAAACCTTGCCACCACGTAGTTGTACTTGCACGATTTCATCGGAAGGACAGTCTACGGGGAGGTCTACGCTCTCCTTAGGCGGTTGATTGTCATTTTCTGAATGGGAATCTGAATCGGAAAAGTCTATCACAACGGGACTCCCTTGGAAATTAATTTCAGGGGTATCACCATCTGATACGACATTAGATTCATCTCCCCCTTGAAGGGTCAAATCTGGAGAGCTGGGTTTTTGAACTTCTTGATTATCCCCAGCTGGCTCCGGGTTATTTTCAACAGAAGAATCATTTAAAACTTCATTCTCAACGCTAATCATCAAAATATTCGCAGAAGGATCTTTCTTTTTATTCAATTTTGGACCCTTTGCCTTTGATGGGGCAAAGTAAAAGTCAGATAACTTTAGTGGGGCTAGTGGTTTTGAGCCACCATCTACCACTTGTACAGATCTCTCATCAATAAATTTCCTCTCTACAAAAGGTTCACTCTTTTTATTTAATACAGTAGTTCCTACAACTACTGGAGAGGAAATCGTCCCAACATCCTCCTGCGATGCCTCCAGCTCAACCTCCCAGATCGGGCCCCGGGCTCTCGTCGGTAACTGTTGAGAAAGACGAAAAGATTGGTTAATCGACTTTTTAAATGCCCGGGATAGTGCTATATCCCAACCATCTTCAATGGACAAAGAAAGATTAGAAATTTTACCTGAAATGGATTTGATAGATCCCTGGTCCGGATTAATCAAGTACTCATTTGGAATTATGATGTTACCTTGACGGAAGTTTTTCTCGAGCCAGTCCTTAAAGACTATACAGTCTTCGATTGTGTGGCCCAACATGCGATGGTAGGGGCAAAAGGTCGGATCATCCTTTTTATTTGCCTCTTCCGGCTTTCTGGCCTCCGGCAATCGAAAATCTGGTTTCTTTAGAAGGCTCTTAAAAATTTTCTTCACCGACTCCCTTTTGAATGGATACAGACGAGCCAATCTCTCTTCAAAAGTGGGTCGGTAGTATTCTCTGGTAGGTTGAGAAGTTACCTGAAACGGTTGAGGTTTCTGAGTTTGTTGAACAACAGGGTTACTTGATTGAACATTGACCGGCTTCTTTCCCTTATCGACTGCTGAAACCGTTGCTGTCTTTTTCTCAAAGGACTTCAACGGTTTACTAACCTTTTTATCTTCAGTAGAATCCTTCAAGAATGGCATTTTGGGAGCCTCTTCTTGTAGATTACTAGCTTTGTTAAGAAGCTTTTCGAAGGTTTTAATTGTAAACCCCTTTAACAGAAAAGCAATAGGCCCGTGGATGTTCTTTAGAAGAATTTCCACTGCATATTGCTCTTGCAGTTGGGGTTCACATTTCATCGAGAGGTTTCGCCACCTCAAGATGTAGTCGACTAAAGACTCGCCTGGTTTTTGCTTTTCGATGACGAGATCACCAACGGTTACACGTTGTTGAGCTCCTGAGAATCTCTTTAAAAAGAGACCCTCGAGCTCTGTAAAGGTTTTTACTGAACCATTTGGTAGATCTGCGTACCACTCAAAAGCAATACCGGACAAACTACTCACAAACTGACGAAAGAGTAGAGCATCCGACCCTCCTGCATTGCAACAGCTTGCTCGGAAATGGGCCAGATGCTGTCTTGGGTTTTCTAAGCCGCTACAATTTTGGAAAGAAGGTGGCACAAAACCCTTAGGATAAGGAACCAAATCATATTCCTCGGGGTAGGGTCTACCCTTTGGAATAGATACAGTTCCTTGTGAATGGGCTAAGGCCTCCCTTACCTGGGTTTCGATCATCTGACGGATATCTTTTTCTGGTGGAGGGGCGACTTCTGGAATCTTGAAACTAGAATCAGCCTTCCTGCTGTGCTCGCCCGTTGTGAGCACCGTGGGCTGCAACTGCTCGGGTTTAGACTGTTGTGCCTGAAACATCTGATTCTGCATTTGTTCTACCTTTAGCATCATCTCTTCGACCTTTCTTTCCAGGCTCTTGATGTAATCATCTTTATCTCTCAGTTTAACAGAGATATCGGAAACTGAGTCAACTGCTGCTGATTCTTCTTCTTTATCAGAGCGGTGTTTAGAAGGCTCAGCATCTTTAGTTGATGCTCGAGTCTCGACCATGTGGACATCCGCTATTGGTTCTTCCTCAACTAACAGATCATCTTCATCCGGATTGAATTCATCAACAGCCTTCTTCTTAATAATATCTCTGATTTCTTGAACTACTTCCTCAACCGGCCTCCCATCTATTGCTTCAGCATAAATTGGCAGGTATCCATCGTAGTCCATCACTTGATCATACTCTTTCACATCTAGTTTATCAAAGATATTATTGATCTTAGCATCCTCTTCAGTGATTTCTTCACTAACCAGCTGGTCTAACATCTCTTGATCAGGATCTCGGGTCATCTCCTCCCCTCCGACTGTCCCGGGGTCGGTAGTCGCAAGGGTGAAATCCTCAATAGGGTGAGGGACATCTATCCTAGTTGGTGATGGAGGTGCTTGAACGACGGGAGCTCCAACTGGGAGTCGAGGGAGTTCAACTGGTATATAAATTTGAGGTTCTCTGAATTGAATTCCAATACATTTGCTGAACTTTCTTCTTGCACATGATTCTTCTGGTGACATGGGCCTCTTGCCCTTAACATCAACTGGTTTCAGCTCTTTAAAGACTTCTTTAGACCTTGCTATCACTGGGGCCAGCTTTGACAGTTTTGAAGGTGGGGTTGGTGGTCTGCCACTAAAAGAGCGACTCTGGCCAGACCCGGTTAATACTATCTCATCCGTCTTTGTAGACGGGAGGCGAGGCACCCAGTGGTATCCATCCACCAAGACTGAAGACACAGGCTGTTTGACAAATTTCTTGTTTTTCCTCACTGGTTGAGGAGTCAAGTTCTTGGCTTCAGACTTTTCTTCCTTCAGAACTTCTTTCTCAAGCTTGTGTGA
The DNA here is from genome assembly GCA_016618105.1 of Dendrobium huoshanense. Classification (NCBI taxonomy): domain Eukaryota; kingdom Viridiplantae; phylum Streptophyta; class Magnoliopsida; order Asparagales; family Orchidaceae; genus Dendrobium; species Dendrobium huoshanense. The sequence goes on from CM028358.1 coordinate 52,588,777, forward strand.
AATCACTCCCTTCAAGTGTTTCACATACTGTTCCTTAGTTTGCCCCACTTGAGCAGCACAAGTATGGATGATATTTCTAAGCATCCTAGTTTTCAGAACTTGCTTCTCCTTTGGGGTTCTCTTAACAGAATAGTCTACTGGGCTAGGCGGAGTGCTAGCTATCCGAGTAACTCTCTCCTCCCCTGCAGCAGCTGCGAGGGGGTGAAAACGACTCCCTTTAAGGAGTGGAGAAAAGGCAGGGATTGGCAGCTCCTCGGCAGCCTCAAGATCGACTTTAGACAAGGCCTTCAACTCGGCCACCTTCTTGGTCTGGTAATTTTCTTTCTTAACCTCCTGAGGTAGTTCTTCTTGGAATTCTTACTACCGTAAAGAGTCTCAGCGCTAGAAGATCCCCTCTCAAACACTGTCTTGGCTGCAGAGGCAGCTTCCAGTTTCTTTGCATCTTCAAGGAATTCTTTGGGCGCATTGGCAATATCTAGCGCTGACCACAGACTAGGAGGGGCATCGTTCCCGGCTCCTATGGCTAATTGAACTACAGGGGCATATTTCTCGCCCTCGACAGCAAGGTCAACCAAAGTGTTTCCATTCATCACCAGTCTAAGGGACTTAAATCCTATCCCAAACTGAATTGAGTTCTCGTAAACCAATTCTTCAATCAGTAAGTCACGATTCATTGAAAACAGCAGTTTGCCAGCCATTGCAGTTAATCTGATTTTCTAAGAATCGAGAAGGAGAAGATTTGAATTAGAAACATGAATTTAAATTTTGAAAATAGATTTATATTTTATCATATATATCGGGCCATAAGAGCTATGACCCGGTATAAAATGATAGAATATAGAGTTAGATTTTGATTGAAACAGAGTTTGAATTGTCGTTGTATATATTCAACTACAAAAAAATTTTGTAGGAAAATATATAACAATGATAATCTGAATTTGATTTGGATGGATTTGAAGAAGATGTTTGAATTTGGAAGTAATGGAATTTTATAAATTCGAAAATCCGGCAGCATTTCCCCTTATTTTTGGAACTCAATGTGATGAATTTTCATTCGACAAAAGTTTCACAAATAAACGTCGGGAAAATCACTAAAAAGGCCTAACTCTTTCAATCTTTAAAGGATGAAATGTTAATGGCAAACTTGTACCAGATAGAGTTTGAAGGTTTGTTGTATATGTTAACTACGATGATCGTCGTAGAAGAACATATAACAACAATAATCGATTTGAAATGATTTAGAGAGAGTTTTGAAAACTCAAAAATCCGGCAGCATCTCTCCTTATTTTGGGACTCGAGGTGTTGGATATTCATCCAACAAAAAGGTCCACATTAATTAGGGGAGATTTATTTGGAATTTACTTGACTCTTTCATTCTAGTTAGTGGACTAAGAATGAAATGTCACAGCTTAACTCTACCGATATAGTTGAATTTTAAAACGAACCCTAAAAGTGAATGTCATGCTTGATCGTATATATCGAATTGAAATTGTTACAACTCAATATACAACGATACAATCATAACGATTATCTAGGTGTTGGAAGGATTAAAACTCTACTAAAAGACTAGAATTTAGATTTTGAAAATTGAAGAAATTTTCTATAAGTTATATAACTTAGCATGCCACTAATAGCCTGAGCACGCTAGTTTCTAAAATTTATAGAAAGGTTTAGAGAGGGATAGACTTGACTCTTTCGCTCTACCAACCAAGTTGGAGGCAAAATGTCCAAGCCTAAATTAAAGGGAGGCTTCCTACACTCACCTCTCATTTCACATGTCTTAATTGAGTTGGCCAAACTCACCCAAGGGAGAAATGGGTTGAGAGACCAACAGAGAGAAAGATAGTTAAAACTATCGATTCAATAGAATTTATACCGCTATTAAAGATGGAGAGTGAGATTGTCCCCAGCGGAGTCGCCATTTTTGTTTTGATTAAAAAAAAATATTTAAGTATATATAGTTTTGAAAAATATTTAATTATCTTTGGGAAGATTAAATTTTGAATTTTAGTTTTGAAATCTAACACAATATTAGGAACGATATATCATCCCAAGCGGGAGGATCTCATTCACTAATTGGTTCAAATTTCAAAATCAAAATTTAAAATCAAATCCAAAGATCATTAATTTCATAATCAAATCCACGATAATAATTAGTATACCTTTCCAGAGAAAGGAGATATCAATCATTATCGATCGTTTAAAGATGACGATAATGATCGTTGTATTTTAAATTTTCCAAAAATAATTAATTAGAGATTTTGAAAGATTTTGAATTTGAAAATTAGATCTGGGTTACTAAATCTCCTACGAGCGCAAACCCTCGTAGTTAATTACATCGTATGAAATCGAAATTTCCTACGAAAACTCTCGATTAAAATAGCGGTATAAATTTTATTTAAGAATTTCAAAGATCGATATCAAAGGAGGAAAAGGGTAGGAATTTTCAATCGGGATTGGATCGACGTTGAACAGTTATTTCTGGAGTCAAAGGAAGAAGAATAGGGAGTGTTTTGGGATTCTGAAATAATTCGGAAAACACTCCAACTAGTTCTAAGCGTTAGGCTTGTATTTGATTGAAAGTGATGTTTGGTTTAAGTGATCAATTTTATTAGAAATTTGTGATTCAATTCCCGAAAATTGAGGTCTTATGGCCCGAGCCAGCCTCAGAACCTAAGTCTAAATTGGGCACTTAAAAGTGCCCCGAACCTAGCTAGTGCAATGCAATTCTGGTCTTACCCCGGCCTGGATTGGGGAGCCAGCTAAACCACCTAAACGATTTTAAAATATGAATCCGGTCTTTTTATGTAGAGTGGTCGGGACGTTATTTAAGAAAGGTATTTGAGAACGGGACCGACATCTAGAGCAGATCCTAAATGGTCCCTTAAACTTATGTTGGGTTTGATGTCTAAGCAATGCAATTAAATATTAGACTCTTTTAAATTTGTTGCTAATGCGATGCATGCTAATTGAATCGATTGAATGCAGAATTTGTATGTAGCAGTTTAAAAATTTTGGCTTAGAAAATAGATTTTTCCCTAGAGATTGCATAACATCCCCTTGACAGAACGGCACCCTCATAGGCCAGGTGGTCTGACAGAACCCGCAGGCGGGGAGATGCCTAACAAGGTTGAGAAAGTATAATATGAATGCATGAAAAACCCTCGGCGAGTCCGAGCTTACTTCTTAAGACCGTTTAGAGTTTCTATCTTATCTTAAAAATTTTATTTAATCAAAGTAGAAGAATTTTTTGACAGACCCCTAAGAACCTAAATTCGAATTCCAGGCTAAATCAAACACGGCATGCAAATAAAAAGACTAGAAAAATAGGAGTTCTAATGTGCAATCAATTAAATAAATCAATTAAATATATCAAATTGAATGTCCATATGGCAAGTGTCACTCATTATTACATCTCAGAAATTACAAGAAATTAAAGTGGCCAGGCACCACTGACTACAACCCGGATTTCTAATCCTAAATCAAATGATTTTGAGACGTGGGATTCTTCTCGTTGTCCAATCCTTCATCTTCTCACGAACATCTCGATTCGTCGGTTCAGGATATCCAAATGGAAAGAAACTCCCCCTTGATCGGGGTGTTATCTTTCCTCTTTGGATATTTGCAAAGTATCCTAATTTGAATTCCAAATGGAAGAAGACTCTCCCCTTTAGGGATGTCTTTACCTCTTTGGAGTTCAAATTGGATATTTATATCCCAATCTCAAATCATTTTAAATAAATACAACCTTAACTGAATTAAATTTACATTGAGGGAAATAAGAAAATCTAGACTCGATCCTGCAAGGTTATCCTAATAATCAACAGTTGTATATATTCCCAAGCAGTTATAATATGAAAAATTGAAATGCATATTTTAGCCACACTTGGCCATGCTCTTTTTATTTAAAGGGGTCTTAAGCGCGGCAGGTACCTGTGCAAAGAGTATATATATTTTTTATTAACTGCCCCCTTTAATTTTTAGCTCCTTGTATGAGCATGGCCACCTGCATAAAATTGCACAAGTATAATTCGCTCCTAACCTAGGGGTAAATCTATCGTATAAACAATCACAGAATGCAGGAAGTAAGTAAATAAACACATCAATTCTACACTAGCAAACAGCATGCAGTAAAAACTCAAAAACTCGGTACACAATTGCAGAAAATAAAACACCGGCCTATCCTAAAACTAGAGTCAGTGATCCTAGCAAACCATCTAAAGTGTGTGAGGTAGGTCGTGTGGTTTTGATGTATCCTAATTACGATTATCAGTTAAAATTGTCTAAGGTTCGATTGGTTGGAAGGTTTAAGGGATTTAAATTTGAATTCAAATATTAATGGCTTAAGGTTAATTTTAAGACTTACTTAATTATTCGTTGGATATCACCTTTGTTTCACACCGAGGCCGTGAAGTTTATTTCACCTTCCTTGGGGCTAAGTTAATAGCCTCGTAGGCCTGGGTTACCTAGTGGTATCCAGTATAGTTAAATATTTTAGGTTGATTAAGGCTTAAGAATTAATGAGTTTTATTAGAAATGTTTGGTTGCTAATTTTCAAAGTTTATTAATTTAAGTTTGCCATTAATTGATTCGTGGCATTGTGCCACCAGGCTCGAGGAACCAGCCTCCTTAGGACACTTAGCCCCGCAGCCCGGAGTAGTCCAGCCGATAAACCAAATTAATGTGATTAAATTAGAGGTTTTAAAAGGTTAGATAATTAATAATTAATCTATTCTTAAGGCTTAACATCCCTTGGAATCCATTCGTGGCGTTGTGCCACCAGGCTCGAGGAACCAGCCTCCTTAGGACACTTAGCCCCGCAGCCCGGAGTAGTCCAGCCAATAAACTTCATCTTTAGGATGGTTGTTATGTTTTAAGAAGTTTGTTGAATGTTTTAAACATTAAGATAATATTTTCTGGAATTTTAGAATAATTTGAATTTTATGAATTTTTTAATATTTTAATCATTTAATTAAGGGGTTGAAAATTGACTTTTGATTAAGCTCAAATTCTGGAATGTTTCTATTTTATTAAAATACTAGACCTTACTACGATCAGTTAGAAGGTAAGTACGTTGAAATCGGATTTTTCTGCATTTTATTACAAAGGTTTGAAGTTTTGAACTAGATTTGACTTAGAGTTGATCGTTTTGTTGACTTTTTGAAATATTACAGATTTCTAGAATTTAATATTTTTAATAAATATTAGACCTTATTAGGAGTTGAATGTAAGTGAGTTTGTTCAATTTTGATTTTTCTGGAATTAGTTATGAAGGTTTGAAATCTGAGGTAATTATTGAATTTTTGAAATTACTTAATTAGAGGGCATTTTTGTGATTTTTCTCCAAATGAAGCCCAAACTCTTTGAAATCAACTCCAAAGGTCAGAAATGACCTAAGGTGAGATTCCCAAGTGTTTGGGAAATTTTTGGAATTTTTAATAATTATTAACTAATTATATTAATTAAATATTGATTTTTACTTAAAATTTGATTAAGGTTTAAATTGCTGTTAAATAATTTTGATTTTAATTTTCATTGGTTAAGGGTTTAATGCTGGTCAGTTAGAGGTCTTAATCATATTTTTTGGGTTTAAAATGAATTTATTACATTTTCTGGAAGGTTTAGAGGCTTAATTAAGGCTTAAACTTAGGAAAATTAATTAGGAATCTTAATGACTTCTAAATTTAGTGAAACTTTTTCCTAAAGCTGAGAAAGTCACTAAGTTTAAGTGTTCAAAGTTTCAAGTTCAAATAAGGTATATCCTAATTGCAATGCATTATCTAAGTTGTCTATTCAAAGCCCTTAATTATTGTCCTTAATGACACTAAGTTTAAATAGGTTCAAATCAAAGTTTTAACTAACCCTTAGGCAACATACAAGAGAAAATGCATAACAACACAATCAAGTCCTTAAAACTAGGAGTGCCTAGGCTAAGTGATGTGTGCACAACTTAAGCATGAAAATCAATTAAAGCTTAATTAAGTAAAGGATTAATCAATGAATAATTATCAAATTAATTATTCATTGATTAATCAAGATTCCCCAATAATTTCTATTCAATCATTCAACCTATGTTTAAAATTTCAATGGCCCCTCAATGTTCAAGGATTTAAATAAATATAATTTTAAAATAGTTTTAAAATATATATTTATATATAGAAATCTATACATAAAGAAATAAGTTTTGAAATAGAATAATCTAAAAATATTATTAAAATAAATTTTTAAGTGCTTGAGAGGTCCTCTGATATTTTTGTTATTTGAAAATAAACTTTAAATTTTAATATAATATTTGATTAAATAAATAAAAAAAGAAAATAAATAATCAAATATTTAAAAATTAATTAATATTTATAAATAATTCTCAAATTGAATTGGATTAGTTCTTAAATGTTTCTGAAATTTCATATTATTTAAAATAATTTTACTTAACATTTGAAAAATATTTTAAATGCTAATTAGAATGTATAGATATTTTAATTAAATAATTAAAATCATACAAAATATATTAGATATTCTAAAATAAACTTGATTATCTTTTTATTTTTTTTTAGAATATCGAAACTATATTTTCTGAAATATTAAATTATTTAAATAAATTTGAATTTGAGGTTTTCAAAACTATTTGAATTTAAATTAAACTAAATGTTAATTAAAAAAGGAACTTAACATTTCAATATTTCAAATAATTTTACAATATATCAAATATTTTCAATCTATTTTAATTTTAAATTAAAGAGGTTTAAAAACTGAGCAAATTGATATAAAAAAATAATTTTTTGGATGTAAAATTATTTTTTTATGATTTATTAAAGTTTCTGGAGATTAATCAGTTTAAAAGAATTAATTAATGCTATTTAATTAACAGATGGCGGCGGAATGCACACGTGGCGGCATGCGGTTGGTTCAAGCAAACAGCGGACGGTGGCTGGCCAATCATTGGCTTGACTGCGGAAAGCCACGTGGCGTGCAGGGAGTCGCTGAATCAAATTCGTGGCGGCCCCACGCGTCATTCACTTAAACCAGTCAGCAGCGGATGTCCTCCGTTCGATCATCCGCGGGATCCATCCAACGACAGAGATCACGTCCGCAGTTTGATCTCAGCCAAGAGAAATCAAATGGCGGACGAAGGATCCCGCGGTTTAAAACCGACGGCCATGATCGAGCCGAACGGAAGTTTGATCAATCAAATGGGATGCGGGGCTCAGCAATCCACGGAACGGCTCGATCTGAACCGTTGATCGAGCGATCAACGGTCCAGGAGCTGTGCGCCTGAGTCAAACCAAGAAAACGCCCCAGAAAGCATTTTATGGATCGTTCGCTCGATATGGTTGATTAAATACGATGAAATTTTAGACTTAGATTGAAAATACGAACAGAAATCTTGGGGATACACTCAAAATATTAAATACGCGTTTAACAAAATGCTATTTTAACCTATGTGTCCTAGGCTAGGTTTAGAGTTTCACCTCGATTTAATGGACGGTTTGAACCGTTTTTGGATTCTCTGAAATTGTAGACTGTCCACGTTTATGTTCCTAGTTGACTCCAAGCTCCGACACGCCACGAATCGTCTGGAATGAGCCTTAGATTGATTTGAGGTTGGCTCGCCGGAAGATCGCCGGAGAAGGCTTTGATCGCCGGAGTTTGAATGGGGAGATGTTGAGGAAACTCTGGGGAGCCCAATGGAACAAAGATTCAAACTAGAGGAGCTCTGGACAGGTGAGAGAATGCTAGGATTTGAATGATGCTTCATTAGGGCATTTCTCCCTATTCAAACATCCCCCAGCCAAATGAATGGCTGGGATTGACTCACCCTGCCTTCAGATGATGCCAGGTGTCTCTGGGATAGCTAGAAAGCTGACGCAAAGGCTGGACAAGCCTTGATTCTATTGGGCGGCTTTTGGGTGAGTGGGGGGGACCATTGCCTCTTAAGGCTAAACCCAGGGTTGGGCTTGATTAAGGAGCCTATTAGAGAGCTTTAGGTGATAAAAGGATCGGCTAGAGCAGCTCAAATCAAGGGAAAGGGGATTGAAGGCTGATTATGGCCATTTGGGAGGATTTGAGGGCTTGGTTTGACTTTGTTGACCAGTCAACGGGTCAAGGGAGGCTGAGGTGGCATAGGAGGCAACCTAGGGTGCTGGTGGAGTGAACTTAATTCAAAGAGGATTGGAAGGGATGTAAAATTGCTCAAAGGAATAAGCCTCCTAAGGCTCTAAAAGGGTTTGTTGACCATGTTGACTGGTCAACATCCAAGTAGACTGCTGATGTGGCAGCCTATAGGTCCTAGGGGTTGAGTAGGTTGGATCATAAACAAAGCCAAGGGAAGGGTTTGAAGTTTGAGTTGATTTGGAGCTTGGAATAGGTTTGACCCAACTTTAGAGTTGACTTGGTCAACTCTATATGGGTTTGGTAGGCCCACATCCCAAAGCATGGTTAGACTACATTAGGAGTTGATTTTGGAGCTATAAAATGGATTCAATGGGTTGAATGAGTTAAAATAACTCATTAAAGCCTTAAGGGAATTTTGAGTCAACCTAGGTTGACTGGGTCAACTAGGTTGACTCAAGGGGTGGGTCCAGGTTGGACAGGTTTAAAATGATATTTGGAGTCTGGTAGAGGTGTTTTCAAGGATTGAATTGGTTATTTGAGTCAAAAGGGCTTAATGGACCCTTAGGCCAAAATTGGTTGACTTGGTCAACCGACTGGATTCAGGATCTGGAAATGGGTTCAACAGATTTCAAATGACGTTTCAAGACCAATGGAAGTGGTTTCATGGCCTAGAGAGGTCATTTGGGTCAAAACACCTAAGTGGACCCTTAAAGGGTCTCTTATGTCAACTAGGTTGACTTGGTCAACCAGATTCACCCAAAGCTTGGAAATGGGTCCAACAAGTTTGGTTTGATATTTGAAACTTGCTGGAGGTGGTTGCGTTCAATTCGGAGTTCATTTGGTTTGAAATCACCATTTGAGCCCCATAGGGGTATTTTGGTCATTTTGACCCCTGGTCAACTGGGGGTCAAAGTGGGTCAACCAAAATGCAGTTTACTATTCAGTGAGTCATAATTAAGGGTCTGGAAGTAATTAGAGGCTTTGGAGAGGGCTCTAAGGTCAAAATCCACTGGATGGCAGATCTAGTGGCATAGGCCGTAAATATTTGAAGGTTTTGCAGCCTATGGATTTTGATTAAGTTTCTGGGGTTAGAGACCTCAGAATGGGCTCAAATTTGGAGGGTTGCCTCCAGAGACATGTCCCATCAGTATGAAACTGACAGACTCTGAATCGGAGGTCAATTGATTGATTTTGAAGTATTTGAAAATTTGCTGAAAAAGGCTTTTAGGACTTGGCCTTTTAGCATTGGATTTGGGTCTGGATTTTGAGTTTGATAGATTAAGTTTAAATTATCCAAATCATTTATAGTCATTTAGGGAATTATAAATGATTAGATGGGTTTAAAGCTAGATCAAAGGTAAGATCTAAGATCAAACTGGAGATTAAGTTCTGAATGGGTTTAAAGTCTGGATTTGATTGAAGTTTGAATTGAACTAAGGTCTAGGCATCTCCTAGGGTCTAAGAAGATCATAGGGTTTGAATCTAGGAGAATCTTAGGGTCTAGAATAGATCCTAATATCTAGATTGTTCTGGAAGAATCCTAGGGTCTAGAGTAGATCCTAGGGTCTGGAGTCTAGAAGGGTCCTAGGATCTAGAATGGATCCTAAGGTCTGAATTTTGGAGAATCCTAGGTTTTTAGATTGATCTGGAGTCTGGATAGGTCCTTAGTGACCTCATACAAAAATGAGGTCAACAATGATGTAATTATACCCAAGATCTAATTTAAAAAAATTATTTTTCTTTACTTTAGTATACAACAACAACAACAACAACAACAACAACAACAACAACAATAATAATAATAATAATAATAATAATAATAATAATAATAATCATCATCATCATCATCATCATAATCTTCTTCTGCTTCTTCTTAACAAAGAGTCACTAGCATCATCAATAATTAAAATCATCAACACCTTTTCAATTTGGATCACATGATGTTAAAATCAAAATATCCATTCATAATAATCATGTTATATTTATCTATTCATCATCACATAATACCCCATGATTTTGAATATAACAACGAATAGGAATACCTATAAACTAAAATCCATCACCTCTATATACTCAAATCGCAAATATCCCTTTTCATATCCTGAAATTTACTATATAGATAAAATAGAATGTGCATTAATCGTTTAGTAGGTTATCCAAAACCTACTTAAATTTTTAATACACTAAAAGGCGATAACTAAACAAGTTATTCTATTATCATGATCAAAAAAAGAAAATGTATTATAATTATAAAACTTGTGTAATCAACTTCATCACCACATTAGTACTAATACAATATATAAATATTATTATAGAGATTTAACATAAAGATATGTTTCAAATTATAATATAAAGATAATTGAAATAAACATGCCACTTTAATGTTGACCTCATTTTTGTATGAGGTCACTTGGACTACTCTTGATCCTAAATTAATTTAATTCCCAAATCAATTCAAAACTCTAGGATCTTTCTAGAATCTCGACCTTAGGATCTATTCTAGGTCCTAGGATCCTTCTAGACTTCAGACCTTAGGATCTATTCTAGATCTCAGGACCCCTCTAGAAGTTAGACTTTGGGATCTATTTAGATCACAAGTCAATCCAGACCTTTATTTGATCAAATGTAAAACCCAATTTAAAATCTAGAATTTCAGATCAAAATCCAAGGTCCAAAGGTTTTGTCCTAAAGGCCTTTTCCATTGAATTTTCAAACACTTTGAAACCCAGTTAAATGATCTCCGATTCAGAATCTGTCAGATGCATACTGATGGGACATGTCTTTGGAGGTAACCCTTCAAATTTGAGCCCATTCTGAGGTCTCTGACCCCAAAAACTAAATCGAAACCCAAAGGCTGTAAAACCTTCAAATATTTACAGCCTATGCCACTGGACCTGTCACTTTGAAGATTCTGACCTTAGAGCCTTCACCAAAGCCTCTAGTCACTTCCAGACCTTTAATCTTAATATGTTGAACATTAAACTGCATTTTGGTTGATCCATTTTGACCCCCAGTTGACCAGGGGTCAAAATGACCAAAATACCCCTATGGGGCTCAAAAGGGGATTTCAAACCAAATGAACTCCAAATTGAATGCAACCACCTCCAACAAGTTTCAAATGTCATTTCAAATCTTTTGAACCTATTCCCAACCCCTGGGTCAACCTGGTTGACCAAGTCAACAGGTTTGACCCAAGAGGCCCTTTAAGGGTTCAAACATGTGTTTTGACCCAAATGACCTCTCTAGGCCATCCAACCACTTCCATTGGTCTTAAAATATCATTTCAAACTTGTCCAACCTATACCCACCCCTTGAGTCAACCCAATTGACCTAGTCAACCTAGGTTGACTCAAAATTCCCTTAAGGCTCTAATAAGTTATTTTAACCCATTTAATCCATTGAATCCATTTCAAGCTTCAAATCAACTCCTAATTATAGCCTAACCATGCTTTGGATGTTGGCCAATCAAATCCAATTAGAGTTGACCAAGTCAACTCTAAGCTTGGGTTAAGTCTATTGTGAAACCCAAAATTAAATTCTAGTCTCTATTCCTCCACTTGGCCTTGACTTTGATTCATTCTAATCAACCCTTGAGATCCCCTTACTGCCACATCAGCAGTCAACATGGTCAGTTGACCAGTCAACACTTGGTCAACAAATCTCTAAATGCCCAAATGGCTTGACCCAAGCTAGCCCAATCTCTTCCAAACCCTTCAAACAATTTTCTAAGGCCTTTTCATTGCCATATCAGCAGTCCAAGTGGCTTTGGACTGGTCAAAGTGTCAAACCAAGCAATTTGAATGGTCAAACTTGATTAAATTAATCTTTGAGCTTAATCCATTCCACCTCTAACCCATCTAGCTGTTTAATCAGGCTCTAGAAGCTTCCTAGGATTTATTCCAGCCCTTTGATCTTGATCTAACAGCCCCCATTAATCCATGTGTCCAAATAATGAGACAAAATACCCTTTCCATGTAGGATGTCCTTGATCCGTCCTTGGTTTCTGCTCCCACCAACTCCCAGCGACACATGGCAGCATCTGGAGGTCCAGCCATTTAATCCCAGCCCTTCATTCAATATGGAGGAGATTGAATAGGGCAAAAGGCTCAAAATAAGCCTCATTCTTGCCCTAAGCCTCTCTCTCCACTCAAGCTCTCTCAAACCCAGCCCCCTATTCCTTTGAGCTCCCCAGACATTTCCCAACACATCCCCACTCAAATCCGGCCGGTCAAAACGGTGGCCGACGATCCTCCGACGAGCTCAATACCAAATCCATCCAAGGCTTATTCCAGGCGATTCGTGGCATTTCGCGGCTCGGAGTCAACTAGGGATCTACACTTGGACAATCTACAAGCTCAACCATCCATTAAACGGGTCAAACCGTCCATTATTGAGGTAAAAAATTCGAACCCTAGGTTAGATCACACTAGTCTAAATAACTTTTTGAAGAGCTCATCTTATGCCGTGATTTTAATTCCCCAGAATTTATGTTCATTTAAGAATTATATGTTTAAAATTTTACCTAATTTGATTGAGTGAGCTGAGAGAGCGAGCTATTTTAGTCGATTAAGGCCTCGGTTCGTAACGTGCATGTGCTGCACATTTTCTAAATCGTTGATCGCACGATCAACGGTTCTGATCAAGTCTCACCGTGGCATTGATCAACAGGCCGTGCGATCTCGCGGTTATCCTCCCGTCTGGCAGCATCTGAGCCTTCAATTCAACAACACGGGATCGAAATCCCACCGTCCGATCTCTCTCAGCGAGATCGGACCGCGGGATTTAATCTGGGTCACTCGTTCTATCACACGGACGATCCGACGGCTGTGACTATGCGCTGACGTGGTTAAGTGGAATAGCACGTGGACCCCAGCAGCCGCCACATTTTAAATGGCAATGATTGCCACGCGTTTTGGTCCATCCAACCAGAACGCGCCATGTGGCCACTCAGCCGCCAGAATTAAATTTAATTTGATTTAATTTTCTTTTAAACTATTTAATTAACATAATCTTTTAAAAATTGTTAAAAATTCATTTTTAATCATAAAAATTCAATATAATATATCAAATTTTTCAGAAAATTAAGATCTTTAATTTGAAATTAAATTTGATTTTAAATATTATATATATTTTAAATTATTTGACTTATTAAATATTTCTTATTAATAAAAAAATTTATTGAAAAATTTTAGAATATTAAAAATTTATTTTTAAGTTATTTTCTTAAAAAATTCAGAGAACCACAATAAAAACATTTAACCTAATTTAAAATTAATTTGATATATATTATATGTGTTAAATATTTTCAATTAATAAATATTTGTATATTTAATTAATGTCTAATTCAAATAATTTTCAAAAATTAGAAGAATCTCTATTTTAAATCATCTTAAATTATTAAAATACTTTTAAATATGTTTTAAAACTATTTTAAAACTATTTTTGATACTTATTCAAAAACTATTTTCAATTACTTTAAATTTTCTAGATTTTCTAAAACATATCTATTTTATAGATATTAAAATTAATTTTAAAACTATATATGTTAAATTTTGAGAACATTTGAGAGATTCCTTTAAAATTTTAAATATAGATTAGGCTTGATTGAATGGAAACCTTTGGGGATGATTAGTGAGTGATTATTTTATAATCATTCACTAATCAAAACTTCGTTACCTCAATTATTATCAATCTTTGCATGTTTAGGTTGTGCACACACCACTTAGTCTAGGCTCTCCTAGATCTAAGGACTCATTTGATTGTGTGTGTTTGCTTATATGTTAAGTTTGAGGGTTAGTTAAAACCTTGATTTGGACCTATTAAACATAGTGTCATTAAGGACAAAAATTAAGGATTTTGATTAGAAAACTTAGAAGATTCATTATAATTAGGATACACATCCCCATGACTCAAAATTTTGAACACTTGAACTTAGTGGCATGTCCAACTCATAGAATTTTGTCACTGATTTTTGAGGTCATTAAGCCCCTTAACCAATTTTCTTAAGATTAACCCTTAATTAAGCCATTAAACTTTTCGGAAAATATAATAATTCATTTTAAATCCAAAAATTATGTTTAACCCCTCTAACTGACCATAATTAAACCCTTAACCAATTAAAATTAAAATCCAATTGATTTGACAGCAAATTAAACCTTAATTGAATTTTAAGCAAAATTCAATATTTAATTAATATAATTAATTAATAATTATTAAAAATTCCAAAAATTTCCCAAACACTTGGGAATCTCTCCTTAGGACATTCCTGACCTTTGGAGAAGATTTCAAGGAGTTGGGATCTCATTTGGAGCAAAATCACAAAATGGCTCTCTAATTAAACCTTTTAAAATTTATTAAATACTTCAAACTTCAAACCTTCATAACTAATTCAAGAAAAATCCAAATCACCCAAACTCACTTGCATTCAACTCCTAATAAGGTCTAATATTTATTAAAAATATTAAATTCCAGAAATCTGTAATATTTCAAAAAGTCAACAAATTGGTCAAACCATAGTTAAAATCTAGTTCAAAACTTCAAACCTTCGTAATAAAATGTAGAAAAATCCGATTTCAACGTATTTACTGTCTAACTGATCGTAGTGAGGTCTAGTATTTTAATAAAATGCAAACATTCCAGAATTTGATTTTGATCAAAAAGTCATTTTTTGACCCTTTAATTAAATGATTAAAATATTCAAAAAATTCATAAAACTCAAAATTACTTTGAAATTCCAGAAAATGTTAACTTAATGTTTAAAACATTCAACAAATCTTTTAAAACACAACAACCATCCTAAAGATGAAGTTTATTGGCTGGACTACTCCGGGATGCGGGGCTAAGTGTCCTAAGGAGGCTGGTTCCTCGAGCCTGGTGGCACAACGCCACGAATGGATTCCAAGGGGTGCTAAACCTTAAAAATAGATTAATTATTAATTATCTGACCTTTTAAAACTTCTAATTTAACTACATTAATTTTGTTTATCGGCTGAACTACTCCGGACTGCGGGGCTAAGTGTTCTAAGGAGGCTGGTTCCTCGAGCCTGGTGGCACAACGCCACGAATCGATTAATGGAAAACTTAAATTAATCAATTTTGAAAATCAGTAACCAAACATTTCTAATAAAATTCATCAATTCTTAAGTCTTAATCAACCTAAAATATTTAATTATACCGGATACCACTGGGTAACCCAGACCTACGAGGCTATTAACTTAGCCCCAAGGAAGGTGAAATAAACTTCACGGCCTCGGTGTGAAACAAAGGTGATATCCAACAAATAATTAAGTATGTCTTAAAATTAACCTCAAGTTATTAATATTTGAATTCAAACTTAAATCCCTTAAACCTTCCAACCAATCGAACTTTAGATAACTTTAACTAATAATCCTAATTAGGATACATCAAAACCACACGACCTACCTCACACACTTTAGATGGTTTGCTAGGATCACCGACTCTAGTTTTATGATAGGCCGGTGTTTTACTTTCTGCAGTTGTGTGCCGAGTTTTTTGAGTTTTAATGCATGCTGTTTGCTAGTGTAGAATTGATGTGTTTATTTACTTACTTCTTACATTCTGTGATTGATTGTACGTTAGATTTACCCCTAGGTTAGGAGCGAATTATACTTGTGCAATCTTATGCAGGTGGCCATGCTCATACAAGGAGCTGAAATTAAAGGGGGCAGTTAATAAAAAAATATATATATACTCTTTGCACAGGTATCTGCCGCGCTTAAGACCCCCTTTAAATAAAAAGAGCATAGCCAAGTGTGGCTAAAAATTGCATTTCAATTTTTCATATTATAACTGCTTGGGAATATATACAACTGTTGATTATTAGAATAACCTTGCAGGATCGAGTCTAGATTTTTTTATTTCTCTAAATGTAAATTTAATTCAGTTAAGGTTTTAATTCTTTAAAATGATTTGAGATTGGGATATGAATATCTAATTTGAATTCCAAAGAGGTGAAGACATCCCTAAAGGTGAGAGTCTTCTTCCATTTGGAAGTCAAATTAGGATACTTTGCAAATATCCAAAGAGGAAATAAAACACCTCGATCAAGGGGGAGTTTCTTTCCATTTGGATATCTTGAACCGACGAATCAAGATGTTCGTGAGAAGATGAAGGATTGGACAACAAGAAGAATCCCAAATCTCAAAATCATTTGATTTAGGATTAGAAATCCGGGTTGTAGTCAGTGGTGCCCGGCCACTTTAATTTCTTGTAATGTTTGAGATGTAATAATAAGTGGCACTTGTCATATGGACATTCAATTTGATATATTTAATTTAATTGAATTATTTAATTGATTTCACATTAGAACTCCTGCTTTTCTAGTCTTTTTACTTGCATGCCGCATTTGATTTGACCTGGAATTCGAATTTAGGCTCTTAGGGGTTTGTCAAAAAATTCTTCTACTTTAATTAAATAAAATTTTTTTAAGATAAGATAGAAACTCTAAACGGTCCTAAGAAGTAAGCTCGGACTCGCCGAGGGTTTTTCATGCATTCATATTGTACTTTCTCAACTTTGTTAGGCATCTCCCCGCCTGCGGGTTCTGGCAGACCACCTGGCCTATGAGGGTGCCGATCTGTCAAGGGGATGTTATGCAATCTCTAGGAAAAAATCTATTTTCTAAGCCAAAATTTTTAAAATGCTACATACAAATTTTGCATTCAATCGAGTCAATTAGAATGCATCGCATTAGTAACAAATTTAAAAGAGTCTAATATTTAATTGCATTACTTAGACATCAAATACCCAACATAAGTCTAAGGGGTCAATTAAGGATCTGCTCTAGATGTCGACCCCATTCCTTTATACTTTTCTAATTAATGTCCCTATCACTCTACAAATTGACCGGACGCATATTTTAAAATCGTTTAGGTGGTTTAGCTGGCTCCCCAATCCAGGCCGGGGTAAGATCAGATTCGCATTGCACTAGCTAGGTTCGGGGTGCTAACTTTTAGTGCCTAATTTAGACTTAGGTTCTGAGACTGGCTCGGGCCATAAGACCTCAACTTTTGGGAATTGAATCCCAAATTTCTAATAAAATTAACCATTCAAATTAAATATCACTTTCAATCAAATACAAACCTAACACTTAGAATTAGTTGGAGTGTTTTCTGAAGTAATTCAGAATCTAAAAAATACTCCCTACTCCTCTTCCTTTTACCCCGAAAATAAGTTCTTCAATTTCGAACCAATCCCATTTGAAATTCCTACCATTTTCCTCCTTTGACATCAATCGTTGAAAATCTTAAATGAAATTTACACCGCTATTTTAATCGAGAGTATTCATAGGAAATTCTTATCTCCTATGATGTAATTAACTACGAGGGCTTGCGCTCGTAGGAGATTTAGAAACCCAGACCTGATTTTCAAAATTAACTTTTTCAAAACCTCAATTAATTTTCTTTGGGAAAATCAAATACAACGATCATTATCGTCATTTTTGAACGATCGATAATAATTGATACCTTCTTTCTTCGGATAGATATATCAATTATTATTTCAGTTTTGATTATGATATTAATGATCTTCTATCCAAATTAGCATAGTCAGACAATCGATTGAATTTCATTATGATCTTTTGAGATCATATGTTGTTTCCCCTTGAGTCTGACTATAATAATTCAGATAATTTTAAAATTCTAAAATTTGAACCCATTAGGGAATGATATGATCGCCTCCCAAGGCGATATACCGTTCATAATGACGTATTCAATTTTAAAATTTAAAATTTAATAATCCCAAAGATAATTGAATATTTTTCAAAACTATATATACCTAAATATATTTTTTTAATCAAAATAAAAATGGCGACTCCACTGGGGAATAATCTTACTCTCCATCTTTAATAGCGGTATGAATTTTATTAAATCGGTAGTCTTAACTACCCTTCTCTCCGTTGGTCCCTCTCCCATTTCTTCCTTGAGAGAGCGTGGCCAACTCAATTAACACATGTGTAATGAGAGGTGAGTGTAGGAAGCCTTCCTCTAGTTTAGGCTTGGACATTTTGCCTCCAACTTGGTTGGTAGAGTGAAAGAGTTAAGCCTATCCCTCTCTAAACTTTTCTATAAATGTTAGAAACTAGCATGCTTGGATTACTAGTGGCATGCTGAGTTCTATAACTTATAGAAAATTTTCTCAATTTTCAAAATCTAAATTCTCAGTCTTTTAGTAGAGTTTTAATCCTTCCAACGTCTAGAAAATTACGTTGTATCGTTGTATATCGAATTTTAACAATCTTAATTCGATATATATACGATCAAGTGTAGCATTCACTTTTAAGATTCATCTTAAAATTCAATTATACCGGTAGAATTAAGCTATGACATTTCATTCTTAGTCCGCTGACTAAAATGAAAGAGTCAAGTAAATTCCAAATAAATTTCCTCTAATTAATGTGGACCTCCTGTTGAATGAAAATTCAACACCTTGAGTCCCAAAAATAAGGGGAGATGCTGCCGGATTTTTGAGTTTTCAAACCTCTCTCTAAAATCATTTCAAAAAGATTATCGTTGTTATATGTTCTTCTACGACGATCGTCGTAGTTAACATATACAACAAACCTTTAAACTCTATCCGGTACAAGTTCGCCATTAACATTTCATCCTTTAAAGATTGAAAGAGTTAGGCCTTCTTAGTGATTTTCCCGACTTTATTTGTGAACCTTTTATTGAATGAAAATTTAACACATTGAGTTCCAAAAATAAGGGGAAATGCTACCGGATTTTTGAATTTCCAAAACTCAATTATTTCCAAATTCAAACATCTTATTCAAATTCATCCAAATCAAATTCAGATTATCGTTGTTATATATTTTTCTACAAAATCCTTTTATAGTTGAATATATACAACGACAATTCAAACTCTACCTCAGTCAAAATCAAACTCTATATTCTTATTTTCAAAATATAAACTTATTTTCAAAATTTAAATTCAAGTTTCTAATTCAAATCTTCTCCTTTCCAATTCTCAGACAATCAATTTAACTGCAATGGCTGGTAAACTGTTGTTTTCAATGGATCGCGATTTGCTGATTGAAGAATTAGTCTATGAAAACTCAATTCAGTTTGGGATAGAGTTTAAGTCCCTTAGACTGGTGATGAATGGAAATACCTTGGTGGACCTTGCTGTGGAGGGCGAGAAAGATGCCCATATAGTTCAACTAGCCATAGGAGCCGGGAACGATGCCCCTCCTAGTCTGTGGTCAGCACTAGATGTTGCTAACGCACCCAAAGAATTTCTCAAGGATGCAAAGAAACTGGAAGCCTCCGTTGCGGCCAAGACAGTGTTTGAGAAGGGATCTTCTAGTTCTAAGACTCTTTATGGTAGTAAGAATTGCAAGAAGAACTACCTCAGGAGATTAAGAAAGAAAATCACCAAGACCAAGAAAGTGGCCGAGCTGAAGGCCTTGGGTAAAGTCGATCTTGAGGCTGTCGAGGAGCTGCCAATCCCTGCCTCTTCTCCACTCCTTAAAGGGAGTCGTTTTCACCCCCTCGCAGCTGCTGCAGGGGAGGAGAGAGTTACTCGGATAGCTAGCACTCTGCCTAGCCCAGTAGACTATTCTGTTAAGAGAACCCCAAAAGAGAAGCAAGTTCTGAAAACTAGGATGCTTAGAAATATCATCCATACTTGTGCTGCTCAAGTGGGGCAAACTAAGGAGCAGTATGTGAAACACTTGAAGAGAGTGATTTTACACAAACTTGAGAAAGAAGTTCTGAAGGAAGAAAAATCTGAAGCCAAGAACTTGACTCCTCAACCAGTGAGGAAGAACAAGAAATTTATTAAACAACCTGTATCTTCAGTCTTGGTAGATGGATACCACTGGGTGCCTCGCCTCCCGTCTGCAAAGACGGAGGAGATAGTATTAACCGGGTCTGGCCAGAGTCGCTCTTTTAGTGGTAGACCACCGACCCCACCTTCAAAACTGTCAAAGCTGGCCCCAGTGATAGCAAAATCTAAAGAAGTCTTTAAAGAGCTTAAACCAGTTGATGTTAATGGCAAAAGGCCCATGTCGCCAGAAGAATCATGTACAAGAAGGAAGTTCAGTAGATGTATTGGAATTCAATTCAGGGAACCTCAAATTCAGATACCAGTTTAACTCCCTAGACTCCCAGTTCAGGGAAGTGAGGACTCTATTCGTGTTGATGTTGGAGCCCCAGCTGTTCAAGCCCCTCCATCACCAATTAAGATGGATGTCCCTCACCCTACTGAGGATGTCACCCTTGCGACTACCGACCTCGGGACAGTCGGAGGGGAGGAGACGACCCAAGATCCTGATCAAGAGATGTTAGATTAGCTGGTTAGTGAAGAAATCATTGAAGAAGATGTCAAGATTAGCAACATTTTTGATAAGTTAGATGTTAAAGAATATGATCAAGTGATGAGTTATGATGGATATTTACCCATTTATACTGAAGCAATAGATGGGAGGCCAGTCGAAGAAGTGGTACAAGAAATTAGAGATATCCTTAAGAAGAAGGCTATTGATGAATTCAATCCGGATGAAGATGACTTGTTAGTTGAGGAGGAGCCAATAGCAGACGTCCATATGGTTGAAACTCGCGCGTCAGCTAAAGATGCTGAGCCTTCTAAGCATCACTCCGGAAAGGAGGAAGAGTCAGCAGCAGTCGACTCAGATTCAGACAGTTCTGTCAGATTGAAAGAGAAGGATGAATATATTAAAAATCTTGAAAGAAAAGTTGAGGAGATGATGATTAGAGTTGAACAGATGCAGAGTCAACTTTTGCAATCACAGGAGTCCAAACCCGAGCAGTTGCAGCCCACAGTGCATACAATGGGCGAGCACAGCAGGAAAGCTGATTCAAATCCCAAACTCCCAGAAGTTACTTCTTCGGTGCCTCCACCAGAAAAAGATATCCGTCAGATGATTGAAACCCAGGTAAGGGAGGCCTTAGCCCATTCACAAGGAACTGTATCTATTCCAAAGGGTAGACCCTATCCCGAGGAATATGATTTGGTTCCTTATCCTAAGAGTTTTGTGCCACCTTCTTTCAAAATTTTTAGCGGCTTAGAAAACCCAAGATAACATCTGGCCCATTTCCGAGCAAGATGTTGCAATGCAGGAGGGTCGGATGCTCTACTCTTTCGTCAGTTTGTGAGTAGTTTGTCCGGCATTGCTTTTGAGTGGTACGCAGATCTACCAAATGGTTCTGTAAAAACTTTCACAGAGCTCGAGGGTCTCTTTCTAAAGAGATTCTCAGGCGCTCAACAACGTGTAACCGTTGGTGATCTCGTCATCGAAAAGCAAAAACCAGGCGAGTCTTTAGTCGACTACATCTTGAGGTGGCGAAACCTCTCGATGAAATGTGAACCCCAACTACAAGAGCAACATGCAGTGGAAATTCTTCTAAAGAATATCCACGGGCCTATTGCTTTTCTGTTAAAGGGATTTACAATTAAAACTTTTGAAATGCTTCTTAACAAAGTTAGTAATCTACAAGAAGAGGCTCCCAAAATGTCATTCTTGAAGGATTCTACTGAAGATAAGAAGGTTAGTAAACCATTGAAGTCCTTTGAAAAAAGAACAGCAATGGTTTCAGCAGTCGACAAGGGGAAGAAACCGATTAACATTCAATCAAGTAATCCTACTGTTCAGCAGACTCAGAAACCTCAACCGTTTCAGGTAACTTCTCAACCTACTAGAGCATATCACCAGCCCACTTTTGAAGAGAGATTGGCTCGTCCGTATCCATTCAAAAGGGAGTCGATGAAGAAAATTTTTAAGAGCCTTTTAAAGAAGCCAGATTTTCGATTGCCGGAGGCCAAGAAGCCGGAAGAAGTAAATAAAAAGGATGATCCAACCTTTTGCCCCTACCATCGCATGTTGGGCCACACAATCGAAGACTGCATACCCTTTAAGGACTGGCTCGACTGGAATTTCCGTCAAGGTAATATTATAATTCCAAAGGAGTACTTAGTCAATCCGGATCAAGGATCTATCAAATTTATCTCAGATATTAATTCTAATCTTTCTTCGTCCATTGAAGATGGTTGGGATATAGCACTATCCCGGGCATTTAAAAAGTCAATTAACCAATCTTTTCATCTTTCTCAACAGTTACCGACGAGAGCCCGTGGCCCGATCTGGGAGGTTGAGTTGGAGGCATCGCAGGAGGATGTTGGGACGATTTCCTCTCCAGTAGTTGTAGGAACTACTGTATCAAATAAAAATAAAAAGAGTGAACCTTTTATATAGAGGAAATTTGTTGATGAGAGATTTGTACAAGTAGTGGATGGTAGCTCAAAACCACTAGCCCCATTAAAGTTATCTGACTTTTACTTTGCCCCATCAAAGACAAAGGGTCAAAAATTGAATAAAAAGAAATATCCTTCTGCAAATATTTTGATGATTAGTGTTGAGAATGAAGTTTTAAATGACTCTTCCATTAAAAATAATCCGGAGCCAGCTGAGGACAATCAAGAAGTTCAAAAACTCAGCTCTCCAGATTTGACCCTTCAAGGGGAAGATGAATTTGATGTCGTATCAGAGGGTGATACACCTGAAATTAATTTTCAAGGGAGTCCCGTCGTGATAGACTTTTCAGATTCATATTCCCATTCAGAAAATGACAATCAACTGCCTAAGGAGAGCGTAGACCTCCCCGTAGACCGTCCTTCCGATGAAATCGTGCAAGTACAACTATGAGATGGCAAGGTTTTACCCCCTAGGCTTCCCCCACAGGAAAAAGGAAAACAAGTTGTTTTCACTGATCCAATTCAAGTCTCTACTCAACAATCAAACTCTCCTTCAAATCCACCGGGTCCTGATGTTAATGTTCCAAGTGTTGATTACAACGTCTTAGCTCACCTTAGAAAGTTGCATGCTAAGTTGAGCATCTACGATGCCCTCATCCTTTCAAAAGAGATGAGGGAGACTTTAATTAAAGCACTTCTCGACCTCGAGATTTGCTTAGCTCAACTCGCTTCAACTTCTGAGAAGGAAGCTTTGTACTTCAAAGAAATCCCAGGAGTTACCTTCTCCGATGAAGATCTACTCTTTGGAACTGCCGATCATAATCGCCCACTTTACATCACTGTAAATGTGGATAAGTTCAAATTATCAAGAGTTCTTGTTGATCCGGGTGCATCGGTCAACGTGATGAACATAAAGACTCTCGCATACCTTAGAATTGATACTAGCAAGCTCTCAACCGATAAGTTAGTGCTTCACAGGTTCAACGAAAAAGGTGAGAAGGCTTTAGGTTCGATCACATTTCTTCTAGAGATAGGAGAGTTGAAAACTGAAGCGAAATTTCATATAATTGATTCGGCTACGTCCTTTAATGCGCTCCTAGGTAGGCCTTGGATCCATGAGTATAGGATGGTTCCTTCCACCCTACATCAATGCATCAAGTACCAACGAGATGGAATTGAGTTTGAATTCAAGGGTGATTTGCAACCATTCTCTATTCATGAGATCGGGATCTACGAGGATGCTGCATATTATGTTCCCAAAGGTTTTACTACAAAATCTAAGGTAGAGATCAATGTTAAGGAAGAAAAGAAAGAAAATCATAGTTCAAAAGCAATTCAAGAGCTGAGAAAAGAAAAAATCAAGAGCACAAAAGAACAAAATTCAAGTAGTGAAGACGACGTCGAGCGCGTAGTCTTTAGGCCTCCAAACAATTTGTCTCAAAGAGGTGGGAGGATGGCCCAAAGAGCACGTGGCCGAGGCCGTGTTTCAACTGAAAGAAGGAATACCCCGATGTATATCGAACTTGAATCAAGTTCCGATGAAGAATCAAAAAAGAGGGGTGATAAAATTGCTTTTGACTACAAAAAATCTAATCTTCCTCCTAAGTTTGATCTCACTTTAGATTCGGATAGTGATCAAGAGGATAACAATCCTAAACCTCAAAGTGATGAGCCTGAATCGAGTATGTATGAAAAGCTTAATAGGGTAGTTAAATCCTTAGCCTTAACCCCACTGTCCGCTGACAGAGTCTCAGGGTTAGTAACTAAGGATTCCCCTAACTTAGATGGAGAAATAAGGAAAGTCCAGAGGTTCTTCCCTGGCACCTCCTCTTCAAGGAATGAAGGTGATGTAATCCTTAAAGAGGTATATTTCTACGAATTAATAGAATTACCTTTCGGCTACTTTCCTCTTGGTGTTAAAGCTCTTATCTCTAAAGATTTTGCTCCGAGTCAATGGACTAAGGGTCAAGCTAGATACCACCAAAATATTTGGAATTCCAAATTCAATAAAAATTGGACGAGTGGTATCGGTTTTGGTTCCGTTAGTTCATTTGACGATGATGAATATTGTTTGATGATAACCATCCATCTCGAATCTGAAAGTGTCCCTACTGAAGTCGTCGATTTGCTCGACAGACTTTATTTGGAGACCTTAGATGATTCAGATGAAGTTCAAATTCGGGATTCACCCCCTAAATTTGAAGAAGAAATTAAATCGACAGTTGATGAACTTAAAGAAATTAACCTTGGAACAGAGGATGACCCTCGCCCCACATTCATAAGTTCTTTGTTGAGTGAGGACGAGTCTAAGGATCTAATTCAACTTCTATTCGAGTTTAAGGACTGTTTCGCTTGGACATACGACGAGATGCCGGGCTTGTCCGCCGATATAGCAGTTCATAAACTTGGAATCCGGTATGATGCCATTCCCGTCAAACAAGCTCCACGACGCATGCGTCTGGAGATTGAACAACAAGTCATTTCTGAAGTTAAGAAATTGGCCGAAGCTAGATTTATCCGGGAGGAGCAATATTCTTCTTGGGTAGCCAGCGTTGTGCCCGTTCGAAAGAAAAATGGTCAAATTCGGGTCTGTGTTGACTATAGAGACCTGAATAAGGCATGTCCTAATGATGAATTTCCTTTGCCAATTCCAGAACTAATGGTGGACATCGCCTCCTCGCATGTTGTTTTCTCCTTTATGGATGGCTCGTCTGGTTATAATCAAATCAAGATGGCCCCAGAAGATGAGAGAAATACTGCATTCAGAAGTCCTATAGGGATCTTTTGTTATAAAGTGATGCCATTTGGTCTTAAAAATGCCGGTGCAACCTACCAGCGGGCTATGACTCGAATCTTTGACGACTTAATCCACAATCAAGTCGAATGTTACATCGACGATTTAGTTGTCAAGAGTAAAGTTAAAGAGGCTCATCTTTATGACTTAAGAATCGTCTTCGAGCGGTTGCGTCGCTACGACCTTAAGATGAATCCTTTGAAGTGCGCATTTGGTGTCGCGTCAGAGAAATTTCTAGGTTTTGTAGTAAGGCACCGTGGAATTGAAATTGATCATGCTAAAATTGAAGCTATCTTAAATATGCCGCCTCCTAGGAGTCTTACTCAACTAAGATCTCTTCAAGGTAGACTGACGTATATAAGAAGATTCATCTCTAATCTTTCCAGAAGATGTCAACCATTTTCGGTCATCGCTAAAAAGGACGCCAAATTCATTTGGGACGAGAAATGTCAATCTACTTTTGAAAATATCAAACAATACCTGACAAATCCTCCAGTCTTGGCAGCCCCTATTCCGGGGAGACCTTTAATACTCTACACTGCGGCCCTTGACGAGTCTCTCGGGGCCCTCCTTGCTCAAGTCAATGATGAAGGGAAAGAGAATGCTCTCTATTACCTAAGTCGAAGACTTTTACCAACGGAATTTTGATATCCAACGATTGAGAAATATTTCTTGCCTTAGTCTTTGCAGCTCAAAAACTAAGACATTATATGCTTTCCCATCAAATCAATTTAATTTCCAGTTTTAACCCCTTACAATATCTTATGACCAGGCCTACGTTGTCAGGACGTTTGGCTCGTTGGTCTATGATATTGCTCCAATTTGAAATCACTTTCATTCCCCTGCGTGCTATGAAAGGGCAGGTCGTCGCCGACTTCCTTGCGGCACACCCGTTGCCGGCGGAATCTCCTCTAAACGATGATTTACCTGATGAGCAAATCATAAGTTTCGAGGAAGCCACCACTCAAACCTGGGAAATACATTTTGATGGTGCTGCGTCCTCTCAACAGGGCAAAACACCTGAATCTACTATTCCCGAGAAAGCCGGAGTTGGCCTGGTATTCATAACACCAGATAAGGGAATGATGTACTTTTCCTACCATTTATCAGAATCTTGTACGAATAACGAAGCTGAGTACGAAGCTCTGATAACTGGCCTGGAACTTACAATTTTGATGGAGATTAAAGAGATTAAAATTTTTTGTGATTCTCAACTGGTGATCAACCAGATTGCAGGAACCTATAAAGTTTTGAATCCTAAACTCCTGAAGTACCATCAGTACACCTGTCACTTGCTCAAGCAAATTCTGATTGTAACTATGTATAGGATTCCTCGTGGAAGCAATTCTTCGGCGGATGCCCTCGCAAAGCTTGCAAAGGAATTTACCTGTCCAGAAGAAGACTCCATCCCTATAGAGGTGCAGGGTCGTCAAGTCCTGTCTCCTATAGATTTGGAGCACATCAATGAACAAATTTTTCAAGTCCTTTCTACCTCTTCAGCAGTCAATGAAGAAACAGATTGGAGACAACCGATAATTGAATACCTTCAAGAAGGCAAGCTCCCTCACGAGAGATCACTTGCCCATCAAATTAAAAAACGTGTCCTATCCTACGCACTAGTCAACAATACGTTGTACCGACGATCGTTCGGTCAGATGTGGCTCCGTTGTTTAAACAAATGTGAGGCCCTGAAGATCGTTAACGAAGTCCATGCTGGACTGTGCGGTGCTCATCAATCGGGTCCAAAGATGAAAATGAAGATCAAAAGACTTGGATACTACTGGCCTGCGATGATTGACGATTGCATGAAAATTGCAAAGTGTTGTCATCAGTGCCAAGTACATGGTGTGGTTTTACATCAGCCGCCTAACGTGTTGCATCCCACGATAGCCTCGTGGCCCTTCGAAAGTTGGGGCACGGATATCATCGGGCCAATTGACCCTCCTTCCTCGAAGGGTCACCGCTTCATTTTAGCAGCGACTGACTACTTTTCAAAGTGGGCTGAAGCAGTCCCATTGAGAAATGTAACATCATATCATGTAATGAAATTCTTTCGTGACCATATCATTTATAGATTCGGCGTTCCACGCAGAATCATATCCGATAATGGGTCCGCTTTCAAGTCTACAAAGATCAACAATTTTGCAAATCGTCATGGTATTGATTGAAGATACTCAACAATCTATTATCCACGGGCTAATGGATTGGCTGAGGCCTTTAATAAAACTTTGGTTCAAATCATAAAAAAGACCCTTGATGAAAATAAACGTCAGTGGGATGAGAGGTTGGTGTAAGCTTTGTGGGCCTACAGGACCACTTATCGAACCACGACCCAATCCACACCGTTTGCACTAGTGTATGGATCCGAGGCCGTACTCCCTCTGGAAGTTCAAATCCCTTCACTCAGAATTGCAATTCAGAACCAGATTACAACTCAACAAAATGCACAACTCTGTCTAGAAGAACTTGAAAGCCTTGAAGGATGTCGTCTTTAAGCTCAGCAAAATTTAGAGTTGTATAAAGCCCGAATGATTCAAGCTCACGATAAGTTAGTGCGACCTAGAACCTTCCAAGTAGGCGACTTGGTCTTGGTTCTTCGGAGGCCTATCTTAGCGCACCGAAAACTCGGTGGAAAGTTTGAACCAACTTGGGAAGGACCCTTCGTAGTGGAAACAACCTACGAAGGAGGCTCGTATCAGCTAGTGGATTGTAAGGGAAATCACCCAATGCTTCCTGTAAATGGGCGTTTCCTTAAGAGATACTATGCTTGATGTAGCTCGAATTTTCAATTAATAAAAATTTTCAAGTTTTAAGTCAAATTGATTCAATTGTTGCAAATCGTTTTAATTTCAATATTTCGTGTCTCTTTTCTTAAGCCTAGATATGAGTTTTCACGTCTTCCTACCTCAAATTTAATCTTCTTTATTGGTGGAGTATTCCCCTCGTGGCACCACCCTAAGATTTAAAATCTTGATTTTGGTTTTATGTAAAATCGGTTTCCTCTACATATAATCATCCAAATTTGATCTCTAATGGGAAGCAATGTTTTTTTCCCATAATACTTTTAATTTCCTTTTCCTTAAGGACAGATGTGAGTCATCGTGCTTTCTTTCCTTAGGATTAGATCCGTTAGTGGTGGAGCATGCCCTCTGTGGCACCACCCTAACATTTGAGTTAAACGATTAGTGATGGAGCGTGCCCTTCGTGGCGCCATCCTAATTCGTATCCGTTAGTGGTGGAGCATGCCCTCTGTGGCACCACCCTAACATTTGAGTTAAACGATTAGTGATGGAGCGTGCCCTTCGTGGCGCCATCATAATTCGTATCCGTTAGTGGTGGAGCATGCCCTCTGTGGCACCACCCTAACATTTGAGTTAAATGATTAGTGATGGAGCGTGCCCTTCGTGGCGCCATCCTAATTCGTATCCGCTAGTGGTGGAGCATGCCCTTTGTGGCACCACCCTAGCATTTGAGTTAAGCGATTAGTGGTAGAGCATGCCCTCAGTGGCACTACCCTAATAAATTTAAATCTTGATTTCCTATGGATGAATTTTTCATTTCCTTAGGATTAAAATTCCACACTTGATCTTTAATCTCGGTCAACGCCAATATGTGCAATAGAACTTCGCTCTCTTACACATATTGGGGGTCCATTTGTTGACCTCATTTTTGTATGAGGTCACTTGGACTACTCTTGATCCTAAATTAATTTAATTCCCAAATCAATTCAAAACTCTAGAATCTTTCTAGAATCTCGACCTTAGGATCTATTCTAGGTCCTAGGATCATTCTAGACTTCAGACCTTAGGATCTATTCTAGATCCCAGGACCCCTCTAGAAGTTAGACTTTGGGATCTATTTAGATCACAAGTCAATCCAGACCTTTATTTGATCAAATGTAAAACCCAATTTAAAATCCAGAATTTCAGATCAAAATCCAAGGTCCAAAGGTTTTGTCCTAAAGGCCTTTTCCATTGAATTTTCAAACACTTTGAAACATAGTTAAATGACCTCCGATTCAGAGTCTGTCAGTTGCATACTGATGGGACATGTCTTTGGAGGTAACCCTCCAAATTTGAGCCCATTCTGAGGTCTTTGACCCCAAAAACTAAATCAAAACCCAAAGGTTGTAAAACCTTCAAATTTTTACAGCCTATGCCACTGGACCTGTCACTTTGAAGATTCTGACCTTAGAGCCTTCACCAAAGCCTCTAGTCACTTCCAGACCTTTAATCTTAATATGTTGAACATTAAACTGCATTTTGGTTGATCCATTTTGACCCCCAGTTGACCAGGGGTCAAAATGACCAAAATACCCCTATGGGGCTCAAAAGGGGATTTCAAACCAAATGAACTCCAAATTGAATGCAACCACCTCCAACAAGTTTCAAATGTCATTTCAAATCTTTTGAACCTATTCCCAACCCCTAGGTCAACCTGGTTGACCAAGTCAACAGGTTTGACCCAAGAGGCCCTTTAAGGGTCCAAACATGTGTTTTGACCCAAATGACCTCTCTAGGCCATCCAACCACTTCCATTGGTCTTAAAATATCATTTCAAACTTGTCCAACCTATACCCACCCCTTGAGTCAACCCAGTTGACCTAGTCAACCTAGGTTGACTCAAAATTCCCTTAAGGCTCTAATAAGTTATTTTAACCCATTTAATCCATTGAATCCATTTCAAGCTTCAAATCAACTCCTAATTATAGCCTAACCATGCTTTGGATGTTGGCCAATCAAATCCAATTAGAGTTGACCAAGTCAACTATAAGCTTGGGTTAAGTCTATTGTGAAACCCAAAATTAAATTCTAGTCTCTATTCCTCCACTTGGCCTTGACTTTGATTCATTTTAATCAACCCTTGAGATCCCCTTACTGCCACATCAGCAGTCAACATGGTCAGTTGACCAGTCAACACTTGGTCAACAAATCTCTAAATGCCCAAATGGCTTGACCCAAGCTAGCCCAATCTCTTCCAAACCCTTCAAACAATTTTCTAAGGCCTTTTCATTGCCATATCAGCAGTCCAAGTGGCTTTGGACTGGTCAAAGTGTCAAACCAAGCAATTTGAATGGTCAAACTTGATTAAATTAATCTTTGAGCTTAATCCATTCCACCTCTAACCCATCTAGCTGTTTAATCAGGCTCTAGAAGCTTCCTAGGATTTATTCCAGCCCTTTGATCTTGATCTAACAGCCCCCATTAATCCATGTGTCCAAATAATGAGACAAAATACCCTTTCCATGTAGGATGTCCTTGATCCGTCCTTGGTTTCTGCTCCCACCAACTCCGAGCGACACATGGCAGCATCTGGAGGTCCAGCCATTTAATCCCAGCCCTTCATTCAATCTGGAGGAGATTGAATAGGGCAAAAGGCTCAAAATAAGCCTCATTCTTGCCCTAAGCCTCTCTCTCCACTCAAGCTCTCTCAAACCCAGCCCCCTGTTCCTTTGAGCTCCCCAGACATTTCCCAACACATCCCCACTCAAATCCGGCCGGTCAAAACGGTGGCCGACGATCCTCCGACGAGCTCAATACCAAATCCATCCAAGGCTTATTCCAGGCGATTCGTGGTGTTTTGCGGCTCGGAGTCAACTAGGGATCTACACTTGGAAAATCTACAAGCTCAACCATCCATTAAACGGGTCAAACCATCCATTATTGAGGTAAAAAATTCGAACCCTAGGTTAGATCACACTAGTCTAAATAACTTTTTGAAGAGCTCATCTTATGCCGTGATTTTAATTCCCCAGAATTTATGTTCATTTAAGAATTCTATGTTTAAAATTTTACCTAATTTGATTGAGTGAGCTGAGAGAGCGAGCTATTTTAGTCGATTAAGGCCTCAGTTCGTAACGTGCATGTGCTGCACGTTTTCTGAACTGTTGATCGCACGATCAACAGTTCTGATCAAGTCTCACCGTGGCATTGATCAACAGGCCGCGCGATCTCGCGGTTATCCTCCCGTCTGGCGGCATCTGAGCCTTCAATTCAACAACACGGGATCGAAATCCCACCGTCCGATCTCTCTCAGCGAGATCGGACCGCAGGATTTAATCTGGGTCACTCGTTCTATCACACGGACGATCCGACGGCTATGATTATGCGCTGACGTGGTTAAGTGGAATAGCGCGTGGACCCCAGCAGCCGCCGCGTTTTAAATGGCAATGATTGCCACGCGTTTTGGTCCATCCAACCAGAACGCGCCATGAGGCCACTCAGCCGCCAGAATTAAATTTAATTTGATTTAATTTTCTTTTAAACTATTTAATTAACATAATCTTTTAAAAATTGTTAAAAATTCATTTTTAATCATAAAAATTCAATATAATATATCAAATTTTTCAGAAAATTAAGATCTTTAATTTAAAATTAAATTTGATTTTAAATATTATATATATTTTAAATTATTTGACTTATTAAATATTTCTTATTAATAAAAAAATTTATTGAAAAATTTTAATATATTATAAATTTATTTTTAAGTTATTTTCTTAAAAATTCAGAGAACACAATAAAAACATTTAACCTAATTTAAAATTAATTTGATATATATTATATGTGTTAAATATTTTCAATTAATAAATATTTGAATATTTAATTAATGTCTAATTCAAATAATTTTCAAAAATTGGAAGAATCTCTATTTTAAATCATCTTAAATTATTAAAATACTTTTAAATATGTTTTAAAACTATTTTAAAACTATTTTTTATACTTATTCAAAAACTATTTTCAATTACTTTAAATTTTCTAGATTTTCTAAAACATATCTATTTTATAGATATTAAAATTAATTTTAAAACTATATATGTTAAATTTTGAAAACATTTGAGAGATTCCTTTAAAATTTTAAATATAGATTAGGCTTGATTGAATGGAAACCTTTGGGGATGATTAGTGAGTGATTATTTTATAATCATTCACTAATCAAAACTTCGTTACCTCAATTATTATCAATCTTTGCATGTTTAGGTTGTGCACACACCACTTAGTCTAGGCTCTCCTAGATCTAAGGACTCATTTGATTGTGTGTGTTTGCTTATATGTTAAGTTTGAGGGTTAGTTAAAACCTTGATTTGGACCTATTAAACATAGTGTCATTAAGGACAAAAATTAAGGATTTTGATTAGAAAACTTAGAAGTTTCATTATAATTAGGATACACATCCCCATGACTCAAAATTTTGAACACTTGAACTTAGTGGCATGTCCAACTCATAGAAATTTTGTCACTGATTTTTGAGGTCATTAAGCCCCTTAACCAATTTTCTTAAGATTAACCCTTAATTAAGCCATTAAACTTTCCGGAAAATATAATAAATTCATTTTAAATCCAAAAATTATGTTTAACCCCTCTAACTGACCATAATTAAACCCTTAACCAATTAAAATTAAAATCCAATTGATTTGACAGCAAATTAAACCTTAATTGAATTTTAAGCAAAATTCAATATTTAATTAATATAATTAATTAATAATTATTAAAAATTCCAAAAATTTCCCAAACACTTGGGAATCTCTCCTTAGGACATTCCTGACCTTTGGAGAAGATTTCAAGGAATTGGAATCTCATTTGGAGCAAAATCACAAAACGGCTCTCTAATTAAACCTTTTAAAATTTATTAAATACTTCAAACTTCAAACCTTCATAACTAATTCAAGAAAAATCCAAATCACCCAAACTCACTTGCATTCAACTCCTAATAAGGTCTAATATTTATTAAAAATATTAAATTCCAGAAATCTGTAATATTTCAAAAAGTCAACAAATTGGTCAAACCATAGTTAAAATCTAGTTCAAAACTTCAAACATTCGTAATAAAATGTAGAAAAATCTGATTTCAACGTATTTACTGTCTAACTGATCGTAGTGAGGTCTAGTATTTTAATAAAATGCAAACATTCCAGAATTTGAGCTTGATCAAAAAGTCATTTTTTTGACCCTTAATTAAATGATTAAAATATTCAAAAAATTCATAAAACTCAAAATTACTTTGAAATTCCAGAAAATATTAACTTAGTGTTTAAAACATTCAACAAACCTTTTAAAACACAACAACCATCCTAAAGATAAAGTTTATTGGCTGGACTACTCCGGGCTGCGGGGCTAAGTGTCCTAAGGAGGCTGGTTCCTCGAGCCTGGTGGCACAACGCCACGAATGGATTCCAAGGGGTGTTAAACCTTAAAAATAGATTAATTATTAATTATCTGACCTTTTAAAACTTCTAATTTAAGTACATTAATTTGGTTTATCGGCTGAACTACTCCGGGCTGCGGGGCTAAGTGTCCTAAGGAGGCTGGTTCCTCGAGCCTGGTGGCACAACGCCACGAATCGATTAATGGCAAACTTAAATTAATCAATTTTGAAAATCAGTAACCAAACATTTCTAATAAAATTCATCAATTCTTAAGTCTTAATCAACCTAAAATATTTAATTATACCGGATACCACTGGGTAACCCAGGCCTACGAGGCTATTAACTTAGCCCCAAGGAAGGTGAAATAAACTTCACGGCCTCGGTGTGAAACAAAGGTGATATCCAACAAATAATTAAGTAAGTCTTAAAATTAACCTCAAGCTATTAATATTTGAATTCAAACTTAAATCTCTTAAACCTTCCAACCAATCGAACTTTAGATAACTTTAACTAATAATCCTAATTAGGATACATCAAAACCACACGACCTACCTCACACACTTTAGATGGTTTGCTAGGATCACCGACTCTAGTTTTAGGATAGGCCGGTGTTTTACTTTCTGTAGTTGTGTGCCGAGTTTTTTGAGTTTTAATGCATGCTGTTTGCTAGTGTAGAATTGATGTGTTTATTTACTTACTTCTTGCATTCTGTGATTGATTGTACGTTAGATTTACCCCTAGATTAGGAGCGAATTATACTTGTGCAATCTTATGCAGTTGGCCATGCTCATACAAGGAGCTGAAATTAAAGGGGGTAGTTAAAAAAAAAAATATATATACTCTTTGCACAGGTATCTGCCGCGCTTAAGACCCCCTTTAAATAAAAAGAGCATGGCCAAGTGTGGCTAAAAATTGCATTTCAATTTTTCATATTATAACTGCTTGGGAATATATACAACTGTTGATTATTAGGATAACCTTGCAGGATCGAGTCTAGATTTTTTTATTTCTCTAAATGTAAATTTAATTCAGTTAAGGTTGTAATTCTTTAAAATGATTTGAGATTGGGATATGAATATCCAATTTGAATTCCAAAGAGGTGAAGACATCCCTAAAGGGGAGAGTCTTCTTCCATTTGGAAGTCAAATTAGGATACTTTGCAAATATCCAAAGAGGAAAGAAAACACCTCGATCAAGGGGGAGTTTCTTTCCATTTGGATATCTTGAACCGACGAATCAAGATGTTCGTGAGAAGATGAAGGATTGGACAACAAGAAGAATCCCAAATCTCAAAATCATTTGATTTAGGATTAGAAATCCGGGTTGTAGTCAGTGGTGCCCGGCCACTTTAATTTCTTGTAATGTTTGAGATGTAATAATAAGTGGCACTTGCCATATGGACATTCAATTTGATATATTTAATTTAATTAATTTAATTAATTGATTTCGTATTAGAACTCCTGCTTTTTTAGTCTTTTTACTTGCATGCCGCATTTGATTTGACCTGGAATTCGAATTTAGGCTCTTAGGGGTCTGTCAAAAAATTCTTCTACTTTAATTAAATAAAATTTTTTTAAGATAAGATAGAAACTCTAAACGGTCCTAAGAAGTAAGCTCGGACTTGCAGAGGGTTTTTCATGCATTCATATTATACTTTCTCAACTTTGTTAGGCATCTCCCCGCCTGCGGGTTCTGGCAGACCACCTGGCCTATGAGAGTGCCGATCTGTCAAGGGGATGTTATGCAATCTCAAGGGAAAAATCTATTTTCTAAGCCAAAATTTTTAAACTGCTACATACAAATTTTGCATTCAATCGAGTCAATTAGCATGCATCGCATTAGTAACAAATTTAAAAGAGTCTAATATTTAATTGCATTACTTAGACATCAAATACCCAACATAAGTCTAAGGGGTCAATTAAGGATCTGCTCTAGATGTCGACCCCATTCCTTTATACTTTTCTAATTAACGTCCCTATCACTCTACAAATTGATCGGACTCATATTTTAAAATCGTTTAGGAGGTTTAGCTGGCTCCCTAATCCAGGCCGGGGTTAGACCAGATTCGCATTGCACTAGCTAGGTTCGGGGTGCTAACTTTTAGTGCCTAATTTAGACTTAGGTTCTGAGGCTGGCTCGGGCCATAAGACCTCAACTTTCGGGAATTGAATCCCAAATTTCTAAAAAAATGAACCATTCAAATTAAATATCACTTTCAATCAAATACAAGCCTAACACTTAGAATTAGTTGGATTGTTTTCTGAAGTAATTCAGAATCTTAAAAACACTCCCTACTCCTCTTCCTTTTACCCCGAAAATAAGTTCTTCAATTTTGAACCAATCCCATTTGAAATTCCTACCATTTTCCTCCTTTGACATCAATCATTGAAAATCTTAAATGAAATTTATACCGCTATTTTAATCGAAAGTATTCATAAGAAATTCTTATCTCCTATGATGTAATTAACTACGAGGGCTTGCGCTCGTAGGAGATTTAAAAACCCAGACCTGATTTTCAAAATTAACTTTTTCAAAACCTCAATTAATTTTCTTTGGGAAAATCAAATACAACGATTATTATCGTCATTTTCGAACGATCGATAATAATTGATACCTTCTTTCTTCGGATAGATATATCAATTATTATTGTAGTTTTGATTATGATATTAATGATCTTCTATCCGAATTAGCATAGTCAGACAATCGATTGAATTTCATTATGATCTTTTGAGATCATATGTTGTTTCCCCTTGAGTATGACTATAATAATTCAGATAATTTTAAAATTCTAAAATTTGAACCCATTAGGGAATGATATGATCGCCTCCCAAGGCGATAAACCGTTCATAATGACGTATTCAATTTTAAAATTCAAAATTTAATAATCCCAAAGATAATTGAATATTTTTCAAAACTATATATACCTAAATATTTTTTTTTTAATCAAAACATTTAATAAAATACCACATTAATAAAACACATCAGATTAAATTTTCTCAGGCCCTTTTACCTCTCAAATATTTTACATATTTAGTATTAATCCCAACACATGTTATTATTAGGCCCTTATACCTCCTAAGTATTGCATATATTCAGTATCAATCCAAATGCTTCTCATGTACATTATGAAGCCCTTATACCACCCAAGCAATTAAATGTACTATATCTATCTCAAATGCTTAACATATATAATACCCTCCCCTTTCATAGCACAATTCAATTAATCGGACTCTTATATCTTATAATGATTATGTAGAAATAATTCATAAGAACTTATAATTACACAATATCTTCTTACATAAATGTTTTATGATATATAAATATCATTGAATTAGCATTTAATTTAATAAGAGTAATGCACAACAATATTAAAAGTGTATAATAATTTGTAATATTGGAAGCAGTAAAATTTGTCAGATTTATTGATATTCTTAACTTCTTAAGCATGAAATACAGCATGAATACCTATAGCATGTACATTTTTGTAATACCACACAGTGAGCAATATCCAATGAAAATTTAAAATAATTATAATCATGCATGCAAAGCAACTAGGTCAGCAAAATACTAAAGTTATACTATGAAATTTACCCGACTAATGAGATACCTTGTCTGAATTAAATACAATAAATTTTGCAAACAAACACATTATTAAAAACTAAGGTAAGGTAAAGGTAAGCTAACTTAAGCTGAACAACTTTCCCAATTGGCCTGATAACCCATAAAATCAACATTCTCTCATTAGAATATCTCTTTTCCTCTCCCTTTCTCTCTCTAGCCACTCACCAATGTTTGGAATTTAAAATAGTTTTAATAATTTACAAAAAATTAATAAATGCTAAATAAACATGTTAGTCTTACTAGATCTAAATCTAGTCCTTATAAGAAGTCCAATTACTATGCAAACACTCATTACATAAGCCTCATGTTTTTTTCCTTACAAGATATGAAAACTTTGATGTATATGAAATTCTTCTATTTTATCTGTATGATGAATCTTGGTGAAAAATTAGGATGTAAAACTCTTTCTCTATCATTGTAATCTTCTATCACACTATAATTAGAAATAAAGAATAACAAAGATCCATAAGCTAAAAATGTCCTTCTAAGAATATAGAAAGAAGCAACACTCCCAAAATTTTGATTCATAATGTTATAAAAAATAATTAAAACAACAATCTCAATCTAAATATTGTAAAACCTTAAAGTAGTATGTATGTATGTATATATATATATATATATATATATATATATATATATATATATATATATATATATATATATATATATATATATATATAGAAGTTCTATTAAGAGCTATTTTTTTTCCGCAAAAGTAGAAGAACTAGACAGAGATTAAGTAAAAGCCAAAATAATATTACCAAGATTATTTCTAAAATGCCCTCCAACTCCAGTCATATCACTACTAACCATCCCATTAGTATTACTTTTTATAATATCAAATTTTAATTTAATCCAATAAATAATACTTTCCTTACCATAAAGCTGAAAAATAGGAACACATAAACAAATATATATATATATATATATATATATATATATATATATATATATATATATATATATATATATATATATATATATGATAAATAAGATGAATATCAATAACTTCTTTAATTTCCAATTAAGTAGATATATTAATAACTCTAATATGATTACTGAATTACGCTCCTTTCATAAAAACCATAAAATAAATATATGAATAATGTATTTAATGTTCCTCTAAGTCAAACTAAACTAATTAAGTAGAACAACTAAAATAAATGAAACAACAAAATTAATATGATTTTTGAATATATTGAAGCTAGACTTTGGAAGCTATGGGACCATTAATAAACTTGTGATTCAGGGTCTCAATATGAAAATAACATAGTCATTTAGAAACAAAATAAATACCCTTAATCTAAATTAAATCATCCAAAGATATACATCCTTTAATAATACACCAACATGAAGTTCAATAAGAAATATGAATAATTTTACTCTAGCACTACAGGAAAAACAGTGAAAACCGGCGGTTTTTACCGGCGGTTAGTGTAAAATTACCGGCGGTTTGTCAAATTACCGGCGGTCTGACGGCGGTTCAGTGACCGCCGGTATAAACGGCGTAGGAAACAAAAACCGACGGCCTTTTACCGGCGGTTTATTTTTGCGACGGTTTTCCGGCGGCCAATACCGCCGGTGATCACCGGAATTTCAACCGTCGGTCTTTCGGCGGTTTGGCCGCCGGTAATGTAACCGCCGGAAAACCGCCGGTCATAGTACCGGCGGTGTTCCGGCGGTTAAACCTGGCGTCGTCTGGTTCATTATACCGCCGGACGGCGCCGTTAGACCGCCGGTAACTTACCGGCGGTGGACGGCGGTTTTAGCCGTCGGTATTACCGACGGTTTAAACCGTCGTGCGTCCATCGTAGCACCGCCGGGGACCGTCGGTAAGCCGCCGGTATTCACCGGCGGTTTAATAATAACACCGGCGGCTTTAGTATGCCCGTCCGGTATCGTAGTTTCCGGCGGCCAAACCGCCGGTTAGCCGCCGGAAACCTGTAGCACCTGAAAAAAAAATTGACAGCATCCCCTCTATTTGAGGGAGGTTCACCCTAAAGTCTAAACCTGCAGAAAAAGCATATATATGTTGGGCAACACGCCGCTATATTCATCACAACCAGAAAATACAAAATTCATCACAACATTACAATCACAAGTTCACAAAATAGTTCATGATAATGCTACAATCACCAGTTCAGAAGTTCACAAGTTCTAATTAATACATTCATCAAACATAATAAACATCTAATCATCATCGGTATCCTCACTGTCTGCAGATGGCTGCTCCTGTTGGTCATTCTTCCTTTGTTTTCCAGCTGTGTAGGATTGCAACCGTGCTTGCATTTCATTCTGAGCCTTCCTCATTTCTTCAATCTCTCTAGCTTGAACCCTTTTCATCTCTTCAATCTCTCTAGTAAGTGCTGCAACCCTCTCACTTACAGATTCTTCAGCTCCACTTGGATCATGAAATGCAGAGGTGTATGAACTGCCCTCAATAGCAAAAGCCTGTGAACCCATGCCATATACCCTCCCCCTCTGTCTTCCACCAACAACTTCTGACCATGTCTGATACTCAGAAATATGGGCCGATCCAGAAGATGATCCCTCGCCAGTGGACTGCCGACTTTCTCTAGCTCGTAAGAAATCATCCTGCGAGTTACAAATAGTTTTATTAAAATAAATTTTTATTCTAAAAATCCAAAAAATTTTACTCACATGAGCCTTCTTAGACTTCTCATCAACCCACTGGTGGTCAGCTTGATGTTGATGAGTTCTTGTATGCAGCTCCAATGGTGTTGGCTCCCGACCCAGGTGCTCTTTCTGCAAATTTGATGCTTAGTTATACTAACATAAATATATGTAATAAACCAATTCAAAACACTTACCAATCGCCGCCTATGTTCTGTATGAGGTACAGATCCACCAGTATGAAGAGAGCTTCCTAAACCGCCGCTATCAGAGGCTCTGTTCTGTTTATTCTGCTCTCTCATTTTTATAAACTCCGGGGTAGCCCAAGCACTACTCAAATCTGCCCAAACGCCCTCTCCAATCCAATTAGGCCTCTTCCCGGACTTTCTAATGTCCGTGAACATGTCTCTGAGACGGGTCGCTCCTCTCCTCTCAAAATTTGATCTGATCCTCGTGCTGTACTCAGGCAACCACCTAAATTCTTTCTGTACAAATTTAGACAATATCAAAAAGATTAGTACAAATTAAATCATATATTTCAAATCATACCAAAAAAAAATTACCTGAAATTCTCCAAACCACATATCTCTAACTGGCTTTGGGATCTTCTTCCAGGATAAGTAAGGAGCATCATACTTATTCTTTATTATATCCCGGATCATATGTATAGGTGGCCTTGAAGGATTGAAGCTGCAAGTGACTTTGTTTATCAATAACATGTAATATATCAAAATAAAAACAACTGAATAACTTAAATTGAACTTACTTATCGCCGTCAGGCTCGATGTATTGACGCTTATCTGTTGCTGTTGCAGGATCGGTAGCGCCAACCTCTGGTGGTCGTGATGGTCCACCCTGTTCATGCTGCACCGGATAGGGGTAGTAATATGGGTAAGGGTAAGGAGGGTGAGGACCAGTGGATGGACCAGCAGCCTGTGATGATGGTGGGGGTAATATGGATAGAATGGAGAAGCATGTGTCTGATCTGGAGAGGGGAAGCGAGGACTCGTCGAGCTGGGAGGGAAGTGGCCAGGGAAGTATGGAGGTGCAACAAGAGGTGGATCTAACTGTCCCTGACCCTGCTCTGGTGAAGGCTGCTGGCTCCTGGAAGGTGGTGGCGGTGGTGGTGTAGGTAGATCTGGTGCAACTGAAGGCCCCTCACCTACCTCAGTCTGTGTGGGTACTCTGCTAGTCGTAATCTTCTTCCGGCGGAACTTTGAGGCAAATGATTTACGAGGAGGATCGTCGCCTGAAGCCATCTGCAATATTAAAACAAAAATAATTAAGAAACAGTTAATAAAACAGTTAATAAAGAAGTTAATAAAGCAGTTAATGAAGCAGTTAATAAAGCAGTTAATGAAGCTGGTAATGAAGTAGGTAATGAATTACGAGAAGCAGTTAATAAAGCAGTTAATGAAGCAGTTAATAAAAGACAAGGTGGCAAAATACAATATCATTTCTAAGCAGTAATAAAAATTACATAACATTTAAATTCTACAATTCTAAATTACAGAAACTAATCAGAATCATCAAAACTATTTTCATCACTCTCAAGAGTATCTTCACTTTCATCCTGGTTCTCTTCTTCTTCTGAACTAGTTGAACTATTGACATCTTCTAACTCCATTTCAATAGTAGAGGTTGTAGTTGGCATATCCTCAATTTCAACAGGCATATAACTTAACATCTCATCCTCTTGATGTGCAGTTGCTACAATGTATTGTTGATCAATTATTCCCTGTGCTTTTGTTTTTATGACAGCTAGCCAATCTTGTTTGTCTCTGCGACCACTGGGATATTTGCTGAAATAAACTTGAATAGCTTGGCTTGCTAACACAAATGGATCAAACTTTCCGTATCTTCTACTATGTTTAACATCTACTAAACCATACACAGGATGAACCCTTGTGCCTCTATTTTGTACTGGATCATACCACTGACAGTTAAATAAGCATACAAAGTTCTCATCTTCCCCTGGGTACTCCAAGTCAAGGACCTCATTCAAAATACCATAATAATCACACTCATCTTCTTCATGAGTGTTTCCTCTAACACATACTCCACAATTTTCAGTTTTTCTTCCTTCACTCCACGATTTGGTATAAAATCTGAAACCATTCACTATATATATTGGCCAAGTTTTTACTTTTCGCATTGGACCCCATGCTAATGCTTGCAACCCTTTATCGAAACATTTGTTATCAGGATTTTGTACCTAAAAATATTTTCAAATTTTAGTAATTTTGATAATAAATAAGATTTAAATTTATAAAAAAAAATGTACTCACATATGATCTGAACCAAGTTGGAAATTCATTTGCAACAGCTTGCTCAATTTCCCTTGAATCTGTCAAAGGTAATTTGCTTACGAAATACCTGTTGACAAATAATACATAAGTATTTTAAATAAACATTACTAATTTATTATTAACATTATGTAAGAACTTACTCTAAGATTGGCTCAACTTCTTCACAGTTCAGTAGTACATACAAATTCGCTGTATTTATTTCTAAATCGTTGAGATATCTTTCAACACATTTACCACTAGGCTTTCCTTGCCTTCTAAATACTGTTAGTGTAGCATGTGATTGTTCTTCTACATCGAAGTCCATGTTACGACCCATTTTTGTTCTTGTACTCCTTACATGTGGCTCGAAATAGTAGGAGCAAAAGTGTGTTGTTTCTTGAGATAAATATGCTTCACATATCGATCCTTCTGGTCGTGCTTTATTCTTAACATATTTCTTCAACTTGTTCAGATATCTATTAATCAAATAAAAATATGTTATCTTAACTGATTCAAAAATATTGAGTA
Source organism: Dendrobium huoshanense (assembly GCA_016618105.1). Classification (NCBI taxonomy): domain Eukaryota; kingdom Viridiplantae; phylum Streptophyta; class Magnoliopsida; order Asparagales; family Orchidaceae; genus Dendrobium; species Dendrobium huoshanense. The sequence continues at coordinate 52,631,129 of CM028358.1, forward strand.
ATTAATAAAAATCTTAACACATTTACCTTTCGAAAGGATACATCCAACGATATTGTACAGGTCCACCAACTCTAGCTTCGTAAGGTAGATGGACTGGAAGATGTTCCATAGAATCAAAAAAACCCGGGGGAAATATCTTCTCTAACTTGCATAGGATGATTGGTATGTTATCCTCGTACCTCCGTAAAGCATTTTCACTTAGTTTAGATGAACATAAATCTTTGAAGAAAATGCTAAGCTCAATCAATGGATTTGATATGTAATCGGGTAACATACTGACTATGATCGGAAGAAGAACCTCCATAATTATGTGACAATCATGACTTTTGAGTCCAAATAACCTTGCAGATTTCAAGTCAACACATCGGCTTATATTTGATCCATAACCATCCGACATTTTTAAACCTTTAAACCACTGACATATCATTCTTTTTTGTTCTAACGTGAACGAGTAAGGAGCTTTAGGCTTCATTAGTTTACCGTCAGTTGTTGTTACTAACTCCAAATTTTTTCGCCGACAAAACTCTTTAATGTCCATCCTTGCTTTGACATTATCTTTACTCTTGCCTTTAACATCCATAATTGTATTAAAAATATTATCCAGAAAGTTCTTCTCAATGTGCATAACATCCAAGTTATGTCTTATCAAATTAGTTCTCCAATAAGGTAATGTCCAGAAAATACTTTTTTTAATCCAATTATGTTGAACACCATAACCCGGAAATTTAGATTCTGATAGCATTGGATACTCAATAATTGTTGGAATGTTGGAAAGTCTCTGGAGTATCTCATCACCACTTAATCTGGGTGGAGGAGGTGATCGCTCAATTCTGTTTTTAACAAATGCTTCTTTATTTCTTCGAAACTGATGATTAGCATGTAGAAACATACGATGACAATCAAACCAAGTATTTTTCCCTCCATGTTTTAATGTGAAAGCTTTACTGTTCTCCATGCAGTAAGGACATGCTAATTTCCCTGCTGTGCTCCAACCAGACAACATACCATAAGCTGGAAAATCACCGATAGTCCACAGCAAAGCAGCTCGAAGGAGAAAATTTTGTTTTATTGATATGTCATATGTGAGCACTCCTTTCCATAATAATTTGAGGTCATCAATTAATGGCTGCAAATAGATATCAATCTTTGCCTTCGGATTATGTGGTCCAGGTATAATCAGAGTTAAGAACATGAACGGAGTAGTCATACACATCTCTGGTGGCAGGTTGTATGGTGTTAATATAACTGGCCAACAAGAATACGGTGTAGCTGTTTGACTATAAGGAGTAAAACCATCAGTACATAATCCCAATCTTATGTTGCGGGGTTCAGCAGCAAATGAAGGATGCACTCGATCAAAATGTTTCCACGCTTCAGCATCTGATGGATGAGAAAGAACATCACTTTTTGCTATTTTCTCCTTATGCCATCTCATATGGCCTGCTGAACTCATTGATGCATAGAGCCGCTGAAGTCTTGGAATGATTGGTAAATAAAACAAACGGGAATATGGCACATCTTTCTTTGGACGACGTTGTTTTCCTGAGTTCTGCTTAAAACGAGGAGCATTGCAGATGTGACAAGTAACTTCTGCTGCATCATCCTTATAGTATAACATACATCCATTGATACAACAATCAATCTTTGTAGCAGTGAGACCCAGCTTGGATACTAATTTCTTTGTTCGGTACAAGTCTGAGGGAATTATATTGTCAGCCGGATTAGTTTCCTTCATAAGACCAATAACGTCATTAAAACACTCACGGGGAATATTATACTCAGTTTTAATACTTAACATCCTCACTGCAATGGATAATTCCGAATGCGTACTGCAACCTTCCCAAATTGGCTTTTGGGCTGAATGTAATAACTCAAAGAATTTTTGTGTCTCTGCATTTGGTGGCTCTTCCATATTAGACCTTAAATTATGACCTGCTACATCAAAAATAAGGTCTTCATAGGGTCTACTCATTTGATTTTCATGAAATGTTTCATAAGCTGTAGATGAACCAGCATGAGCATCTCTATGTGGCTCGTACTCGCCATGTGATGTCCAAATCCAATAGTTTGGAAGAAATCCCCTACGATATAAATCAAGCTTCACATCATCGGGCTTTAGGAATGCTAGATTTTTATGCTTCGAACACGGACATCTAAACATTTTATCAAGCTGAAAGGAAGGCAGTTGAGATGCAACTTGAATGAAAGTTTCAACTCCCTGTATAAATTCAACTGTCAATCCTTTTCGACCCGGCAACAATCTATTATACATCCAATATCTCTCTTCTTGGATAGTCATTTGCACGTTGAAGTAAACGTACCCTACATGTTGGAGGCATAAACAATCTGTTATACATCGAAATAGATTTTTATGCTTTAAAAGTCACCTCTAATAAACCAATGTTCCTTATAAGAATTCTCAAGGTCAACAAGCCATTGCCAAAGAGGCAATCTACCAAGTCTTGTGCAACTAAATAAACTATATACCAATATTATAAATATTAAAAATAGAGAAGTTGCAATGAATAATTTGATCAAAATCATCAATACTAGTTAAATTAATATCACTTTTACATATCCATCTCTATTAATTACACTAGGGCAATTGAAAGGTAAGTTAGGTTGACAAATGTTGTAATATTTGGTTTCAATGGTAACCAAATATTGAGGCTAATGAAAGTAAGGTATTTTGGTTCATGAATTTTACCCAAAATTTAGGAAAACAAATTCATGGTAGAGTAAATGATGATTCTTTTTTTTTGTCCCAAAGGATATCATGAACTTATCTGTCATTAGAGTCAAAAAGATGGTTCCTCATTTTTTTAAAAGAATATAAATCTATCCTATATATTTTATGAAGCAAGCATAACGTCAATTACAAAATTTTGGCAAAAAACAGTATAGGGGACAAATCCTTGATATAATAGTCAATTTGAATGCATGCATAATATTCTTTTTATAAAAAGTGACCAATAGCATAATGAGAATGAATAAATCAATCACCACATTGTTGGGAACTGAGGAATAAATTACTAAACCACTATATGTTTTATAGGTGATCACTCATTTGAATCAAAAGAGGGAGTCCATCTAGAAACTTATTAGAAAACAATAGAGTACTTCTTTCCTAGAGAAAAAATATATATAGTAATCATAACTGTTCAATATAACGAGAGCATCCAATAGACCAACAAAGCATGAGCCCATTAGTTTCAAACCAAATAGAACTTGTTTAATGATCTATGTTTTTGTTACGGTCAGTGTAAATTCATCTACAAGTGAAAACCCTAAATACCAAACAAGCTATTCAACCTCATAATTAGTGTGAAAAATTACAATTTCACCTAATTAAAAAAAAATGGATTTTGATGGGATTTGAAAGTAGGCCTTATGACAACGTGCAAAAGTTATTTAGAAGGACATTGGGAATTAAGGATGTACAAGTCACATAAATATTTTATTTTTTTTATGAAGTGAATAGAGATATTTTAATCTACCTTCAAATAAAAGCAATATGTACATTATTAGCCTTAGCTGGTGCAACTTTAACATCATCATAATCAAAAGAAGAAGATAGCCATCCATGATGTATGGATATTGTTGGTATTAAGTAGCTAAGACCAAGAAGAACTCATGCCAGTAGGTTTGATCTCGAAAGCATTATCCTCTTCAAGAGTATGAATCATAACAAATAACGTAAATTCATAAACTATTGGAAAAGGCTCAATTTCTTGAAAATAAGTTAATAGTTCTTGCATTAAGATTGCAAGGTATGATGTGTGTCTAGAGCAATCATAATAGATTCCATATTGAAGAAATGCCCAAAAGATTTACTCCAAAGCTTGAATCACACCATTGAGAAAATGAACAAGTTCCACAGAAGGGGTTTTTGAAAATCATTTGTAGGATGTTCTTTTTATAATCCCAAATAGCCCATAATGTAACAATACATTTATTTTAATAATAACAAGTACTATATTATTTGATATAAAATAGATTAAGTAGGAAAAGCTACTAATTTGAAAATCACTAACAACCTAAAAGTTAAACCCAACTGTCTAGATTTGGAGCTTAATAACTCAAGCATTAATCCAATTTGATTTTGACAAACAATATAAGCATTAATCCAAGCAAACCTAAACCTATATATGCACCATAACTCTCTCCCACATTTTTAAAGTATAAAACATTAACTAACAAGATAATATCAACAAATAATCAAAGAAAAACCATTAAAATTAACCTTAAAAGAGAAATCGGTTTGTTTGGGGTCGGAAACGGTCGGAGGTCGGGCGTCGGAGTAAAGGGGTCGGCGGCGGTCGGACTGGGGACGGCGGCGGTCGGACAGGGGTCGGCGGGGGGTCGGAATGGGGTCGGAGGCCGGAGTTCCTTCGTCGGGGGCTGATCGGACGAGCGGAGGAGCGATATGAGCGAGCGGCCGAGAGAGAGAAGGAAACAGGGAAAATGAAATGAGCGGAGCGTGTTGCAAATCTATTTTTCATGTCTTATGTTTTGATGATTGACAAACACTGCTTTTCTTGGACAGCTTGTTGCTTCTAACTTTTCAGGAATCAACGATCGGACAATCAAAAAGAAGCCAAGTTCAGGAATGCGTAGGTTTAGGGTTGAGTCAGTCTGTACTTTTGTTTTTTACTTTTTGAGTCCTCTTGTAATAGTCAAAAAGACTGATGCTTTGTAACCCTTCACACACACACTTGAGAGAATTAAAAATTCTGTTTTTACTCATATCGGCCAGGACGATATCTTTGATCGGCCTGGACGATCAGCTTAAAACAGAAAGTCTAATTAAGGATTCTTGATTAAGGCAGCCAACGTTAACCGATCGTCCTGGACGATACGTGTATCGGCCAGGACGATAAGCTCAAAACAGAAAGAAGTAGCCGCCATAGACAAGTATGGTATAGCATATCTTTAAATTATCGGCCAGGACGATCCTCGTATCGGCCTGGACGATATTAACAAATTATGCCATAATTGTTCAGGAAATCAAGGAAGTAATTAAGGATGATTGATGCGATCATATCATCCTGGACGATCGCAGGATCGGCCCGGACGATCTAGTCAAAAACCTTAAGTTACTTCAGGACGATCAATATCGGCCAGCCCATATTCAGGGCTATTGTCAGGACGATTTTCCTCTGATTTGAACTGATCGGCCAGGACGATCGTGAGATCGGCCTGGACGATCAAGCTAATTTTCAATCGTCCAGTTGTGCATTCAGGGCTATGCTCTGGCCGATGTTCATTGTTTTGTACTGATCGGCCAGGCCGATGTCCAGATCGGCCTGGACGATAAAGTCGGCAACTTGCAATTAATGAGCTCTTTTGAAGCTCTTCTATTTAAAGAGCTCTTGTTCAACGTTTTTAAAGACCTTTGGCTGCTGCCTTGACCTGAGAAGACCTTGAGGAGAGAAAGAGAGAGAGAAGAGAGAGAGAGGATCTTGTGAGGGGGAGCTTGTGAGGGGTTTCACAAGGGTTGCTTCAAGGATCTCTCTGCGTCGTCTTCGTCTAGAGTTTCTCGTCCGTGGAAGGGTCGGTAGAGGTAAGGAGTTGTGCTTTTGGTTCTGGTTCTCTGCCAGCTTCAGGAGGAAGCAAAAGGAGATAGGTTCTCTGCCTTGCCGGGGTGGCAAAAAGGAGATTCTTGTGAGGGTTTCTCCACCTAGCCGTGGGGGCTAAAGGAGAGTCACTTTTTGTTTAGTGCAATACTTGGAGGGTGCCTCCAAGGAGTGGACGTAGGTCGAGTCGACCGAACCACTATAAATCTCTGTGTTTCTTTTCTTGCTTCCGCACGTTTAATTCCGCATTATTTTCGTGGTGTGATTTGGTTTATGTAACTTTATTTCTTTGTTTAAAAACGAAGTTTTTTAAAATACCAATTCACCCCCCCTCTTGGTTAGTTTGGGACTAAGTTCATAGGGCTTAACATCCCCATCGAACTTTCAAGTGGTATCAGAGCTTGTTTCGAAAATTAAAGTTTAAAAACTTTTTGAATTTGATCCATGTCTAACTTTGGGAATCGCAACACTACGGAAGGGTATTCTATTACCCGACCTCCTCTGTTCGATAACTTACCTTTTGATTTCTGGAAAACTCGCATGTCAACTTTTTTACAATCTACTGATTATCGCATGTGGATGCTTATTCAAGAAGGTTATTCTCCACCTTCTCGTGAAATTAACGGTTTTAAAACTGAAGTTGCTTTTACCGAATGGACTTTTGATGAACGAGATTTAGCTCAACTAAATGCGAAATATTTGAATTGTTTTTTCTGTGCTTTAAAATCTGAGGATTACATGCGTGTTTCAACTTGCAAAACTAGTAAAGAAATTTGGGATAAATTGTGCATTACTTATGAAGGCACTAATGAAGTTAAACAATCCCGTTTAAACATTCTCTTGCATGACTACGAACGTTTTTGTATGAAACCTCATGAATCGATTTCTGACATGTACACTAGGTTTACTCAGATTGCTACCTCATTGCATGCACTAGGAAAAGAACTTTCGAACTATGAAAAAGTTAACAAGATCTTGAGATGCTTGCCTTCATCCTATGATGCAAAAATTACTGCAATTACTGAATCTAAAGATTTAAACACCTATTCTATTGATAACTTGCTTGGCTCACTCATTGCTTACGAGCAAGGGGTGAATCAAAGAAATCTTGATGCAGGTGAGAAGAAAAAGGAGAAAACCATTGCATTGAAGGCACACAAATCGGATTCTGAATCTTCCGGGTCTGAAAGCGATGGAGTTGCCTTCATCACAAGGCAATTCAAAAGCTTTCTAAGGAAGAAACAAAAGCATCATCAAAGTTGGAGAAAAGGTAAGGATCATAAACATATTAAAGGATCTTCTGATGTTGTTTGTTTTGAATGCAGGAAACCGGGACATGTAAGAGCCGATTGTCCTACACTTCAAGATCATTCAAGCAAAGAAAAGGAAAAAGGTGAGGAGAAAGCTAAGTCTAGGAAAGAGAAAAAGAAAATCCAAAGAGGCTTCTGGGCAGAATCAGGTACTGATTCCTCTGAGACTGAACCAGAGGAAGAAACTACAAACTTGTGTTTCATGGGAGAAAACCAAAGTGATGAGGAAGAGGTATGTAGACCAACCTATGATGAATTATTTGAAATTTGTGAAAAAATCCATGCATCATATAGGAAATTAAAGAAAACTCATGCTAGCCTAAAATTAGAACATTCAAATCTACAAAAAGAGCATGAAGTTTTTCTCAAAGATCATGCAACGATTGATTCAAATCACATGGCTCTCCTTGATGAATTTGATGAATTAAATAAGAAGCATTTGGAATTAGTTGATAAAAGCAATGCATTAAAAGCTTCACACACCTCACTTAATGATGATCTTAAGAAATCTAAAGAGATTGAGAAAAAATTGAGGATTGAGAATGATACATTGAAAAGAACTAACTTGAGAATTCAAAATGATTTGGAAACATGTAAGAAAGCTAGGATGACACCAACTTTTAATCAAAGGCCAAAACCTAGGAAGAGGCATCTTTACTCAAATCATTTAAGAAAACCTTTTCCTGGAATCCAATGTTTTTCTTGTGGCATGTTAGGACACATCTCACACACTTGCACAGTTCACCGCAGTACACATTGGGTATGGAAACCTAAGATGCATGATTCAATACATACCACATCTGCATTGCACTCTACATTTTCTAAGAAGGAGCCCAAATCTGTTTGGGTTCCTAAAACTGACTGTTGTTGAGTCTTGCAGGAGTGCTCTCACCAAAAACCTCGTGGGAGCATAGGATAACTGAACATAAGGAGGCTTGCAGCTCAATTGCTAAAATCCGCTGTTTTATCACTTGCTTGATATCTTTTTTTGTGTGACTTTTATTTTTAGTTTTTGTGTTCATTTTTTTGTTGTCTTTAGTTTGCTTACGTTTTGTTTTTTTTTTCTCTTTTGGCATTCCATATGATGAAACTTCTCAAGCTTTTAAATATTGGAGTTTTTCTTTTGATAGGGTTTAGCTTTTCTAAATTGGTTAAAGAGAGTAAACTGGTGATGTTTTTCCCTCTTCTGACTTTGTTTAGTGGCATGATTTTTCTTTTATAAAACAAAAAGTCTAAACTCAGTTTAACCAATGACTTTTTAAGATATCTTTCTAATCTTGCTACATTAAATCATCTTATGCATAATAGTCAAAATTCTTTGATATCATTCAAACTTTTGAAATCTTACCATTGCAGTCATCACGTGATTTTGATTTTGTGTTGTGGATTGTTCTTCCCTATGTTAGAGAGAGAGCCCCTATTCTCTAATATTTGGAGGATATACTCACAACTAAGTATTTTTTTTAGGGGTATATTAAAGAGTTATTAGCTTGCAAGAGATAAAAAGGAAAGAGGCCAATAAAGCCAAATTAAAAAGAAAACTATATACACAAAAGTGTATGAAAAATCAAAAGATGCTCAAAGAGCCAATAAAAGTAAAAAGAGGCATAAAATTAGCCCACTAAGTGCAAGCTATCATCTCTTTGGTAAAACTCTTAAAACTTAGAAAACTCATTGATTATGTGATACGTTCAAAGATTTGATTTCAAATTCTATGATCGAGAAAAACTATTTTGGTTTATTATTTATAAGATATTTTAGTTGTTAACAAGTCTTGATTGATCTCTTAAATCCTCTTGTGTTATTCCATGTTAGGACTCTGTTGTTTTTAAAAGATTTTTTTGTACCCTGAAGAATGTCTGATCTAGGGTTAATGGAATCAGTTTTTTCTACCTTCCTCTAATTGGATTTTGTTAAACCTCTTGATCTCCTAAAAACTTCAAAAATTTAAATTCAAGAAAAGAATTCTCATATGATGCCTTCATAAAACAAAAAAAATATAGAAAAATTAAAATCCAAAAATATTCGGTGTTTGTTTTATTTTTATTTTTTTTGTGTGTCTTTTACTGTCTTTTCTTTTGTGTTATTTTTGAGGGTCTTGATCATCACCATTCCTTTCTTGATTTCAATTTCAAGTCACATCGGCCTGGCCGATATTTATATCGTCCTGGTCGATAGGACAAATTCTTTCCAAAATCCATCTGCTGACCTTTTTCTGTGCTTAATGAAAATCATCGTCCTGGACGATACAGTATCGTCCTGGACGATTTGATCAAAACTCATGATGATAGTCCTGGCCGATAGTTTATTTGTCTGGCCGATGCATTCTATGTGCATCGTCCTGGCCGATACACTGGACCGTCCTGGACGATCCACGTGTCAGTACGTTTTTATCTTTAAATTCGGCCCCGGACGATCCATTATTGGACCATCGGCCGGGCCGATCCACTGTTCGTCCTGGACGATACACGTGGCAAGCATTTAAAACGTTTTAACTTCGGCCGGTACGATCAATTATTGTGCATCGTCCTGGACGATACACCTCATCGGCCCGGACGATCTGCTTTTTTCAACGGTCGTCCGGACTGACTCCTCGGGCCGATAGCCTGTGTCTAATCGGCCTGGCCGATATCTGATCGGCCCGGACGATTGGACCGCCTTTTTGACCAATCGGCCTGTACGTAATTATTGACACATATCGGCCTGGACGATTCCGCGATCGGCCAGGACGATATGGACGATTCTTTAAATTCAGGCCGATCCAGCCATGTTTTCTCACACCTCATCCTTTCTCCCTTGTTTTTCTGCTTAAAATTCTCTCATATGGCTGGTGGGAAGCGCGTCCGTCAGACCTCTGGAAGTTCCTCGAGGGCAAGGGTTGACCCTCGTTTCCGGGAAGCAGAAGATGAAGCTGCTTATCATCGCTATAAGGAATGTGGAATTACTGTTTCAAGAATTATCAATCCGGCCCACATTTCCTACCCGGTAATGGATCTCTTCGCACACACTTCCCTTTGTTTCATTCTGTCCCTGGTTTTTCCTTTCAATTCTGAGTTCCTGTTAGAATTCTTTGCAAACCTCCGCATAAACCCTACCTTCACAGCCCTGTCCTCCTATGTGAATCGACGCCCTGTCGAAATCACATATCAGGACTGTGTTGAACTTTTACAGCTATCCACCACCGGAGATAAGCTGCACCTTATTGCCCTTGACCCTGATTTTGATTGGTCCACGGCAAACCACTTTCTTCGCCAGACCAATGCCCGTTACCATGTTGGAGAGACTAGCTCTTTAGTCAGAGATGCTAGGACAATCCAACATGTCCTTCGCACCTCTGTCATTCCCAAAGCCGGCGACCGTGTCCACATTACCCCTCTACTTTCCCTCACTACCTTCTACATCATGGCACATAGGGAATTTAACACTGCAGATCTATTTTTTCGTTACATTGATCATCTCACAACAATTCGCGACCCAGGCCACAGAAGAAAGCCAAATCTAGCCTTAGGACATATCATAGCCTATGTTCTTGAAACCAAATACCAAATTCAATATCCCAATCCACCAAACCTCCCAACTCCCTTCTACTCAAACAATTCTTTCAGCAACCTTCACAGTACTCGTCTCCACCCGGATGAACCACGGGAGGCTAGAGAGGAGGAGGCTCCCGCTCCAGCTCCCTTTCCTGACCCTGTCCCTCTCCACCAACATTCACCGGTAGATCAGTTGATTGCAAGATTTGATCGTTGGGAGACCAGATTTGATGCATATGTTGCTGCCCAAGAGCAGCAACACTCTGAGGACATCGCCCGCTACGAGCATCACCGCGCTGAGGATTTAGCTCGTTTTGACAGTTTTCTCACTCACCAGCAGCAGCAGCATGACCAGGACATCGCCTGGTCCAATGCTCAGTTTACTACCCTTGCCAGCTACTTTCAGCAGCCACCTCCACCTCCTCCATCTGATGATCAGGATCCCTCGTTCTTTTAGTTTGTGCTTTATTGTTTCTTGTCTTTTTGTAGTAGTCTCTTGTGATGTTTGTTGTTCTTTTTTACTATTTTTTGACTCTCTTTTTGTGATGACAAAAAGGGGGAGTAGGATAGGATGTGTGTGGTAAGAAAAAGATGATGTTGTAACTTTGTTTTTTTTTCTAATGAATCTTTAATTTTCCTACTTGTGTTTTGTCATCATCAAAAAGGGGGAGATTGTTGCAAATCTATTTTTCATGTCTTATGTTTTGATGATTGACAAACACTGCTTTTCTTGGACAGCTTGTTGCTTCTAACTTTTCAGGAATCAACGATCGGACAATAAAAAAGAAGCCAAGTTCAGGAATGCGTAGGTTTAGGGTTGAGTCAGTCTGTACTTTTGTTTTTTACTTTTTGAGTCCTCTTGTAATAGTCAAAAAGACTGATGCTTTGTAACCCTTCACACACACACTTGAGAGAATTAGAAATTCTGTTTTTACTCATATCGGCATGGACGATATCTTTGATCGGCCTGGACGATCAGCTTAAAACAGAAAGTCTAATTAAGGATTCTTGATTAAGGCAGCCAACGTTAACCGATCGTCCTGGACGATACGTGTATCGGCCAGGACGATAAGCTCAAAACAGAAAGAAGTAGCCGCCATAGACAAGTATGGTATAGCATATCTTTAAATTATCGGCCAGGACGATCCTCGTATCGGCCTGGACGATATTAACAAATTATGCCATAATTGTTCAGGAAATCAAGGAAGTAATTAAGGATGATTGATACGATCATATCGTCCTGGACGATCGCAGGATCGGCCTGGACGATCTAGTCAAAAACCTTAAGTTACTTCAGGACGATCAATATCGGCCAGCCCATATTCAGGGCTATTGTCAGGACGATTTTCCTCTGATTTGAACTGATCGGCCAGGACGATCGTGAGATCGGCCTGGACGATCAAGCTAATTTTCAATCGTCCAGTTGTGCATTCAGGGCTATGCTCTGGCCGATGTTCATTGTTTTGTACTGATCGGCCAGGCCGATGTCCAGATCGGCCTGGACGATAAAGTCGGCAACTTGCAATTAATGAGCTCTTTTGAAGCTCTTCTATTTAAAGAGCTCTTGTTCAAGGTTTTTAAAGACCTTTGTCTGCTGCCTTGACCTGAGAAGACCTTGAGGAGAGAAAGAGAGAGAGAAGAGAGAGAGAGGATCTTGTGAGGGGGAGCTTGTGAGGGGTTTCACAAGGGTTGCTTCAAGGATCTCTCTGCGTCGTCTTCGTCTAGAGTTTCTCGTCCGTGGAAGGGTCGGTAGAGGTAAGGAGTTGTGCTTTTGGTTCTGGTTCTCTGCCAGCTTCAGGAGGAAGCAAAAGGAGATAGGTTCTCTGCCTTGCCGGGGTGGCAAAAAGGAGATTCTTGTGAGGGTTTCTCCACCTAGCCGTGGGGGCTAAAGGAGAGTCACTTTTTGTTTAGTGCAATACTTGGAGGGTGCCTCCAAGGAGTGGACGTAGGTCGAGTCGACCGAACCACTATAAATCTCTGTGTTTCTTTTCTTGCTTCCGCACGTTTAATTCCGCATTATTTTCGTGGTGTGATTTGGTTTATGTAACTTTATTTCTTTGTTTAAAAACGAAGTTTTTTAAAATACCAATTCACCCCCCTCTTGGTTAGTTTGGGACTAAGTTCATAGGGCTTAACATCCCCATCGAACTTTCAGAGCGAGGGGGCTCGTATTAGGGTTTGTACCGGCGGTTTTTCGGCGGTTTAGACCGCCGGTACAAAATCACTTATCACCGTCGATTAAGACCGCCGGAAAACCGCCGGTTCAAGTCTATATCCGGCGGTTTACCGGCGGTTTAGACACCGTCGGTATTACCGACGGTGTATCGTAGCTAAGCCGTCGATTAAGCCGTCGTTGGCGTCCGACGGCGTAACCGCCGGCGTAGCCGTCGGTATTACCGACGGCCTCTAAACCGCCGGTTCAAACCGCCGGTTTTCACTGTTTTTCCTGTAGTGTAGATAAATTGCAAAATGGTGTGGTCATGATTAATTAATTTAATATGACACCAAACTTCCTTGGAAATAAAGTATCTAGAGAAGGATTCATTAAAATAAAGACATCCTTTTAAGAATATTAAAAACTCTAATTTTACTAATAATAAAAGCTAAGAGAATATTGATTAATATAGACATATCCAATCAAAATATAAATAGAACTCATGAACTTTAATATCTTCATTGGTTTAAGAGTTTAAAAGTTTATCAATAGAACCAATGCCTAACCTATAATCTTTCCAAAAGGAAAAAAAAAAAGTTACCAATGCTCCATTGAATAAACTTTCCAACTTCCCATTTAATGCTGCATAAATGTTTCCAAATAAAGGATTTATCATTTTTATAATAATAAGATAAATTATGTTTATTTGAACAATATTTGGTACACATGAAAGTACCCCATAAATTATCATTCTTTCTAATATTCCACCACATTATAATGGAAATGATATTAGAAAGATCATCCATCTTTTTAAAATCCAAATCTTCTTTAGAAATTTTACAACAACATTTTGATCAAGACATCCGATGGACGTTTTTGTTATTAGAGGTAGAACCCTATATTTTATCACTCTATATTCTCTTCCTTGAATATTTCCGCTTGTTATTTATTAATAAAACCCAATGCTGTCCATAAACACATTTTGAATCCAACTTCAATGGTATGAACTAAAGTGGCTCCACAAAAGATATCGAGAATGGAAATCCAAATATAGTAGTTACTAAAGCCTTTGTTTGTGACAGCTTTCATGGTGCTTTTTAAAGTAATTTTTAAGTACTAAAAAGCTGCTTTAGAAAATAATAAAAAAGTTATGCCAAACGAAACCTAAATGTGACACGATCTATCTCGTGAAAAAGATGCTTGAAAAGAGTCTCTAAGCTAAAGCTACTATCTCACATGAGAAGTTAAAGAGCCATGGAGAGCTCATGATAAAAAAATACATCAAATCAAGTCATGTTGGCATGACCATACCTAATATTACAATAATGTGGCATATACATGATGTTTTTTAAATATTGAATTTATTTTGATTAAGATATATCTAAATTATTGAATTTTTTAAATAAAATTTATATTATTTTTATTTTTAAATAAATTTAATAATTTAGATACTTATTTTTCTAATCAAAATTTTGATGGAAATTTAGGTTTTGTTTGGGACGACTTTCTTGTTGCTTCTTAAAACCATTTTTTACTATAAAAATTTTAATTTTTTATTAAAAAGCTGTTTTATGAAGTAGTAAAAAAACCGTCCCAAATGAAGTCTTACGCTTCGTTTGAGACGGCTTTCTTACTACTTCTTAAAATAAATTTTTAGTATAAAAATTACCCAAATTTTTTCTATGCCCTCGCGCGGAAGCCTGGAACCAGTTTTGACCTGCCCTCCAAACCCGGCCCGTCCCAGGGCCTGCCCAATGAGCAGATAAACCCGGAGGCTGAGCCCATAAATAAATGCGGAGAAGAAAGCGGGGATACAAAGAACCAAGAAGCCAAGAAGGGCGACTTAGAATAGAAGAAGGGAAATTCCCCAGTGATTAGCAACTTTTATTTAGGTAGCACCGGTCTTTTCATCACTTTGAATCATTTTTTGCTGAGGTATTGTTATGCGCAAAGGTCAGAAATTCATCGCTTTAGATGCCATTTTTGGGTTAATTCCGCAAAAAGTTTCTCAGTTTTTGACGATTAATTCAATACCTTTGACCTGGCCTTTTCTCGGCATAGTTGAATTGTTCTGTCGATGCTTAGGTTGTCAAGAAGAGAAGCCTTTCATTATGATTTTCTGATATAAATGCTGGAATGTCATGCTTTAGTGGACTAGATTTTGAGCGGTTTTGATCAGATAAAGATTAGTGTCCGAAGGGTTTTAACTGGAAGAAATCCGTGGGACTCGTCGGTGTTGGTTTTCTTGAATCTTCTATGTTTTTCAATCGTTAACTAATATAATTTACCGATTCATTCTTTGTTGCACTTGAGATTTGCTTTTATGAAGTTGGAGCTGTTACCAGAATTCTCTTTAAGAAATTCATTGATGAATTTTTTTGAATGATTTATTTATTCATCTATGCATAAGCTGACCATTCTTAACTTGTCAATTCTTTCTAGTAGTACAAAATGCAAATAATTTTGGATTCTTACAATTTTAGGTCACTGAAAGATTATGACTATGCAGTATGCTTGATTTAATGTTTATGTATATGATAGTGACAGGGAAAATTTATACTTGATTGATACAGGCTATATTCTTAAGCTGAATGATCAACCTTAGGAAATTTCCATAAGGTTCTTGGGGCAAGTTCTCTTGTGCTTGTTAGATCTATCCGGGCATTGGTTTATTCATTTACATTCATCTTTCTGGCAGAACACCTTGCTGCTCTTTCAAATTTTTGGTGGTTGAACGCCCATTGTTATGAGGTATTTTTCCTCCATTGAATGACAATATATTAACTTTTCTGATTATAAGTTAGGCTTTGTTTGGGACGGCTTTCTTATTGCTTCTTAAAGCAGCTTTCTAGTACAAAAGTTTTATTTTTTATACTTAAAAGCTGCTTTAAGAAGCAGGATGAAAGCCCTCCCAAACGAAGCCTTAGACAAAATCATTGTCTCTAGAAAATTGGGAGGATGCCTACACTTTAGGGCTAATTGTTTTTTACAATAGAGATAGAGATAAATAATTAAGAGATACTGAGAAAAAAAGATGGTAGAGATTATAGCTTGAGAAGATTATTGAACTACATTTAAAATTTTTACAATGTACTTGATTTATTTCCAGAAATTATTTATTTCATGTACCTAGGCTGAGTTTATTGTTCAGTTTTGTTATTTGTTTCACTTATTTGTTCGTTTTCAGATTCATGAATGCTCTCATAATTTTAAGATGCGAGCTCCTGTAAAGAAGTTGATTGGATACAAGTCCAGAAATTATTTTGCTAATGAGGAGAATTCTAAAACCGTTTCCATGCCACTGAACCAGAAAGGTTTTAAGGTTGCCAACAACAAAAGATACTATCTGACACCAGGATTCCGGAAGAAAAGGGCATGTAAGAGGAAGAATAATTTAAATGGCAAGCCAATTGAAACTCCACAGAAGAAGTCTGACTGCAATATAGATAAGCGTATTGGTTCTTTTAAACTAACAGGAAAAAGAACCTGTTTTTCTGTGGGAAAAAACTCAAAAAATTTGGCTAGAAGTTCTGAAAAGAAATCTGCCAGAAGGAGAAGTTCTGAAAAGAAATCTGCCAGAAGGAGAAGGCTTAAGGGAAGGAAAAAGATTATTGTGCAGGATGAAGTCTCTCGCATGCAAAGAAGAGCAAGCTACCTTTTAATTAAGATGAAGCTGGAGCAGACTCTTATCGATGCTTATTCTGGAGATGGATGGAAAGGACATAGGTATTTTTTGGACTTATAGTAAGATTGACAGAGCCTTTCAAAAAAGGATAAAAGAAAAATAATATTTTCTTTGGATCCTGTTTGAAATTGGCTTGGCTTTGCATGCCAATTCTTTCTTTAGAAGTATTTTCAATGTGCTTTCATTTAGCTGCTTAAAGTATAACCCTTGAGTTTTTATGAAAATTTATTATGTTATTCATTTGACCATTTTTTGCTCAACTTTGTCTGCATTAATCATTCGTTTGACCATCATACTATAGTTATTCGAAAAAAATGTTAATCATGATATGTTTCCATTTCTTCAAAACACTTGTTCAATCTATTATGTCTTCTTGCTCCCTACCATCTCCATTTGTTCTCCTTAACTATTATAGTGGAATTTCTGCAGCATTCCTGACACTCTATCCTTCTTGTTTTGCTAAAGTTTGTTGACCTTATTCCTGATATAAGAACTTACACCATATGCATTTAAAGGCGTTTGTTAGGTATCAATCATTCTCTTCCAATCCTAAGAAATCGTTCTATATTTTCTGTTTAGGCTAGTGGCTTTAGAATTGAGTGGAAACTAGAAGTTTTTCCTTCTGTTAGGACACTAGTCAAGTATATGATTGGCCCAGTATGAAGTGACAGTCTTTTCTTATTCTTGAGTTCCTTGCTCTACCAAACAGTCTATGCTTATTGCATCTCATAATTTTGGTGGTCTATCAAAAATATGTGGACTCTTTATACATGTGGAACTATTTGATTCAAGAGATCTAGAAAAGAAACTAATCTTAAAGTATTCAACTTTTAATTATGCTGTAATTAAATAATTAAGTTTTTATTTTTTTCCTTTTTTTCACAGTTATATTATTTTTTCTGTTTCTATGTAAAATGGTTAAGGACAAGTTAAAATTTCTTTCACATGAGTTGGCATGATCTGCCTAGTACTATTTTTTGATAAGGATTATTGTTCTCTTCAAACATTTCATTACAGCCGAGAAAAAATTAAGCCTGAAAAGGAGTTGCAGAGAGCTCAAAGACAAATATTGAAATGTAAACTTGGTATCCGGGATTCAATCCATCAGTTGGATTTACTTGGCTCGGAAGGAAGAATTGAAGACTCTGTTATGAATCCAGATGGATCTGTTTTTCATGAACATGTATGTACGTCATTGACTTTTACAGATAATAGTGCTTTTTTTTGGAACTTTCAGTAACATCACTATATATTACCATTAGATCTTCTGTGCAAAATGCAAATCACGTGAAGCCTTTCCTGATAACGATATCATACTTTGTGATGGGAATTGCAATTGTGGCTTCCATCAGAAGTGTCTAGAGCCTCCATTACAGAAAAGTATGTGCCAGTTTTTGCATTTTTTGGAAACCGTTCACTGTAATGCGAGCTTCCTTTTCAGAATGCTATATGTAAGCTTGTTAAATACAAGTTATGATTCGTTCTATCATTCTCCTTTTAATTACTTGCCTAATATTGTGTATCTAGTTGATTTCATATGTTAAATTTACAAACAATCAAATCAGTTCACGCTGTCTCATCATACAAGAATCTGACTTCCTGCGGATAAGAGAAATATGTAGAAGGAAACATATTATATTATGAGGCACTGTTTGGTACACGTGTTGCATTGTTTTCCTTATGCAATGTCTTGGTGCATGCTTCATCACTTTCATGCTGTTGGTTGCTGAATTCCAAATGCTTCAAGTTATTGAAAATGATGAAATAGATTATGGAATAGATTTGGTTTCTTGGATATGAGAGCCAATTTGTATGGTCCGTAAAAATCATGAACTAATTTGTAAGGTGAGCTAAACCTCAGGTAATACAAGGATGTTTAACTAATCTGTTTTGCTGATTTCAATACATGAAAGTTGATAATGTTCTTATCTTTGACAACCACTTTTGACTTCTGAGGCAAGTGGGAAGAAGGGCTGGGATTCTTAACGAATTAGAGACTGGCTAAAAAATTGTCCTGATGTAACCATTGGGCTTTTTTTATTGCTGGTGGTTTAAGTTTGCCATTTTTTTTAAAGAGGATCGGTGTAAAAATAAGCTTTGATGTGTTCCATGACACTATGACAGTCTTACAATAAGATATGGTGTTGTAATGTCACTCTAGAGGTGACATCAGCTGTACCTGTAAAATAACTCCACCTCAACCCCGCTGAATTCAAATTAACAAAATAAAAGAAATACCCCAATCCAAATTTGTGTAACAAAACTGGGAAAAGTGAGAGAATCCCCTAATAAGAGGGCGATATTTTAATGCTGTCTCAAAAGGAAAGAAGGAAAAAGCTTTAAAATGAGATGTTTAAGGGAGGTAGGATATTACTGGTGCCTTCTTACTTCCCATTTCATATTGAATTAGAGGTTTTATATAGCTCTGCTGAGATCCTCTAACGTGGGCATCCTCCCTTTTATGTTATTATCCTCCCCTTTACACACTCCCTGTAAATGACCCTTGGTACCCCAAGAACTTATACGAGACGCCACCATTCAACTGGCAACGGACAAACTAGGACTTTATACAAATTCAGCAAATCAAGGCAAAGAAAGATCTCTAAAAGAACATATTATTTTGTAAGAGTTCTGAGGGGTGCTTACTGTGACTTACTAAGAATTTCAAATTGGAACTTCTACTTGTGTAAAATTCGAAGTTCCAAAAGGTCAAACTAGTTTTTCAGTAAATTATAATACAGTTGTATGCTTAGAAGAATACTTGTGACAGTTTTATATTGTATCATTTATATATATAGTTTTATTTTTGCTTATTTGCAGTGATGGAAAACTATTCCTTCTAATGATTGATTGTCCTAATGGTTTCTTACATCTTCAAGTAAGGGTAGTAGCAATAGAATGAACAAGGTTGGTATCTCATATTTCAAAGAAATGCCATTTTGGGACTTGATTTATATTTGTTAGGACTGTAAAAGCAGTGTCTACAGATTCTAAAAATGCGATAATATATTTGGTTTTGTAATTAAGTGTTACGGGGGAAAACTGTGGCTATATCACTGTGCCTAAATTTCATAGGAGGTTGTTTAGACATGTAAATGATGAGCAAGCATACCAATGAATGTTATAGATGTATATGTGTAGACATAAATGGTATTGCACAGTTTGGTGCAGGAATGATGCTGAAAATCATTTAAAAAGTGGTCTGAGGTTTCTTTTTTTTTAAATAAATTTTGCTTAGAACAAATTGTTGTGATAAATCTAATAATGTCAGTAATTTCTTGAGAAGGGTTTCTTGAAGGGCAATCTTGAAAAATCTCAAAGTAATTTGCTAGAATTATGAGCTTAATTAGCTGTAATTTGATGCATTAGACATATTTTTAGGCTTTCCGTGTACATGTTCTATGATTAATGCTTGGACTTCTTTTTGAATTTGAACGCTATGTTAATTCCCCAAAAAAATTACTTGTTTCGGTTGTCTTCTAGTTTTTCTTAAATATTTACAGACATTCAGGTAGTTGTTATGACGTAAAGCAACCTGATTTATGAAACTGATCTCAGACCATAACTTCAGTTCCTCCTGGAGATCAAGGATGGCTTTGCAAGATTTGCAATTGCAAGATGGAAATTCTAGAAACCATAAACGCACACTTAAGTACCTGCTTCACTGTGAATAGTACCTGGGAGGTCAGTGTGTGGTAGTGATTATAGCCTGCTCTCATCTTTTGCGAGGTATATTTACTTGAAGCAAAGAGTTAATTCTTTTTTAACTCATGTTGCTATATCTGTTTGATGATGTAATAGGATATATTTAAGGAAGCAGTTGTTGGTCCTGATGCTGAAGGAGCGTGCTCTAATCTTGTTGAGGATTGGCCATCAGATGATTCCGAGGATGAAGATTATTCTCCAGACAACAACACAGCAGAATTTGAGGAGAATATCTCGGATGATGCATGCAGCTCAGTTAACTCCATTTTCTCTTCTGATGCATCACTGAACTTCGTCAACTGCTTGGGTTCTGATGAATCAGGTGATGAGATCACAAACTACCGCAGACAACGACGAGTTGTTGACTATAGGAAACTTTATGATGTGAGTGACTTGATGATCTATTTTTTCTTATACATTTTTTTTTTCACTCCAATGGTTTTGTTTTGATTGTTTTTAGGTCCTGCTAGGATGGTTGATAGATTGTTGTGCGTAGAGCTGTCAATAGTGGGCCTGACCCGAAGACCCAAACCCAACCCGAAAATTTCGGGTTTGCGTTGACCCGAACCCGAAGAACCCGAAGTGGGTCGGGTTCGGGTCCGGAAAATCGACCCCGTTTGAAAAATCGGGTCGGGTTCGTGTTGACCCGGGAACCCGGAAATGACCCGAAATGACCCGGAATGACATAAACTCGTCTGCCCGAAATGACTCGCCCTACCTGCCCCGGTTGCCTCGCTTGCCCCAGCTAACCTTCCTGCCCCGTGCCCGCCTGCCCGGCCGCGTCGCATCATGTCCCGAGGCCAGCGTTGCGTCACGTCCAGCATTAGTTTCGCGTCCCGCGTCAGTTGTCAGTGTCAGTTCCGCATCCCACACTCGTGCGCGTCCCGCGTCAGTTCTGCATCACGTGTCAAGCTGCCGCCGGTTTCCGCTGCCGCCGGCTTCCGATGTCTTGCGTCCCGCTATCGTCGGCCCACTATTGCCACCAGGCAGCTCCGCGTTAGTTGCAGTGTAAGCGGGTCGGGTGTGGTTGACCCGAAAATGGGTCGGGTTCGGGTCTAGAAAATCGACCCATTTGCAAAAATGGGTCGGGTCAACCCGAACCCGAACTCGAATAGTGCAGGGTCAGTTTCGACCCAAATCCGACCCATGACCCGAAATTGACACCTATAAATGTGGGCATACTTGTTAACGGCGAATGACACTCCATGGTGCAAAAGTTCTATTCGAGCCATGGCGCATAGCACACGGCGTGACGTGCATCATTTTGAACATGACACAAATTATAAAAGAATTATAAAATAATAAGTATGAATATGAAATATCATTAAATTGAAAGATAATTTATCATAATAACAAGCAAACAATGACAATACAAATAAATAACAATCCAACATAATTTCAAGTCCAATAAATAGTTAATCTTCATACAACTAAAATATATTTAAATGAAAGCAAATAGCATTAAGAAGATAATAATATGCAATTTAACATTTATCTTAATACCTTTAATATATTTAAAAATTAGAAAATATATTATCTTAAAAATTAAAAAAATAAATATAAAAATATTTATAATTACATTAAAAAAATTTTAAAACAAAAGACGCGCGCTATTTTGCGCCGTGCGCCATGCTCCGTATGCCATGCGCCATGGCACGCATGTGGCGCAAATAGCTCGCGCCATTTTGAACCTTTGCGCCACGCCATACACATGGCGCCATAGGTGCGCCGCGCCACGTCGTGTGCTATGGCACTTGCTATTTTGCGCCATTGACATCTATGGCTGTGGGCTCCAAAAATTCAGCCCCAGCCTCTGTCCGCTGTGCTTTTTCTTCAGGGGAGTTTTAACGGAATAAGTTCCGGGATAAATTTTTAGAAGGCATATGGGTTTTAGATAAGACACTACCCAGAGATTTCACACTCATTTTGCGAGGACTTTATGATCTGAGTTTTGGTTTCCTATAGGCATAAGCCCCTATAGTTAATTATCCCTCCCGATCACGAGAGAGAAGTTTCGATTAAGGCTAGTTATCAATGAATACGCTGTACCCTTAGATACGCAATATGTTGCATATAGTAGCAGCATGGACATATGTATTTGAAAAGTTTGGATGTTTGAAAATTTGGGTTGAGATATTTGAAAAGTTTGATATTTAAAAATTAAAAATTTTCACCATCTTGCACTTAATTCAGATGGTGGGGGAATGGATGATGGTCCTGATCAAGATCCCATGGTTCCGTCATCCCGGGCCATTGTGGATCCTGATCTACTTAGTCAGTGGAGGTAGTCAACCCAACCTGACAGAAGGATCCTTGTCGGCAGTCATGGGTTGCTTCATCCAAGGGTACCTTGTAGACCTTGGTTGGATGTTTGTTTAGGGGACAAATTTGAATTCACTTTAACTAACAGAGGGCTTGGTGCCCTATCGATTATATCATATTGATTCATATCTCAAGGATTTGATGCCACTAAGGAATGCATTGGCTCTGGCTATAACCAATATTTCATGGTGTTATTTGGCGGCAAAATCACTCGGTTCAGAGGGCCTCGGATCATAACCGTTTATTCTGAGGTGTCCTTTGGCGGCAAAATCACCGGTCAGAGGACACGTCCCACGTTATTACTGGAAGAAGATTATTTGAGAATGAATCCTAGTGAAATTTTTGACTAGGCATTAGCTCTATATGAGCCGAAGTAAATTTCAGTTTGTCCACCCCGGCAAACTGTTGCGGATGGTGGATGTATGTTGCTTTAAGTGATTGACAGTTGAATTTCAATTTTAAATATTCTAAATTTTGATGATTTTTGGATTTTCGTAGGTATTTGGGTGGACCTTTAAATGTTGGAATCACTCCTCCGGTGATATATGTTCAACATGGCTATAATCGGGGTGAATGAGGTCATTTCTATTTGTGGATTGAACCTTGTCGACTCTGTCGAGCTGTCAACAGAGGATTGGATTTCGTAGGTTGTATGTTTTTGTTTAATGAGTTTTTTTATTGGAGGCCTTGAAGGCCTTATATGAACGTATAAAATAGATGTTTCGGTTGACACCTTGACTGTATATATGCTTGATAGTTCGAGCTGTGTCGACTCCTATCGTATAGAAGGATCAGGCTCAAACTATGCTCATTTTTTGACCCGCGTTTCATCCCCAGGCATCACGGGTGTATCCAAAACACGCTCTTCGGGGCCCATGCGGGTGTTTGGGGGCATTTTATAAATATTTGCTGAATCTTATCGACTCTTATTTACATGCTTAGGAGGATCAGGTTCAAATTATTGACCTGCGCAGCATCTCTAGACGTCACGTGTGTCTTTACAAAATGCTTGATAGGGCCTATGTAGGCTTTGTGATTGCACTTACCTCTTTTGTGTACCTATGTATATACAAATTATAGTGCATGTGCGGGGGGTATTTTTGGATATTTGACAAATGTACTATGGGTCTTCTACAACAACTTGTAGGAGCCTGTGTTTGTCGTAGTCCTTTTGTATTTGCCCGTGGATGGTGTGTTAGTTGCACGATCATCTTTCATCAAGGAGCTTGCAAGCCTTAATAATTTTACCCAACTCAATGTTCAGAATTTGGTTGAATTGAGATTTATTCACTCCGTAATGGTTTGATATGGCTTTCTCTTCCCAAAACTCGTGTAGAAATTAGTGGTAAACTGCTTGATTATACCATCATCATCATTTTCTTATATTGGCTTAAATAAAGAATCAATCATTTCAACCTTGGATGATTGTGCCCTTGCTGACGTCCTATACGTTAAAATCAATAGTTACTGACTCGAGCGGGCATTGTAGCGATTGAAAGCGCATCGGGTCGTATAGGAGAAATATACGAGATATTCATTCCTAAAAAGATTGTTGCAGCCCTTGATGTAGTTGGAGTAGCGGGTATACTTTCTGCTTGTAGTTGTGACTCCTTGGTTGTCGCATATGTGCTGTTCAAGCACCTTTTCTATAGGATGCTCCCCGGAGCAAAGGCAAAGAGCATCGAAGGCAAACTCTTTTTGCTTAAAGTGTATTAGCGACTATTTACCTTCAACTCGACTTACTTTCTTATGAATAGGAAGCATAAAAAAGACCCCTAGTTCGCTTTGTGTCATCTTAGATCAAGAAAAGCAAGTCAAGGTTCGAGTATGAATTCCACTTGTGAGTTTAGATCACCAAGATTTGCATTGATCTTTAACAGCACATTTGTCAAACATTGATCATTAATTCCGATAAGCGCAATGCAGTGTATTGATGCTCACTTGAATGCATTCCGATGTGTCACCTCGTTGTTTTCATTGTACGTCAAATCTTTCTTGTTGTAAGGAATTGGTGTTTTTTACTGATATTAAGTGATTGATGATTATAAAATGGTTTAGCATCCAATATATGTCGTTCGTCGTCAGCTTTGATTGGACTTCTATATGAAAGAGACTTCTCCTACATTTGTTTGTAGTTGCCTTTATTTGTATGTGATGGGCTTCCTGCAGTATCATTGAATCTTTTTGTTCATTGTGGGTTAATATACACCAAAAGGTACTGTATTCATCACTTATGTATATTAGTTAGAAGCTTCCTCATGTTTGTGACATATTTATATTGCATTCACTTATAAATAGTGTGTTGTTTATGTAGCAGACATTCTTCAACTAATCATAAATGCCTATACTAGATGTAGTTCGACCACCTCTCGCTTGTAAGTGTATCGGATACTTGCTAGGTTTTTCATAAGAGTTTGCTGGCATTCTCATTTGCCGCATATCACCTACTCTTATCAGTAGAAGGCCAATTCACTTGCCTGATGCTCCATGCCCATCAGACTTGCATTTGCTAAAGTCTTGCAGCATTCTATCATCCTCACTTGTAAGTAGACTGTTACGAGCTCATTTGTATGTTAGTCTGGGTTGGTAACAATTAGGGGGCCACCTCTACATCTCCCTTGCTCTGCTCGTGCTCTTACCATATTTGTTGCACATGATGGTGGACCTGTCATCATGGTCATCACACGCTTCTTAGCATCCTCCCTTCTAAGCAATTTATCTAACAGGATGTTGATTATCAACCATTCATAAGAGACCTTTCAATCTCCATTGCTTATGACTGCTTGTTAGTGAGATGAAGAGGACCTCTTCATCATCATTCATTGCTTGTAGTTGTTTGCTCTGTTTAAAATTGCGCAATAAGAGGCGCGCCTCTGCGCAATTTGACCCAAAATCGCCTCGATGCTTACGCAATTCCTCTCCTGGTTGAGGCGTACGCCTCACTTGGACTGAGGCGCGCCTCAGAGGCGCAATTGCGCAATTCTGGCAGAGGCGTACGCCTCATAGAAACGGCCTCACCCACTTAAAATGAAGACTTTTTCTTCCTTAATCCCGCACAGCTCCCAGTTATCCCGAAACTTTCCTTCCCGCAGGCTGTGTTTGCGAAACAGAGAGCTTCCTGCACCCATCGGCTTCCCTTCCCGCCGGCGCTGCCTCTCTCCGGCGAAGTTAAAGGTCCGGCCGCCCTCTAGGAGTACTCCACAATCGCTTTTAGGTATTTTTTTGTAGTTTAGGGTTAGATTTTTCAAGTGAAAGAAATTCTAGGGTTTTTGATTTTTTGATTTTTTTGTGTGTTTTTGGATTTTTGCTTTAGGAAACATGGTTAGAGGCAAAGAAAAGGCGAATAAGTCATTGGGACATGATTCTATTGCATCTATTTTCTTACTTTCCACTATTTTCATATATCATTTAGATGTTTTTATTGTAAGATAGAATATTGCTATTATTTACCTGCTAAAACCCTTAATTTCTCATTTACGCAATTCTGTGTTCGTGAGGCTTACGCCTCAAACCGCCTTAAAGCTTACGCCTCGCCTCACGGACGAAAACCGCCTCGAGGCTTAATTACGCAATTTTAAACCTTGGTTGTTTGTAGGAATTTTATGCTTATTGTTGAAATCCTTATACATGTTTGTAGGCAAATAGCCGCATTCATTGTATGTTCTTTATGGTTGCTCGTAGCCAGATTATTACATTTACTATGAACTCCTTGCATTACGAGCAGGTCATTATAATGCAAGTTTCCTTATTCATGTTTGTAGACAATCTACATTCATCGGATGCTTCTCTTCACATATGTATGCAACATACACGTCTTTCACAAGTTAACTAGCATCAGTGGTATGGTTGATATTTTGTTCACATCTTTCTTGCATTTGTTTGTAGGAATGCCGCATTCATTGCATATGAATCCTCATTGTTCGCAAGGAGTTGTCATTGTGTTCAGTGTATGCCTCTTGAATGTGCTTGTAGAATAATAACATGATTAATATAAATGTTGTAATTGATCACTATCATTTTTATATGACAGATTGAGCATCATCTCTAATTAAAGTTTTCTTTAGCATGAACTTCATGCTTGTATGTTCAACATTTATCAATTTGTGAATTAGAGATTTTAGCTTTAGGCATTAGATTATGTTCTTTGTAATTACAAGTCCAGTTGTTTGTTCAAATCATTTGTATTTCATTCAAGTTTAAGCTCCTTGTTCAATTCGAGTTCAAAGAAAATCCTCTATTGTTACTCGATTGAGTTCAGCTCAAGTTCAATTTGAGTCAAGTTCTTTGTTCTGTTGTTCAAGTCCAGTTCATGCTTGAGTTCTTTGTGGTCTTCTTGAGTTCAAACTCAATTCAAGTTCAAGTCTTTTGTGGTTCTTTTAAGTTCTAGTTTAGGTTCAAATTAAGTTCATTTATTATTTGAATTGAGTTAAAGTCCTTTGCATTCGCTCTAAGTTCCCTGCTGGCCAAATTTGTCTAAATTATGCTCAGAAGTCTCCTGTGGTTCGTGTTCTTTGTCATTCTGCTTAAGTTCAATTTTGTTTGCTTAATGCCAAGTCCCCTATTGTCCTTTGAGTTCAAACCATGTTGAGTTCAAGTCGTGCAAGTGCAATCAAATCATTTGCATCTTCAGGTAAAATTTCGGCAGCCTCCCGGTGTCTCCCCCATTTAGAAAAAAACTATAAAAAACTGGGCCTTCCCACCATGCTAAGAAAAGCGTGTATGATAGGTGTTCTCGAACACCGCGGCTGTAAATTCTTCAATCCCACCACGCCAGAGAAGGAACAATTATTAGGTCGATGAGCAGACATAGCTCTACGTGCGGTCACCATTGAGATCGCGCCACGTGCTCATACTCTTTACCGCGCGGTCCGACGACTTGACTCGCACCAGAACCCGGGAATGCTATGTTCGCGCATTTCTAGGTATTACTCGGTATTTGCTCAGTATTGCTCGGTATTGCTTGACAATAACGAGAAATACCGCTCTGTGAAGACCAATACTGACAAATACCGAGCAATACCTAGCAATACCGGGTTGTCATGGATTTAAAAAATGCACGTGCGACATACCCACTATTCGCCGGGTCGGGTCCGCGGTTTTGTGCTTGATACGTGGCACGATCTCAGTGACGACCGAACGTAGCTCTACGTCCGTTCATCGGACCAAATAAAAGTTCCAGAGAAAGGCGTGTATGGGTCTTCGACGCCTATTTTAAAAAGAGCACAGTTTGCTTTCCTTGCAAGTACAAAGCCACGTATGGGTACTTAAGATTATTCCCACCACGATACAAAGAGCTTGTATAGGGCCTATCCGCCTTGTCGTAGGTGTCGCACCGGGTTCCCTTCCCACCACGCTAGAGAAAAGTGTGTGTGGACGGTTTTCAGGTTCGACATAAACGCCGAGGACAGGATTTTAGGTTCGAGAGCTGCTTGCTTGCCTCGTCCTAGGTGTCGGACTGGGTTTCCTCCTACCATACTAAGAAAGGTGTGTATAGATGGTTGACTGGCGCGTCATGCACACCGAGATAAGAGAGTTCTCTTTTTAAATAAATTACAATTAATTATTATTATTAATTAATTAGAATCAATTATAATTAGATTAATTAATTATAATTAATTTATGTTTAATTAAAATTAATCATATTAAAATTTTATTAAACATAATTAAACTTAATTAATCATGATTAATCAATAATAAAAAACAATGAATTATAATTAAATTGAGTTAATAATGACTAATTTATGATTAATAATAATTAATTATATTAAAAATAATTAAACATAATTAAATTTAATTAATTATGATTAACTAATGATTAATAATTATTAATTATTATAATAAAAAAATAATCATAATTATATTTAATTATTTAAAATTAATCTATAATTAAGTAATTATTAATTATAATTAAAAATAATTAAACATAATTAATTATGATTAATAAATATTTATTATAATAAACATAATTAATCGAAATTAAATTTAATTAATTACTACTAATTTATAATTAAAACTAATTAATTATAATTAAAAATAAATAATTATAATTTATTTAAAAAATGCCTAAAAGGCTGTTCGATCACAGGATTTGGCCGAAGAAGCTCCAAAGGGAGAAAGTTACTTTCACAGCGGCGAGCTCCCGTCGTTGATCCCAATCAAAATGTCTAACTTTTGATCCAACAATAAGGGAGAATCGTTGAGGGGCGAAGAAGCACGCCAAAGGGGGTAAGTTACCTTCATAGCTAGTGAGCTTCCGTTGTTTCCGATCCAATAGGAAGGGCAAGTCGTCAGAGGGGCGAAGAAGCGCGTCGAAGGAAGAAAGTTGCCTCCACAGCGAGCGAGCTCCTACCCTTGCTTCCTATCAAAGTGTCATAACTTCTGATTCGACTTGAAGGGAACGTCGTCGAAGGGACAAAGTCGAACAACGACGAAGGATGCTGAAGAAGCATGCGAGAGGAAGGAAAAGAGCGAAGAGAGACCCTAGGCTTTGTTTCTTCGGGCTTTTAACGACGTGAGGTCGTGCGATGTGGGAGGAGTGTCGTGGACGTGCCTTCGATGTGCGAAGTCGTGCGGATGTCCGAGCAGGTATGTGATTTTGATTTTTTGTTTTTTTTGGTTTCAGTATTACAGGTCAGCAATTGCTTTTTTACGCTTGATCTTAATTTTAATACCATAAATAAACCTGAGTTCTGCATGCAATTTTTTTTAAAGTATTAATGATAAAAGTAGCATTAAGAATGCTTCCCTTCCATTTCTAGTCCAATAAACCGGGCATCTCTTCCTAAACCTGTTGAAGTAAAACAGATTAATAGGAAAGCATATTGTAATTTTACTATTTCTTTGCTCCTATTTTGGAATACTGATGTTTCGCGCCATGAAGAAGTTCCTTGTTTCTTAAGATGCTAAAATCCTTATTTATGTTTGCTGGTTGCCTTTTGATAGGAAATGTTTGGGAAGGAGCCAAATGAAGGTACCGAGCAAAGTGAAGATGAAGACTGGGGCCCTTATAGGAAGAAGAAGGCAAGGATTGTATCTGATGTAGGCATTACCTCTACAGATGGCGAGAACAAGGACAGCAATGAGAAAATAGCATTGGGAGATGCGATTTCATGTAATAAAAGATCCATTTTCAGGATCCCACCTGATGCTATTGAGGTATTTTGAAGCCGAATACTTCAAGCTGGATTCATTTTGAAGCATATCAAGCTTTTATAATTTTGTGGTACTTAAAATCAAGCGAGGAGCGACCTGAAGGTAGTGTAACCACTGACTTAAAACAAAATATAGTAAATGTTCACATTACGTTATCTTAAGAACTTATTGAGGGATCAAGGGAACTCATTTTGGTAATTCTTATTTAGAGGAAATAGAAGGAATCAGTGAAGAAGAATGTTAAAGGAAAGAAGTGTATATATATATATATATATATATAAAATTGAAACTTGGTTTAATGGGCAATAGTAATGAAAAATATTTTTTACTAGTCTCGTCAAAATCTGATGAGTATTCACACATGGATCATCATTCTCAGTAGCTTTCCTGGTTTTCACCGTTGTGAATGGGTCAATGGAAGACGCTGTGGCTGAAATACTGCTAAAGATTAGGTTAACAACTAAAATTAAGCATGAGATTCTGTTTTTTTGGTAATGGCGGGGACTGATGGTAGTTACAGAGAATGAAGAGTGACTCTGAATTCTCCATTAGAGGATAGAATTGGCTGGTATGTCTAAGTAGTTGGAGGGTGGTAGTGAGTAAAGGGGGAGAAAAGTGAGAAAAAACTAGTTAATGACCCAGTGTCTTGTTTCCTTACTTTCTAAAACTTTCTCTGGGTAATGTGATAGCTAAACCTCTTAGCTGCCAAGTTCCCAATGTTTGGTCCTTTTCTTCGTAATTCTCTTTCTTACAAAAAAAACTGAAGGTGCTTTCTTCAAGTTTGGTTTGCTTCTGTTTCCTTAGACTACCAATTGCATAGAATCTAAATCTTCATTTGTGTAACATATCTTAAAGCAATCATTTGTATTGATAGGTCATTGAATTAGTCACGCCCATAATATTTTTTGTTAACCGAGGTTTTTCTAAACAAAAATGCTAGTAATTTAACCTTTTAATCTACCATGTTGTTTTTTGATCGGCTCCAAATTTTTGTGCACATTTTGTTATGGAGAACATTGGCAGAGTAACTGCAGCATATTAGCATAACTTACCAATTTAAGGTAGATGAATATACTAACTCCATGAGTTTACACTGTAATTCCATTCCTCAATTGCATCACATGTAAGATAGGGTATGCTCATTTATCCCATCAGATTTTCTGGTTACTTTAATGCCTTTTGGTACTCTTTTATTTTGCTTAATTACAGCTATTACTGAGATTGTGGTACAAGTCACATTGAAAACTTATGTCCAGTTAGCCCCTTTCTCACTACATTTCTAAACAGTTGTAGTCTTTATCTGGAATATGGAAAATGTAAATTGCCGATTTGTTACAGAAAATAATAATATTGCACAAAAATAATGGTACTTAAAAAGTTTAATCTTCTTATCCTTTTTTAATAAATATAGAGAACTATGTTTTGTAGCCTTTAAGTTTTGTTATAAGAATTTCAGTTTGAAATTATGATGATGCTTTCTCTGATGTCTTGGCAACATGATCTAGTTGCCATATCAATGCATACCTGTGGATATCAATTACTTTAGATATCCATCTGATGACTGACTCTTAACTTATTGCTTTCTAATCAGTTGAATTATCTTAATCAATTGGGTATTGTGTCAGTATGTTATCCTTTGAAGTTCATTTATGTGTTGATAAGTGATTTTACTACTTCATT
This sequence comes from Dendrobium huoshanense, assembly GCA_016618105.1. NCBI lineage: Eukaryota > Viridiplantae > Streptophyta > Magnoliopsida > Asparagales > Orchidaceae > Dendrobium > Dendrobium huoshanense. The sequence continues at coordinate 52,662,247 of CM028358.1, forward strand.
TTATAATCTTAAATGTATCTTGATCTTTACAGAAGCTTCGACAAATTTTTGATGAAAATGAACTTCCTTCCAGGACTGTCAAGGAGAATCTTTCAAAGCAATTGGACATTTCAGTTGAGAAGGTACTGACACTTTTTTACCTGTTTTCCCCCTTTTGAGTTCTCAAGAATTCATGGATTTACTAATTTGAGTCATTTCTGTGATTCTTGAAGTTGTAAGTTTGTTGTTGACCCCAAGAGCCTTGCTTAATGTTAGATTTTTATGATAGGACATATGTTGAGGAATTTGGTCTGATGGTTTTATTGAATTGGGCAGCTATGGTTCTAGTATCAAGCCACCAAATTGACATATGAAAAATGAACTTTAGAATAGGAATACTTTTTATTTCTTCACATGTGAGAGTCACAAGAATAAAATATCGAAGCAAGTGAGATAATGGGTAAAAATATATCTAAGAAAAATCTTTTTCATTAAGTAAAAAAATTATTTCTCAAGCAATTTTATTTTAAAATATTGTATAAAATTTATTAGAGAAGTAAACTAAATTGATTTTCCCATTACGTGATAAATAATTTTAAAATTTAGAATGAATGAAAATTAATTTTCTTGACATCCATCCATAAAGTTTTATGGGTATTTGCAAACAGATAATGAGCCGTTGCAAATCCTTGCTCATGCTATGTTATGATCCAAAACTTTTGATCCTCGTTGCGGATTGGAACATTCACGGCAATAGAGAAGTATGAATTTTAGTGTCCTACCTTTGTATGAAGATCCAACATACAAACGGATGAAAGATAGGGGTGTATCATTCATAAGTGACACCAGAGTTTTTACAAGGAAACCTCAAAAAAGGGAAAAAACCATGGGTCCTTACCTAGTTTAAAGGAATCCACTAGTGTTTGCAGTTGATTACATATGAAGCCCTTCCTTGGAGGGAAGGCTTTCACACGATGTGACTAATATACATTATATAAAGTACATTTTATGGTTGGAGTTGGAAGAATCATTGTTGACATGTTTGTTTGGTCGGTAGGACTATAGTTGTCGAGCGATGTAGGTTGGAAGGACTGTAATAAGGAGACGGTGGTCAGAAGTATTGTAATCGGGCGACGATAGTTGGAAGGACCATAGTTGGCGGGCGATGGAGGTCGAAAAGACCATAGTCAGGTGATGGTGGTTTGAAGAACCAATAGTCGACAGACGATGGAAGTCGGAAAGATCGTAGTCAGGAAATAGTGGTCGGAAGGACCGTAGTCTGGCGATGATGGTTGGAAGGACCGTAGTTTTGCGGGTGACGGAGGTCAGAAAGTCCGGCGACAGCTCGTGGCGGGGTAGAAGTCCGATGACGGTTTGTGTCCGAGAAGAAGTCCGACAATGGTTTGTGGCCGGGCAGAAGTCTAATGACGGCTGGTGGTCGGGCAGAAGTCTGGCGACAACTGGTGGCCAGCCAAAAATTTGGCGACGGTCGATGGTCGAGCAAAAGTTTGGGAACAGTTAATGGCCGGGCAGAAGTCCGACGACGGTTGGTGGCCGGGCGGTGGTCGAGGAAGAACTTGGTGGCAAGAGATATCTCATATTTCTCTTCTTATTCTCTCTTCTTTTTTTTCATCCCTCCCTTCATGTGAAGAATGCGGGTTTATTTATTATTTATTGGGAATAACATGACCAATAAATAAAAAGAAGATCAAGGGCATGTTGGGCGTGTTGCAGATGGACGGTCGATATTGATTATTTTGATCATGGACTGTTTATCAAGTATTGAGTGTCCTAATGATGTCAAAATTTATCAATCTTAGGCTCGTTGGTTTCGTCTCGCCGAGCCGCTCGATTCAATTTATAAGCATTTCACATTTGGAAATCATTTGGTTATTCAATTTATGTTTTAACCTTCTAAATGTTCTTTAGGTCCTTGATTTAGACCCATTTGGGTTCGGATTGGGTTGAATTAGGGATCGTTGGGTTAGTCTCTTCGAGACATTCAGTTCGACTATAAGTTTGTTGAAATCGGAATTCAGATGGCTCCGAATTTAATTTTGGAAGTTTCCAATTAGAATTTGCCTTGAGATCCGTAGCTGATCAATTTTTTTTAATGATATATCATTTGCCCCCATATTTTCGAACGTCGAAGCTCTAGAAGTCCAAAAATATGTGTTGAAGTTCTTCAAACCGTTTCAATGCAAAATTATAAATTTTGGGTAATTTCAGTGCAGGACCACTGATGTGAAACGGGCAGGAAGGTTTGCTACTTTGGAGGATTTCAGCCAGCCGAATGTTCACAATCTCAATTTTCCCAAATAGGATCAATGAAATCTGGAATTCACTTAATAATGCTCTTGAACTATAGATGGCAAGGAAGAAGTTCTCTTATGCAATCCTGTAGGTAGAAGAGACCAACTCAAAACCTGAAATAAGTTTCAGGTTTTGGTGTGTAGAGGGGAGGACGTTGGGGGAGAAAAACTCAGGATTTTGGGCTTTGGACAGCCTTAGAACTCTCATGACAGCAAAATAAATCCAGCAGGGGGCTCAGCTTCAGCAGTCACGGGAAGGATTTAATGGAGGAGAATGGAGTTACGGGAATTGGGAAGTTATGCCAGCAGGGGCGGATGAAGGCCTGACGTGAAGCTGGGAGGAAATTAGGGAGTATTTCCTAATTCCAATTCTCAGATTTTGGAAACTTAAAGGTTTTGGCTGAATTTGAATTATTTCCTGAACTTGGATGGGAGGTTTTGGAAATAACAACAATTGAAATCTCATGGGGAGGAATTTTTATTGCCTCAGGTTACCTGACGTAGAGATACATCAGGTAGCCTATAATATATCGCTACGTGCTCTTACTCTTTAACACGCGGCCCGACGACCCAACCCGAAATGAATATGCGCGGTATTTGCTCGGTATTGCTAGGTACTACTCGGTATTTGCTCGGTATTGCTCGGTATATTTGCTCGGTACTTGCTCGGTATTGCTCGGTATTTGCTCGGGATCGGAAGCAAAAACGGGATCCCGCTCGCTGTGGAGATAACCTTCTCCATTTCGCGTGCTTCTTCGGCTCCACTCGTGTCCGTTCGACTTTTCTCCATCAACGACTTTCCCTTTCCACTGGATCGGAAGCTACGAAGTTTGATCGGAGGCAACAAACAGAGTTCGCTCGCTGCTCAGGATCGGAAGTTACAACATTTTAATCGAAAGAAAAAACGGGATCCCGCTCGCTGTGGAGATAACCTTCTCCATTTCACATGCTTCTTCGGCTCCACTCGTGGCCGTTCGATTTTTCTCCATCGACGACTTTCCCTTTCCACCGGATCGGAAGCTACGAAGTTTGATCGGAGGCAACAAACAGAGTTCGCTCGTTGTAAAGGTAGTTTCCTCTCTTTCGCGTGCATCTTCGACCCTCTACAGTTGGTTGAACGAAGTGCCCTGCCGCTGGACCGGAAGTTACAGCATTTCAACGACATTTTGCCTGGAGAAAGGAGAAATGTCGAGCAATACCGAGCAAATACCGATCAAATACTGAGCAAATACCGAGTAGTACCTAGCAAATACCGAGTAGTACCTAGCAATACCGAGCAAATACCGAGCAATATCGAGCAAATACCGAGCAAATACCGAGTAGTACCTAGCAATACCGAGCAAATACCGGGAATATTCGTTTCGGGTTGGGTCGTCGGGCCGCGCGGTAAAGAGTAAGAGCACGTGGCGATATATTATAGGCTACCTGATGTATCTTTACGTCAGGTAACCTGAGGCAATAAAAATTCCATGGGGAGAGGGGAAAATCTCAGATTTTGAAATTATTTCCAAAGAGTTTTGAGTGAATGAGGGAATTAATTAGGAGCATTAATTGACTTTTAATTAAGCAAAGGAAGGAGGAAGAGGGGCCGGCCTAGGAGAGAGGAAGGGAGAGGGGTTTCATTTCAAATAAGTGGGTCCCAATTACTTAAGTGAATTAATCCTTAAATCTGAAATTAAATTTTAGATTTAAAGCTGCGATTAATTCCTTAATTAAAGGGAGGAAATTGAGGGGACATTTAACTCCTAATTCAAATTTGAATTTTAAATTGGAGAGTTAAATCCTTCCAAATGTGGATCAAACCCAATTAGAAAAAATTTCAAATTTGAAATCCAAAATTTGACATGGGTTTATGATTTCAATTGAGCACTTTCCAAAAATGGGTGAGCTAAATTAGGAGAGAAATTTGAATTTCAAATTTTGAACAATTTGAATTTCAAATTAATTCCTAATATCATGCACTCCTAATTAGGAAATCCGAGGAGAGAGGCGAAAGGATGAGGCCGGCGGCTAGGGAGCCATGGCCGGCGGTTTGGAGGAATTCGTGGAGGGGTGGCCGGTGGCTTTTGGTGAGCTCGGTATGGAGGTTTGGCCGAGGGGTTGAGAGGGGAGGAGGAAGAAAGACGATGGCTAGGAACAAAAGAGGGAACAAAAACAAAAACAAAGAAAGACAGAGATAACTAACGAACTCACAAAGAGATCGTAAGAACCGCGAACCTCGAACTCTTCCAAAGATTGACGGGTATTGCTTTTGCCCTTACTTTGGGCTTTCCATAGAACTCACACAAAGATCTAGGAGAGTTGAACTCACCAAGAGATCAAGAAAATATGAACTCACAAAGAGATCAAAAGTATAAATTTTCATTCGTCATAATCATCATCCTAATACAAGAGAATGAGCCTCTATATATAGGCCTCAAGAGAAATTAAAAGACACATTTTCCCATTGGGCTTACATAAGACAAGAGGGTAAAAAGGGAAATTGCGAAACTAAATTAAAATACACTTAATAAATGAAAATAAAATAAAGTGATCTCGGTCGTCGATCTTCAGCTCCTCCTCGGATTGGCATGGACGGTTGGATGTCTGCATCAACCACTCTCTGGACATCAACGTGGACCACCTCTCGTGGTCATGAACGTCAAATACCCTTAATTATAATTTTAGACTATTATGAGGTTGGCTCGTTAATTGGGGAAAAAGTTGTAAAAAAATTGTGCTCCAAAATATTTGAAATGACTTGAAATTGACTATGGAAGCTCCGTTGAGATTCTAAAATGCCAAAATTGAGTCTGGAACGTCAAAAAACAGTTCCAAGGATCCCAAAAATGTCAGAATCGGACTGTTCGTGAAAACAATTGGCCAGGGCTGGATTTGGTGGCCGGTTGGCTAGCCGCCGCCGTTGCCTCGTCCACTCGTGCGTTTTGCCCTTGTGTCAGTGCGCTGCTAGGCCTGCTTGGCCGCCTGGCCCGCCTGAGCTACTTGGCCTACCTGCACACCAACCTGCCTATCCCGACCAGCCCTCTTGGCCAGCTGGCCCTACTGCTACCCGACCTACCCTAGACATGGCCCACACATGTGGGAGTGGCGCCAAATCCGACATGTTGGATTCTTCTCCTCGAGCCGCTCGATATGATTATAAGCATATCACATTTGGAAATCATTTGGTTATCCAATTTATGCTTTGAATCTTTTAAATGTCTTCGAGTCATTGATTTGGACTCATTTGGATTCAGATTGGGTCAAATTTGACATCGTTGGGTTTGACTTTTCTAGACGTTCATTTTGGCTATAAGTTTGTTGAAATTGGAATTTGGATGGCTCCGAATTTAATTTTGGAAGTTTCCAATCAGAATTTATCTCGAGATTCGTGCCTGGTCAACATTTTTTTTTGATGATATATTGATCCTAAAATTTACTAGGCCTCTCTAAACAGGTAACGTGCCTTTGAAACTATTGCACATTCTCTGTTATGATCAAAAGTTTACATTTCTCCGCAAAAGAAGTAACGAGGCTCACAAATTATTTCACACGCTCTTTTATAATCTAGTATTTTTGGCCAAGAAACTTACGTACTATCAGGCCTACACAAAGATTTATGGATTATTGCAAACCCTTTTACATGCTATTGTAAAACTTGCGGGAATCCACAAACTTAATTATAAAATTTTTTACTTAGATTGTATAAACTTGTTGTGAGAGTAATTGTGGGTAATAATAACAACGATTTTAAGTGAATAAATGTGGGAAATTTGTGAAATTTGAAATATTAACTAATTGGTCACCATAATTTGATATATAAACTATTATTGTAAATATATAACTTAAGGGTAGGTGAAAACGCTAATGCATGATTTTCCTAAACTTTATTGCCTCAACCTTAGACTCCTAGTTTTCTCTCCCAAAACCTAATTTTCTTACATCCTTATGTAAGACAGAAGTGTTAGAATAATAAAAAGCATGTAAGAACATTCAAAGCCATCTTTGAGATTCGGTTTGAAGTGCTTGAATTCTTCATGCATTTTAGATTCGTGTATAAGAGCATTCTCAATTTTATTTATGTTTTGTTTAGCTTATTTCTCTTTTTGTTTTGCTAAATTATTGATGTGAAAAAACTTAAAGGGTATGATTCTCCTTGAAGAAGTGAGATATTATAAAAAGTTTCTCTGCCTGCATGGAGCGAAGAAATAATTATTGCTTTCTTTGCTTGTTTTTCCTAGATGACAATTGCATATTGCATGTAACTTCTCAAAGTTGAATCACATAAAAATCTCTCTTAGTTTGTTTTCTTTATTATAACTGTTTATTTTTTATTGCTCATTTATTTTATGTAGCTTCTCAAGGTGCTAGATCTAGATCTATTAAAAAAAACTTTTTATAGAAACTTAATTTGATCATGAAATTTTTGAAAATTTTGTTTGAGTCCCAATTCACCCGTCTTATGAGTCATATATAACTATCAATTCGTATTGGAACCTAAGCTTTATTCTTTGGCTTTACATCCAAGAGTGATTTTTGGGATTTCACCATTGGAAAAATTAGGGAAGGGTACTTCTGTTGACCTCTGCATTAAGATAAAAGAAAACAAAATAAACAATTGCTAAAATGATTACATGTTGTTGCCCATGCCGCAAATCCAGTTGAGACCCTGCCGCTTGCTACAGTGCCGCAGTCTGCAACGGCGCCGAAAACGTCTATTCGTGCATGGGCTCGCCTTGACTCCGCTCCTCCCAGCGTCGATAAATAGAGGCCGAAGAGGCTTCTGTTTCTCGGATATGCCATTCGTGAACCTCTCGCTGCTCTCGACTCCAAGCCACATCCGAACTCCACTGCCTCTCCATCTCTTCCATTCCCGATCCACTCAGCTCCAACAGATAAAACCCACGATCACAAACCTCTGCTTCCCGATCTTCCTCCGATCAAAGCCTCTCCGATCTCCTGACCAAGACCCGTCGTTCCCCTTTGCTCCTTCCGATCTCGCAGGCCGAGAGAGAGAGAGAGAGAGAGAGAGAGAGAGAGAGAGAGAGAGAGAGAGAGAGAGAGAGGACCGACCTACCTCCACCTCCCTCGACGAAGTCCTTGTTTTGTCGGATCGGGAGTACGCCATTTTGATCGGAAGCAACAGCACGAGATCGCTGGCTTGAAGGTAACTTCCTCCCTTTCACGCTCTTCGGCCAAATCTCGTTGCCGAGCAGCCCTTTGGGCTTTTTTTTTTAATTAGTTATAATTACTAATTTATTTTTTTTAATTAATTAGTTTTAATTATAAATTAGTAGTAATTAATTAAATTTAATTTCAATTAATTATGTTAATTATAATTAATACCTATTAATCATAATTAATTAAAATTAATTATGTTTATTTAGATTTAATTATGATTAATAATTAATTAATTCCAAATTAATTAGGTATAATTATGATTAACTTGCTTTTATTTTTAATAAGTAATTATTAATAATAATTAATTAATCATAATTAATCAATTTTAATTATGTTTAATTTTTTTTTCATATAATTAATTATTATTTAATCATAATCTAATCATAATTAGTGAAATTTAATTATAATTAATTATTTTTAATTATAATCTAATCATAATTAATTGAGTATTAATTATGGTTAATTATCTTTAATTATGATTAATTATTAATTAATTATGTATTAATTATAATTATTTAAATCTAATTATAATTAATTATTATTATTATTATTATTAATTTAAAAAAAATGCTTCCCTTCACTCTCTTACCTCAGCATGCGTGTCGGGCCGGCAAACCACCTAAGCACGCCTTTGTTGAGCGTGGTAGGAGGGAATCCGGTGTGACACCTACGAAGAGGTAGGCGAGTGATTCCTCGATCCACGTGCCAACCTCTACAATCCTGCGAAGGTACGAATTTTCTAAACTCAGATTGTTGCTTCAGTTGTATGCGGCGGACCGGAAAACCGCCTATACACGCCTTTATTGCGCGTGGTGGGATGGGACCCCGGTCCGACGCCTACGACGAGGCGGGCAATCACCTAAACTCTACTTTGGCGTTCGTTGCACACCGGAAAACCGCCTATACACTCCTTTATTGCGCGTGGTGGGATGGGACCCCAGTGCGGCACATACGGCGAGGCGGGGTCACTTATAAGTACCCCTGAGCGGGGGAAAGCAAATTGTGTCACTTATAAGTACCCCTGAGCGGGGGAAAGCAAACTGTGCATTTTTAAACAGGTACCGTCAAAGACCCCATACATGCCTTTATTGTGCGAGGTGGGAGGAACAAAAATCACGGTCGCGGTGTCCTCGTTCGAGGACACCTACCATACACTCCTTTATTGCGTGTGGTGGGAAAGGCCCATTTTCTCGTAGTTTTCCCCTAAATGGGGGAGACGTTGAGAGGCTGCCGAAATTTTGGGTGAAATTGTACCTGGACTTAATCGAACTCAAAAGAACGACGGATGACTTGTATTTGGACTTTTGAACAAAATCTAAGTGGCTTAATAAATAATTGAACCCAAAATAAAAAATGTGCAAGAGGCTTAATTTGGACTGAAATCAAACTTAAATCAAGCTCGGACCATAGTGGACTTTTGAATTTGAACAAGGACTTGGATAAGTTGACAGCGGGCTTGTGAACTTGATTGGACCAAATTGACATAAAAGAACTCCAAACTCAAATGAAATAAATACAAGCTTGATTTGAACTTGAACTCAAGTGAACTTGAGCTTGACTTGAACTTGTAAGGTGGACAAAAACATGAGAACTTGAACCGAACAAAGAACTACACTAATTCAAACTTGAATTGAGCATAGACCTAACTCAATTTTAAATAAATTAGTGAGACTTGAGCTAATTGCATGGGAACTTGAAGATATTGAACTTAAACCATGCAATATCAAGTGGGTTTTGATAATGAACTATGCGCAATTTGAAATCGATGATCCATGAGAATTCAAGTCAAACTACGACACGAAGAACTTGAATGTGTGTAGAAGACTCATACTGAGTTTTGAACTCAGGCATGAATGGAATTTGGACTCAAACACATACAAAAAAAAATATAACTTGAGTCTTATAGAAGGAAACTTCTTCATCTCTATCACCAACAACGATCCAACTCAAAGAAGGTACATCAAAGAAAAGATCAAACTCAAATGAACTACAAGGGAGCTTGGATTTGAATGTGATATGGTGGCTCGAACATTCAATCAAATCAAATCTTAAATGAGCATGAACAACACTCATATATAAGCAAATATTGAAGTGTCCCTACAATCTACTAGAGGCCAAGATGCCTTTACAACCAGTAAATCAAATTGCTAGCAAATATCTCAGTCTCCTACAAGCAAGAGATTGTTACTAAACAAAGTTCCAAACATAATTTACTTCGAAGAATCAACCTTGAAGCAACGAGCACAAGATCTAGATGAAGATGTCAAAAGTTATAATCATTCAAAAGCATCCAAAAGAATATCTTATGAACCATATAAAGGTAATGAAAGTTGATGTGTATATCAAACATATGAGTAAATATACATTGCCCTCTCTTGCAAATAAAAGTGGGTTCACGAGCAAGCATCACCAAGGATATTCCCAAGTTCATCATACATGTTGCAAGTATAATGTGATCTTTAAGTAAAGAAGGTCATGGGAGAAAGATTTTGATCTTCACGCAAAAAAGTATGATAGGTTTTACTACATCTATGTGCAAACACTAATGAAAGATCATAGATGTTAGAAGGAATTATAGTGTACCCACAAGTGACTGTAAAAGGTCCATCATGCACATAGTGATCAATCTACAAGCATCTACGATCGAAAGCAAGAGATTAGTTTGTGTACTACAATCTACCTGTTTAAATCGTATAAGTAGTGCACGACAATCTACCTGTACAAAGAAGCAAACAACTGATCCAGAAGCTGCTACGCCATGCCATCGGATCCGCAACTTCTATGCAAGCGGACAGAAGACATCTACAAATACTTTTAAAGTACCACTGTACGTGCACCGTAGTTTGTATACACATAGGTACACAAAAGGGGTAAATGTAATCAAATACCCGCATGGGCCCCGACGAGCATGTTATTAGTACACACGTGATGTTTATGGATACTGCGTGGGTCAATAAGTGAATTCTAGTTCGAACCCGATCCTTCTATACGGATCAATAGGAGTCGACAAGGTTCGAACCAACAAACAAATATGTGGCCGTGACGACAAGAATATTTGTTTTAATACATTCATATTAGGCCTTCAAGGCCTATAACAATGAGAATTCACTATCAAGGCCATAAAGCCTACAAAACCCGATCCTCTGTCGACAGCCTGACAGAGTTGACAAGGTTCAATCCATAAAGAGAAATGACCCCCAAAAACCCCGATGATGGCCGTGTTGAATGTAGATCTCAACCGGAGGGGTTTCCAAATATTTTCAAATGTCTCCCAAATATCTAAAGTCCATAGCTCCACCTAAAATACCCACAAAAATCCAAAACTCCACAAAAACTCAAAAATCTAAAAATCCCAAAATATTTAAAATTGAAATAAATCCATCAATCACTCGAAGCAAAATCCATCCACCCTCCGCAACAGTTTGCCGGGGTGGACAAATCAAAATTTACTTCAGCTCACAAAGAGCGAAATGCCTAGTCGAAGATATCACTAGGATCCATTCTCAAACAAATCTCCTGCCAATAAGGACGTGGTACGTGTCCTCTGACCGGCGGTTTTGCCGCCAAATGGCACTGCAGGTCAACGGTTATGACCCGGGGCCCTCTGAACTGAGTGATTTTTCCGCCAAATGACACCACAGATACCGGTTATGGCTAGAGCCAATACGTTCCTTATTGGCATCAAATCCTTGAGATATGAATCAATAGGATATGATCGATAGTACACAAAGCCCTCTGTTAGCTAAGGTGGATTCAAATTTGTCCCCTTTGGCAAACATTCACCCCAGGTCTACAAGGTCCCCTTGGATGAAGCACCCCATGGCTGCCGACAAGGATCATTCTGTCAGGTTGGGTTGACTACCTTTGACTAAGTAGACTAGGGACCACGATGGCCCGGGATGACGGAACCATGGGATCTTAATCGGGTCCATCATCCATTCCCCCACCATCCGCTTTAAGTGCAAGATGGTGAAAATTTCTATTTTAAATATCAAACTTCAAATTCTTCAATGCCCAAATTCAAACCCAATTTTCCAAATTCCAAACCTATGCTGCTACTATATGCCAGATAACACATATTCTTTACGTATCTGATTGACGACTAGCCTTAATCGAAAGTTCTCTCTCGTTATCGGGAGGGGTAATTAATTATAGGGGCTTGCGCCTATTGGAAACCAGAACTCAGATCATAAAGTCCTCACAAAATGAGGGAGAAATCTCTGGGTAGTGTCTTATCTACAAACCCATCTGCCTTCCAAAATTTACCTCGGAACTTATTCAGTTAAAACTCCCTCGCCGAATAAAAAGAAAAGCGAGCGGAGGTCGGGGCCGAATTTGTGGAGCCCACAACTTCATAACATGACTAACTCTATTTGATGCCATATTATTCAATTTTTGGACAAATCAGAGGATAATGTATCTCTAATTATGCGACATGAGGATTTAAAATTTGATTTTAGAAGGTCATGAAAGTCCTATATCCATTGTAGATGGCAAATTAGTCCCAAAAGCTATGGAAGAATGGTCTTTTCTCGAGTTTGAATTATGATTGTTTAACGGTAAAAGTTTTAATGATTTGTTCTGTGCTTTTAAAGACGATTATATGAAAATTTGCAATTTAAGAATATGTAAGGTGGTATGGGATAGGTTGGTGATTAAATACAAGGGAATGAATGAGGTGCGTGAAATAAGAACTAACATTTTAATGCCTGAATATAAATTATTTAGGATGAAGTCCGATGTGACAATCACATAGATGTTGGGTCAATTTATGAAAATCGTCAACAGTCTCCATGCCCTGGGCAAGAAACATACAGATTGTGAATAGGTAAACAAAAAACTTATGCTCACTATCAAAGGAATGGGATTCAAAGATAATCTTACTATACGGGCTAGAGATTTAAAATCATATATTATTGTTCTTTAGTAGCATATGGGTGAATAAAGATAAGTCCTAGTGAAGATGAATAGACTATGAAGAAGAAAGCAAAGAATGTAGCACTAAAATGCTATGACTTGGATGATAGTGATCTATAATTATCTGAGAGTGAAAACGATGAAATGACTTTCTAGATTCATCAATTTGGGAAGTTGCTTTGAAAAAAAATGTACAATAAGAAGCTTTTATCCTAATATGTGGTGTCAGCTACATGAATCATTTTTCTCCATTGTGTCCTATTAAGTGTCAAATTTTCATTTTTAATACTATCTAATTAAGTTTTTTTAGGTCTAACTCTACTTTTCTTAACATAGGCCGGATCTAATATACTCTTCTAACCGGGTCATCGGAAGGCCGCCATTTTATGTGACCAAACCATCTTAAGGCGACTCTCTCTATTCCTAAATAATTTTAAAATTTATAAGGTATGAAATTTAACTATGCTTGCAGGCATTTGTGTAGGCCTCCAAAAATAGCTAACATGCCATTGCAAATGCTTGCGCGTGCTCTGTTAGGGCTTTTGATCAAGAAAGCTAAGTATCATCGAGCTACCACAAACTTTAATAGTCTTCGTAAATAATTAACTAGCCTCAATAAACTATTTTGCATGCCCTATGGCTTATTATTTTTGGCTGAGAAACCTAGAGCCCTGTGGGGCCTCTACATAGGTATATAGATCGCTTGATGAGGACATCCGACCATGGAGAGTCTACCAGAGAAGGGGGCAACGATCTACAACCACGATCGCACCACTTTATTTTTGAGCTATCATTTGTATTGAGTTTATTATTATTATATGCATATTTGATTTATTATCGCAGTTTTCCCACTTTTACCCTCATTGAGGGAGTAGTTGTTTGTGACCCTTAGGGAAACTTTTGTCTTTTATCTGACCATTGTAATTTGGCTATTTATAAACCCTTCTCTTCTTTGCATAGGGTAATGATGATTATTATGAAATTTATGCACTTTTGTTCCTTTGTGAGTTTTGAGAGTTCTTGTGAGAACCTTGGTGAAGTCCCTAGGTGAGGGCAACGCATTACCCATTAGCTGCACGAAGCGTACGTGATGGGGACATTAGTTGGAAAGTCTACCGTCGACGTGACAGTAGATCAGCGGCCAAGATTTATCCGATGTACTTTTGATTTTATTATTGTCTACTTATTGATGTTTTTTTTTTAGCATTTTTCCTTTTTACCCTTGCTTGAGGGATTGAGTCATGTAGCCCCTTGAGGGTATTTGAGTCCTTTTGTTTTAAGTCATTGTAGAGGCTATTTAAAGCCTTCACCTTGTTCTTTTGGAGGTTAATGAATTATTATGAAGAATTTTTTTGCATTTGTGTTCTTGAAGCTTATGTGAGAGTTTGAGAGTTTGGTGGAGCCTAGAAGATGCCACCCGTTGTACCCAACAGTCACCACCGGTGGCTCTTGTTTCTCCTCCCTTTTCCCCTCCCTTCTCCTTACTACCTTCACTGACCATCCCCACCTCCGATCTCACTCCATAACCCCATCTCCCCAAACCCACCGTCAACCTAACCACCAACCCGATACCTCTTCTTCATTACTCGCCCCACCCAAGCCAAACCCATCGCCGGCAAACAAGGCCACCCTTGTTTGCCTCCATGAATGAGGAGTTAATGCCACCTTAATGCTTACCTAAAGAGTTTAAATAATTTGGGAAATTATTTTCATAATTTGAAATTCAAAATTTGAAGTTTCCTACATTAGAGAGCTATTTTAGGAAAGTATTGAATCTCATTCATGATTAATTTCAAATTTAATTTGGGTGGCATTTTTCTTCTCCTAAATTAAAGAGACCAATTAGGAAGGGGATTTAAATTTCTCCACAAGACCCTATCTCCCTCTCTCTCCATGCCGTCGGCCCCCCTTGCTTGGGCCCCCCTCCATTAATGCTCAATCAAGGCCATTAATTTTAATTAATTTGAAATCCAAATTCAAATTATTTCCCTCATTGTTTTCTCAAAATCTGAACTTATTTTCAGATTCTGAAATTAGAATTTTTACACCACCATTTATTAAGAGGTTTGATGGAGAAATATAGAGAAAATAAGGAGGATCTACATATGATATTTATTGATTTAGAAAAAGCATATGATAAAGTTCCAAGATAAGTGCTATGGAGAGTTCTTGAAAAGAAAGGAGTCAATAATGCTTATATTCAAATCATTAAAGATATGTATGCAGGAGCTATTACTTGTGTTCAAACACAAGGTGGTTTGACCAAGTATTTCCCTATTTTGATTGGGTTACATCAAGGATCAGCCTTAAGCCCATATCTTTTTGCTTTAGTCATGGATGTTCTCACTAGACATTTGCAAGAGGATGCACCTTAGTGTATGCTTTTTGCTGATGATATTCTTCTTGTTGATAAGACTAGAGAGGGAGTTGAAGGTAAACTTGAATTATGGAGGTCAACCTTAGAGTCTAAAGGTTTTCGCTTGAGTAGATCTAAAACGGAATATATGGAGTGTAATTTTAGTAGTAATAGACCTAATGAGGGGATTGTGACTTTGGGCGATCAAGTCATTAATAAGAGTGCACGTTTTAGATATCATGGATCTATTGTTCAGAGTGATGGTGAAATAGATGGGGATATTATCAGTAGAATTCAAGTTGGATGGTTGAAGTGGAGGAATGCATCGGGCTTGTTATGTGATGGAAATTTACCCCTCAAACTTAAGGGAAAATTCTATAAGATGGTAGTGAGGCCTGCAATGCTTTATGGCGCCGAATGTTGGCTATTAAAAGAAAAGCATAATACTAAGTTAAGTGTGGCAGAGATGAGGATGCTCAGGTGGATGAGTGGCTTTACCCTTAGAGTAAGGATACAAAATGAGCATATACGTGAAAAGGTTGGAGTAGCTCCAGTAGAAGATAAGATTAGAGAGTCTCCTTAGATGGTTTGGTCGCATAAAAAGACGGCCTTTCGATGATCCGGTTAGGAGAGTAGAGGTATTAGATTTGACTTGTGTTAAGAAAGGTAGGGGTAGACCTAAAAAGACTTGGTTAGAAAATATTAGGAATGACCTTTCTTTATTAGATTTAAACAAGAATTTGACTTTTAATAGGACACAATGGAGAAAAAAGGATTCATGTAGCCGACCCCACGTAGTGGGATAAAGGCTTGATGTTGTTGTTGTTGTACACCTCCATTTAACCCAAGCTCTTCAAACCCTAGCCCTTCCCCACCTTCTTACACCACCGGCCTCCCTCCTCACCTCCATCTCCCTCCTTCTTCTCTGTGTTCTCTCCTTACATGATTATGATGTATGGCCGATCCGGAGTTTGATTCCGGCTTCGCATACGACGGCCAAGGCTTCGTGGATCTTCTCAAATTGCCGTTCTTCGATGTGAATCCAGGCATTGAAGGATCCATAGAAAGTCCGTCGACCACATAATATTCGTTTTGACCAAGGCTATGGAGGAGCAACTATCGGAAGGTACGTTGTGTAACAAGACGTTTCTCCGAGAAGGTTCCCTTAGCCTAAACGGAAGTGACCACTTATTAGTTTTATTTTGTTGTTTTAGTTGCTAATAACGAAAATCCAAAATTGCTCTTTAACTATTTTTGTGCAAGTTTTCTGTTTCGCATATAATCCTGCATCATCTTGTATCAGAGCATGGTTAGCCTAGGAATTTCATTCCAGAATACTTCCTAGGGTGTTATCTAACCTTGTCTTAATTTTTTGCATACATATCATTGTTAGATTCATTTAAAATCATTTTATGCTTGCTGTCCAGAAAATCCTGCACCATTTAGTGAGTTGTAGGTTCATCTTTTAGCCGTCTAAGTGTTGTCCATCACTTACCTACCTCACTAATTGCTTAGGGAACCTTAGCACTTTTGTGTAGCTTGCTGTCCTACTGTTTTCAGCTCCCTCTGATGTCGTTTTAAGTGTGTTTCCTTAGTGATTAGCTGTTGTTTTCTCTCTAGGACCCCTCCTAAGTCTCCCATAGTGTCTAGAAATGGATCTGGAACAATTAGGAAGGACCCTAGACCTCTTAGTAGGTCAGATGAACACCGTAAGCCAGTAGTTGAAGGAAAATAAAGCCGACTTAGCTGAGTTGCATAGGAACACCACGGAGAGATTTGATACGTTGGAGCGAGCTAGAGAAAACCCGATTCACTACACCCCTTATAAACCACCGTCCATGTATGGGGATGACATCTACCATGATGAGGGACCCCCTCGTGCCCATCATCGTGCTCCCCAGTATGGACATAACCATCCTCACGACCCTGATGTACCACTCATGAAAAATATCAAAGTGGATGCTCCTACCTTTGATGGCACGCTCGATCCCCAGCTCTTCCAGGACTGGGTCAAAGGTATGGACAGTTTCTTCAAGTGGTACAACATTTTTGAAGCGAGGAAGGTTAGTTTTGTGGAGATGAAGCTCACGGGTAGGGCAAATCAATTTTGGTCAAATATATAAAGCCTTAGGGAAGCTAGAAATGAGTATCCCATTACCGATTGGCTCACTATGAAGTGGAGTTGAAGCACAAGTATGTACCTCCGTCTTATTTCCCCAGACTGTTAGACAAGTGGATTAGGCTGACTCATGGTAGCAAGCCAGTCAAGGATTACATCACATCCTTTGACAATTACTTGATTAGATGCAAAGGGGAGATCACTGCTACCTCTGCGCAGATTCTATTAATGTTTCGTACCGGGTTGCGAGAGGATCTTCGCAATGAGCTTTTTGCCCGGAACGTTACTACCCTGGAGAATGCGTATAATATTGTTCTAGACCTTGAGGAGAGTCGGTCCCAGCACCCTAACCGATAGCTCCACCCCTCACACTCCTACTACACGACCTACTCTTGAGAGCACCAGCCGACCACACACCGGCCCTCCGGCTCCCCGATCTGATGTTAGACCCAAACCTCCCACCCCGGATACCCCTTGGTCCAATCCCGGGACCAAGTGCTTTCGATGCCATGGGTATGGGCATATCGCTTCTCAATGCTCCAGTCCTTATAAGATTTCTATCATCGAGGAGATTATTGAGGACGATCTTGAGCCCGAGGTTGATCAGATCCATCAAGTCGAGGCTGAAGGCGAATTCTTCGAGGAGGACGATGACACCGCCGTCCTCCATTGCCTTCAGAGACTGGATACCTCCCCCATCTGCGTGGTGAGATGTGCGCTATCACATCCAACCCCCACTGATGACTGGCGTAGGACCACCATTTTTCATACCTATACAAAAATCAAGGATAAGAACTGCAAAGTCATCGTGGATAGCGGTAGTTGCATCAATGCTGTATCCTCCGGCATAGTATCCAAGTTAGGACTTTCTCCCGTTCCTCACCCCAGTCCTTATAAGGTCGCTTGGATCAATTCCACCGCCTTGGAGGTAAAGGAACGAAGTCTCGTGCCTATCTCCTTTGACTCTTACAAGGAGAATGTATGGTGCGATATTCTGATTATGGATGTTGGATAGATTCTGTTAGGACGACCTTGGATTTTTGGTAATGATGTCCACATCTATGGGTGTTCGAACACCTGCGTGTTCGAACATGCGGGAAGAAAAATCAAGCTCTTACCATCGCAGCCCCGGGGTAAGGATGACACTGAGTCCCCCCCCCCCCCCCCCCCCCCCCCCCCTCCCCCCCCGAATAACCCTAAGAAGGGGTTGAATTTGGTTACTACTAAGGTTTTGGATTCTGAGGTCGCTCACGATGCTCCTCTTTATGCACTTGTTGGTCGTGAGATTCCCGCTGAGTCTGACGTGCCCATCCCTGATGAAGTCCGACCTATTTTAGAGCAGTTTGCTGATATATTCCCTGATGATCTCCCAGATAGATTACCTCCACTTAGGGATATTCAACATGCCATAGACTTTTTTCCTGGAGCCTCCCTCCCGAACCTCCCCCATTATCGCATGAATCCGACTGAGCACGCTGAGATTAAGAAACAGGTAGAGGAGTTACTGCAGCGAGGTTTCATCAAGGAGAGTCTTAGTCTCTGTGCGGTACCAGCCCTTCTTACCCCTAAGAAGGATGGATCTTGGCGGATGTGTGTTGATAGTCGTGCTATTAACAAGATCATCGTCAAGTACCGTTTTTCGATTCCGAGGTTAGATGACATGCTAGATATGATGTCGGGTGCCACACTATTTTCTAAGATAGATCTGAAGATTGGGTACCATCAGATCCGGATCCGACCCATGGATGAGTGGAAGACCGCTTTCAAAATGAAAGATGGCCTTTTATGAGTGGTTAGTCATGCCCTTTGGGTTGAGTAATGCCCCTAGCACATTTATGAGGGTTATGACCAGGCGTTACGCCCCTTTATGGGTAAGTTTGTTGTCGTCTACTTTGATGACATACTTTTCTATAGCCATTCAGTTGATCAACACCTGGACCACCTTAGGCAGGTTTGCGATGTCCTGAGGAAGGAGCAGCTTTATGCCAATCCTAAGAAATGCACTTTCCTCATCGATCGCGTCATCTTTCTAGGATTTATTGTGTCTGCACAAGGGGTTTCTGTCGACCCTGAGAAGGTTAGAGCCATAGTTGACTGGCCCATTCCTCAAAACATCCAGGAAGTTCGCAGCTTCCACGGATTAGCTACCTTCTATAGGAAATTCAAATTTTGAAGTTTCCTAAATTAGAGAGCTATTTTAAGAAAGTATTGAATATCATTCATGATTAATTTCAAAATTAATTTGGGTGGAATTTTTCTTCTCCTAAATTAAAGAGACCAATTGGGAAGGGGATTTAAATTTCTCCACAAAACCCTCTCTCTCGCTCTCTCTCTCTATGCCGTCGGCCCCCCTTGCTTGGATCCCCCTCCATTAATGCTCAATCAAGGCCATTAATTGTAATTAATTTGAAATCCAAATTCAAATTATTTCCCTCCGTTTTTACTCAAAATCTGAACTTATTTTCAGATTCTGAAATTAGAATTTTTACACCTCCATTGAACTCAAGCTCTTCAAACCCTAGCCCTTCCCCACCTTCTTACACCTCCGGCCTCCCTCCTCACCTCCATCTCCCTCCTCTCTCGTGTTCTCTCCTTACATGATTATGATGTATGGCCGATCCGGAGTTTGATTTCGGCTTCGCATACGACGACCAAGGCTTCGTGGATCTTCTCAAATTGCCATTCTTCAACGTAAATCCAGGCATTGACGGATCCATAGAAAGTCCGTCGACCACATAATATTCGTTTTGACCAAGGCTATGGAGGAGCAACTATCGGAAGGTACGTGGTGTAACAAGATGTTTCTCCGAGAAGGTGATCTTCTTCCTTGACCCGTGTACCTTCATATTCTACTTACCTCATAGAGAGATTGTTCAAGCAAGATATTGTGTTTAATTATCGCCATCCACTAGTAAGCGTAGGATTGTTGCTTCTTTGCTTTTAGATCTCATTGTTAGGCCAAGATTATGTTGGAAACTACTTCACATGCAATGCTTTGATTTTCCTAAATGTTTTGATTTCGCTTAGTCTCTTGCATGGCTTAGCCTAAACGGAAGTGACAACTTATTAGTTTTATTTTGTTGTTTTAGTTGCTAATAACGAAAATCCAAAATTGCTCTTTAACTATTTTGTGCAAGTTTCCTGTTCGCATATAGTCCTGCATCAGTACGGGCTCGTGGTTCTCCTCCCACCCCTCCAAACCGCCAGCACCCATCTCCCCTTTTCCTGTTGGCTGAAACCCCACCGAAACCTAGACCAACTCCACCTCTCCCTTTTCCTCCTAACCGCCGGCCTAAACCCTCCCCTCTTCCCCTCCTAGCCACCGACCCAAGCTCCCCTCCCCTCCTCCTTGTCGACGGCCAAGCCCCAACCCTCTTAGTCGCACTCCATTAAACCCTATTCATCCTTCTAGCTGTCGGCCACCTCATCCCTCACCCTCTTTTGCTTTGCCTCCAAATTAATACTTTCCATTTTAACTTATTTTAAATTAGGAAGGGTTTTAAAATTCAAATTCCAATTTATTTGAATTTAAATCTCCTTCCTAAAATAGGATGATGTAATTTAGGAAAGTCCCTCCAATCATGCTTTATTTGAATTTTAAATAGGATCTTATTTAAATAACTTTTCATATTTTAAGATCCCAAATATAACAATCAATAACTTCTCAAATTAAGCCCCTCATACCCATGCTAGCCGCTGGCCCACCCCATCACTCTTTCCACTTTGAGAACTTGCCATGACACCTTTCTTCCTTAAATAACAAACTATGTTTGGCAAGCTCTTAAGTGTCCTAAACCATACCCCCAATCAAACTAGCTGCCCCCTTCCTCCTTCCCTTTCCCTTTTTGTTCTTCCCAATTAATTCCCCAATCAATCTCTCCAACTAAAATCTCAGATTTTGGAGGGATTTCACCACACAAGACTGCTGTCCAGAAATTTAAGCAAAAACCATGTGCTGTCCCGCTGTTTGGAAATCCCTGTTTATTGTCCAGAAATTCCAACACTCCATAGTTTGTTGTCCACTCATGTATGACTGATCCTGAACGTGATCACAGCTTCTTTTTCGACGACCAAGGGCTAATTGACATCCTCCTATCTCCGTTCTTCGACTTTGACTTCGAGAACAACCATTTTGTTGAAGAGTACGTGGAATGAATCCTCTTCTCTCTTGCAACCGCTATCGATCAACGACAACCTCCCGTTCAGTGGCAACTTTCTTCCAACTCTTGATAAATGTGAACTCTCTCCCGAATCTCATTTCTTCCAAGTCCTCAATTGTGGCATTACAAAGATCATGCAAGCTTTCTCTGCTTAACCAGTTATCAAGAGTAAGAGGGATCTTAAGTATTGACTATTCTAAATGTTAATTAAGGGATTTCTTTCGAAAACCCCATATTAAGCAAAATCTAATTTGATTGGTTATTTTATGCTCTAAATCTTTACCATGTCTTCTATTGCTTGAACTAAATCATTGCTTTAGTGTTTTCTTTCATTGTTTAAATTGTTGGAGGTGATTAATTGCTCTTGCTCTTTCAAAAGCATATAATTTCAAAGGTAAAACATCAGCAAACACATTTAGTCCTACATCACCACTGCAAACCCTTTTACGAGCCTTTGTAAAGTTTGTCAAGTATTCACAAGCTTTATTATGTAATTTTTTTATTAGATGGAATCAAGATAGTGTGAGAGTAATTGTGGGCAAATATGGCAGTGATTTTGAGCATGCAAATATGAGAAATTAGTGAAAATTTAAATTTTAACTTATTAGTCATCCTAATTTGATTCTATAAGCTATTAACATAAATATAAGTGACAGTTGGTGAAATGGCTAATGCATGATTGTGAAATCTTAAACCTAATTGCCTCAATCTTACTCACCAAATTTCCTCTCCCAAATGAGAGAGTGAAAAAATAAAAAATAAAAAGTTTGCAAGAGCATTCAAAGTCATCTTGGAAATTTGGTTTGATGTGCTCAGATTCTTCAAGCATTCGTGGATGCATGAGTAAGAATAGTCCCAACTATATTTGGTTTTGTTGTTCCTTTTTTTTTTTGCTACATTATTTTTGTAGAAAGATTTAGAGGCGGTACATGTACTAAAGGAGAAGGGTATGATTCCCTTGGAAGAAGTGTGAGATTGTAGAACGCTTTTCCCTACGATGCACGGACACTTCTCCTTAAAAAGGTATGTAGTCTCCGGCACATATTGGACACGACCATACTTGTCAATGACGAATGGCGTACCACGACGCAAAGTTCCCTGCGGAGTCATTTCGCATAGCGCAAAGCACGACATGTGCCATTTTGAACATGGAGCAAAATAAAAAAATAATTATAAATCATTATATAGATCCTATTATAGAGTAACAATCAAGTTGGGTAAGGCTTGGTTGAATATGTTTGTGGTTCGAAGTTCAAACCATTAAAGTGAGCTTCATGTTCATCCTAAATTTTTACTAAAAAAATTCCTAAAATTAATTTAAATAAAGTCTAATTAAACTATTTTAATCATATCAAATCATTTTAAAATTAGTTATTACATTATTTTAGAAATTAAAATATATAAACATTAAAAACTATTTATAATTATATTAAAATTTTTCTAAAATTCAAATTGCGCGTGCCGTAAATAATTGTGCCATGCGCCATTGCACACACATGGCGCAAATGTTGACCTGTATGCTATATCCAAGGGAAACAAAAAAAGAAGAGAAACTCAGAATCAAACCTTACCCGATGGATCCACTATTTCTGCCGAAATCCCTGTTGAAATTCCGCCGAGGAACTGTAAATTCGGCGCTGATCACGTCTGTCTCCGCGATTCCTGCAGAAATCCCGTCGGGGAGTACTCATTTTGCGTCGTTAAATAGGAGCCGAAGACTCTTCATCTCGGCTGCTCGATACACGACTCCCCTCCCATTCGCTGCTGCTCTTTGACTCTCGACTCTCCCGATTTCCCTCTCCAACCTCTACTTCCACATCCTGCAAGCTTCTCTCCCCCGACGTCAACCCAGTCTCCTCCTCTCACTCGACCGCAGCTCCCACGACCTCCACCTCTTCCAATCCTCTCATACCCGTCGGCTGAGAGAGAGAGAGAGAGAGAGGAAGAAAGAGAGAAAGAGAGAGAGAAGAGAGCAATCCCATACCTCCATTCCAGGCCCAGATCTCCGAACTCCACCTTCTCACCAAGCCGAAACCTCCTCTCCTACCCGACTCCACTTCTCTGGACGGGATCCCCCTCTGCCCGCTGGATCGGAAGTTATAACATTTTGATCGGGAGCAACCGAGAGCTCGGTTGCTATGAAGGTAACGACCTCCCTCTCACGCGCTTCTCGGCCAGATCCCGTAAATCCCCTAAACTGAGAGGTAGAGGGGGGGAAATTTTATTTATTATTATTATTATTATTATTTTAAAAAAATAATAGTAATGATAATATTAATAATAATTATAATTAATATTGTTTAATTTTAATAATTTTAAATTAATTTTTTTTTTAAAATATTAGTTATAATTAACTTGTTCTAATTATAATTAATTATCATAATATTATTTAATTATTTTTAATTAATTTAAAATATAATTAGTTAATTATATTTAATTACTTTAATTATCATTAATTAATAATAACCATAATCATTTATAATTAATTTATTTTAATTATGAATGATTATTTTATATTATTAATTAATTAATAATTATTAGTAATTAAACATAATTAGTTAAATTAATTATATTTTAAATATTTAATCATAATGAAATAATAATGATTATAATTAGTTATAATTAAATTTAATTATAACTAATCCCTTTTAAAAAATAATAATAAAATAAAAATTCTCCCTGCCACTCTCTTACCTCGACATTCGTGTCGGACCGGCAAACCACCTAAGCACGCCTTTATTGGCCGTGGTAGGAGGGAACCCGGTGCGACACCTACGACGAGGTAGGCGAGTGACCCCTCGATCCATGTGCCAACCACGACGACTCCACGAAGGTATAAAATCTTCTAAACTCAAAACCCTACTTCTATATTCGTGGTAAATCGGAGAACTGTCCTATGCACGCCTTTGTTGGCCGTGGTAGGATGGGACCCCGGTGCGGCACGTACGGCGAAGCGGGGTCACTCATAAGTACCCCCAGGCGGGGGGAAAGCAAAATTATATCTTTTCATAAAATACTTTTTAAAAACCCCATGCACGCCTTTGTTGGCCGTGGTGGGAGAAAAAAAAATAAAATACAACTGCCGCGGTGTCTCAACAACACCAACCGTGCACGTCTTTGTTGACGTGGCGGGTAGGCGGTCTCTTGGTTTTTCTCCTAAACAGGGGAGACGCCGGGAGGCTGCCGAAATTTAGATTGAAAATCCAAGGACTTTGAACAATATTGAATCTCATTTGGACATCAATTGAACTAAATTCAAAGTTGAATAAGCAAATGGCTTAAGCAAAATTCAAAACAAGAGGTGGACCACTTGAACTCAAGAAAACTTGGTGCAAATTTTTGGACATGCAAAATTGATTACAAAGAAGACATGAACAATAACTCAATATATTTGAACTTGATCTCAAACAAGGAGCTCACATTTAAGCTTGCAAATGACTACAAGAACTCAAACTTGGACTATGGGCAAGAGAACTAGAAGAAGACTTGGAAAATATAAGACTTGAATTTGGACACGTAAGTGAACTTGATTGAACTTAAAGAACAATATGGGACTTGTGCACTTGGTACAATCAACTAAGGTCATGCTACAATGGATTGAACTTCAAGGTCATTAAACACATGATTGAAGATAAAATGCTAAAATCAAGCGATGGCTTTAATCAATCAAACGCATATCAACAAACAAGTGTGAAACTCATGTGAATAAAACTATGCTACACACAAAGTAATTAAACTACTTGGGCAATTACTAGCATATGCAACAGTTTGTTGATCATTGTGTACAAGGAGGCCGGTAATGAATATAACATCTTTCCTACGCTTAACATCAACCAACTTATGGGTATATTGGCCTATCTACAAATAATGATAGCCCACAAAAGGGAATGTAGAAATATCTTATGGTTCATATGCGATCAAGAATGACGAATCTACTACAATAATGAATATCAAGGAACAATTGTAAGAATACCCATAAGTAATGGTAGAAGATTTTTTTTTTACATGCATGAATGTCCACATCCAACATGAGTGATTTTCTACCTACAACATGCAACAAGTGTAGTAGTTCCCACTCTCTGATAGCAGTATTCAAATGAATGCACTTACCCGCTCGTGATCAATTATATGGGGATCTCAGTCAGTACTAAAGAATTATCATGAGAATAAGAGAATACAAATGTCGGCATGTGGTTCTGAACATAAATCAATAGAACATTCGTGAAGGAAAGAGTCATTAAAAACATACACATGGAATGACGGATACATGCAAGCAATGACTAAATATTGAATGAAAGATATACAATAAATATCAGATGTTTATGTCATTAGCAACACTATAACATAAAGGTGTACATTCAATTATGTGAGCAGTGGAATGAACTCAAAACATATGCAGCGAAGAATATCACAACACCTTTACAATCAATCACTGTTCAATATCGAGCAAATATGTTGGTCCATTATAAGCAAAGATGGATGATACTACAATAAGTGCTAGCACCTACAAACTATGTAGCAAGAGCCAGTGGATATTGCAACGCTTTTATAGCCAACCATCATTCAGCATCAAGAAAAATATATTGAACATCTACAAGCAAGGAAAGGCTTCAGTAAATGTAGTATCCTGAAGTTAATTCCAGTATGTGAAGGAATACATCTACCTGCATACTTGTAGCAATGGCAAATATACTACATGAGATCAAATACCATAACAAAATGCACGAAGAATACGACAAGTGCAAGCTCATACGATCTAAGGCAGGAGATTAGTTAGTGCACTATGACCCGCCTACAAAAATCAACAAATAATGCACGACAGTCTACCTGTACGAAACAGCGAACAATTCTATCCAGAAGCTGCTACGCCACCGGATCTGCAACATTCGTACAAGCAGACAGAAGGCGTCTATTCCAAGAATACCCCCGCACGTGCACAATAGTTTGTATACACATAGGCACACTAAAAGGGGTAAATGTAATCAACTATCCGCATGGGCCCCGGCGAGCGTGTTATTGGTACACACGTGACGTCTAGGGATGTTGCGCGGGTTAACAAGTGAATTCAGGTTCGAAACCGATCCTTCTATACGGGTCAATAAAAGTCGACAGGGTTCGAACCATTAAGCAAATATAAAGTTGTGGCGACATATATATTTGCTTTAAAACATTCATATTAGGCCTTCAAGGCCTACAACAATGAGAATTCACTATCAGGGGCATAAAGCCTACGAAACCCGATCCTCTATCGACAACCCGACAGAGTGACAAGGTTCAATCCATAAAGAGAAATGACCCCAAACACCCCGATGATGGCCGTGTTGAATGTAGATCTCAACCGGAGGGGTTCATTCCAAACATTTTTCTAATGTCTCCCAAATATCCAAAGTCCATTTCAAATATTCCATAGCTCCACCCAAATACCCATAAAAATCCAAAACTCCACAAATATTCCAAAAACCCAAAATATTTAAAAATGAAACTATCCATCTGAACGCTTAAAGCAAATTGCATCCACCCTCCACAACATTCTGTCGGGGTAGACAAATTCAAATTACTTCAGCTCACAAAGAGCTAAATGCCTAGTCGAAAATATCACTAGGATCCATTCTCAAACAGTCTTCTGCCAGTAAGGACGTGGTACATGTCTTCTAACCGGCGGTTTGCCGCCAAATGGCACCGCAGGATAAACGGTTACGACGACCCGGGGCCCTCTGAACCGAGTGGTTTTGCCGCCAAATGGCACAACGATATACCGTTTATGGCCAGAATCAATACGCTCCTTATTTGCATCAAATCATTGAGATATGAATCAATAGGATATGATCGATAGGGCACAAAGCCCTCTGTAAGCTAAGGTGGATTCAAATTTGTCCCCTTAGGCAAACATCCAACCTAGGTCTACAAGGTCCCCTTGGACGAAGCAACCCATGGCTGCCGACAAGGATCCTTCTGTCAGGTTGGGTCGACTACCTCCTCTGACTAAGTAAACCAGGGACCATGATGGCCCGGGACGACGGAACCATGGGATCTTGATCGGGCCTATCATCCATTCCCCCACCATCCGCTTTAAGTGCAAGATGGTGCAATTTTTATTTTAAATATCAAATCTTCCAACTCAAAATCCAAAAACTCAATTCTTCAATTCTCAAATCCAATCATTCCAATCCCAATATCCAATGCTGCTACTATATGCCAGATAACACGTATACTCTACGTATCGGATCAATGACTAGCCTTAATCAAAAGTTCTCTCTCGTTATCGGGAGGGGTAATTAACTATAGGGGCTTGCGCCTATAGGAAACCAGAACTCAGATCATAAAGTCCTCACAAAATGAGGGCGAAATCTCTGGGTAGTGTCTTATCTACAAACTCATCTGCCTTCAAAAATTTCCCCCGGAACTTAGTTCGTTAAAACTCTTTAGCCGAATAAAAAGAAAAACGAGTGGAGGCCGGGGCCGAATTTTCGGAGCCCACAGCAAATTATGCTGGCCAACTTGAACATGTGCGCCGCACCATGCAGCTTGCACCGTAGATGTGCTGCGCCGCCCCATGCACCATGGCGTGCACCATTTTTTGTCGTTGACAAGTATGGACACGTTATGCATCCGCACTTTGAAGATGTGTTCGATTAAAAAATATTAAAAATAAATTGGACACACATGTTTGATGCACGTCTTAAAAATTATATATATTTTTTTCAAAAATATAATTTCTTATTCTTCAATTTTTTTGTTTATTAAAAAAAAAACTAAATTTATTATTCCTCTCCATAACCCCAAATCAATTGCTTGTGCATACTACCCTATTTATAAGAATTCCTATTTTCATTTCTCTATAGCATATTACGACCAAGGTTTCACAACAACACACAATACTATCTTAATATCGACGTCCAACGCCATCATAGTATCAATATTTTAAAACAATCTCAATATCGAACCTGGTGCTATCTTGACATGACGCTCGACGACAGTAATTTCTACACCCATAATAACGCCCTGACCATATCGACGCCTCATCTTTGCCCAATGACATATCAACATCAACAACTGACGTTTTAACATCAAGGGATAATGTTGTCTTGATATCAATGCTCGACGGCTATGCAAAACATTGCTGCCAATGACCTCTCATCTTTGCCTATTGCAAAACATCAATGCCCAATGCCTATTGCAAAACATCAAGGAAATCTCTGATTTTGTTGATTTTGTAAATTTCACCTTAGGGATGTATTCTCGACAACATTGTCGTTTTCCCCCTCGAAGTCCGCACGACATCCACGCCTGACTCTGCATATTTTAATATTAATCATTTAAGCACAGATTCTAATTAAATGATTTATTATTTCTTAATTATTCTTAATATTCTACTTATTAATTTCAAAACATTATTTTTAAGTTATAAAAATTATAATATTGTGTCCAGCTCGTGTCCATGTCCTATAGTTTCAGTAATTGACGTATCATGTGTCGTGATGTGTTTGTGTCTTCGTGTTCGTGTCTATGCATCATAGGTTTTCCACTTGCGCAGAGTGGAGTGATGAACATAGGCTCTTAATGCTAAATCACATAAAAATCGTTATTGCTTGGTTTATGTTCTTTGCTGTGGTTTATTTTTATGGCTTGTTTATTTCATATAACTTCTCAAGGTGCTAGGCCTATATATGATTAAAAAAATATAGCTTTAGCTTTGAGTTTGAAATATTTGAAAATTTTATTTGAAACCCAATTAAACTCCCCTCTTTTGTATGGATGAGGTTGTTGTTCTACTTCATTCATAAATGACCGTAAATAATCTTTCTGCCAAAATATGGTATTCAACTTAAACGCAATAAGATTCTTTGCAATTCCACAATTTATTAACACTTTGTTATAGAAAGAACTTAGCAAAACCATGTCAATTTTGTACCATGTTATTCATTAACTTGATGTCATTTTAACTTGGTACAAACCACAATTTGGTATGCCATTATTCTTATACAAAGAAAAGGATCAAAATGGTACTTGATTCTTTATGAAGGATCAAAATGATCCCAACGATATTAAAATATCATTTTGGTTCCAAGTCTTTAAAAAAGAATCAAAATAGTGTCATGATGAGACTATTTTTGTTTCTCTTTAAGAAGTTGAGGGACCAAAATAATCTTTTAATATAGTTGTTGATTATTTTGCACTTTCATGAAGAGTCAAGGGACCATTGGTCCTTTCCTCTTCTCATAACATTGAAGGAACTTTATATTGCTATTACCTTAGTGTGGCATTTACTTTAAGAAGTCACAAGGACAGGTGCTTGAAAATTCAGAATCTTGTAGAAAATTTTTCTTAGATTGCTTTCTATGTTCTCTCCTGGAATGAAAATGTAAGGTAAAATAAAATGGCTTATTCTCTATTTCTCCTCTCCTTAAGACGGAAGTCTGTCCTTGAATTATTTCATAAACTCCAAATCTCATTCCTGTACTGTTTTATTGGGCAAATTTCATGTGTAACACAATCTTATTTTTTTATAAAACTAACACCCAATTACATATATTTAAATAATGCCGCTCAAATCTGAAAGAGCGCAACAAAATTATAATTTGTATATTTCACTTTCATCAAATTCTCAGTATTGTGCCAAAGGTTCCATGGAAAATGGGTCAACATTTTTTTTTATACAATGCCAGTAATTATATTTAGTTTGTCTCAGATGATTGATTAGATTCAATTATGTTCTTTCAAATTTCATCAGGATGCCTGCCGAAATTTGATGCATTTTGTTTATTACTTGTGCTACAGGTTGACAAATGGTTTAAAAATGCAAGATATGCTGCCATTAAGATCAGAAAGGTTATTTCACCTCAATGATTCCCGTGTTATATACTACTTGATCATGATGGCCACTAAATTTATTTCTTTCTATTATGCAGTTATTTCTTAATAATCATTCTTTTTTATAATGATAAGAAACTAAGCTGTTATCTATTAACTATAATATATTTTCAAGTTAACTTGGTTTCCATATTTGCTTGAGGTTTGATATTGGACTTGTTTGTTTTGCAAGTACAGGAAGAAGCTTCAAATCAACTTTATCATAGATCTGATGTACCAATGGTAGATGAAGCGCATAGACGCAGATCTGATACAGCTGTCTCATTGGACAGCTCTTGCTTGCTTCCTTTGGCATCCATCTTCCACTTACCTCAACATAAGAAGAAAATCCATAGGAGAGAAAATTTGACATCTGCAGCATTCCCTGCAAAGAAACAGAAAGGAGCAGCAACGACGGTACATTCCAGTGCAATTCAGGTGAGAAAACTAATGCAGCAATACAGTGTTCATTGTTGCTTATTCCATTTTCTCTCTTTGTTAATTTCTATTTTTATGTATTCTGCTAAAATCCAAATTTCCTAACTTCCCCTGAGCCTATGACAACCAAACCGCTCAGCAAATGTTCTCCAAATAACTAACAATTGATGCACAAGTTTAGACCAATTTTAATAAATGATCACTCCAGAAATCAAATTTAGGAGTGAGGCAGACAATGCAGTGTTTTAACATCTCTCTCTCTCTCTCTCTCTCTCTCTCTCTCTCTCTCTCTCTATATATATATATATATATATATATATAATTAAAATTATGTATAATGTATTTCAATACACATGCTTTTTATTGAATCCAATGTTGTATGCGAGTTCATAAGCCCATGGGGGGATGTACGAATAAATATTTATATTAAAAAAAAGACTCGAGAATGTTGACAAAAGGATATCAGATGAGCTAGCCCCTACTGCTACCTGCAATTATACAAGTTAAATAACATGGAATTTCAAAGAACAAATAGAAATATTGCATCTTGGATGTTAGGCAGTTCAAAATGAACACTATCATTGGACTAGGGGATAATAATTGCAGGAGCATTTAATGGTATCGGTGAAATGTCGTGACAGATAAGCAAAAAGGAATAGCGGGAAGGTTTCGAATGATTTACATAATTTGTTGGAGCAAAAAAAAGTTTCAGTGGCTACTAATGTTTCTCATGGAAATGATAAGCTGCTGGAAATTATCAGGGATTTAAAGATACAAACTACTACGTTAGCAAAACAGCAGCTGAAGCATGATGTTCGGCATGATGACGTGTTTTTCATGATTCTCTTGAAATTTAAATAACTGCCAGCACATCGACAAAGCCCAAAATCGCACGTCGACACATTTTCGAGCACGAGAGGATGAGTTTGGTTGATAGCTATCCACTAGGCCCAAATTTTGGGTGAGTTCTGAATAAGGGGTGAGTACCCTTGATGAATATTTCTGGTGAGAACCCCTTGCCACCAGGGAAGTATTCTGGATGAGTTACTTTGATTAATAGGAGACTTCAGGAGTTCCTTAGGCGAGTTCAAAAGCCGAGTATTGCGAATATAATAAAGCTCGACTCTTGGGAGACTTATTAATTCCTATCTTTAGGCTGTGTTGTGCTTCTTGATGGCTCAAGAAGGGAAGAACACCTTTCGAGTAGGTGCAAACTCCGACAAGACAAGGGAGGGGAAGAAGGAAACTGAAATTTCATTCCATGAAAATACATTACCGCAGAAAAGGTCTATTTATTAATACATAGGCTTGCTTTACAAGGAACATGTGTCTATCCTTGAGGTGTTGTATTTGACTTTCTTCCTCTTCGATGGTAAGCTTTCATGTGCATATTTTTGTCTTTTAAGTTGCTCTTCCAAATGTTTAGTCCAATCTGTACATTGTTCTTGAACCATGCTTGTGTCTAGTTGAATATGTTGTTTCTTAACAGGGAGGTTTTGGGTGAGAGTTTGATGAATATCGAGTCATAGGCAGTCCGAGTTGGTTCTCATATTTTGTGAATTGCAGAACCTGATTTAGGTTCTTATGTTGACTTGATCAACCATACCTAAATAATATGGGTGTATTCCTTTATTTATATTTATAGAAAGATTTGGGAGGCTCATAGTGTGTTGTTGGGAGAGGGCGAGCTGGAGCAATAAGTAAGTTGTTTTATTTTTTTTTTTTGTGATCTCACAAAGCCTCTCCACTAAACCAAATACCAAGGTTTTGAAAACCGGACCAGACAACGAACCGGAAGAAGGAGAGGTTCAAGGTTCGACCGGTTCGACCGGTCGAACCGGGGTCGAACCGGATGACGTAATAAATAATAATATATTAATATTATAAAATTTATAAAATGAATTAGACATTTTCCTCTAATAACTTCAATGTAGGTACATTTCATTTTCATATTCAACTCATAAAATAACATAAGTATTGCATCAATTAAATTCATAAAACATAAAAAACATAACAAACAATATAAATATGGCATCAAATAAGTCAATAAAATAATAAAATTTTAGCAAATATTTCATAAATAAGTGAATAACTAACAAAATAAAAAAATTTTGAATGCATACCTTTTGTCAAGTGTTGGGTTTTAGGAAGAAACCTTCTATAATATGATTTGGATTTTTGCAGTGTTGCTTGGTTTTGCCATAAGCATTTCAAAATTCGTCTGCCATACAAAATTTGTTTTTATGAATGAATAATTACAACATTCAACAAATAATTAAATACTAACAAGGAGTTATACGGATAGAAGCATATCTTTAAATATATGCCGATAGGAATTTATAACCTTGAATGAAAGTATAAAACTACAATCTAGCACTGATATGCCAAGCACAAAAACATTCAAAACATGGGTGCATTGTGAAAGAAAAAGAAAAACACGTTCATAATACATATATAGAGTTACTAATGTTTCTCTTAATTAATTCCACAAAAGGAAAATCATATATCCTAATGTTGCATCGTGAAAGCTATCCTCATTATTTAAGTCTTCATGTCCCGCTTCATCAAAATCTGCAGCCATAAATGCACCTAAATCATTGAAGTCAATAATGTCATCTCCATCTCCTTCATTCTCAAGTTCACCTTCACAAACAAATTAAAAATATTAATGGGTATTTTTTATTTAACTTAAATAATATGTTCATATTTCACTGACTTACCAGGTGTAGGTTGTGTGGATGCAATATTTGCTTCTTCAACAACAGGCATTGAAGCCTCTTCGTAGATCTCAGTTTCCAACTCCTCTAATGCAAGATCTGGAGGTGATTCCTCATCAAGGACCCAAAAATCTACCATTTCAACACAAGTGTAATCAAGAGGATCATAGCTTCTTTTTTTTAGTTGAAACCTAAAAAATGAAGTAATAATTTCAGTGACATTTCTACAAACATACAATATATTGATTGCGACTTTGCGTTTAAAAATAAATAATTATACCTATCTTTTAAATTTAGATTATATCGAACATACACGAGGTCGTTCAATCGTTGATGCTCCAAATGATTGCGTCTCTTTGAGTGAATTTGTTCAAAAACACTCCAATTTCTTTCGCAACCAGATGATGATGATGTTTGGCTAAGAATTCTTATAACAACTTTCTGCAAGTTAGGAGCACTTGATCCAAACATCTTCCACCACTCATCTGTATAATGTGATGTTATAAAGTTTAGTAAATAAGCATATAAGTAAAAAAAAAAAAGGGTACATGCATAGACATTTAAAAGATAATTACCAGGTTGCATTTCCTTTGTCATCGTTAGAGCAATTGATTTTCCAAAACTTTCTAAGCTATCTCGGAATAATCTAACCTCATTCATTGCAAGTTTGGGCTTATGACAAACATCCTTATTTCCAAGAAGTTCAACAAGTCCTTGCAATACTTCTGGCTTTTGACAGTAATTCTCCTTGTCATATTGAAATTGAGGATTTAGAAAATATGCTGCTGCATGAATGCCTTTTCCTAACTGAGTATCCCATCTTCTTTTTACTATACTGGTGAATGGCTTATATAATCTTTTAACATTTCTAAACATAGCTTTGATTGCCTTCCGTGCCCTATACATTCCATCATATAAATAACCAAGTGATGGCTTCTCATCTGAGTCCACAATGCGCAACAACCTGATCAAAGGACCTGCTATCTTTGAAATTGTTAAACAATCATTCCAAAACTTTAAATCTAAGATAATTGCAGCTGCTTCTTTCCCCTTACAGGTTTTGGCTATCTTTGAATCTGCATAAAACTTACTTGTAATTAAAGCTTGTAGATCATGTTTATGCTCACATACACTCTTTAAGGTTATGAAAGTTGTGGCAAACCGTGTGGCTCCTGGACGCACAATCTCCTTCCAACCTTGCCTTTTCCTAAGCCAAGAAAGTACATAAACATGATTATAAGCAAAAATCGTCACCTTGGATGCTTTCTTTGCCAAGTCCTCTATGAGAGGCATGCTGCCCAAGTCTTTCAAAATTAAATTTAAACAGTGTGCAGCACAAGGCGACCAATAAATGTTGTTGAATCTAGCTTTCAAGAGCTCGCCTGCTTTCTTGTAATTAGCAGCATTATCGGTAACAAGCTGAACAATATTTTCAGGCCCTACCCACTCAACAACTTCACTAAATAATAATGAGCACAAGTTTGTAGCATCCTTAACAATATCTGATGCATCCACTGATTTCAAAAAAGATATACCACGGGGGCAATAAATCATAAAGTTTATTAATGTTCTACTTCTTCCATCAGTCCATCCATCCGCCATAAGAGTACATCCTGTGTCCTTCCAAGTATTCCTATAGCAATCAATGAGTAACCTACACTCCTCTTTACAATCCTTAAGTAGGTTAACCCTCATATTATGGTAAGATGGAAGCTTGTATCCAGGACCTATAGCAGTTATAGCATCCACAGCTTTCTGTGCATATGGTGAATTTATAGCATTGAAAGGTATGCAACAATCAAAAAACCACCTTGCTACAGCTAGGTCAGCACGATGTACTGCTTCCTTAGATG
Organism: Dendrobium huoshanense; assembly: GCA_016618105.1. Taxonomy (NCBI): domain Eukaryota; kingdom Viridiplantae; phylum Streptophyta; class Magnoliopsida; order Asparagales; family Orchidaceae; genus Dendrobium; species Dendrobium huoshanense. The sequence continues at coordinate 52,697,108 of CM028358.1, forward strand.
CCAAAACACTTTTGATTGAAGGTTGTGAACCTGATTTTGTTCTTGGAGCAAAGAAAGTGTCAATTTCAGCAAGCTTTCTCTTTCCCTTAGCAAGTTCTGATAGATATGCTTCAGAGGATTGGGATTTAGGTAGGGAGGAAGAATCCCCTCCTTCGTCTACTTCAGCATCTATTGGAAATGGTGTACTTTCTAACTCCTCCTGCACTTGTTGTTTTCTTTTTGAAATATCCTTCAAGTTCTCCTGCATTTGAAATCTAATATCATGTGGAACCTTTTTGCATGCTGCTATATTCCCCTTAACTCCTGCTAGATGTTGTTTCATTCTATTTATTCCTCCTCCCTTGTACACAATACCACAATGCAAACATTTAAATTGTCTCTTCCCCTCAGCATCTTTAATCTCACTAAAATGATTCCACGCAATATCCACCTTTTCCCGCACACTACAACTTGAAGCTGCACTCTGAGTTCCAGATGCTTCTATCCTCATATGATCAACTAAATACAATCACAATAATGAATTTCATATGAATTATGAATTTAAAGATTGAGTTCTTTGAATGTAGACATGCCAAAATGATAGAGTTGGCTATGAGCAAATGTAAAAGACTAAAAAAATTGCAAATTGGAAACACAACAAAGTTTAGCATCTACCTTCTTAATTTATAAGACACCATTATCTTTACCTTCATCACTATTTCAATAGTTCCACGATAGTTAAAGTAAAAAAAAATAAAAAATTATAGCCCTCCAAATTGCATATTCCAATATGAAGATGATATGAAGAAAATTTTTCTTAGTAGTAGTATGGTAGTACTTATTTCTTGTTAGAAACACCAAATTCAGACTACTTATACTAAGAAAGAAGTGTCTATTGGACAAAACATAACAAATAAGCCACTTAGAATGTGAGCAAGCAACAAATAAATGCATGAGTTTCCAAATAAAGTTCATAGTTCTTAAAATTTTCATATGTTATAACACTGCTCAATATCACATAATACATAGCTTTTTAACCCTCTCTAAAAGCCATCCAATATAAAAGAGAATGTCTAATCAAATGATCTTTGAACTAGAAGTATTAGTGTCAATCCACATTATAAGTATTTCTAAAAATTAATTTTTGTAGCTTTGAAATAAAAAGAAAAAATCATGCTCAAAATTCTATATAATGCAATCATTGACTCTATAAATGATTTTGTTTATTAGGGTGTTGTAGTATTGAGGTAAAGAGAGAAGTATTTATAAGATATTGAACGGTTATCTTTATAGATTATCGACTTGAGCTTTTTATGTAAAGGCTTATTGAAAATAGATATACATTTATGGCCTAAAATTTATCGAGAAATACAACCTTGAAGCCAAGGGTCAAGAAACAAAAAGAATTATCATCACTTATTTTATAAAAAAAGCTATTTCATCATGAATGAAACCACAAATTTAAAGTTTATTCAAAATTGAGAAACATTACACATTATCAGGCTAAAAAGAAAGCTATAGCCACCAAAACACCAAAAAGAAAGATGATTAGTTTGAATAAGTATTCTCCACTTAATTCATGTATTTTATAATTAATTGTGTATGAAAAAATTATTAAAATCGGTCTCTCATCTGATTCAAGACATTCAACAAAAAAATTGATATTGCTAACAAATAATCATATTGATTATTGAGATAACATGGAAATCCAATAAAATAAAAACTAAAATAGGAAAAAAAATTCAAATAAGCATTTCGATTTGAGTGTAGGAAGATCCAAAAAGAAAAAAAAAAATTATACCTCACGGTAAAGTAGTAAACCAGCGGCTAGGCTAGGATCGTCGGAGGAGTTCGCCGGCGGCTTGGATGATGTGCTGTTGTTATTAAGAAAGAAAGTCATCCAAGTATCCAACTAATTCAAAGAGAGAAAAAGATGTTGAAAAAAAAAAACAAAATTAAATCTCACGGTAGGAGCCTAGGAGGACGCCGCGGATGGGATGGTCGGAGGAGTTCGCCGTGGATGGGATGGTCGGAGGACGGGGGAGTTCGCCGCAGTTGGGATGCTTCGGTCGTCGACTTCGAGCAGCCGCTGCTTGCCTGCTTCGGTCGTCGACTTCGAGCGGGAGTAGAGGAAGAGCCGAAAAATGAAATCCCTATTACATTTTGAATCGCTATTTAGGGTAGAGGAGCGTTTCCCAGCATTACACGCCGTGTGATCATTTTTGGACGGCTGAGATTCGCCAATTGTAGAACCGGCCGGTTCTCCAAAACCCGCCCGGTTCGGCGGTTCACCGGTTCAACCGGGTTCTTGACCGGTTTTTCACCGGTTTCGCTTGCAGCCGGTTCATTTGGCAACCCGGACCGCCCGCCGGACCGGTTCGCGGTTAAACCGGTCGAACCGGCCGGTCCGGTCCGGTTTTGAAAACCATGCCAAATACCATGATCCTGCATTAACTGGAGGTTCATGTTCTGGATACACCCTCGTATACTGTGGATGCTGAAATGTAGGAATATAGCTTTTATACAAATAGTGTTGTTCATTAGACCCATTCAAATGTCTTCCAGTCTTCTTTCATGTCTATAGCTCAGCAAAACTTCAAAGTGCTTAACTTTGCATTTACCCGATATTTTCTTTAATTCAATTGTTCACATAGATTTGATACCTAGCTTTACTTATTTCAAATCCCATGTTATGGCATAGGCACGAACGCAATCAAGAAATGCAGTGTGGCTTAAGAACCATACGATAACTAGAGACAGGGATCTTACCCCCAAGAAGATTACCGCTATTGTGCCTGAAGCAGATAAAACCTATATAAATGAGATGCAGATGCTTTGGGTCCTTGAAAGGAGGCTTCATCAACTGAAGCAGCGATTGCTGGCTTGCAAAGATTATAATGAAGTGCAGGCGAAAAAGCTTTCTGGAGAAGAGGCTGTAATCTATGTTCCAGTTGCAGAGGTAAAAGAGAAGGTATCATGACTTGAAATTTTTTTTTCAGAACTTAATATATAAGTATCCGGCTTTACTTAAGGAGCTTCTTCATAACATGCTTGGTGCTTCTATATATATTAAAGCAAAAAAAAAAAAAAAAAAGCATCAGTTTTCAGGAGTTGTACAGTTCTCATGTTTTTCGCTCTATTCTGAAACAAAACCTGGGCACGGCAAATATTATACTTAACTGTATATTTACCAGTGAGAAATTCTCATTTTTGGAGTTGTTTTCGCTTAGATTTCCATCGGAAACTTCAATAGTTGGTGATCTGTCAACTTTTCTAAATATGTTATATTAATTGTAGAAGCATTAGGAAGAGCATCCTAAAGCTAGTTGGAATAAGGCTTCTATCTCTGAAAGAAAACCCAACTATATCTTCGGATCTGTATGGGAAAACTTGGATCCACGAAGCATTAGTTTCAGCTTTAAAAGCATTGGTTTCAGCTTTAAATGGTTAAATTTATAGCACTGGTAATGTGGAAGGCTTTGCACCTCCACAACACTATTATATGAAGATTGCTTCCTTTTTTTCTTCGTCTATAATTTCTTCTCTTTTTAGATTTCAATTACAGAAATATTTTTTTGACTATTTTGCGGAGACTTTGATTGTGTTCCAGTTGGGTTAGAGGTTGGAAGTTTTCACAGACTGACCGCCCTGCTTTAGATAAAAGGGGTGTAGTCCGAAATATTGGTTAGTGAAATGACTTTGGGCAGCTTTTGGCCATAATTTTTTTGTTATTTGTTAGAAATTTTTGTACTAAGCTGTTTAAGAAAGAGCAGTAAGAAAATTATCCTAAATAAAATTTTAATCTGAGGTTGGTATGATGTAGGATCATTTAATTGGAGCAATTATTCTGAAAATGAAAATCGAGGACCCAATTAGTTCTTTATAGCTGAAGATAAAGTGCATTGCAACACTTTAATCTTAAGTGATAATAATTATCATGTTCTTAGACCTTCTGATTGTCACATTTATCATTATTTGCCAAGTCGGATAATAAGGGTCGGAAAAAAATTAGTTAAATGCATCAAAGTAAAAAAAGTAAAAAAATTAGATGAAAGTTTTTTCTTATTATATCTCTAAATTTGAGGGGTTGAGTTTAGTAGGTCAAAGCTTTTGGTTTGTCTAAGTCTTGCTTTGGCCAATTCAAGCCAATCAAGAGCAGTGTCTGAATTTATCTAAGTAATCACTTTGCTTGTTGAATTTTCTTAGCATCATGAGGTCTTCTAATTTGAATTTCAACATTCAGCTTATTGGATCTCTATGTGAAGTTAAGTCGACCCATTTAGTGGGGCTAGTAGTTTTTGTTATATATCTAGAGACCTTGACTTACTCAACCTAGCCCCTCTGAGAGTTTAGATGATCATCTGCTATCAAATCTTTTTGGAAGGCATTAGACTAATTGCATCAAAGCCCTAATTTAACCATACTTAATCAACTTAGGCCTAGAGTTTTGCTTTATACTATGAACATGCAAATTGATAGAACTAAAATGACTTTAGTGGCCTTTTCTTTAGGTTGACTTTTTTAACCCTTGCTTGTCCATTTAAGTCATCCTCTCATGAATTTAGCTCGTGATAACTTCTTTAGGGAAGTCAATTATGTATAGCCATACATATTAATTTCAACCAACATGATCGCAATCTGATTTGACCGACAACATCCTAGTTGACCTTGAATGACAACTTTGAAAACACCCTGGGCCAACATCTTCTTTTTAAGAAAATTGTTGTTATATTGAAAACTTTTCTTAACAACTCCCTCTTTCTCGATAAATTCTCTTGAGTGCTCCATCCTCGATGACCTCATTGAAGAAGTCAAGTTCTCCTCACATTGTTAGCGACTTGCCATGAGAACTCGCCCTTTCTTGATGTGTTTTCTTGAGAGTTCTAATCTCGACAACCACCTTAGGGTGATTGACTTCTATACAATTTTGGCTGGTTTTGGCCTATTCCTTTCCTTTAATGGAAGATATCACATTAGTGACTTGTCTTGAGAAATTGTCCCTTTTCTGAGTTCTTCCAAGAGCTTGATTGTTGGTGAACTCCATATAGCGCCTAATTTTATTATTATTTTGGTCGTGGTCGATTTCATTTATTTTTTAAAATTGTTATGTTTACAACTTGTTTTGAGAACTCATTCTTTCTTGGTCAGTTCTCTCGCTACTTTCGAAAACTCTTAGGTTAGTCAACTTCTACTGTTCAAATTGACCATGCCTACTTCCTTTTATATAAAGTCACTATATTGACAAGTCGCCATCTTTTTTGAGGCTAGTTTCATTTTAAAATGGACTTACAATGTACCACTAAAGTAAAAAATTTGAATTATGTGGTGTATGAAATGAATATCAAGTTAGTTAAACCATTGATCATATCTCCATAGAACATAAAAGAAATTAATTGTTTTTGAGGTATTGCTCTAAAAAAAATAATGCATTATTTTCATAAAAAAATCAAGAATCTTATGATTGATTTCATATTGTTTATCAAATTAACAATAAAAGATGTAGTGTTTAAGCATCTACTGAGTATCCAAGCCAATCTTGTAATATAAAATAAAGAGGAGAAATGAAAATTTGATTGAAGTAATTCATACATATCAAATAAATAATAATAATTTATAAAAATTGGTGCTATTGGATTATACACTAAACAAAACATCACTAGAAAGAAAAAAAATATGTGGATGAGCTCTGCTTTATACAATTGAAGCTTCATATCTATACACAAATAGGATTTGAGTTTTCGTTCCTTCATTAATATATATTAGGGCATATTGCCCTCCTTACACACACACAAACACAGACACACAAATATATATATATATATAATATGAAAATAAGAGATAAGATATGAGTACATGAGAGCATCGTGAGCATATGCATGTGTTCCCTTTGAAATTTTGATTATTTAGCACACCATTTTTACAAGAAAAATCTCATTTGGCCATTAAGAGATAAGATGGATTTGGCCAACATATTGGCCTATGAGATGTATTCTATAGTGTTTATAAATTTAAATGTCTTTTTTATTGGATATTGCATGGTAGGAGGGTTCTTTGAAATAAAATATTTAAAGATTCTAGGTTGTATTCCTAAAAGAAAGGTAGTATTGGTGACATACTTGTCCTAAGAAATCACATCATAGGTGACTCTTATGAACTAAGCAATATAACCATAAAGACTCGCCTTCAGCTTGCAACATAGAAAAGATATTAGGAGATTTTGAGATGCCATTTGGATGTATAGAATTGTGAGAGAGAGATAGAAAAACTCCTCTAAGGATGAAATTCGACAATGAATGGAGAGTTGGACCACCCACATTCAACATCTTTGATGATAGTAGCAAAAACATAGCACCTTAAAATATTAGAGATGTTGTAAAAAGAGAATACACTTGCAAATGTGTCCAAGTAATAAAAAAGATCATCATTACTTTTGTATGTCTCTAATTTAGTAGCTGTGAATTTCAAAGGAATATGATACTAGCAAAGAGAGATTTGAAGCACCTAAGTGCAACATTTTTGTTGTTGGTAGAAAAAAATATTTCTTTATAATATAAGTGAGGTTTTAAAGAGAGATGTTGCTCTCAAAGGTGTTCGATGATTAGAAAAATCATACTTTTATATGTTTCTAATTTGGAACTTTGAACTTTAAATGAATAACTTTCAAAAGGATCTTTGATCAGAAGGGATCATTATACAAGTGATTTGCAACTTCTAAAAATGGAGAGTGGACATCCTGGACTTGAATTCACCTCCCTTGACAAATTGATATCAGGTTTTCTGAATGAAGGAGATTTGCATGAATTGCATAAGCTAGGTGATTTGCTAGCAATGATCTTCCATAGGAAAATGATTAGGCCCTATATAATAAAAACATTGCCATTAGAAGAACTATGGGTTAAAAGTTTTATTGTGAAATAACTTTATTTAGGGCATTGCTGTTGAGTCTAGTAAATAGGTTGTTAGACGTAAGTTAATGTCCCAAGGCTACCAAGAGGGGGGGGGGGGGGGGGGTGAATTGATATTTTAAAAATTTAAACCCTCTTTGAAAATGTGTTGAACTGAAATGAAAATTTTTATTAAGTTTTTATAAAAAACATTTTTCAACCACAGAGTTTTTTAAACCAAAAATAAAACGCGGAAAAGTAAAAACAGTAAAGTAAATGACATCAGATTTATAGTTGTTCGGTCTAAACCAGACCTACATCCACTCCCCAGAGGCACCCTCTGAGTATTGCACTAATACCAATAGTGACTCTCCTTTTGCACCCAGAGCAAGGCGGAGAAGCCTTTACAAAACACTCTTTTCACCACTACTCGGTGCGGCAGAGAACCGTCGTCCTTTTACACAATCCCTAGTATTGGAGAGAACCGTCGTCCTTTTACACAATCCCTAGTGTTGGCAGAGAACCGTTCGTCCTTTCACACTCTCCTAGTGTGGGCAGAGAACCCTTCGACTGTTCACACTCTCCAAGTGTAGGTAGAGAACCCTTCGGCTGTTCACACTCTCCAAGTGTCGGCAGCGAACCCTTCGACTGTTCACACTCTCCAAGTGTCGGCAGCGAACCGGATCTTCTTGACAGATCTTCTCACAAGAAATCTAGAAGGAAGAAAGAAAAGAGTGAAGTAATCTCAATTCACAAGTAGAGATTCTTACCTTTAAACTCCAAGTGAAGCCTTCACGCCCCAGTGGTAGGAATCCTCCTTTGAATGCACTCTTACACTCTCTCCTTGGCTATTCTCTCAAGAGGCACGAAGATCAAATGACTAAAAGATTGGGTGGCAGTCTAATTTGGACTATATATACAAAAGACAAGAAAAATCGCCCAAAAACTACAAGTTTTCAATTATGTACGCAGTTGATCGTTCTGTACGATCGTGGATCGTCCTGGACGATATTACTTAAAAGCCTTGAAACGAACCTGTTTGTATATGTATACGAAATATTTTCGTACAAGCTGATCATCCCGTACGAACAAAGTTCGTCCGGTACGAACGGTTATTACAAAGTCGGTTCCAAAAACTGCAGAAATAACCGTTCTAAGTCAGTTGTATCGTCTGGACGAAAATTGATTCGTCCGGACGAAATTTTTACAGAGACCAGATCGTCCTGGACGATATTTAATTTCGTATGGACGAAAATTTTACAGAGAGTAGATTGTCCTGGACGATATTTAATTTCGTCCGGACAAAAATTTTACAGAGAGCAGATCGTCCTGGACGATATTTAATTTCGTCCTGACGAAAATCTTACAAAGAGCCGATCGTCCTGGGCGATATTTAATTTCATCTTGGACGAATAGGACTTAAAAAATTTTTCTTCCCAGTTCATATTCGTTCCATGTAATCTTAATAGGATATAACGGTCTGATCGTCTCGTACGAACTGATATCGTCCCGTACGATCAGTATAAATTTTATATGATCTCCTTATGTGTGTGCATGTTTTTATTCACTCAATTACAATCACTCCCATTCTAGTTTATTTCAAAAAAAAATTCAAGCTTCAAATTCACAAAGTATCTCATGCTGAATTTTGATTTGAAGTATTCGTAGTCTGGAGTTAGATTTTCCTGAAATGTTAGTACACACAAGAGCAAATACAAATCTTCTAAAATTGTTAGGAGATAACTACACATTTGAATAATAATGTTTGGAATCATCAAAACTATACAAATTGCAAAAATGTAAAGCATGCAAATAGCAACTATCTTAACAATCTCCCCCTTTTTTATGATGGCAAAATAATTATTGTTTGTATGATTTCAATTTAAGCAAATCTCTTAAACTCCCCCTGAATTGATGAATACATGAAAATAAAGAGGTATTTTGAACCAAAGAACATAATTTTTTGTTTTTCAAAAATTTTAACAAAAATTAAAAAAAGATCAAGACAAGACTACAAGTCAAAAGACATAAAATCAAAATACAAGCATTATACAAGCATACAAACACAATAATTTCTCCCCATTTTTGACAACAACAAAAAATGAAGAAGAAATAGACAAGAAATGTAAGTAATTATATGAACTTCATTTGAAAATTTAATTTAAAGAGTGATTGACATAAGGTATGCAATCTAAAACTAATAACATTAGTGAAATCATAGAAATTCATAGAATTTAAGAAGTGATATAACATTGTAAGTAAGAAGAATTTATCAAAAACATGATTCAATTTAAACATTTTTTATAAAGAAAATCATTACAAGTGAGATGAATAAAAATTCTATATTTCAAAGTTCAATAGAAATATAAATGAACATAAGATCAATTTGAATTAAGAGATTGAAAGAATCTGGAAAGAAGAGAATTACCACATGTGGCGCTTTGCGCATCTTTTTCAAATTTTTGGCACATTTTTGTGCATCTTTTAACATTGGACTTATTTTGTGCCTCTTTTTCACATTTACGAACCTTTGCGCATTCCTTTTAATTTTTGTACTCTTTGTACAATTTTTCAAGAGTAATTGAAACCAATTCTTTCCAAGATCAATAATCTAAAATTTCAATTTTTCCTAAGTGCATAAATATCACTTGAGCAAAGAAATACAAAATAAAAACACATCTAAATTGCAATAATAATATTAAATTTTATGTAGTCTAAATGAATAGACATGGAATTAAAAATTCTAATTATAACAAGTTATAAACAAATTTTAAATTTAGAAAGACTAGATTTTCTAATGAAATTAATCTTAAATTATAATTTAATTTAAGCACAATTAAGATTAAAAAGACTAATAAAATTCATAAAAACTAAACACATTTCAAAAACAAACCAAATTTAAATCAACTACAACAAATATTGATATTGATGAAAAAGATTACAAGATCATTTCATAATATCAATACAAAAAAAAAAAGAAAAATACACTGAACTTTTAAAAATTTAACACAAACAAACACAACTAAAACAAACACTAATACAAATACAAATACAACAAACATAAAGAAAATCATCACTCATATCTCTATTCTTCTAGAGGAGGAGGAGGAATGCCACCAAATAGGTTGAAGTAGGAAGTCATCAACATAACATTGATATTGATTTCATGAACTTCATTTCTGATACTATCAATGTCCTGTTGCTGCTGCAGAAGTTGAGCATCAATTTGATCAACTCTTTGATCAAAATGAGTCTCAAGTCTATCAAATTTCTCAATCAAATTCTGATAATTTGATTGAGGTGCAGATGTTTGCTCTCCTTCTTCTTCTTCTTCTTCAGAAGCACTGGCAGGTGCTTTCTCTTTTTGCTCCTTGAAGATTGCTCTAAAAGAAGCATCATTGTAGTAGACCGGCTCTTCATATTCTTCATCAGGATGCACTAGATTGTATTTCTTTTCCAAAATATATGTAATCAAGTGACCCAATGATATATTCTTTTTTCTTTTCTGATCAGCATGTCCAATTTCAGAAAGCCCATAAAGATGGTCTAAGATAAGTTGAGCTTCATCAATAGGATTACCTTTCATAATAAAAAAAGTCACAACAAAAATGAGTGGAGTAATGTTGATCATATCACCAGCTTTTGGAATAATAGAAGATCTAAGAATATGCTGGATGATTCGAGCATTTTTTGTAATTCCAGAAACTCTAGCAATATGATAAGTTAAGTCATTTTCTCTAATCACCCTATTGACTTCATACCACTTGAAGGTGTTATCGTTCATAAGGGTGTGAGCTCTAAGACCTTCAGTTCTTAAGTTAAGAAAAGCATCTAAGTCATGCTTAGTGATTTCAACTTTTTGTTTAAACACATAAGAACTGACATAAGAGTGATCTGAGTTGAAACTCATATTGGCTAGGAAATAAAGAAATGTTTATTTGTTGTAGAGGTGGACGAGAGAAAGAATGAATCCAAACTGAGTAGAAGCAAAAATGTGCATTACCTTAAAGTTAATCTCGCTTTGAATCAGAATGCGAGAAGGTGTGATTTTAGCAGAGGCAAAATAAGGAAAGGATTCCTCATTTGCTTTTGAAAGGAAGTTTTCAGAGGAATTCCTATGGGGTTTCTTCGCTAACACCTTTTGTCTCTTGCTTGAGGAGGTCATTGTCGATTTAAAGTTGAAAGGGATTGAAAGTGAAGTTTGGAGATGTGATTGTTGAGTTAGAAAGCCTTCTTATTTAAAGAAAATGATACGTTCGTCCTGGATGAAAATTATCGTTCGTCTAGACGAAAAAATTTCGTACAGACGATCAAATTCGTTCAAAATGTAACGGCTTTTCGTAATCAACTCAATTTACGATGCATCCTTTCGTACAGACTTTTTGATTTGACCGATCGTACAGACGAAAAAATTTCGTACAGATGATCAAAAGTAATTTGTTTTTATGTCAGTTGGAATCGTACAGACGAACTTCACAATTAAAACTGCCTTATCCACTCAACTGCTGCATTCAATCGTCCCGACGTTTGAAATATTTCGTCCTGGACGACCATCAGATCGTACAGACGAACTACATTAAAAACTATTCTCAAGACATTTCATATCACGCAAATTGAATTTTACACACATCGTCCCGTACGAAAAATTTCATCCCGGACGATTTCCATATTTTTGGATTTTTGAATTTTTATTAAAGAAAATAAAACAAAACATAAATCACACTATACTATGACAAAAGCACAGACTCTAAAAATAAAATCACTCAAACACACAAAAATAAAATCATAAAAACAAAAATCATAAAAACATAAACTACTAAAACATATCAATGTTGCAAAAATATTTTTATTTAAGCATTTAAATCAATCACACCAAGCCTTGTTCTTAATGTACTGAAAGTATCAAAGGCTAAAGGTTTTGTAAAAATATCTGCAAGTTGATTTTTAGTTGAAACATGAGTAAGTTCAATTTCTCCCTTGGATACATGATCCCTTATGAAATAATGCATTATGTCAATGTGTTTGGTTCTAGAATGTTGAATAGGATTTTTGAAAATGCAAATAGCACTAGTATTGTCACAATAAATTGGAATAGTGCATATAGTTAATCCTAAATCAATCAACTGTTGTTTTAACCAAATTACTTGTGCCACACAACTTCCTAATGCAATGTATTCTGCTTCTACAGCAGATAGGGCCACTGAATTTTGTTTTCTACAAGACCATGAAACTAATAAATTTCCAATGAATTGACATGTTCCAGAAGTGCTTTTCCTATCCACTCTACAGCCTGCAAAGTCAGAATCTGAGTAACTAATAATTTCAAATGAAGAGCTAAACTTAGGATACCAAATTCCTAAGTTCTGAGTTCCTAGTAAGTATCTTAAAATCCTTTTCACTGTTGTCAAATGTGATTGTTTTGGATCTGATTGAAATCTAGCACATAAGCAAATACTGAACATAATATCTGGTCGGCTAGCAGTCAAGTAAAGTAAAGATCTAATTATCCCTCTAAATTTCTTTTGATCAACAGATTTTCCCTTAAGGTTCTTATTCAACTGAACTGAGGAACTCATTGGTGTACTAACATGTTTAGCATTGTCCATTTCATATTTTTTGAGGTTGTCCTTAACATATTTAGTTTGACTAAGAAATATTCCTTCCTCAAGTTGCTTAATGCTAAAGCCTAGAAAGTAATTTAAATCTCCCATTAGACTCATTTCAAATTTAATATTCATTATTTTAGAAAAATCATCACAAAGATTTTTATTTGAAGATCCAAAAATGATATCATCCACATAAATTTGAATAATGAGAATATCCTTTCCAAATTTCTTTAAAAAGAGAGTTGTATTCACACTTTCTTTTTTAAAAGATCTTTCAAGTAGGAAGGTGCTCAACCTCTCATACCAAGACTTAGGTGCCTGTTTCAATCCATATAATGCCTTTTTTAACTTGAAAACATGATTTGGGTATTTAGAATTTTCAAAACCTGGAGGTTGTTCTACAAAAACATCTTCCTCAATTCCACCATTTAAAAAGGCACTTTTGACATCCATTTGAAACAATTTAAAACCTTTAAAACAGGCAAAGGCAAGTAAAATCCTAATTGCTTCAAGTCTAGCTACAGGGGAAAAAGTTTCCTCAAAATCAATTCCTTCAATTTGATTATACCCCTTAGCAACTAATCTAGCCTTATTTCTAATGAATACTCCTGAGTCATTCATTTTATTTTTGAACACCACTTGGTTCCAACAACACTTTGATCTTTTAGCCTTGAAGTTAATTCCCAAACTTCATTTCTTACAAATTGATTCAACTCTTCTTGCATGGCCAATATCCAAAATTCATCAGAAAGTGCTTGATCAATGTTAGTGGGTTCAATAGTTGAAATAAAGGCTGAATGATTGACTTCCTTGTTTAATCCACGCCTAGTTCTAACACCCTCACTCGGTTCACCTATAATCAATTCCCTTGGGTGGTTTTTAGAAAATCTCAAATCTCTAGGCATAGGGTTTTCTCTTTCCAAATTCTCTTCCACATTTTCTTCCAAAATTCGATTTGTATAATTGATTCGATATGTTTTGCTCTCAGATTCATCCTTAAAATTTATAAATTCTTTTTCAAGACCAGCATATGATGAGTTTAAATTCTCAAAATTATTATTCAAGTCATCATATTCGTCAAGAAGTTTCATGTGGTTGTTATCTATTAATGCATGATCTTTCCTAAGGATTTCATGTTCCTTCTTAAGCTCTTTCAATTCAAAACTTATAGTAGCATGCATGTTTTTCATTTTCTTATATGCATCATGCATGTGTTCAGAAACTTCAAATAATTCATCATATGTTAAGTCACATACCTCTTCTTGATCTGATTAATCAACATTATCTGCCATCAAGCAAAGGTTGGTGACTTCTTCTTCTTTTTCAGTCTCAGATGAGTCTGAAGCTGAGTCCGCCCAGAAAGCTCTTTGAAACTTATTTTTGCCCTTTTTTACAATTGGTTTCTCCTCAACCTTCTCCTTGCTAGGAGTGGCTTTGAGTTTTGGGCATTCAGACTTGATATGACCTGGTTTCCTGCATTCATAACAAATCATTTCATTAGAAATCTTGTCATTTCTGTTATACTTACCTCTATTCCATTGCTGGCGTCTCTTCTGTTTCCTCTTTAAAAAGCTTCTGAATTGTCTAGTCATCAATGCAATATCGCCTTCATCCTCAGGTTGTGAGTGTTCACTCTCTGACTCTTCCACTTTCAGTGCAATATTCTTCTCCTTTCGTGGTTCACCTACATCAATCTTTCTTTGACTTACTCCTTGCTCATAAACAATGAGTGAACCAAGAAGATTGTCATTAGAATAAATGTTTAGATCTTTAGACTCTGTAATTGCAGTAATTTTAGCATCATAAGCAGTAGGTAAACAACGAAGAATCTTATTGACCATTTCAGCATTAGTTAATTTCCTACCAAGTGCATGCAAAGAAGTGACAATTTGTGTGAATCTTGTGTACATGTTAGAAATAGATTCATTTGGTTTCATGCGAAATAATTCATAGTCATGTAACAAGATATTGAGTCTTGATTGCTTAACCTCATTAGTCCCTTCATAAGTTATACAAAGTCTATCACATATGTCCTTTCCACTTTTGCAAGTGAAAACCCGCATGTAGTCTTCAGATTTTAAAGCACAAAAGAAGCTATTTAAATATTTGGCATTTAGTTGTGCTAAGTCACGTTCTTCTATAATCCAATCTGCAAAAAGTGTTTCTACCCTAACTCCATCAACTAATCTAGTTGGTTTTGTGTAACCTTCCTGGACTAGGATTCACATACGATAATCAAGTGACTGTAAGAATGTAGACATGCGTGTTTTCCAAAAATCAAAAGGTATATTGTCAAACAGTTGAGGTCTAGTTATAGAGTAACCTTCATGTGTGTTTCGGTTTCCGAATGTAGCCATCTACGTTAATCAAAAAGTAGTTTAAACTTATGATTTTGAAACAATGCTCTGATACCACTTGTTGAGTCTAGTAAATAGGTTGTTAGACCTAAGTTAATGTCTCAAGGCTACCAAGAGGGGGAGGGTGAATTGGTATTTTAAAAATTTAAATCCTCTTTGAAAATGTGTTGAACCAAAATGAAAATTTTTATTAAGTTTTTATAGAAAATGTTTTTCAACCACAGAGTTTTTTAAACTAAAAATAAAATGCGGAAAAGTAAAAACAGTAAAGTAAATGACACCAGATTTATAGTGGTTCGGTCTAAACCAGACCTACATCAACTCCCTAGAGGCATCCTCTGAGTATTGCACTAATACCAATAGTGACTCTCCTTTTGCACCCACAGCAAGGCTGAGAAGCCTTTACAAAACACTCTTTTCACCACTACCCGGTGTGGCAGAGAACCGTCGTCCTTTTACACAATCCCTAGTGTTGGCAGAGAACCGTCGTCCTTTTACACAATCCCTAGTGTTGGTAGAGAACCGACCGTCCTTTCACACTCTCCTAGTGTGGGCAGAGAACCCTTCGGCTGTTCACACTCTCCAAGTGTAGGCAGAGAACCCTTCGGTTGTTCACACTCTTCAAGTGTCGGCAGCGAACCCTTCGGCTGTTCACACTCTCCAAGTGTCGGCAGCGAACCGGATCTTCTTGACAGATCTTCTCACAAGAAATCTAGAAGGAAGAAAGAAAAGAGTGAAGTAATCCCAATTCACAAGTAGAGATTCTTACCTTTAAACTCCAAGTGAAGCCTTCACGCCCCAGTGGTAGGAATCCTCCTTTGAATGCACTCTTACACTCTCTCCTTGGCTATTCTCTAAAGAGGCACGAAGATCAAATGACTAAAAGATTGGGTGGCAGTCTAATTTGGACTATATATACAAAAGACAAGAAAAACCGCCCAAAAACTGCAAGTTTTCAATTCTATACGCAGTTGATCGTCCCGTACGATCGTGGATCGTCCTGGACGATATTACTTAAAAGCCTTGAAACGAACCTATTTGTATATGTGTACGAAATGTTTTCGTACAAGCTGATCATCCCGTACGAACAAAGTTCGTCCGGTACGAACGGTTATTACAAGGTCGGTTCCAAAAACTGCATAAATAACCGTTATAAGTCAGTTGTATTGTCTGGATGAAAATTGATTCGTCCGGACGAAATTCTTACAGAGAGCAGATCGCCCTGGACGATATTTAATTTCGTCTGGACGAAAATTTTACAGAGAGCAGATCGTATTGGACGATATTTAATTTCGTCCTAACGAAAATCTTACAGAGAGTCGATCGTCCTGGACGATATTTAATTTCGTCCTGGACGAATAGGACTTAGAAAATTTTTCTGCCCATATCATATTCGTTCCATGTGATCTTAATAGGAGATAACTGTTTGATCGTCCCGTACGATCAGTATAAATTTTATATGAACTCCTTATGTGTGTGTGCATGTTTTTATTCACTCAATTACAATCACTCCCATTCAAGTTTATTTCAAAGAAAAATACAATATTCAAATTCACAAAGTATCTCATGCTGAATTTTGATTTGAAGTCTTCATAGTCTGGAGTTAGATTTTCCTGAAATGTTAGTACACACAAGAGCAAATACAAATCTTCTAAAATTGTTAGGAGATAACTACACATTTGAACAATAATGTTTGGAATCATCAAAACTATACAAGTTGCAAAAATGTAAAGCATGCAAATAGCAACTATCTTAACAATTGCTAGTTTTGAGGTTTTTTTTTATTCCGTTACTCTTTCACTTTGAATAACAATAAACTTTCCCATATATGGTACTAAAAAATATTAACGATGAAAGTTATCTCAAAGAATTTGATATAAAAGCACAAGTTTAAGGGTTCATATGAGATAAACTGAGAAAGTACTGCATTTAATTTATTACATGAGAAAACATAAAGGAGAAAAAATAGAGATTTATTGTGGTTCAACCCATTAGAAGAAAGAGAGTAATGGCATCACTTGGGATCTTCTTCAATAAGCATGGTAGAAAATATTTAGTAAACTTCAAATATAATATTTAATGAGTTCACTAACCTTGGATAACACCTTGATTGCTTAGGGTGAATTAGGAAAGGTGATTCCTCTAATAAGGTTGTGATCATTATAGTGATTGTATGTTGGGAATAAGTAGGTAGGTGATTTTAGGACAAATAATCCTAGAGCTATTCCAATGATAGAGTTTTTTGCAGCTAATCAAATGTTGTAGATCATAGGATTGTAATGAGGATGGTTAATAGTGTTAGAGATGTAGGTGTAGGTAGCTCATGCAATGCCTTACTGAAGAATGAGTATTGCATGTAGCAATCATATGGGAATGTTACGTTCTTAGTTTAATTTGGACATCCTTATGATGTAACAATATAATGGGATAGTTAGTTCATTAATGTGATAGGTGTCCTAATGCATAGCGGTGTCAAAATGGGTTGACGGGTTTGGTTTAGGTTGAACCCGAGTTGACCCGGGTCTAAACAAGTCAACCCGAAGTCGGCCTGTTTTTACAAATGGGTTAGGTATTTCAACTCGAACCTGACCCACACGGGTTACCGGGTTGACCTGACCTTACCCGCGAACCCATTTTGATTCAAAAATGAGCAAGTGTGATGTCAGGTGATGAGGTGAGTGGCGAGGTCGAGCGCTTGAGTGGTTGAGCCGTGAGGGTCGTGGCTTCGTGATTCACCATAGCTTCATAGACTCTCCTACAAAGGTCTACCAAGCCTCGAATAAGGCCCTTAGTTTTTTCCTGTGGTTCATCATTTATGTCCGGGAAGTTAGAGGCGACCGCATCGGCGAAATCGGCATCAGCTTTCGTCGTTGCAACATGTGACAGAGATGGACCCAACGGGACTGAAATCACAAGAAGGCAGGCAATGACAGTCATGCTGTTAGGGTGATCTAGCAGGTGATGACAGTCAGGCGATCAGGGTGAACTGGCAGGCGGCAGGGTGAGTGGCTTTTCGAGTTATTCCGGGTCATTTTCGAGTCAACCCTAACCTGACCTAGATTTATAATCGTGTCGGATTACCAAATCTGACCCTTATGTCAAATTGGTTGACCTAAACCCAGAATTTTCCAGGTTGAATTCGGGCCATGTATCGAGTCGTGTCAAATTCTGACAATGGAGCTTGTATATGGTCATAACTTCAATAACATCTTAGGGTTCTTTTAGATGGATTAATGAACTAGTGAGGCATGCGCTTCATATCATCAAAATAAATATGATGATGCTTTGCATCAAATACATGTGCTTGATAGCGTACATGATGCCTTAAAATTTTAATGATCTTTAACAAGTGTTGCTAGGACTTATGTCGAAGGCACACTGAGAAATATTTTGATCTTTAAAAGTATAATAATAAAGGGACGAGGATTGCTGATATTATTGATAGAACCTCTCATAGAAGGATTCCAAGAGGCATTTTCTTATATGGGTTCTCAAAAAAAAAAAAAACTCTTAAGAGATATTTTCAAAAGAGATTTCTTTGAGAAATTATTTTTTAGCATGCCAAATTTCAAGACCAGTGACTTTGACTAATCTGATTCGGCCTCTTATAATGTCTAAATAGAACAATTATTACGTCCTCCGACCGGATGTAGAGGAACATCCGGTCGTAGGCAAAAAAAACTCGGTACCGAAACTCGGTACACCTCGGTACCGCATTCTTTTTGCCTACGACCGGATGTTTCTTGCATCCGGTGAACCGAACAAAATAAAAATCCGTCTAAATAAGCCCAATCCAAACTAGCATTAGTGTACATTTTTTTATATCCTCTCTTTTAATCCCCTCAAATCATTCAAAATTTTAATTAAGAAAATAAATTCTATTTTAAAAAAATACGCTTTTACTGCATTCCTAATTTAGGTAAAAATTTATAAATCTCTTCCACTAATAAAAAAAAATTTACTTTTATTTACATTTTTCTCATAAAATATTTTTTTACACTTTTCTATACAACTAAAAAGTTAATTGCCAACCTCTTTTTAAGCCAATGAGAATATTAAACCTAAACAAATTAAGCATAATCAAAAGATAATTCTCTCTCTCTCTCTCTCTCTCTCTCTCTCTCTCTCTCTCTCTCTCTCTCTCTCTCTCTCTCTCTCTCTCTCTCTCTCTCTGTAGGATCAAAACATTCAAACCAAACACATCTCAATTTATTACCTTTTATTTGCAATATAAATCCACAAATTCCTTCTAATTATTATTTTATGAGAAGAAAAGAAGAAAAAAAAAAAAAAGTTCAATGCAATCTGATTGTGTGACTTTTCTCAATGATTAGCACTATGCATGCCTTCCAAATAACAAAACCAGAGATAAACATAATTTATAGGGTGTAACAAGCATCAAAATCTGTGCTAATTACATTATTATCTTCCTTCCGTTATTGCTTCCTGGAGTACAGAAGGTCCCCTAACAAATCGGCCCTGTTAAACGTACAAGAATAATGCAAAATGTCAATGTACACTCAAGAAATTAATTCAATATGCATTCAAATATTTGTTTAGGAAATTATATTTGTTCTTTTTTTTTTTAAGAGATAATAAATAAATAATTTTAGAATAAAAATGTAATATAAAAAGTTAGAATTAATATATAAATAAAAGTCATTTCTTCAAAATTATGAATTTAAGCTATATATTTTGCAATTTATCTCTCAATATTAAGAAAATTAATTAGTTCATACTAAAAAACACTCAATGTGTAGGGGGGTTTATATACATAATACTTACATTTAAATTTTAATATTTATTTATATAATATTTTAATACCTTAATCACATAAAATATATATATTTCATTTAAAAAAATTAATATAAATGATATTTTTTATATGATTGAATATTTTATAAGTAAATATCAAATTTTAGTTGTCACATATTTAATTAATAAGATTTGTATGAATTCAAGTTAGATATTTTACAATTAACATCCAAAAATAAATAAATAAAAACACTAATCTCAACGCAGATAAGATAAACGCGAATGATAAGAAAGAATTCTATGTTAAGGAAAAATGTTAAAATTGTACACGTGCCTTCATCCGAGGCCGTTGGTTGGCGTTCGTCTTGCGAACCTCATAGCGGATTTTTTTGGAGAAAAGTCGGTTCCTTCGTTTTTCTTTGTACCTCTGCACGCTGGCTTCTCGCATTGCTCCATCTCTCATCTCGAGCAATAGTTCATTGTCTGTCAAACTGACCTGTCACACTTCCCTTTATTAATGCTAACAAAATTATGATCAATTCCACTCTTAATTATTCGATCAAGAAAAGCTCAGAATGAATAATTGATCGAAGAATAAACATTTTTTCTATTTTGAATAACTTCAATAAAAATAGTTACTCAAATTTTAGAAAAGATTTTTTTTTTCTATTTTATACCTAAATTTACAATTTACCTACCCTTAAAAGAGGATTAATTATTATGCGTGATTACGGGACGTCGTCCAGAGTCAAAACATGACGCGCCATGTTAGTTTTTTGTTGGGTATTGATGCTGTGTATCGGGTGACGTGACGTATTCTGGTTCATCTCTTAACGGTGAATTGATCGCACAGAATAATTTCACCCAAAAGAGACCGAATTGATCCTTTAACTTTTTGAATGACTAAAATGATTCTTAAATATATAAAAGTATCAATATGATATCTTGACTCTTTAATAGAGAACCAATTAGTTTTTTTCGTGAAATCATTTACACCTCAATTTGAAAAATTAAAAGACATAAAATTTTCAAATGATTAGAGTATATTATTGTTTCTCTACAAAGTGAGAGAACATTCTCCTCCTCACTCTAATTGCACTAATTTCACTGTAAATTCAAGAGCTATTAAATTTATTATGATGAAATTTATGTAAGAAATCATTATGATTATATATATTATCATAAAATTTGTATTAATCTCAAACTAATATAAATTATATTCAGATATTTTTATTTAGTTTTTATATAAAAATATAAAAAATTTATTTATTTGTTTATTTTTCCTTCAACAGTCAAATGCTTTTAATCGAGACGTCAAAGAAAAGGCCAGCCGGACAATCTCCTCCGTCCGACTAATGCGGGACGGCGAAGATTACCCGATACATTGGGAATCAGCATCCGCTGCCACGCTCGAAGGAAATTAAAATCAGGCGATGATTTTAATAAGATGCTAGAACAGATTTTCAATACGTACGATAAGTTCGGCGGCGGAATCCGGGGAACCTGCCTCGCCGGAGAATGGAGAACCGCCGGACCACTCCTTCAGAACGGCTTCGTGGTTAAGCTTCAAGCCGAGCTTCGCCTTCAAAATACCATCTTCCGGCGGAGAAACAGCGGTATTGACATTCTTATCTATGGCTTCCACCTTCTTCTTTTTCTTCTTCTTCTTGTTTTTGTCGGCCATTGCCGTCTTCCCCATCGGAATGATGTCCTTCACAGCCACCTTCGGTGACCTCCACCACTCTCCGTCATTGGACTGCCTCAATGCCCCTCTAATATTTGACGAAATGCCAAAGCCAAAGCCGAAAACACCCTTGAGGCCAAAACCCATCAGGCTTGCAAGGCTAGGATTGATAATTGAATTCGAATTGGAATTGAGGCAATCCCCAGTGCTTTCTTTACTCATGGAGAGGTTTCCCAAGATGCTGTCTATGCCTTCCTCGACCTCCTCGTCGAGGATGGATTCAGCATCGAAGTCCGGAGATCCAGCATCCTGATAATGAAAGTCTGTCGGGCTGTGAATGATAGTGTATTGCGAATTCGTCAGCTTGGTCTGTACTGGCAACTTCGCTGGAGAGGGGAGGCTTTGAAGCAGGAGGCTGGGATCGCCGGAAATGGGGAAGGAAGGTAGGAGGACAGGGAAGGGGTCGTCGGGGGGTTGTTGGAGATGAAAAGTTGACCGTTGGAGATTGGTTGAAGAGAAGAGTTTGGGGTAGATTGAGGAGAGGATGGCGGCTGCCTCGGCGGAGCATTGGTTTGGCCGTTTACGGGGAGTTCTGTTTCTCTTGGTGGAGATGGAAAGGGGGGTAGAATTGCTAGACTCCGATAGAGTGGAGGAAGCGGAGGAGTGGGAGGAGCGAGGAGAATTGGCGATGATGTCAAGGTCGACCTTATAGGTTCGACTGCCGGTGCCAGTTAGGCAAGAGGACATTGGAAATGTTGGAGAAGGCATAGGTAACTCAAAATTTTGAGTGCAAATGAACTTGAAGAGACAAAGGAATTGAGAGCTGGAAAAGAGGTTGTGGGGCACAAGATGGTGAGATTCTAGGAACAATTATTGAATTTCGAAGGAAGATCTCAGAGAAAGCATCTAAATCGAAGCTTGATGAGGAAAACGGGAAATTTTTTTTATGAATTTCCCTAAAACCCTAAACCCCAGCAAATTAAAATAAAATAAGAAGAGGAGCTGCAGAAATAAAGCGAAAATTTCTATTTTGGAAGCACCCAAATCTCCAACCCGACTCTATACCGGTCCAAATCTGTAAAAGGGAGGAGGGAAATGGGAGAAAATCCAAAAAAAAAAAAAAAAAGCAGAAGAAAGAAATCCTCTTTTAGTGCAGTAGCAGAAAAGGCAGCAGATTTCTTTCTTTGGAATTCCTCCTCTAGAAAATCGAGGAAAGACTCTACTCTGCTCCACAAGAAATCAGAAACTGAAAATAGAAAAGGGATTTGCCTCCTAAGGAATCAAGGTTGGGTTCTATCAAGCGAAGAGCTTTTAAAAAGATGGATTCAGAAAACAGTGGAACTTGAAAAGAGAGAAAGTTCCGGCGGTCGCCGGCGGCGGAGGATGAACAGTTGAAGAGTGATGGATGAATTCAAGAATGGGGAGAGAGATGTGCTTGCTTTCATCAAGAGCAGAAGAAGAGCAGGAGGCCTTATATGGACCACCTTCCTCCACCTCTCTGGCTATTTTGCTTTTTGCTCCTTGCTCCTTTGGATCCTACTGAAAGTTTTTCTTCTTTTTGTCTCTGGGTGGGCTGCGTTTTGGTTCTTTACATCATTGGGGTAATTAATTTCCTTCTCATTATCTCACTCTATCTCTTTTTTATTTTTTGTGATGATGAATTTGTTCTTTGTAAACCAGCCATAAAATTTTGTTAAATTATTTATCATTTTTATGTAAATTTTAATTTTAATTATAGGTGTTTTTATCAAATTTACAAATATTTATGAATTATTTGTATAATTACTAAATTATAATTATGATTTGATAATGATAGACATCATAATTGCAATGAGTTTTAAAATATATGAACACTGGAAAATTATTGATGGCCATTTTTCATCTCATTTCCATTTTGTAATTTTATGAAAATATAAATAATGAAATTTCCTTTTTATAATTTTATGAACATATAAATAATGAAAATATTTTTTTCTTAGCAGGAATATTTTGAAGATGATAATATTTAAGTACAGATATCCAGAGAACACAGAAAAGGGTGCTTATCTGCTGAGATGTCACGGTGTGATTGGCTGGTTGAGATTTTCTGCTTACGTGGCCATATGCGTATGGTAAATGGCAGCTTTCACGTGAACTGTGAGGAGATGAGCGGCTCTGATTGGATCCATGTGTGATAATGGAGTGAAATTATTTGCGGTGGATTTAAGTGATACGTTGAGTCTTTATGGTTCAATCTTTGATGATCAGAGGCGGTTGATATCCACATAATCTGATAAAGTTATGTGTAGGGTTTGTAAGTGTCAGAATGGGCTAGAAGAAACTTTGGATAGGATTGTTTCTTAAATATCTAGAAGAGTTTAGTGTTTTTTTTTTTTACAATAATTGAATATATCTATATTGTATGCCTCTTTTTTATTTGTATAATGGAATTTATTATATATAGTTAATATATGTTATATTGTATCAATATCTTCTTTGATTTTAGGGAAAGGGCATCATTGGTAATGAATGATATATGATAGGTATTAGATTCATTTTAGCTTAGAACTCAAAGTCATAGGTTTTCTTAATATTTCACCAATATCAATTTAGTGAAGTCATCAAGCTTAACCATAGGTCTTATCCATTAGCTAAACATGGTAATTGATCCTATTGGCTATAACCAAATTCACCCTTTTTTAGCCTAATTCACCTTAAGTTAGGCTTTAATGTCTAGTAGGTCTTTTAAGCTCTTAGGTTTTCCTAGGACCAACTTAGTTTTATTTCAATGATAAGCCCAAGTTCATTCAATTCAAACTAAACCTCAATAAAAACTTTTTAGGTTTTTAATTAACTTGGCTCTTGAGCTAGTTAATCTAGAACCTAAATCCAAATGGACTTGGCTCTTTTTTCATGCTCTCACCTATCCCAAATTAGGTGGCCTGCATAATTAGAACCAAATTCAACTATGTGAAATTTATATACATCCAAACCTAGCCTATAGGGCTCATAGGTTCTCAACTTATGTACCATCTTATCTAACCCAAATTTTGTGGTCAATTGATACAGAATATCTACCACCACTACCTGAGATTCAAGGTAATACTAAGGGTCAATATGAGATTAAGGGTTATGATGGCCCCATGAAAAACTCAATACAAAGGCTAAGAGATATTCATCTAACATGGAAATTTGAAAAGGGGCATATTTGACAAGTTTGAAATTATATGCATGATTTTAAGTTTAAATATCTTTTCTCTGTGTGGGAAACTTCTATTTTATTTTTTTACTTTATTTTCTCTCACTTTGATTTGTCCTAAATCGGATCCAAAATTGGAGTGGTCCTCCTCATCTCCCCTCTTTACTTCAAAATTTTCTTTTTATAAATATCTTTCTTAAGACTTGATGCATTATTTTAAATATTTTCTTTCATTAATAAAAATTTAAGAAAAAACTTGGATATTGAAATCTTTGGTAATTATGCTTGTTGGCTGAAATCCCCCTTGGTTGTTTGTTTTGTGGTTGATTTCTTTGGGCTTTTATTTGTGAAAGGATTAAGGCGTTCTTCTTATCTCTTACTAATCTCTTTCCCCACATTTTCTACTCCTTTCCAAATATCTTTATGCTTTTTCTACAAAATTTTCACCTCCTATGATAAGAAAAATAATCTTTTAGCCTATTGCATGTAGTTGGCTAAAAGCAAGGCAATAATGGCCTAATCTTACCCTCCTTCTACTAGCCTTTAAAATCCTTGGATCCTAAATAAAAAATCTAAATTAGAACTTCATAAATCACCATAACTTTTATAATTTTCTTTATTCTCCAATGACACAATTAAACACATTCCCCAACCAAATATTTCAAAAAAAAAAAAAAAAAAAACTAGCCACAATTAGGCACATGGACCTAATCTTATTGTATTATCCACCAAATATTTCCCATAAAATTATTAGTACCTCCAAAAGCTTCAAATCATATATCATAAAATTTCCAAAAACTTATAAGAGAATACATGTGTGATACTCCCTGGAATAGTGTACGGTTACACCAACTCAAATTGGCTTGATCTATTAAGTTATGTGTGCTAGAATTTCTGCATTATTCTCTACATGTGTCTATGAGTATTTTATGACTATGTAAATGCATTAAATCTATTTTTAAGTGGGTCCCAGCATTTACCGTTGTCACTATAACTGGTACACCAGAGGTGCGTCCTTCATGGTCCTTTCATAATAGGGAAAGATGCTCTCAATGCTCTAACGCCCGCGTCGGATATGGACCGAACTGTCCCATGACGTTTTGAACCCAGCTCACGTACTACTTTCATGGGTGAACAACCCAACCCTTGGAACATACTACAGCCCCAGGAGGCAAAGGAAGAGCCGACATCAAGGTGCCAAACCTTCCTGTCGATGTGAACTCTTGGGGAGGGTCTATGTACATTAATAGAAAATCTAAACTCTTTTCTTTGGTGTGTCGCGATGCTACTACATTCAGTTCTCTATCTTTTTGCAAAATATAAGGGGAGCACTAAGGTGTTGGGTTGGGTGTTGCGGTATCATACTCTTTATTAAGAGTGATGCAAGGTTGAGTGTCGGGCACAAGATCCTTTTTAATAAAATAATAAAATCCACTAAAATTTTCATTTACCAATTCCCCCCACTCCAAGTGAGGCAGCCGACTTAAAGGGAAGGAGAAATTTTAGAGAGATAATTTTCATTTCAGGCAACTCTGGTCCATTTTTTATTATCGGCTCAATTCAAAAAATTATCTTGATTAAGGTAGGTTATATTTTGGCTATCACAATTTTCATAAATAAGAAAAATTGAGGATTTTTTGACTGAACTATAATTTTGTAGTGCAAAAATGATAATAGTTTAATATTTGCTAAACTTTCACCATGTAAATTATATGTATTGTAGATAAGAACATTCTGAACATTTAAATATTTTGCTAAGAAAATTCATTAAGTAAATAAAAAGTGCACTATTTTTAATAGATTAAAAAATAATTCAGAATTTAGAAAATAATATTATATAATAATTAAAACTTTAAAATAGTATTTTAAACAATCCCTGATAATCTGATGAATTTCTTAAACTATGAAATTTTGCTCAATTGTTAAATCTGTTGACTACCAATAATGTATTTTGAGAATTTTTTTTATTGCAATGTAATTATATCTACACTTGTCTACTTATTTATGTTATATTGTGGAGCTCTAAGGTTGGGGAAAGTTCTATTGTATCAAAAGAACTAGGAGTTATAAGAGCCTAAATTTATGCATATCTAATATGCTAAGCATTTATGAGTCATAAGACATATTTTCTAATATGCTAGCAAATAAAGTCATAAGGATGTGAATTTTGATAAATATTTCTAATGGGAGGTATAAAGGCTTGAAGAAAATCTGTTATTTTTTTTCTCTAATATATCAAATAATTATTACTTAATTTATGTTATATGCTAATATTGCTTTGATCAGTTTAGTATAGTAAATTAAGCTTTGTACTATATTATTGTTTTTTCTCCCTACTCAAATCTTATAAAAGCTACTGGTTTTTTTATCTGCCTGATGGAGGTACAACCAATCTTTAAAATAGTAATAAACTCTATCCATGTAATTTTCACATTCATTTTTCCCTAAAATTTGTCCCTCTAAGACCTATCCACCATCTCTTAGCTTCTCCTTCAAATAAAAATATTGTTAGTGGCACTTTTTTGTGCTCTAGACACTACATGCTGTTAAATATTTTTTTGTCCTGAATAGCCAACCTTTAGCTACCTAGGGTTCTACAACTCCTTTAAATAATGGTGGCTTTAATTTATGAAATATTTATAGATGTGTATCTCCTTTTAATTCCTTATATCTAGTCTATTTTCTTTTGGCATAAAAAATTATCCATGGAAGCATACTTGCAAGTAATGGGCGCTATAGAGTGAACTTTTTAATAGTATAAAAATCTAGGGCTCTATCACCCCTAATAATGCTTAGATTTATTTATATAAAATAATAAACCCAACTGAATATGCACAAGTATATGTGTCAAATTAAGTAATAAAGTCATAGAGTAAAGTATCAAACCCACGAGAAAGTATACTTACTTGTAACAAACTAATAATGTTTACTTTAATTATAATAATATCATACTGAAAAAAAAAACATTTTTTGGAGATTCTATCACAAATAAAATAGTAAAATATTTGATACAATATTTAATGAAAGTGTTTTGGATTAATGAATTTAAATTGCTTATTTTTTTTAATAAGACTCTTCATGATAATGTAACTCAGAGCATATACATCTCTAGATCTTTGTCGCGCTTATAGGAGTAAAAAGAATATCTGCTGACCTCCTACAGTTATAGTATCTCCTTAAGAACGTAGAATACTTTACATTCTATGTCTAGGCATGTAAACATCATATCTCAATATTCCTGATTGTTCTTGTATTCCTTCGTTGAGGCTATACATCACACTAAATTTTAACTACATATTTGGGCACTATATTCATTAAATAAAGAGATGAATAATATTGAAAATATCTTTCAATAATTTTAGAATAAGAGTCTTTATTAGTACTCACCATACATTTACTTCATCAATCCAAAATAAGAGAATTAGCCTAACTGGAAGTACTACTTCACTCTATCAATTATGTGTATCATGATTAGTAGGGTACATCTATCCACTAATATAATTCTCATTCTAATCAATTAACACACAAACTAAACCTATATAAATATGCAGATCAATACAAATCAATCAATTAAATGTAAGGTTGAAAATATATACTACCCAACTTCTATCCACTCATAATCAATTCATATGGCTTTAGTTACAAAACAATTCTTCTAACAACCACTCTAATACCAATTTATCACACCCTATAATTAAATTTAGAAGAATTGTTTATTTTATCTTTTTAATTATGTACTGGAACTTTTATAAATCATCCATATAACTTAATATCCAACAAAAATAATTAAATATCATACACATAGAAATATTTCACTATATTCATTCACAAAACCTACATTTATAATAGTCTGAAGATTGCTAACATTCAATAAGTCTACAATAGTTCCTTTCTAGAAAAGAATAAAAAAATATGGAACAAAATAAAAAGAAGAACTTAAAAATCCCAATCAGTCTCACTCCATAAGGTTCTAATCCTTTTCCTGACCTAAAATCAAAAAAATAATATAATGAGTTTAAAAAGCCTAATAAAAACCTAAAACTTACTAAAGCTTTCAATACAAGACTAAGGAATCAATATTTATGCTCATCTCAATCAATAGAATAAATAGTATCTAATATCAACAATGCTCAATCATCACCTATATGATTTAATATGATCAATAACAAAAAATGAAAATCAACAACTATAAATCCATAAATCAATAGCATATGTGAAACTTAAATACATGAATAATTAATAAATTAGTATTATAGTATGAACATAAAGGTGTCAATGTCATCAACCTTGCCAAAGTTATCAATTATATGAATTCAGTATATATAATCCACACACATTTTTCTATCTATCTATTAGTGATATCAATGTTATCCATGTTATCAATGTGATTGAAGTTATCAGTGCTATTAATATTTGAATTACATTAGTATATGATTCAACAAGCAAGGCATCCATCTTAAATATGGTGCTTTATTATTTTATAAGTATTTATATTATCATTATTACTAAGTTATCTTTATCATTTTATCATTACAGGTGGCTTTCAATAAATTATTAAGAGTCATCACCATCTATATGTCAGTATAATTCGGTCAATCAATTACAAGCTACAACCAGGATAACACCACAAACCGTCATAAAAAAAAGCACATCGTCCCACCCTCTTGTGCAGGGCATTATATTTTAAGAGCCAACTCATATTAATTATAGTATTAACAAGAAGCCTTCCTTGCTTATATAAATATGCCACATCTTTTTCATATTAGTTGTATCACTCTCTTTAATATATAAAATGTTTAAATCTATAAAATATTGAAAATATGTGTTGATTTGTTGCTTCAAAAAATTACAATTTTATTTTGCATAATAAATTTCAATAGTATTATAGTAAAAATATTTATAAAATTTGTATCTATCATATATGAAATGTTTCACATTAAAATTGTGGTAAATAAAGATAAAATGCATTTTTATCCATTTTAGAAAGATTAATTTTATCTAACTCAAAATCATTAAAAACTCCTAATAGTAAAAGTAGTTGGTGGTGGAATCCAAATGTGCAAGAAAAGATTAAAAATAAGAAGCTTTGTTATAAAAATTAGTTTAATTTTAAAAATTCTGATAATTGGGAAATATATAAAGTGGCTCGTAAGGATGCTAAGAAAGCAATATGCGATGCAAAGACATTAGCTTTTAGTGATTTATATAATAGATTGGATACTAAAGAGGGAGAAAGATATATGTATAAGTTAACCAAACAAAGAGATAGGAGTAGTAAGGATTTAGTTCAAGTGAAGTGTATTAAAGATGAAGATCAAAAAATACTTTTCTTAGAAGATGATATTCAACAAAGATGGATGAGATATTTTGCTAAACTTTTTAATGAAGATTGTGAAAATAAGATTGACTATAATGACCTTAGCATCCTAAATGAAAATAAAGATTTCTGTTTTTATCGGCGTATTAGTAAAACTGAAGTTAGAGAGGCTTTAAAGAAAATGAATGGTGGAAAAGCTGTTGGACCTGATGATATTCCAATAGAGGTGTGGAAATGCTTAGGAGATGAAGGAATTTCTTGGCTTACTAAACTTTTTAATACTATTTTGAAGACTAAAAAGATGCCAGATGAGTGGAGAATGAGCGTGTTAATTCCTATTTTTAAGAATAAAGGTGATGCACAAGATTGTGCGAATTATAGAGGTATTAAGTTAATGTGTCATACTTTAAAACTTTGGGAGCGAGTTATGGAGCATAGGTTGCGGCGTGATACTAATGTTTCTCAAAATCAATTTGGATTCATGCCGGGTAGGTCGACTATGGAAGCCATACATTTATTAAGAGGTTTGATGGAGAAATATAGAGAAAATAAGGAGGATCTACATATGATATTTATTGATTTAGAAAAAGCATATATGATAAAGTTCCAAGAGAAGTGCTATGGAGAGTTCTTGAAAAGAAAGGAGTCAATAATGCTTATATTCAAATCATTAAAGATATGTATGCAGGAGCTATTACTTGTGTTCAAACACAAGGTGGATTGACCAAGTATTTCCCTATTTCGTTTGGGCTACATCAAGGATCAGCCTTAAGCCCATATCTTTTTGCTTTAGTCATGGATGTTCTCACTAGACATTTGCAAGAGGATGTACCTTGGTGTATGCTTTTTGCTGATGATATTCTTCTTATTGATAAGACTAGAGAGGGAGTTGAAGGTAAACCTGAATTATGGAGGTCAACCTTAGAGTCTAAAGGTTTTCGCTTGAGTAGATCTAAAACGGAATATATGGAGTGTAATTTTAGTAGTAATAGACCTAGTGAAGGGATTGTGACTTTGGGCGATCAAGTCATTAATAAGAGTACACGTTTTAGATATCTTGGATCTATTGTTCAGAGTGATGGTGAAATAGATGGGGATATTATCAGCATAATTCAAGTTGGATGGTTGAAGTGGAGGAATGCATCGGGCTTGTTATGTGATAGAAATGTACCCCTAAAATTTAAGGGAAAATTCTATAAGATGGTAGTGAGGCCTGCAATGCTTTATGGTGCCGAATGTTGGCCATTAAAAGAGAAGCATAATACTAAGTTAAGTGTGGCAGAGATGAGGATGCTCAGGTGGATGAGTGGCTTTACCCTTAGAGATAGGATATGAAATGAGCATATACGTGAAAAGGTTGGAGTAGCTCCAGTAGAAGATAAGATTAGAGAGAGAGCCGCCTTAGATGGTTTGGTCACATAAAACGGCGGCCTTCCGATGACCCGGTTAGGAGAGTAGAGGTATTAGATTTGACTTATGTTAAGAAAGGTAGGGGTAGACCTAAAAAGACTTGGTTAGAAAATATTAGGAATGACCTTTCTTTATTAGATTTAAACGAGAATTTGACTTTTAATAGGACACAATGGAGAAAAAGGATTCATGTAGCCGACCCCACGTAGTGGGATAAAGGCTTGATGTTGTTGTTGTTGTTGTTGTCAAAATCATTAAAAACTAAAGTGAGATTCATGTTACTTACAATAATCAAAAGACTCTTCTTAACTAAAGTAATAGAAAAAAATGATCAAATTAGATTTCTCTTATTCTACAGTAAGCTAAGAGAATGGGGGAGGAGGTGGTAGAGCTAGAGGGCTTTTAGTGTTTAAGATTTGATTAAAAATATATATAAATATATTGTTAGTGGTATATCATTGCAGAACTCTGATCCAGTGCTACATTATTATATGTTAAATCCAAAATTATTATATAATAGACACTTTAACATCACAGTGCCAGTTTTGGGTACCTTGCGCTCTCAAGCCTAGTATTGTAGTAGTATAAAACACAATGCCAAAGCGCTCTAGTTCAAATAGATAAGTTTCATTTTAAAATAATTTTTCATAATTTTGGGTTATTATATATCACACCTCCACTTCCACACTTTATTTCCTTTTACCATCTTTATCTCTATTTCTTTACTATTTCAATAAAAGTTCAGCACTTCTAATTTTATTAGCTTAGTTATTTATATTAAAATAGATAGAAAATAACATATATACTCAATAAGACCTTGTTAACATTGAATATAGAAAAATGCATATTTTCTATTACATTGTTATTTTTCTGTTGGGTCTCAGCCATTTATACAGCTTAATCCATTTAGGTTGCTAAACTTATTGGCTTCCTCACAAAGATGGTATCATAAACTCATGAACTAGGGATGAAGTTTATATGGCTAAAGGTAATGTTTGAATAGCTCTTGACAATGATCTAGGTTTAGATGTGTTGTGTTCAGCATAGTCCAACATCACAAAATAGCTAGAGACCTCCCTTTAAATGTATACTAACATAGTGCATGATGAAGCTCAATTTGATTTGGTCACTTTCATAGTATGTAAGCTTTATCTTAAGGATAAATTATGGCTCATACAACACTCTAACACTACAGGAAAATCAGTCATTATCGATAGACAAAATCTGCTAACAAACATAAAATTCCACGGATAAAATGTGTTTTTTGCGTATTTTTGGCGAAAAGTTGTATGACGGTAATTCACATGTTAGAAATTTAATTCTGTTAAGATAAATATGCTAGAAATATTTTTGGTGGTCTTACCATGGAAAAAATAATAACCTTCGTAGAAGAAATTCTGACATTTTATCCACCATAATTACCAGCGGAAAGTTTCCTCTACAAACACCGGCAGATAATATGTTGGATAGTTTCATAGGATAGTTACAATTGGAATCATCCGGTGGATTATATGCCTAAAATACCAGTGGATAATGTAAAGTTTATTCGTTTAAATCTACACAAATATTCTAAATCAGTCTACATTAGAATCAGTCTCCTCTTCTACCGAAGCTACTTGCTTTCCACTGAGTTGCTCCCTCATTTTCTTCAATTCATTTAATAGATGAGTGTGTTTCATTTGTATTTGCATCTACACCTGCATCTGCACTTGCCAGTCAGCCTGTAATTTCCTGACTTGCTCCAGCTCAACTTGAAGGGCAGCTACTTATATGTTATATAACAACTTATGGGTACTTGTTGAGAAGTTAGAGCCACCCGATGGCTTTCGAACTTAAACTAAAAATCATGCCATGATGCATTCCTCCTATCACTTGCGACCAAATGCAGTAGTCAGAATATTATGCAAATCCATCAAAGGAACCCTCACCTGCTCCTGCCTGGCTCTCTCGAAGCCTTGTATACTTGTCCTACAAAATTTAATAAAAAATTAAGCAATTCACACATGACATCAAAATATTAAACTTATATACTTACATAGGCTCTCTTTGCTTGCTCATCAACCCATTGATGTTCCTCTTGCCGCCTGTGTGTATAACTATGCAATTCAATAATGGTGGATCCTACCCAGCACCTCTTTCTATAATAGACTTACATTAATATTCATATCTAGGTAAATTATTCAAATCTTTTAAAATTTCATACCAGCTATCACTTATGGTTAGTATGTGAAATTGAGCCCTAAGTATGAAGGAAACTACCCATGTCCCTAACATAAGAAGCTCTATTATATCTAATATGGTCCCTCCTCTTGGTATAATCTGGGCAACCCCAAGCACTGGCCAGCTCAGCCCATACACTCTCACCAATCAAGAGTGGCCGCTCACCTGACTTTTTAATGTCTGTAAATATGTTTAGCTCGTATGCGAGTCGACCTGTGCCTTTCAAATTTTTTTTGATTTTATCATTGTGTTGCGGTAGCCAACAAAACTTTTTATGCATTTAAAAGCATACAACATAGAATATATATTTTTGTTAGCTTATGCAAAAAAAAATATAATATATAATATATTTGTTTAACAATTAACCTCAAACTCTTTGAATCACATGTCTCTCACTTCTTTTGGGACTTTTTTCTAAAAAAATATAAGGAGCAACATACCTGCTCCATATTATGTCTCATATTTTATGCATTTGTTGTTTTGACGGGTGAAACCTACATAAAATATATTAGGTGAGAAAAAAATTTATTCAAATTTAGTTACATGTTAACAATATAATAAGTATGTATGTGTCACTATTATGTTCAATCAGCATGCGGCTATCTGTCGTCTGCTCTGCTGTAGCTAGGGTTGAAGGTCCATCTATAGCATGCTAAGGGGATGATGAAATGGCGGGACATATAGTGGATATGGATAAGTTGGATGGCCTCCATGAGAAGGTGGGGTGGGTAGTAAGGATAGGAGGTACTATGCGTGACATCTGGCAAAGGGAAGTGAGAGTCTGGTGAGTAAAAAAAAGGGCTACTAGTTGCATGAGTAGGTAAATGTGGGCTAGGCTGATTCTGAGTGGCAAGCTGAGAAAAAATGGCAGGCTGAGATGAAGAGGTCCTCTTAATACGTACAGACCTACTAGGTGGGCCACCAATCATCTTTTTGTTACACCTACTAAAAATATTTTTTATCATTCCTCTATGACATCACACTTAAAGCCATCTATAAAAAAATTTAAGCAATATTAGCAACATAGAATAAAATTTTAATACAAAATAGCAGAGTAATTAAATAAATAAAGTAGAACATAAATTATAACTAAAATAAATAAACTAATAATTTCCATGCTATTTAAATAAATTATATTTTAATATAAATTTTTATTCATAATTGATTGTAAAAAATCATTTACCTTATGTTTCTCATCATTTGTTGATTTACTTTTATATGATGAAACACATGTACCACTATTAGATTCCTCATGACTTTCCTCTATGTTTAAATTTATTTTCTCTAAATGTAACTCACTCTCATTAGTTATAATTTGATTGTGCACATTATTAGCAAGATATTTTAAGTTTGACATGAACTCTTCCTAATGTGCTGGTAGCATTGATGTGATTTTCTCAATTACTCCTTTGTGTTTGGTCTTCATAACTACCAGTCAACCATATTTATCTCATAATCTACTCGGTTAGTTAGCAAAATAGACTTGACTTGCGTGACTAGCAATGATGAATGGGTCAAACTTTGTATATCTCCTCCCCCACTTTACTTTTGTTATATCGTAAAGTGAATGTATTTTGTACATTTATTATGTATTGGATCAAACCAATCACAATTAAATAGATACACATTATTCTTATGATTGAGATATTCCAACTATAGTATTTATTGTAATACTCTGAAGTACTCAGAATCATCACATATATGGGTGTTACCTCTAACACAAACACTAGAATTATTGCATCCTAAAATATTCACAGTGGTACAGAAATATGAAGTTTAATGTCTTAATATTATATGAAGATTCAGCATACAAGCAGATAAGAGAGAGTGTGTAACATTCATAAAAGACACCAAAGTTTTTACGTGGAAACCCCTAAAAAAAGGAAAAACCATGGGGTCTAGCTCAGTTTGAATGAATCCACTAGTATTTACAGTCGATTACAAATGAGATCATCCGTGGGAGAAGTCCTTGGCTTTGATGTCACAGATGTACATCATATAGAGTGCATTACATGGTGGGATTATAATAATCAACATAGACATGTTTGTTTGGTTGACAAGACCATAGTCGATAGGTTGAAAAGATTGTAGTAGGTGACGGAGGTCGGAAAGACTGTAGTCGATAGGAGATAGGGGTCAAAAAGATCAGTCTGACTAGGAAGGTCAAAAGCACAGTAATAGGTGACGGAGGTTGGAAGGATTATAATTGGCAAGAGACTGGGGTCAAAAAAATTGTAGTAATAAGGTAATACTCTGATAGAACTCTAGGTGTCAGGTGGTATCCTGGTAGAAGTTTGGGCTTCAAGTGGTGGTCTAGCAGAAATCCAAGCCTCATATGGTGGTCTAGTAGAAGTTTGGGCCTTAGGTAGTGGCATGGCATAAGTCCAAGCCTCAGGTGATGGTTTAGCATACGTTCGGGCCTCAGGTGGTGGTCCAACAAAATTTTAAGCCTCAGATGGTGGTCCGATAGAAGAAGTCCGGGTGTTAGGTGGTGGTATGGTAGAAGTTCGGGCATTAAGTGGTGGTCTGACAGAAGTCCATGCGTCAAGTGAGTCTGGGCCTCAGGTGGTGGTCCAGCTAAAGTCCGAGCATCAGGTGGTGGTCTAGCAAATGTTCATACCTCAGGTGGTGGTCTGACAGAAGTTCAAGCCTCAGGTGGTGTATGGCAGAAGTTTGGGCTTCAAGTGGTGGTACAGTAAAATTTCGTGCCTCAAGTGGTGGTCCAGCAGAAGTCTGAGCCTCAGGTGGTGGTCCAACAGAAGTCTGGGCCTTAGGTGGTGGTCTGGCGAAATTGAGGACCTCATGTGGTGGTTCAGCAAAATTCTAGGCAGTGATCGAGGAGGAGCGAGGAGGCAAGAACTATCTCTGATCTCTCTCTTGCTCTCTTTCTTGGAGACTCCCTTTTTAACAGGGGTCTATTTATATATTTCCTTGAGTGGTATGACCCGTAAATAGGAGGAAGATCAAGGGTAAATGGGGAGTGGTTTGGATGGACTGCCAATGTTGAATCCCTTGCTCATGGACGGTTCATTAGACATTTGAAGCTCTTCATGATGTCAAAATTTTATAGTCATGGGCTCATTGGATTCGCTTGTTGAGCTGCTCGATTAACCTATAAGCATGTCATGTTTGGAAACCATTTGGTAATCCAAATTGTGGTTTAAACCCAAGGACACCAAATTTGACTCATTCAAACTCCCATTTGGGCTCGGATTGAGTCAAATTTGGTGTCCTTGGGTTCATATTTCTGAGATGTTCAATCCGACTATAAGTTTGTTGAAATCGGAGTTTGGATGGTCCCAATTTTAATTTTGGTAGTTTCTAACTTGATTTTTCCTCGAGATTCATGCCTGATCAAGATAATGTTTTGATGATGTATCAAGAATTATCTGTCTTCCTACCTTCACACCAAGATTTGGTTTGAAATTTATAACCATTAACTAAAAAAATGGAAAATATTTTACTAATCTATTTGGTCCCAAGGCTAAATCCAATAGCCTATGATACTGCAAATCATTGTCTTGAGTGTGCACCTAGTTGGTAGATCCAATATATTATTAACATGTTTATTAATAACAATACTAACTAATTAAGGCAAATTAGTATAAATGAATAATCAAAATATATATCATATTTTTGAAGCAATTAGTGATTTTTTTTTCACTATTTTTTAGACTTATACTAATAATGATGTACTCAAACTGTTAATAAAACTCCAATAAAATTTAGGGTTTAGGATTTTTTAGTAACAAATATATGAACAAGCTCAATCATACTTACTTGAGATATGGCTCAACTTCATCATAGTTAAACAAGACTTATAATGTAGCAATTCTTATCTTCTTATCAATCAAATAGCGCATGATACTAGCACTTGCGGATTTGCAACTTCTGTTGATTACAAATAAATTTGAGAATTTATATAATTTTTATAACTCACATTTTGATTTGAAGTACTCCTACTTGATTTTGAAGCTATGTCAAAGTACTGCAAATAAAACTAGGTTGTCAAGTATATCAAATATGCTTCACAAATTAAGCCTTTAAGATATGATTTATTCTTAGCAGACTTCATAAGTTTATTTAAATACCTCTCAAGAGGAAGCAATCACTGATATTGAATAGCTCTACCTACTATAGTCTCATATTGTAAATACACTGGTATATATAGAGTCAAAAAAAGTTGGAGGAAATATCTTCTCAAGTTTACATAGAATGAAAGGGATATATTGTTCTATAAGAATCAAGTGCTCTGCATTTAGTTCTGAAAAGCATAAATCCTTGAAGAATATACTTAGTCGATCAAAGGCTTTAAAATTGGATCTAGTAGAAAACTAAAGGAAGTTTATATTAGACATTGCATAAAGATATGTCAATCATGACTTTTTAATCCAAACAATCTCACAGATCTTATGTCAACACATCTACTTAGATTGAAAGAATATACATCAGGTACCCGTAGAGTCTTCACATATTCACAAACTACTCATCTTTGCTTTAAAGTCAAGGTGAAAGGATTGAGAAATTTTCCATTTCCACCATCCTTCAACTCTAAAACTTTCCTCCTAAAAATCTCCTTTAAGTCCATCATTACGTTTATATTATATTTGGATTTATTTTTTATGTCCATAATTGTATTGAATATGTTATAAAAAATATTTTTCTCTATATGCATCTCATCAAAGTTATGTGTGATCAAGTTTATACTCAAATATGATAATGACCAAAAAATACTTTTATTGATCTAATTATAGTTGAAATCACACCCTAGCAATTTATAATCATCTAATATTAGAGAATCCACTATTGTGGGCATGAACCTTGCTCTTTGAAATATTTATTCACTAGTTAATTTAGGGGGAGACTATAACATCATTTTTTTTATCAATGACATCTTTATTTCGCCTGAAAGGATGACCTGCAGGTACGAACATGTGGTGACAGTTGAACCAAAAGTTCTTCCCTCCATGCTTTAAAGTGAATGACTTTGTATTTTCCATACAATCTAGACAAGCTAACTTGCCGAAAGTATTCCAACTTGAGAGTATACCGTACACAGGAAAGTCACCAATTGTCCAAAGTAATTATGCCCTCATTATAAAGTTTTATTCAGTGGAGATATCATATGTTCTTACTCCATCTTTTTATAATAAATTTAAATAATCAATTAACGATTATAAGAATACATCGATCTTTGATTTTGAATTATGTGGCCCTAGAATGATAATCATTAGAAACATGTAAGAAGTAATCATACACAACTCTAGAGAAAAATTGTATGGGGTTAGTATCACAGGCCAGCATGAGTAAGATGAAGTAGACTGGCTAAATGGAGTAAAACCATTTACGCATAAACCTAATATTTCTTTTATTTATTATGTGGCAAAGGTGGATGTATATGATCAGAGTGTTTCCATGACTCTACTTTTGATGGATGTGTAATAACACCTTCTTGCGAGATATGTTTATTATGTCATTTAGTATGTGCAATAGATCTCATGGATGCATATAATCATTATAGTCTAGGAATTATGGGTAAGTAAAACATCTTACTGACTGATACTTCCTTCAGCTTTCTTATCATCATAAATTTTGGTTAAAATTTTATTGTATTGTAGTAATGATAAGTAATCTCTAATAGATCATCTTTATAGTATAACTTGAATCAATTGACATAACAATTCATTTTTTTGTATGTTAAATCAAGTTTAGAAACCAACCTCTTTGTCTTATATAAATCTGTATGAATTATGTTATTTGCCATGTTGGTTTCATTAAGCAGCCCAACAAATTGATTAAAACATTTATGGGGGACACAATATTCTGCCTTGATACTTAACATCTTCACAGTAATGAATTACTCTGAGTGAGCGGTACACTCCTTCCATATTAATTATTGGGCAACATGTAATAAATTATAAAAATTATGTGGCTCAATATTTGGTACCTCTTTTGTATATTATTTAAATTGTTCTCTAGTTACATTATGAACTAAATCCTTAAGATCTGGTCAAATATTTTCTTTTTCGGCTATATTAGAACTTATAGATGGGCCGCATCGAGAATCAAAATTTAGCTCGTACTCACCAGAAAAAGTCTTATACTAATATTCTAGCATGAACCCTCTGTGATATATATCAATAATTACATCATCTGGTCTTAGGTGCACTTGATTTTTATGCTTAGAATATGGACATCAAAACTTTTTATCTAAGATGAAACTGGGTAGTTATTTCACTTCCTGAATGAAAAAGTTCACCCCATTAATGAACTCATTTGTTAATATCTTTAATCATTGTGTAAATCAGTTTTACATCCAACTTTTTTAATTTTTAATTTTCATAATAAGTCATACATATAATATGAAGATATTAGATATTGTTAGAAAATCTATTGATGGAAAATGTATGGATTTCAATTTTATTTGTAAATTGAATGGTGTTATTTTATGCAGGTGCCCTGTCAATAAAAAATCTAGCAGCCTCCTGACTTCTCTCCCCTTTATGGAAAATATGAATAGGCTTAGTCTGCCCACCACGTCAAGAAATACATATACGGTTGGTGTCTGGTGACACCACAACCATGGCCTTCAATCCTACCATGCCATAAAAGTTTAATTGATTTTGAAATATTTAGCTGACTGAATTGGCTTAATGGCCCTAAATTGAAAACATGTGTAAAGCTCCTTTTCCTATAAACAAATTGATAAATGCTAAACTTCCAAACTAATGGCTAAGAGATAAGAATGCTACACTTCCATCAATGAAAAGCTTTATCAACATAAAAAACATGAGAGAAATCATCACCTCCCAAGAGAGG
This sequence comes from Dendrobium huoshanense, assembly GCA_016618105.1. Taxonomy (NCBI): domain Eukaryota; kingdom Viridiplantae; phylum Streptophyta; class Magnoliopsida; order Asparagales; family Orchidaceae; genus Dendrobium; species Dendrobium huoshanense. The sequence continues at coordinate 52,737,317 of CM028358.1, forward strand.
AAATTGTGAGAAAGTCTATTGCTAAAGATTAGTCGCGGCTAGCCGCTCCTTGCCATCACAGGTGTTGTTGCTCTCGAGGTCAAGGAAGGCTTCATGGTCATGACAGGGCTAGGAAGTAGTGCGATAGAATAAGGCTTCTTTTGGAATGGCTTTCTTACTACTTCTTAAAGCTGTTTTTAGTACAAAAAATTTTTAAATTAAAATTTTGTGTACTAAAAAGTTATTTTAGAAAGCAATAAGAAAGCGTGATGTTGAGCGATGGGGTTTATTTTCATACAATGTGGCCATAAAAATCTATCACAAACATAAATATATTGATATCCATTTTAAATATGATCATTGTTGCGGATTAGAATATGCGCTGTGATAGAGTTAGAAATTATCATCTCAACGTTATACAGGTATCCAGCACACAAATAGAAGATGAAAAACACTATAATTTTTACATAAAAAATCTTGAAAAGGGAAAAATCACGGGCCCACGCCCAGTTGAAAGAATTCCACTTGTGTTTACTTAGGTTATAAGAGACTGACTCGTTCCTAAAATTTAGGATAATTAAATTACAATAATCAACTCTCTGATTGAAATTCAGTTACAAGCGAATATCAGAATTCCGGCATTATTTGGAGATCAGGAAGAAAATTGGTGCCAGTCGATCGTCGGACAAAGCTCCGACATCACTTGAAGTTTAGGTGGAACTCCGGCATCACTTGGAGGTCGGGTGGAACTCCGGTGCAACTTGGAGGTCGGGCAAAACTTGAGCTTCACTTGAAGGTTGAGCGGAACTCCAATGCCACTTGGAGTTTGGGCGGAACTCCGGCGGTGGTCGAGGAGGAGTATCTTTCTTCTCTTCTTCCTTCTTTGCTTAATTTCAGCATCGGTCGGCTGCCGGGTGAAAGTCCGGCGGTGGTCGAGGAGGAGTTTCTTCCTTATATACCTTTTTTTCCTTCTCTTCTTCCTTCTCTTGCTTCTTGCTTGGAATCCCTTTTCAAGAGAAATGAATGGTCTATTTATAATTTTCTGAGTGTGGCATGATTATTAAATAGGAGGAAGATCAGGGGTAAATTTGGAGTGGTTTGAATGAGCGGCTGATGTTGAATCCCTTGATCATGGTCGTTTATCAGGCATTTGAAGGATCTAATAATATCAGAATTCAACGATCTTCGGCTCTTTGGATTCGTTTCGTCGAGCCGCTCAATTCAACTATAAGCACGCCATATTTAGAAACTGCTTGGTAATCCAAATTAAAGTTTGAACCCTTCAAATGTGCTTTAGGTCATTGATCTGGACTTATTTGGGCTCGTATTGAGTCGAATTTGATGTCTTTGGGTTCGTATTTCTATGTCGTTCAGTTCTACTTTAAGTTTGTTGAAAGCAGATGGTCTCCAATTAAATTTTTGAAATTTTCAACTTGATTTCTACCTCGAGATTCGTGCCCAATTAAGGTGCTTTTTTTGATGATATATCAATCATAAATAAATAATATTCTTGTAATATCTTATTTAATATATATTAAAAAAATTTACAACACCAATATAACGGGGTTAAGTGAAAGCTTAGGCCTTATATTTTTCTTTCATTTAAAATATAATATCCTCTGAAATCTCAGTGAAATCCAAGTCCCCAATTATCCCTATTTCTTGGCGCCTAAGACAAAAACCCTTCGTTATCTAATCCTTCTGTCACGTTCAAATTTCTAAGGCCAAATACAAAGCCACGTAGCTTACGACTCTCAACCGTCAAATTGTTATAGCGGTCATAAGATTACAAGCTTTATTAACTTATCTGTTCTGAAGGTTTTTGTAGCCATGCATGGATGGATGTCTGTCTCTATTTGTTTAAAAAATATATATATTTTTTAAAAAAAATTAAAAAAATATTGGCAATGCAGAAATTATGATTTTTTTATTGTCCTAAAAAAGTAGGGGCCGCACGAATGCGAACCCTCCTATCACAAATTATGATGTCCACTCAATCACCTGTTAGACCCCGTCCACGTAAGTAAGATAGAAACTATAGTTGTGAACTCACAAACAAAGCAGTAAGAAAGCTATCCTAAACAAAGCCTAAAATTAGATTGGGAAATTGAATCAAATCAATATTATTTGATTCAGATATTCATATAATTTTGATACTTTTTATTTTTTTAAAAATTAATTAAACCAACAAAGAAGTTATAATACGTTATTAAAATATTAAATTATAAAATTCAAGATTATAAATAAATAGTAAACAATAAGTTTTATAAAGTTCGATGAAGATATTATTTATTCCAATGGTAAACTTATAAATTTATTATTAATGCATGCTATTTAAGCTAATCGTTGTAAGATTTATTTGTAAAATTAATTATATTTTTAGTCTATTAGAATCGAACCGAACTAACCAAAATGAAGTTAGGTTCAGTTCAATTCGGTTTGAAAAATCTTTTAGTCAGTTTGATTTTCTAAATTTTAGGACTGAAATCTATTATATTTATAGTTGATATGTAAGAGGGCTTAAATAATGGATGTCCTCTTGATAAGCATCTTATTCAACCACTTTGAAGTTAATCACCCTTATATTATTGTTGTCTAAAATAGTAAATTACATTCAATTGGTCTAGACCTAATGCAATAATCTCAAATTTTATCCATTGAAATGCTTGTAAATTAGAAAATTTAACTGAGTGAGCGTTGTGGGTGTTGTGCATTTGGATCACGACGGTGCTAAGTTCTCGGGTTTATAAAGATTTGAGTGAGCATAGCAGCATTGGGGTGTAAAAGTTTATTTTTTAAATAAAATATCTAAAACCATTATATTAAAACACTCACCCCTGCCCATTCTTTTGCATGCCATGTGATAGAAGAGAAAGAAGAGAGTAGACGAGAGGAGAGGAATGAGGAGAGAGAAAGTGAGGTTGATGCCAATATTTTTCATCGCTCCAGTTGAGAAAAAATTCTGATCGTGATAGATAATCTTTATCCTATTTATATTTTTCAATGATTTTGAGTTTAATTTATTTTCTCCCTTCATAAATTGATAAAATTAAAATATCTTTCATTTTGATGATTTTTCATCGTATAACTTTTGATATGTGATAAATATCATTTTCTTGAACGTTTTTTATTAATTTATATGTATAATTTTATTTGAAATGGATAGAGTAATATCATATATAAAATGACCAAAAATTAATATCATACATTTAGACATGAAATACATGATATGCATATTCATCTGGTCTAACATTTATTTTAGCATAATACATGCATATTGATGAAGATACTAGAAATATCTACATGAAATAATTGTTGCATATGATATATATTTGAAATGAATAAAGTAATATCAGATTCAAAATGTTTAGGAGTTAAAATAATACATTTGGACATAACATATATGATATACCTATTCATTTTGTTTAACATACTTTCTGGCATAATACATACATGTTGATTAACACACTTGATAGATCTATATAACAAAACCGTTGCATATGATGTATATATGATCTCTATTATTATCATTTATATGATGGGAAATGTATGTAATTAAAAGCAAGAAAGATTTGCTAGAGATGATTGATTGATTCAGATTGGCTAGAGACATGTTACCCCTATATAGGATTATAAGCCAATTAACTTTCTTTTAAATAAGATTTGTGGTGTATTCCTATGACACCCTAAAACTTGAATATGAAATAATTGGCTATTTCATCTCTTAATTAATCTATTAGAGCTTTTAATAAGTCATTATTATAAATAAGTCCAACAAAACTAATTATAAATTATATACATCAAAACATTTCTATATTCATTTGTCAGAATTTAATTTATAATAGCCACAAAATCAATCACTATATCAGTCTATCACTCTATACTCTTAACTACAAAAGAATAAATTAAAAATACATAAAATAAAATAAAACTTGAAATTCTAATATACCTCACTCCATTGGATCCTGACATCTTCCTAAAATATAAAAATCACGAAGTGAGTCAATGGCTCAGTAGGTTACTATAACTACAACTGTAATTAATGCACGATAGTATATATAATATGTATGTAATCATTCAATTCATACCAGTCTAATCATATAGCAGTAAGAACAAGTGAAATTCAATATGAATATTAATGTATTTTATGGGAGCAATGAAAATCAAGACTAGCTAGTAATGTTGTTCCTAATAAAAAAATCAATGGCCATATGAAGGATCATTATGTTATGTCTTTCCTATACTCATCTCAAGTACAAAGAGGATATTAAGTTTTAATAGCCAACTCGTATTAATTATAATATTCACAACTAACCTTCCTTATTAGCAAATTTTGTATTTATCATATATCAATTGTATTACACTATAAGAAAAATGCTTATTGCAGAATTTCCACCAAAAAATTTATACCAAAAATTTTGGCGAATTTTCATTGGATTTATGTCTTTTTTTTTTTTAATATTTCATTTCCAATGGATTATAAAAATTTCTAGGAAATAATCATATATTTATAATTTAAAAAAAGAATTAACTCCAAGCTCATCCATCAAGCACTTCACCTTAAAGAGTGAGAGCATACTTATATATTTTTTGGAATAGCATGCCCTTAAATATGAAGAAAATCCAAAATATCATCGAATGATCCAATTTGATTCTCTTGATAAAAAAACATTCATTTAATATTTATGTGTCTTAATGTTATTATAATAAAGCTATCTTAGGGTCATTGGATTTATCTCGTTGAGCTGCTCAATTCAACTATAAGCATGTCAAATTTGAAGATAATATGATCATTCAATTAATATTTTGAAGTTTTCAGTTATGTTTTTTGCTCTTGATTTTTTGCTCCTTTGAGCTTGGATGACATCATTTTTGTGTCATTAGATTCGCCTCGTAAAGAAATTCAATTTGACTATAAGTTTGATGAAATCAAAACTCACAATGCCAAATTTAATTTTAAAATTTTAATATCTTTATATTCATTAATAATAACAATAAATTAAAGGTCTATTAGAGTCGACATCAATTTTTTATAGAAAAACTAAATAATTATTTAAAAAAATAAGTTGGGAAGAGTGTTATGAATATATATATTTTTAATTCATACAATACATTTTTAAAAATCATAATATTTTAATGAATATAATTATAAAAAAATAAACTTTTTTGAGTTTTCCATAAAAACTAAAAAAATTAAAAGCCAAACAAAATTATGACGAAGATTTAAAAAAAATAAAAATAAAAAAAGGGACCCACGCCTAAACCGCTCATCAGGCCAAAGAAAATCCAAAACCAGCTCACGCACATGAGCGCCTCTAAGCCCACGCGTGTCCTGCTGTCCACGACACCACATATATCCTCATAAATAATCCAAAAAGGTCCACATCCACACCGCTCACTCCTCCATTCCTCCGCCTCTTCGCTTCCATGGCGGCCGCCGGACTCAAGCTCAACCATATCGCCCGCGAATCTCCAAACGTCAAACGCCTAGCTGCCTTCTATGAAGAGGTAGCACCCCGTCCCTTCCCCTCTCATACATCCCATTTCCTCTCTTTCACTGTCTTTCTCTATGCTCTGTAGGTGCTAGGTTTCGAAAGGATCGAAACGCCCAACTTCGGAGACTTTGACGTGATCTGGCTCCGCCTCTCTCCGGACCTTTCCCTTCATCTAATCGAGCGCGACCCGCAGTCAAGACTTCCAGAGGGGCCCCATGGCTCACCGCCAGCAGGCGCCGTCGCCGATCCGAGATCACTCCCTCGCGGTCACCATATCTCCTTCGGTGTCTCTAATTACGACGAATTCGTCCAATCTCTCAAGGCAAGGTTTTCTTTTTCAATCCGAACTTAGTGACTTTATTGAATTAAAGGGATGGCTTGCCGAATTGTGTTCGTTGGCGTATTGGTTTTGTTTTAGGAAAGAGGGATTAAGAACTTTGAGAAGACGCAGCCGGATGGGAAGACCAGACAGGTCTTCTTCTTTGATCCTGACGGTGAGATTCTGCTTTTGAAGGTTTTTTTTTTTCTTAGTACAGTTGCGCAACTGTTTGAATTGTCAAAAATTTTTGTATGGTCCAGCATGACTGTAGTTCTGGGAAGGTATGCTTGATTTGAAAGAATTGAATGAATGCAAATTTATTTTACTTAACAATTTTATATTATGTGATATTTTAATGTAATTAATTGATAATTAAATTTATTTAAGCTTGAACAAATGCATTATTTTTACTGACAATTTCCTACCAAAAATTCGTAAAAATCTGGAAGGAAAACCGTTTGGTTTTTTTTATTGTGAATCGCATATCCCTTCTCAAAAGAAATAAAAAAGTAATTCCTCGTCAACCGAATTTCGCTCAATTTCTCCTCGACCAAACAACTGGGTGAGAATTAATTTCAATTCAATTTATATATCAATTTCATTTCCATTTCCTTTCTTCTCCCCTTTCAATTCCTTGAAACGAAACAGAACCTGAATGTCTTTCTCCTTTTTCATTTAAATTGAATTGAAACTATGTGACATATCAAAAACCATTGAGGGAATTAGTAAGGGAAATCAGAGCTTAGTGGTTGTAAACTTGAGGAAATTAATGAAAACTAATTCCATGCATTCCTGTCAGATCTTAATAGCAATTATATGACGTCCATCTTGTCTCTTAACTCTAATGTTGTGTTGACATTTGTATTGGCAGCATTTTATATTGTTATAGAATATAGAAAGTTTTTTTTTTTTTTAAGTGGCATTTTTATGCATACCATTAAAATATTGCTATTTTTTTTTTTTAAATCATGGCCTTATAATTAAAATATTGCTATTTACATCACTAAAACCCTCCAGAATCCAATCTTAAATCTCTCACTCAAATGTTAAAATTTCGACAAAATGCTAACCTCATAATTATTGCTTATGTCAAATTCATAATGATTTGGTTGCAGCACGCGCAAATGTATAGATTCGGTGATTCATTTCTTATACCTGTGTTAGATTTCTAAATATGCACAAATTTGATGGCATCAAAGCAATTCTCACTATTGTTAGGGGCAGTTTTATAAATACCACCCAAAATTTGGCTAGTTACAAAACTAACACCAACTACCTCTATTTTTCAAATTTTCACCCAAATATCAAAATTCATAGCAAAAATATAAATAGCTCTACTGACATATAAGATTCCAGATAGTCGACTTAGATGATTTAGACACATAAAACATCGGCCTTTTGATGGCCAGATTAAAAAGTAGATATATTGGATTTGGCCTATGTTAAGAAAGGTAGAGGTAGCCCTAAAAAGACTTGGCTAGAAAATATTAAAAATTATCTTTTTTTTATTAAATTTAAATGAAAATTTGACTCTTAACATGATAGAATGGAGAAAAAGGATTCATGCAGCCGATCCCACGTAGTGGGATAAAGGTTTTATGTTGTTGTTGTATCAAATTGGTAATGATTTGATTGTATTACACTCAAATGCCATATTCGGTATATCAATTTAAGGCTAGGCTTAGATTCCTAAATATGCATTATTCTAACGGCATATAACATGTAATAGTATAAAAAATTAAATAAAATAAAAATAAAAACAAAAAAAAAACAAAAAAAAAACAAAAAAAAAAAAAAGAAAAATAAAATTAAAAAATATATATAACATGTAATAGTATTGCCTTTGACCTTTATAGTAGAGATAGAAAATTCAAATATGATTAAAAAAAGAACATACAGTTAAAGTTTATACTTTAGTTCAATATTGATTTGAGATCATTCGTTGACAGATCTTATGCTTGTGCACTGTAGAATTAGTTTTTGGTTGCTTGGGACATCTGATTGGACGGTGAACATTTCTAACAGGTTGTTTTTCTTAAGATATAATTTGTGGTTTGATCTTTGCACTGCAAAGTTATTCTGTGAAAGGAAGAATGAAATTGACAATCTTGATCTAAAAGTATAGATTCACTAATGTTTTTCCCCCCTTCCGGAAATGCTTATTTATGAGTATTTAGTATGGGTAACTTCCTTCAAACAAACATTTCGATAACAGGTGGGGTGTTAAGGCATTTGAATTTTTCTGGTTTGAACTGATTATTGCTGGAGATGTACAATTTTCCAGTTTAGTTATTCGTTTAAAATTGTTAGTAATTTTGCTAGGGTGGGCTTCATGCTTGTGAATAGCCATGCAATTGCTTATGTTTTCTTCTTCTTTAAGATTCTCCCAATGTAACTCCTGCAGGCAATGGCTTAGAAGTGGGGAGCTGGGGAAACTGATAAGATGGTAGAAGTTCCACTTGGAAAAGAAAGATATATTGTTCATAAATAATGAGTTTTTTTCTTCCTACTCATGCAAGCAAAAGCTCTTGCAATTTGGTATAAAGCTCTATTATCATGTATTGATTTACTGAATTGTATGCTTTATGGGTTCATGATCTCTTGAGCTGTGTTTTGACTGTTACTTTTTGTCTTAATCTCTCCCTCCATATTTGAGTGGCATCCCAAAGGAAATTATCTGAACATATGGCCCAAATATTATTTTATAAACCAGTAAGAAAGCTATCTCAAAGAAGTTTGAATTACTTTAGATGCTTTGTCAGCAGTGCTATTAATTAGATAATTTTGGTTAGCACTGGTACCCTATTTTTGTCGCTACTTTGTAGGATTCATATTATTAACATTTATATTGTAGTTCTCAACCTTATTTGCAAACTAGCGTTTTAGAAGGGATATGAACACTAACTTTGAATAATTAGATGACTATAGAAACGCATAGGATTTGGATGGACTAAACAGTAGCCTGTGGATTAAAGATATGATCGTTTCACTTCATAGTTTTTGTTTTCCACACGTCCTCACCCCTCCAAGGAAAAATCTTCTATGGAGTACTTATAGAGATTATCTACACAATTATTAGATAACTAATACTCATGGAAAGTAACCTAATCAAAATTAATACTTAAGACTAATTTTAATACTGAAACATTATTGGATATTGAAGAAGAGAGAGGAGAGTTTTGACCGAACATTCATGCTAGAACTGAGACTGAATGTCAGTAAGGTTTTGTTTGGGATGACTTTCTTGCTGCTTCTTAAAACAATTTTTAAGTATACAAATTTTAATTCTTGCACTAAAAAGTTTCTTCAAGGAGCAGTAAGAAAGCTGTCATGAATGAAACCTAAGTTTGTTCTGCATTAGGGTTCAAAGAGATGATGTGAAACATTCAAGTGATAGATTTTGTCTTTATTATTATATTTTTTTGGGATCGGGTGGTGTTTGATGGCTTTATCCTCTTGGAATTATTTGGAAATTCTTTGCATGCAAAAAGTCCCCAATTTAGAATTTCTATGTTTTATGGTTAATATTAGAATATTTCTCTTTTTTTTTTTTGAGTTGCTTTCAATTTGTCCCTAATAATTCGGTTTTTCTCTATGAAATTTACTAGTTTGACTTCAATCATTTACATTTCTCTAATCTTATCTCAACCCAATGGAGGTTTATACCTTTTATTATACAATGATTTTTAAGGAGCTATCCCAATATTGGATTGATATTATTTTTATTTATAAACTCTATCATTGGGATGTGATCTTCCTAGCTTTCTCTAAATTATATACAACTGTAGTCTAATTAAATCTTTCAAAATTTGAATCATTCTTTCAAACTACTCATTTTTCAAGAGATAAAATGGTATGTTGAAGTTAGATTTAATCCCCAGATCATCTTTATCACCTCTCCATAATTTGGATGTGAATTAACAATTTCTATATGTTCTGATTACTTAAGGATTATCATAAGTCTTACTATCTTATTCACATGCAACTAAGCTATTTTTTAATTAAATAAATAATATGATTGATGGTGAAGGACTTAGCTTCATTAATCTATTTACAACCACCCAAATTGACTCATAATCCTATCTAAATTCTTGAAATCCCATTAAAAAAATTCAACATTATCTCCATTAACTTACATTCAAATATAGGCTAGGATTGAAGTATTTCACTTGGCCTTTAATGTTTTACTTTAGCAGCCTCTCAATTCTCATATCTTTCGACATTTTTTTTGTAATTGCATTCATCCCAATCCATCAAACAAATAACTTTTTATCTTTATACTTGTGAGGAATGGTGCCAAAATAATGGGATTTTTCTTTGAATCTCTTGCCTTAAAATTTGAATATCTAGAGCCCACAATATGATTTAATGGCTCATTTCCCTGGCCCCTGATGAACCTCTATCTAGCATCTCTTGGCACTTTAGTTGATGCCTTAAATCAAGTGTCGATGCCTCTCTTTGATTACCTTGGCCTGCATTCCTACCCCTTCCCTTAGTTGATCTATCACTCAATGCTCAATGACTATGCCTTCGGAATAACTGTTGGCTTTTCTTCCCAATGATTAAGCTCCCAAATAGGTTTGTCAGCTTATCTCCTCGACAACCAAACATCCAAATGGACATGTCTATTATTCTTCTGATTGAAGCCAAAGATCCCGACTATTGCTTGCAACACATATGTGGCGCTATTTTTCTCTCTCCTTGGTGGGGAAAAACGAGACTAGGAAAGCAAGCTGTCTCCTTTTCATTTTATTGGGCAATTCAAGAGCTAAGATTGTTGCCCTGGTTCTCTATTTAGCCTTTACGAACATGAAAATAAAGCTTGCCAACTTTTCTCTCCTATAAATCTCCCTTCCCTTGATTTCCATATAGTTAGATGGTTAGCCTATTAGACTTTCCTATGATTAATTACAAAAAAAAAAAAAAACTCCTTCGACAAATAGTCTACATGTGTGACCCTTGGGAAGTTCAAAGGAGAGCCAAAGGATTCTAAACAATAAAGTTTCCTTTAGAAGTCTTCAATTGTTCTCTTTATGTGCCCATCTCAGTTTACTACAGCAAGGCTACCAAGAGTGTCGATGACTCGCAATTGCTGGCCCTATCAGAAGGGTAAGCTATAGACACACCTCTTCATGCTCCTTGTCTGGTGTTGAACCCCTATTTCTCAATCATCACCAAGCCCTAACCTTAACTACTCTTCTCTCTACTTCTTCATGGCATACAATAGAAGGTCAATGTCTCCATACCCCATCACTAGGCTCCTCATTAGTGTAGTATTATAACCCTAGTCATCTGGTATTGATACCTCCCTTAGGTTATTAGAATGTTCCATTTATAAAGGCCTGGTATTCATCTTTCGTGCATCACCTATCTTGTCATTGGTCATGTACTTGCACCCAATGACCCTTGATAGTAATTAACTATTTCAAGAATTATCTCGTATGAGAAAGCCTCATCACCTTCGGCAAGATAACACTGTTATATCATGTAAGGACTAAATATTTCCTTCAATCATCTTGTTGACAAAAGTACCCTATTAATTTACATGATCAATAGCAATAAGGCTGATAGCTTTCAGAATGCTAGTTTACGTTTGGCTCATCACTCTCAAGTACCTTTTGGATCGAAAACTCTTTATGCCTACAGAGAGCAATTAAATTCCTAGCTCATAATGAATAGAATGGCCACCTAGCATTATGTGGACACGTCGACTCTCTGATAATAAATCCCTTAGTTTGAGTAATAGGCTATTACATGCCCAGTCAAGGTGGCTACTCACCAAATCTTTGTGTGTCCTTTGTAGATCTTAGCTATTGGATTGACATTGTAATTCAATAAGGTTTGTTCATTTACAAAATCATGAACCTCTTATTTATGCAATAATAAAAGTAATTAGTTCACCTAATTTTTTTACCTATTTAATTTTTTTGCATTATTTTTCTTGCATGTTTGTCGACTACCTAACGCACTCCACTTTTCTCATCCAAGACTTGAGACTTGGCAATGACAATGTTTTATGTATTATATGTATGCTAGAGCTGTTACTTGTGTTCAAACACAAGGTGGTTTGACCAAGTATTTTCCAATTTCAGTTGGATTACATCAAGGATCAGCCTTAAGCCCATATCTTTTTGCTTTAGTCATGGATGTTCTTACTAGAGATTTGCAAGAGGATGCTTCCTAGTGTATGCTTTATGCTGATGATATTCTTCTTGTTGATAATACTAAAGAGGGAGTTGAATATAAACTTGAATTATAGAGGTCAACCTTAGAGTCTAAGGGTTTTTGTTTGAGTTGATCTAAAACTGAATACATGGAATGTAATTTTAGTAGTAATAGATCTAGTGGGGGGTTTTTGACTTTGAGAGTCAAGTCATTAATAAGAGTACACATTTTAGATATCTTGGGTCTATTATTCAAAGTGATGGTTAAATTGATATGGATATTATTAGTATAATTTAACTTGGATGGATGAAGTGAAGGAATGCATCGGACTTTTTGTGTGATAGAAAAGTACCACTCAAACTAAAAGAAAAATTTTATAAGATGGTGGTTAGACCTGCAATGCTTTATGGCACAGAATGTTGGCCATTAAAAGAGAAGTATAATATTAAGTTAAGTGTTGCAGAGATGAGGATGCTCAAGTGGATGAGTGGCTTTACTCTTAGAGACAGGATATGAAATGTGCATATATGTGAAAAGGTTGGAGTAGCTCTAGTAGCATATAAGATTAGAGAGAGTCGCCTTAGATGGTTTGGTCACATAAAATGACAGTCTTTTGATGACTTGATTAAGAGAGTAGATAGGGCTGCAAGCGAACCAAACATTTGACGAGCTACTCGTTGTTCGATTCGATTAAAGCTCGTTTGTGATCGTTTAATTAACTAAACAAACAAACTTGAACAATATTTTAAATACTCGATTCTTAAATAAACAAACTTGAACACTAATGTGTTCGGCTCATTTATGTTCGCGAACAACATCATTTGAAGTTCGTGAACAAGCTCGACATTAAGCTTCATAAGAAGCTCGATTCGTATTCGATTTTGAACTCGTAAATAAGCTCGATAAAAATAATTAATATTTGAATATATAATTAATAAATATAAATAATCATTGTCTTTGTTACATAGACAATTGCTTTTCTTATAAATATGTTTGTTCATAGATATGTTCATGAATGTGTTTGTTTGATAGTTATAAAAAATTCGTTAAATATGTTCACGAACAAGCTCGATAAGCACTAAACGAACGAACATGAACTGAAAATGAACCGAACATGAACACTCATTAATTTAAATGAACCATGAAAGTGCTCAGATGACACTAGAAAGTGCTCTGATACCACTTGAAAGTTCGTTAGGGATGTTAAGCCCTATGAACTTAGTCCCAAGCTAACCAAGAGGGGGGTGAATTGGTATTTTAAAAACTATTTTCACAAAGGAAGAAAATTGCATAAACAAAATCACACCACAGAAATAAATGCGGAATTTAAAAGCGCAGAAGCAAGAAAAAGAACACAGAAATTTATAGTGGTTCAGTCGACTCAACCTACATCCACTCCTTGGAGGCACCCTCCAAGTATTGCACTACAAAACGTGACTCTCCTTTAGCCCCCACAGCTAGGTGGAGAAGCCCTCACAAGAACCTCCTTTTTGCCACCCCGGCAAGGCAGAGAACCTTCCTCCTTTTGCTTCCTCCTAAAGCTAGCAGAGAACCAAAACCAAAAGCAAACTCCTTACCTCTACCGACCCTTCCACGGACGAGAAACTCTAGACGAAGACGAAGCAGAGCGATCCTTGAAGCAACCCTTGTGAATCCCCTCACAAGCTCCCCCTCACAAGATCCTCTCTCTCTCTCATCTCTCTCTTTCTCTCCTCAAGGTCTTCTCAGGTCAAGGAAGCAGTCAAAGGTCTTTAAAAACGTTGAACAAGAGCTCTTAAATAGAAGAGCTTCAAAGGAGCTCATTAATTGCAAGTTGCCGATAATATCGTCCAAGCCGATATGGACATCGGTCTGGCCGATCAGTATAAATCAATGAAGATCGGCAAGAGCATAGCCCTGGATGCAAAGCTGGACGATTGAAAATTGGCTTGATTGTCCCGACTGATCTCACGATCGTCCTGGCCGATCAGTTCAAATCAAAGGAAAATCGTCCTGACAATAGCCCTGGATACGAGCTGGCCGATATTGATCGTCCTGAGGTAACTTAAGGTTTTTGACTGGATCGTCCGGGTCGATCCTGCGATCGTCCCGGATGATATGATCGTATCAATCATGCTTAATTACTCCCTTGATTTCCTGAACAATTATGGCATAATTTGTGAATATCGTCTAGGCCGATCCAAGGATCGTCCTGGCCGATAATTAAAAAATATAGTATACCTTAATTGTCTATGGCGGCAACTTCTTTCTGTTTTGAGCTTATCGTCCTGGCCGATACACGTATCGTCCAAGACGATCTGTTAATGTCGGCTGCCTTAATTAAGAATCCTTAATTAGACTTTCTGTTTTAAGCTGATCGTCCAGGCCGATACAAAAATCGTTATGGCCGATATGAGTAAAAATAGAAATTCTAAGTCTCTCAAGTGTGTGTGTGAAGGGTTACATAGCATCAGTCTCTTTGATCATTACAAGTAGACTCAAGAGGTAAAAATCAAACGTACAGACTGACTCAACCCTAAACCTACGCAATCCTGAACTAGCTACTTCTTGATCGTCCGATCTTCGATTCCTGAAAAGTTAGAAGCAACAAGCAGTCCAAGAGAAACAGTGTTTGTCAATCATCAAAATATAAGCCATGAAAAATAGATTTGCAACAATCTCCCCCTTTTTGATGATGACAAACACAAGTAGGAAAAATTAAATAAAAACACAGGTTCATTAGAAAATCAAAGTTACAACAATTTTTTCCTATCATACCCTATCCTACTCCCCCTTTTATCATCACAAAAAGAGGGTCCAGAAACAACAGAAAAACATCATAAAAGACTAACAAGCAAACTACAAAAAGACAAGAAACAAACAACACAAATCACAGACTAAAAGAACGAGGGATCCTGATCATCAGATGGAGGTGGTGGAGGTGACTGCTGAAAGTAACTGGCAAGTGTGGTAAACTGAGCATTGAACCAGGCGATGTCCTGGTCATGCTGCTGCTGCTGGTGAGTAAGGAAACTGTCAAAACGGGTTAAATCCTCAGCGCGGTGATGCTCGTAACGGGCGATATCCTCAGAGTGTTGTTGCTCCTGTACAGCAACATAGGCATCAAACCGGGTCTCCCATCTATCAAATCTCTCAATCAATTGATCAACCGGTGAGTGTTGGTGGAGAGGAACAGGGTCAGGAAAGGGAGCTGGATCGGGAGCCTCCTCCTCTCTAGCCCCCCAAGGTTCCTCAGGGTGGAGACGAGTACTGTGAAGGGTGCTGAAGGAATTGTTTGAGTAGAAGGGAGTTGGGAGATTTGGTGGAATAAGATACTAAAGTTGATATTTGGTTTCAAGGACATAGGCTATGATGTGTCCTAAGGCTAGATTTGGTTTCCTTTTGTGGCCTGGATCGCGAATTGTGGTTAGGTGATCAATGTATCGAAAAATTAGGTCTGCAGTGTTGAATTCTCTATGAGCCATGATGTAGAAGGTAGTGAGAGAAAGTAGAGGGGTGATATGGATTCGGTCCCCGGCTTTTGGAATTACGGAGGTGCGAAGGACATGTTGGATTGTCCTAGCATCTTTGACTAAAGAGCTAGTCTCTCCAACATGGTAAGGTACATTGGTCTGGCGAAGAAAGTGATTCGCCATGGACCAGTCAAAATCAGGGTCAGAGGCGATTATGTGCAGCTTATCCCCGGTGGTGGATAGCTGTAAAAGATCAACACAATCCTGATATGTGATTTCGACAGGGCGTCGATTCACATAGGAGGTCAGGGCTGTGAAGGTTGGGTTGATGCGAAGGTTTGTGAAAAACTCTCAAAGAAACTCTGAATTAAAAGAGAAGGCAAGAGACAGAATGAAGCAGAGGGAGGTGTGAGCAAAAAGATCCATTACCGAGTAAGAGATGTGGACATGATTGATGATTCTGGAGACAGTAATTCCACACTCTTTGTAACTATGATAGGCGGCTTCATCTTCTGCTTCGCGGAAACGAGGGTCAATCCTTGCCCTCGAGGAACTCCCAGAAGTCTGTTGGACGCGTTTCCCACCAGCCATTGAGAGCACTAAGCAAAGAACACAAGAGGAGAAAGGGTTGGAAGTGAAAAACCATGGCTGGAACGGCCTGAATTTAAAGAAACGGCCATATTATCCTAGCCGATCGCAGAATCGTCCAGGCCGATATGGTTCAATAATTACGTACAGGCCGATTGGTCAAAAAGGCGGTCCAATCGTCCGGGCTGATCAGAGATCAGCCAGGCCGATTAGACACAGGCGATCGGCCCGAGGAGTCAATCCGGATGACCGTTGAAAAAGCATATCGTCCGGGCCGATTAGGTGTATCGTCCAGGACGATGCACAATAATTAATCGTACCGGCCGAAGTTAAAACGTTTTAAATGCTTACCACGTGTATCGTCCAGGACGAACAGTGGATCGGCCCGGCCGATTTTCCAATAATGGATCGTCCGGGGCTTAATTTAAAGATCAAAACGTGCTAACACGTGGATCGTCCAGGATGATCCAGTGTATCGGCCAGGACGATGCACATAAAATGCATCGGCCAGACAAATATATTATCGGTCAGGACTATCACCATGAGTTCGATTAAATCGTCCAGGACGATATAGTATCGTCCAGGCCGATGAGTTGCAGCAAGCACAGAAAAAGGTCAGCATATGGATTTTGAACAGAATTTGTCATATCGTCCAGGATGATAAAAGTATCGGCCAGGACGATGTGACTAGAAATTCAAATCAAGGAAGGAATGGTGATGATCAAGACCCTCAAAAATAAAATAAAAGAAAAACAGTCAAAACACAGAAAAATGAAACACAACGAAAACTAAACAACGAATATTTTTTTATTTTAATTTTTCTAATTTTTTTTTGTTTCATGGAGGCATCATATGATATTTCTTTTCAAAAATTAAACATTTAAAGTTCCAAGAGATCAAGAAGTTTAACAAATCCCAATCAGAAGAAGGTAGAAAATCAGATTCCGTTAACCCTAGATCGGACATCCTTCAGGGTACAAAATTTTTTTGGAAAATAGAGGCCTAACTCGGAATAAAAAAATAGGATAAGAAGATCCATTCAAGACTTGTTTACAACTAAAATATCTCATAAATAATAAATCAAAGTAATTTTTCTCAATCATGGAAATTGAAATCAAGTCTTTGAAAGTATCACATAAACAATGAGTTTTCTAAGTTTTAAGAGTTTTACCAAAGAGATGATAGCTTGCATTTAGTGGGCTCATTTTATGCCTCTTATCACTTTGATTGGCTCTTTGAGCATCTTTTGATTTTTGATACACTTTTGTGTACATAGCTTTCTTTTCAATTTGGCTTCATTGGCCTCTTTCCTTTTTAACTCTTGTAAGCTAAAAACTCTTTAATAAACCCTTAAAGAAAAAGACTTAGTTGTGAGTATATCCTCCAAATATTAGAGAATAGGAGCTCTCTCTCTAACATAGGGAAGAACAATCCACAATACAAAATCAAAATCACGTGATAAATGCAATAGCAAGATTTCAAAAGCTTGAATGATATCTAAGAACTTTGGTTATTATGCATAAGATAATTTGATGTAGCAAGATAAGAAAAAGATCTTAGATGAAAAGCCATTGGTTAAACTGAGTTTAGACTTTTATTTTAGAGAAGAAAATCATGCCACTAAACAAAGTCAGAAGAAGGGAAAACATCAACAGTATTACTTCATTTAACCAATTTAGAAAAGCTAAACTCTATCTCCAAAATTTCAATATTTAAAAGCTTGAAAAGTTTTATTATATGGAAGGCCAAATTTAAAGAACAATGTGAAAAACAAAACACATAAAATAAAGTAAAAATAAAGCAAGCTAAAAACAACACAAAGTGAGCACAAAAATAAAATAAAATAAAATAAAATAAAAGACACACAACAACTAAAGATTTCAAACACGTGATAAAGCAGCGAATTTAAGCAATTTTGAACTGCGAGCCTCCTTATGTCCAGTTATCTTATGCTCCCACGAGGTCTTTGGTGAGAGCGCACCTGCAAAACTCAACAACAGTCAAATTTAGGAAGCCAAACAGGTTTGAGCTCCTTCTTAGGAAACGTAGAGTGCAATGCAGATGTGGTATGCTGTGAATCATGCATCTTAGGTCTCCACACCCAATGTGTACTACGGTGAACGGTGCATGTGTGTGAGATGTGTCCTAGCATGCCACAAGAGAAACATCTAACTCCAGGAAAAGGGTTTCTTAAATGGTTTGAATTATAATGCCTCTTCTTAGGTTCTGGCTTAAGATCAAAAGTGGAAGTCATCCGATTTTTCTTATACGTATCAAAATCATTTTGAATCCTCAAGTTTGTTCTTTTTAATGCATCATTCTCAATCCTTAAATTTTTCTCAATCTTTTTAGATTTTGTTAGATCATCCTTAAGTGAGGTGTGTGAAGCTTTTAATGCATTACTTTCATCAATTAATTCCAAATGCTTTTTGTTCAACTCATCAAATTCATCAAGAAGAGCCATGTGATTTGAATCAATCTTTGCATGATCTTTGAGAAAAACTTCATGCTCTTTTTGTAGATTTGAATGTTCTAATTTTAGGCTAGCATGAGTTTTCTTAAGTTTTTTGTTTGATGCATGGATTTTTTCACAAATTTCAAACAATTCATCATAGGTTGGTTTACATACCTCTTCCTCATCACTTTGATTTTCTCCCATGAAACACAAGTTTGTAGTCTCTTCCTCTGGTTCAGTTTTAGAGGAATCGGTACCAGATTCTGCCCAAAAACCTCTTTGGATTTTCTTCTTCTCCTTCCTAGACTTAGCTTTCTCCTCACCTTTTTCCTTTTCTTTGCTTGAATGATCTTGAAGTGTAGGACAATCAGCTCACATGTCCAGGCTTCCTGCATTCAAAACAAACAACATCAGAAGATCCTCTAACATGTTTATAATCCTTACCTTTTCTCCAACTTTGATGATGCTATTGTTTCTTCCTTAGAAAGCTTTTGAATTGTCTTGTGATGAAGGCAATTTCATCGCTTTCAGACCCGGATGATTCAGAATCCGATTTGTGCGCCTTCAGTGCAATTGTTTTCTCTTTTTTCTTCTCACCTGCATCAAGATTTCTTTGATTCACCCCTTGCTCGTAAGCAATGAGTGAGCCAAGCAAGTTATCAATAGAATATGTGTTCAAATCTTTAGATTTAGTGATGGCAGTAATTTTTGCATCATAAGACGAAGGCAAGCATCTCAAGATCTTGTTAACTTTTTCATAATTCAAAAGTTCTTTTCCTAGTGCATGCAATGAAGTAACTATCTGAGTAAACCTAGTGTACATGTCAGAAATCGATTCATGAGGTTTCATACAAAAAAGTTCGTAGTCATGCAAGAGAAAGTTCAAACGGGTTTGTTTAACTTCATTAGTACCTTCATAAGTGATGCACAATTTATCCCAAATCTCTTTACAAGTTTTGCAAGTTGAAACAGGCAAGTAATCCTCAGATTTCAAAGCACAGAAAAAACAGTTCAAATATTTCGCATTTAATTGAACTAAATCTCGTTCATCAAAAGTCCATTCAGTAAAAGCAACTTCAGTTTTAACACCATTAATTTCACGAGAAGGTGGAGAATAACCTTCTTGAATAAGCATCTACATGCGATAATCAGTAGATTGTAAAAATGTTGACATGCGAGTTTTCCAAAAATTAAAAGGTAGGTTATCGAACAGGGGAGGTCGGGTAATGGAATACCCTTCCGTAGTGTTACGATTCCCAATGTTAGCCATGGATTAAATTCAAAAAGTTTTCAAACTTTAATTTTCGAATCCCGCTCTGATACCACTTGAAAGTGCTCAGATGACACTAGAAAGTGCTCTGATACCACTTGAAATTTCGTTAGGGATATTAAGTCCTATGCACTTAGTCCCAAGCTAACCAAGAGGGGGGGTGAATTGGTATTTTAAAAACTATTTTCACAAAGGAAGAAAATTGCATAAATCAAATCACACCACAGAAATAAATGCGGAATTTAAAAGCGCGGAAGCAAGAAAAAGAACACAGAAATTTATAGTGGTTCGGTCGACTCGACCTACATCCACTCCTTGGAGGCACCCTCTAAGTATTGAACTACAAAACGTGACTCTCCTTTAACCCCCACAGCTAGGCGGAGAAGCCCTCACAAGAACCTCCTTTTTGCCACCCCGGCAAGGCAGAGAACCTTCCTCCTTTTGTTTCCTCCTGAAGCTGGCAGAGAACCAAAACTAAAAGCAAACTCCTTACCTCTACCGACCCTTCCACGGACGAGAAACTCTAGACGAAGACGAAGCAGAGCGATCCTTGAAGCAACCCTTATGAATCCCCTCTTAAGCTCCCCCTCACAAGATCCTCTCTCTCTCCTCTCTCTCTTTCTCTCCTCAAGGTCTTCTCATGTCAAGGCAGCAGCCAAAGGTCTTTAAAAATGTTGAACAAGAGCTCTTAAATAGAAGAGCTTCAAAGGAGCTCATTAATTGCAAGTTGCCGACAATATCGTCCAGGCCGATATGGACATCGGCCTGGCCGATCAGTACAAATCAATGAAGATCGGCCAGAGCATAGCCCTGGATGTAAAGCTGGACGATTGAAAATTGGCTTGATCGTCCCGGTCGATCTCACGATCGTCCTGGCCGATCAGTTCAAATCAGAGGAAAATCGTCCTGACAATAGCCCTGGATACGAGCTGGCCAATATTGATCGTCCTGAGGTAACTTAAGGTTTTTGACTGGATCGTCCGGGCCGATCTTGCGATCGTCCCGGACGATATGATCGTATCAATCATCCTTAATTACTCCCTTGATTTCCTGAACAATTATGGCATAATTTATGAATATCGTCCAGGCCGATCCAATGATCGTCCTGGCCGATAATTAAAAAATACAGTATACCTTAATTTTCTATGGCGGCAACTTCTTTCTGTTTTGATCTTATCGTCCTGGCCGATACACGTATCGTCCAGGACGATCTGTTAATGTCGGCTGCCTTAATTAAGAATCCTTAATTAGACTTTCTGTTTTAAGCTGATCGTCCAGGCCGATACAAAAATCGTCCTGGCCGATATGAGTAAAAACAGAAATTCTAAGTCTCTCAAGTGTGTGTGTGAAGGGTTACATAGCATCAGTCTCTTTGACCATTACAAGTAGACTCAAGAGGTAAAAATCAAACGTAGAGACTGACTTAACCCTAAACCTACGCAATCCTGAACTAGCTTCTTCTTGATCGTCCGATCTTCGATTCCTGAAAAGTTAGAAGCAACAAGCAGTCCAAGAGAAACAGTGTTTGTCAATCATCAAAACATAAGCCATGAAAAATAGATTTGCAACAAACCAAACATGAACACAAGCAATAAAGCTCGAACAAGCATGAACCAAACTTGAACAAGCTGATATTAAATGAACACAAACATGAACACTCACATACTCGACTCGGTTTGTTTGCAGCCCTAAGAGTAGATATATTATATTTAACCTATGTTAAGAAAGGTCAAGGTAGACCTAAAAAGACTTGTTTGGAAAATATTAGAAATGAACTTTCTTTATTAGATCTAAATGAGAATTTGACTTTTAACTGGACATAATGAAAAAAAAAAAAGATTCATGTAGCAGACCCCACGTAGTGGGATAAAGGTTTTATGTTATTGTTGTTGTTCTATTTTTCTTACTTGTTTGTGTTGTTAGATTTTTAATAAGACTCATACATAGACACATGCACACAATGAATTCATTAGGAAAAAATTATTATTATTGTTAATTCAACTTGTCCGTCGGGCATCATGCTATGATATAATCAACTATTGGGGCTTGTAACCATAACCATCTGAAATCAATATCTTAGAATTAAAAAACAAAAATCCTACTTGGCATTTCTGGGATATATCTAGTTCACCATGTAAGTATTTGGTCCTTGAGTTCTGCTTCAAGGATAGGGGCATGTGTGGCATAATTGTGGCATCTATTGAGTCTTGAATCACATGTTGGCTCAATTCTTTTATGGTGCTAATAATCATTAATAGTCAAATAATTTATTTTTACTGTCTAATTCTACTCCACCAACCAATGGATAATGGTGTGTAGGATCATTACAAAAGAGGTGTTACTTATTTTTTTTTGTTTGTGGAGGATGGAAGATATGTATAGAGTTAATGGTGCCAGCTAATTAAAGCTTCATTTGAGACAATCGTTTTTGTTATTTTTTAAAATAGTTTTTAGTACAAAAATATTTGAGTTCTTAAAAATATCTTTAGAAAATAGTAAGAAAGCTATCCTAAACGAAGCCCAAGTGTTAATAACCTTAGCTGAGATATAAGAGAGGTATAGAGTTATGAGGATTAGCATTTCTCTAGCCCATTTAACTTGAAAAGATGTTAGTTTCATTCACGATTATGGTGTGTCACAATTGGTTATCTCTATCATGTGCCTTTTCTGGCTTCCTTCATCTCTCATTAGCAGATACATTAGGATGTCTATTTGATTTTTTTATATTATATAGGCTAGGTAGAAGATAAAACTACAAGGGGTACTCAATCTCACCATAGTGGAGCTTTTTTTAGCATGTACTATTCATATATTAACAAAATATATAATAATACATCAAATTAAACTAAATGGTCAAATATCATACCTTCTAAGATGGCTTCCACTTCATTTGGGACAACTTTCTTACTATCTAAATAAGCTTTTAGTACCAAAAATTTTAGTTTAAAACTTTTTTGTACTTGAAAGTGTTGACCTCATTTTTGTATGAGGTGACTATGAGTAATTCAGACCCTAAATCAATCCAAACCTTATGATCTATTCAGACCCTAGATCTATCTAGGCCCTAGGATCAACCCAGAGCTTAGATCAATCTAGATTCAAGTTAATCCATGTCTTAAATCAATCCAGATTCAAATCAAATCTAAACATCAAACCTATCAAAACTTTAAATCTACCTAAATCTTAATTCCAGCTTAAACCTTTATCCAACCCCAATCAAGCTTCAACCCTATATAATCACTTATGATCATCAAAATGGTCATAAATGAAAAAAAAATGATCATAAATAATTTGGACAATTTAATTCTAATTATTCAAATCCAAAACTCAATTCAAACTAGGAAATCCAGACTAAAATTTAAGGTTCAAAGGCCCTATCCTGAAAGTCTTTTTCACTGATTTTTCAAACACTTCAAACCCCAATCAAATGACCCCCGATTAATAATCTATCAATTGCATATTGATTAGGAATGTCTCTAGAATCTACCCTCCAAATTTGAGCTCAATATGAGGCATCTAACTCTAAAAACTAGATTGAAATCCAAATGATATAAACCTTCAAATATTTTGTGGTCTATGCCACTGGACCTATCTCTTAGTGGAACCTGATCTTAGAGCTTTCTCTAAAGCCTCTAACCACATACAAAATATGTTGATTAGTAAACTGCATTTCGGTGGACTCACTTTGACCCTCAGTTGACTAGGAGTCAAACGACCATAATATCCCTTAAGGGCAATTTTGAAGTTTTTTATAGGCTTTAATATGGCCTTCTCAAATTAAGCCTCAGAACCTTCTCTAATGCATGTTAATCATCATTAGAAGTACATTGAACTCAAGCCCTAACCCTAGTCAAGCCTAGTTGACCAGGTCAGCCAGTTTTAACCAAAATACCCCTTAGGGGTTTGAATGGTCAGTTCAAACCAAATGACCTCCTTTTGTATGAGATCACTTCCAGCAGATTTCAATTATTAAACCAAATTTGTTGGACCAAATCTAGGTTTTGGGTCCACCTAATTGACTAAGTCAACCTAGATTGAACAAACAAGCCCTTAAGAGTCCAATCAATCAATTTGACCGAAATGACCTCTGCAGACCCTAGGACTACCTCCAATAGACTCAAAACATCATATCAAATTTGTCAAGCTCAAACCATAGTCCTGGGTCAACCTAGGTTGACCAGATCAACCCTTAAGTCATTTCTATATGGAATCCAACTCCATATGCATGCAAATTCATCAAATCTCTTTTGAATATCTCCCTCAATAATTTGGTCTTGATTGGCCCTTTGACCCAATTAAAAGTTGACTTGTTCAACTTAGTCCAAGTCCATTCAGATGGGACTCATTTAGATCAAATTTCTTCAAGCACTCAATTGAAACCCTCTGTATTCTCAAACCTATCCTATTTGATGCTTTGAATGTTTTAAGATCTCCTTAGAGTCAAACCATTTTGATTTGACTTGCTCAACCATTGACCCATGGTCAAACCTTCCTATATATATGTTATTTCATTCAAACGTTGAATCTATGACTTTAAACCTTCTCCATAGACTTAGAGTTAAACCACTCAAAATGGGTCTCATTCCATTCTAGCATCTCTCTCACTATTATAAGCTCCCCAAGTGGATACTCAATTCATTTGGACTCTACATAGAGTCCTCTAGTTTCCCAATCCAAATCCCACCGTTGAAGGCTTGTTGGCGACGATCCTCTGGCGAACCTAAGCTCCAATTTGTCCAAGGTCAGTAGTTGGTGATTGTGAGCTTTTCAAACCACGACCTCAATTAGAAATAGTTGTGTGGATAGTCAAAAAGCTCAAAGAATAAAAAAAAACATCCAAATCCAACGGTTAGATCTCTCAAAAACTCAAACCATAGGGTAGAACACTTAAAGCCTTTTAGCTTTTCAATAAGTGATTGTTTAACCATGATATCAAGCCACCACAATTTCTATTCATGTGCACATCCTAGGTTTAAAATTTCAAGAGATTTGGTTGAGTCGATTTCAAGAATGAACCTGTTTTTTATTTTAGGGTTTGTTTCATGTTGGTTTGTAACTGCATCTAATCCGGGTCATTGATCTTATGATCAATGGTCATGATCTAGCCATCCCGCGGTCAATCCAAGCCACGTGACGCCTCCACTGCTCATATCTCTATCTGATGCCATCTACACCATCCATTTCGAATAGCGCTCAATCGAATGGCTACGATGAGATGCTGATGCTGATAAGTCAAAACCGTGTGGGTCCAACCGCCATCCCAATCATTTAGCAATGATTGCGTGGCGGCACAATCATTACTAATGATTGGCCACAGTTTCGTCCGCCAATTTGAGGGCGCCACGTATCTCTCCATTGGTGCCAACATTGTCAAATTCATTTTAATTAATATTAATTAATTTTAATTCTTTTTTAATTATCAGATTCTAAATAAATCATATAAAATTAATTATTAATCCAATAATTAAGTATTTTATATCAAAATTTTTAGTTTTTTTAAAAAAAATTATAAATTAATGTAGAAAAATTCAAATATAGCAAACTTATAGTCTAATTACTCATCTTAAGATATATTATTTAACAAAAATATTAACTTTTTAGAAATCAATCTTAATCTAAAAGTCAAAAATTGACCCCCTTAATTAAATGGTTAAAATTAATTCAAAAAAAATTAATTATTGATTTAAGAATCCAAAAAATCTTATTCTAACTTTAAAAATAGCAACCAATCAATTATAATTAAAATTCTTCAACCTTCAAACCTTATTTAACTCAACTCACTTAATTATACTAATTACTGCTGGGTAATTTAGGCTTATGATGTTATAAACTTAACCCCAAAGAATGTGAAATAAACTTCACGGCCCTTATGAGCAACAAAGGTGGTAGCCTTTTGACATTCAAAAATGCACTTTAAAATTAATTTCAAATTATTAATATTTAAACTTTAACTAAATTCTCTTAAGTCTTTCAACCTACAAGAACATCAAAATGACTTTAATTAATTATTTTGTATATGACATATCTAAATCACACAGCCTACCTCACACAATTTAGATTATTTGCTAGGAGAACCAACTCTACTCTTAGGTTAGGTTGATGTTGACTTTTCTGTTGTGTACGAGGTTTTTTGTAATTTTCACTACATGCTTGTTACTAGTATAAATTAATTAATTTTTTATTTAATTTATGCAATCTGTGTATTTATGTGATAGGCGTTAGATTTACCCTTAAGTTAGGGATGATTTAAATGTTAATATAGTCTTATGCAAGTGACTATGTTCATAAATGACATTGAAATTAAAGAGGGCAAAATAAACAAATTAATTTTTTTAAATTGACAATGTTTTATATAGGTGATTCAAAATGCTAAGTCCACCTTTAAAATTAAAAAAGCATGGTCAAGTGTGGCTAGTTTGAACATTTTAAATTTTATTATATAACTGCTTGTGATGTTGAATTAATTATTGATTATTTATGATAACCTTACAAGTTGTTTGAGTATAGATTTTAATTTTCATTCAAATATAACTCGATATAATTTAATTGTATTTGAGTTGTATAAGTGTTATAAAGTGCTTTGAGATGAGATATTGAATATCTAATCTGGAATCCAAGGAGAAGGGTGACATCCTTTAGGGGACAGTCCCTCTTCATTTGGATATCCATATTATATTACTTTGAAAATCCAGAGTGAAAAGAAAACACGCCTTTTGAGAGGAATTTTCTTTTCATTTTGATATCCAAATCCTATAAATCCAAGGAGTCCGCAGAAGGATGAAGGAATGAAGATTGAGAAAAATCCCATTCTCCAAGTTACTTGTGTTTTAGGATTAAAAATATTGGCTTGTTGCTAGTGGTACCCAGCAATTTTTAATTTCAGCAATTCTAGGTTGGAATATTAAGTAGCACTTATTATATAGACATTCAATTTGAGTATTTAATTTAATTGATTGATTTTCATTAATTATGCAGTAGAAATGTTATATTTTTTTATTCTTTTTATTTACATGTTGCTTTTGATTTAGCTTGGAATGATCGGAGGCTCATGAGGATATGTTAAAAATCTTTTCTACTTTAATTAAATTTAAAATATTTAAGTCAACATAGAAACTTTAATGTCTTAAGAGGTAAGCTTGGGATTACTGAGGATTTTTCATGCATTCATACCATACATTCTCTTCCTTGTTAGGCACCTCCATGCCGACTGGTTCTAGTAGGACACTTGATCTTTTAGTGTGCAATCTTATCAAGGGGAAGTTATGCATTCCTTAAGATAAAATCTATTTTCTAAGTCTGATTTTAAAATTACTTTATTTTGGGAATATAATTTTGATGATAGCAAATATTTCTATTTTTCTACAACTATCTTGCCTACTAATATTTCAGATCCACAAGATTAAATTACAAATCTAACCAGCTCAAGATTAGGTAGATTAGGACTAAGTCAGCTTGTAATATACGTCTATTGTCTTTTATCTTTTCTTGAGTTCATTATAACAATATGGGTCTTGATGCTAAGTAACATTGCACACACACACACACACTTGGGGTAAAAATTCTGACTATATAGAGTTTTTTTATTTTTGATCACATCATCCGGGACGATCCAAAATTTGTCCTAGGCAACCAGTTAAAATTAGAAACCCTAATTACGGCATCATGATTAAGGCAGCCGCAATTAATCAAATTGTCATGGACGATATTATCATCATCCGAGATGATAGGATCAAATTAGAAAGAATCAGTCGCCACAACCTTTTACGCATGTTTTATTTTCGGACATCGTCCTAGATGATGCATTACAATCATGCCTAAATTAGTTTTGTAATTAAGAAAAGCAATTAAGGTTTGATTGCTCAATCATATCATCTTGGATGATCGCAGAATCGTCCGGGACAATCAGTTAAACAAACTTTAGTTTCATCCTGGACTACTAGGGCAATGTTCTGGACGATATGTATTATTTTGTACTATTTGTCTAGGACGATACTATATCGTCCAAGATGATCAGGTATTTTTTTTCCATCATCTAGAGATGCGTTCATGGTGATGTTTTGGACGATATTTAATGTTTTATTATCTTTATTGTATTTTCATATTCTATTTTTATCTTTTAATATTTTTTTTATATTTTTGTGCCTTCTCTAATCATCTCTATCCATTTCCTGAATTTTAAAATTTGGTCACATCATCCTGGACGATATTTATATCATCCTGGATAATACATTCAACCCACTCTTAAAATTCCATCTGTCAACTGATATGACTTCTCTGTTTATGATCGTCCTGGACGATCCATTATCGTCCTGGAGATCAGATCATCTTCTGCTTTAACTTTTATTGATCGTCCTGAACGATCCTCCTCATCCTAGATGATCTTAACAATTTCTGCTCAATTATTGGTAATCATCTTGGACGATCCACATGTTCGTCCTAGACGATCCACGTGGCAAAATTCGGTGCATGTTTTAAATTCTACCGATACGATCAATTATTGTCGATCGTGCTGGACGATCCACCTAATCGTCCCGAACGATCTACTTTTTTAACGGTCGTCCGGCATGATTCCTCAGGACAATCGTTTATGTCTAATCTTCCAAGACCCGGACAATGTCTGATCGTCCTGGATGATATTACCGCCTTTTTTACCAATCGTCCCGAACGCAATAATTTTACCTTATCGTTCAGGATGATCAGTCTGTTTCTTTTTAAATCGTGTCTCTCAAATGTTTTTTCTCACCCAAGAATTCTCCATTCATCATTGCTTTCAATGTTTCTTTGTTCTTCGTGCTCATGGCTGGTGGCAAGCATTCTCATATGTATTTTGGAAGCTCCTTGAGGGCCAATCTTGACACTTGTTTCACTTAGGGGGTCGACCAAGCTACCTATCTCCATTACAAGAAAGCCGGGATCATCTTATCCCAGACTGTCAACCCGAGTATGCTTTCTTATCCTGTGTTCGACCTTTTGCACACACCTCTCTGACTTTTATCCTTACACTTGTTGTTCCTTTTAACTCCGAAATACTTTTCGAGTTTTTTGCTAGCCTCGGAATCAACTCCTCATTCATTGTACTCCAGTCTTATGTTAATAAGCGTCATGTTGAGATCACGTATCAAGATAGTCATGAACTCTTACAATTGTCCACCTCATGAGATAAGCTTCACCTCTTATCTCAAGACCCCTATTTTGACTGGACTCCAGCTAATCACTTTCTTAGGAACACTACTGTCTCTTATCATGTTGGGGTGTCTAGTATCTTACTCAAAGATGCTAGGACAATCCAACATATCATTTGTACTTCAGTTCTTTCGAAAGCCGATGATCATGTTCACATTACTCCACTCCTTTCGATCACCACTTTCAATATTATGGCCCATCATGAATTCAATGCGACATATTTAATTTTTGGCTACATTGAGCACCTTACAAGCATTAGGGATCCAAGTCATAGGAGGAAGCCTAACCTTACACTCGGACACATCATAACTTATGTCCTGAAATCCAAATACAACCTTCAATATCCTGCCCCTCCAAACTTTCAACATGCCTTCTACGCGAATAACTCTTTTCACGTTCTTCACAATACTTGTCTCCACCCAGAGCATGAGGAAGCTGAGGGAGCATAGGAGGAAGCGGCTCCTACACCTATTTCGCTCCGCCAGCATTCTCAGCTGGATCACCTGGTGGAGCGGTTCAACTAGTGGGAGGCATGGTTCGAGTTCTACATTTCTGTACATGAGCAACAATATGTGGAGGATGTTGCTCGATTTGACTCTTATGTGGCTCACCAGTTCTACATTTCTGTACATGAGCAACAATATGTGGAGGATGTTGCTCGATTTGACTCTTATGTGGCTCACCAACAACGCCAACATGACCAGGATATGACCTGATTTGAAGAGCAGTTTGTTACTTTTTCTAGCTTTTTTCAGCCACCACCACCATCTCCTTTGGATGATCAGGGACCATCCTACTTGTAGTTTATTTTCTTGATTTATTTTTTCTGTGATGTACTTTGTTATGTTTAGTAGTTTCTTTTTTAGTTCCCTCCTCCTTTTTGTGTGTCAAAGGGGGAGTAGTTGTACTATTTCTTGTTATTTAGTTTTCGTCCTTTATGTTGATTAGTTGTATTGTGATCGTCTTTTAGCAAAATTTGAACTTCCTGATTCACATTATTTTTCTTGTGATGTTTCAATTGAACTGCTTAAATTATTTTTATTTGACATCATAAAAAAGGGGAGATTATTATGAATCTAATTTCATGGAATATAATGTTGATGATAGTAAATATTTTTGTTTTTCTACGACTACCTTGTCTACTAATGTTTCAGGTCCATAAAATCAAATTGCAAATCGAACTAGCTCAAGATTGGGTATATTAGTACTAAGTCTGCTTATAATTTATGTCTAGTGTCTTTTACCTTTTCTTGAGTCCATTATAACAATGTGGGGTCATGATACTAAGTAATCTTGTACACAAACACTCGAGGGAAAAATTCTGACTATTTTAGAGTTTTCGGCTTTTGATCACATCGTTCGGGATGATCAAAAAATCGTCCTAGACGATCAGTTAAAAACATAAATCTTAATTAGGGCATATAGTTAAGGCAGCCACAACTAAGCAAATCTTCTTAGATAATATTATCATCGTCTGAGATAATAGGATCAAGTCAGAAAGAATCAGTCGCCACAACCATTTAGGCATGTTTTATTTTTGGACATCGCCTAAGACATCATTCTGGACGATGCACTATAATTATGACTAAATTAGTTTGATAATTAAGGAAAGCAATTAAGGTTTGAATACTCGATCATATTGTCATGGACGATCGCAGGATCGTCTAGGACGATCAGTTAAACTAACCTTAGTTTCGTCCTGGACAACCAGGGCGATGTTTTGGATGATGTGTATTATTTTGTACTAATCATCCAGGACGATACTATATCGTCCAGGACGATCATGTATTTTTTTATATAGTCCAGAGATACATTCAGGGCGATGTTCTGAATGATATTTGATGCTTTGTACTAATCGTCCCGAACGATCGTGACGATCACGATCGTCATGGACAATCAAGCTATTTTTTCATCTTCCAGGCATCCATCGAGGCGTTGTCTAGATGATATTCGATGACTTAAACTAATCATACATGATGATATCATATAATCCTGGACAATCTAAATAAAGGAACCTTCTAATAATCCAGACTCTCCCAAATTGTCATGTCTGATTTGGCTAATTTTGTACTGATCATGCGGGATGATCGGCCGATCGTCCTGGACGATAATGTCGGTTTGTTACAATTAAGAGAAAATATGAAGCTCTTCTATATAAGACCTCTTATTTACCCAAGATTGTATCTTTTACTATTATCTTTACTTGAGAGAGCCAAGAGGAGAGGAAGAGTAAGGGAGAGAGAGAGGATCTTGTGAGGGGGAGTGTAAAACCCCTCCAAATTTCTTTTTTTTTCGTGCAGTTAGTCTGTACGAACTGACCTTAGTACGGGACGAACTGAAGAAAATTGTGAAAATCTGTATGGTTAGTATGGACGAACTGCCTGTACAAACTGAGTAAAATGTAGGTTCGTCTGGACGAATCTGAGTTCGTCCGGGATGAATTTTTGCCTAAGAGCATCGTCTAGGGATGAAATCCATCATCGTTTATACGATTTGTGTCCAGAGAGTTTCATCCCGGGACGAATGGAAAACATCGTCGGGACGATCGAGTTCATTAAATAGATGATTTGAGATATTTTGAGATATTTTTGAAGAGAGAGAAAGAGAAGGAAAGATAAGGAAAAGGCTTGGTTTCAGAGGCCGCGGTGCGATTTTCGTCCAACGCCGCTGTTGGAAGAATTGTTTGTTTCACTGTAAGGAATCCAAATCCTATTTCTGATTTTGAAAATTTCATGTTTTGGTATTTTTCTGTTCAGTTTTGTATTTCCATTAGTGAAATTTTTATAGAATAGAAAATTATCTGGATGTTGAAAAATAGTGCTTCAGTACAAGTTTTGAAACGTTGTTTTACACGATTTTTAGTAATTTGGTAATTTTTTGAAATTGTTTATTTTTATCCTGGTTGTGATTTCTATCGACTGTATGAAATTTTAAGGACTTTCTTTAATTGAGATTGTGTTTGTTAATTTCAATGTATTAATGAGATGTATATGAATGTGAATATATGATTGAATATACTACTATTCTGAAAGATAAGTAAAGACTGGTTGAACCGTTGGTTGAAGATTGACCTATACAAGATAGTGGGCCGACGAGTTTTCCTTTAAAAAGGGTTTGGTGTTATCCTCTATTGATCACGTGATATAACGATTATGAGTCATAAGGAGATTACTGTACCGACGAGCAAGGGTGACGACTCTATTTACTAAGCCAACGGATTACTAACATCGATATTAACCTTGAAAAATGCCTTAATAGCCAGTGATTGTACTTGTTAAGTAAGACTATTGTACTAGAATGTATTTGTAAAGTATTGTTCTTATGATTTTCTTATGGATTTATTGATATTGAATGGATTTACTGACGGATTTATGGGTTTACTGTTACTGCATGATTTTATTGATATTGCATTGATTCATTAATTCATTGATATTACGTTCATCGATATTATTGATTCATCGATATTATAGATTCATTAATTCATTGATACACTTAATACTGACTGATACATGTGATATACTGATACATGTGATACACCGAGCATGTGATATAGAATATGCTTTTACTATATTGTTATGATTTCAACTATTTTTATCGATGTATTGATTCGATTGTTTTATGTGATTCCATAAAGATTGATATTGTTGACCGGAATTGATTTCTCTTGATACTGACTGATATGATTGATCCGATGATTTCTTTATTAATTTGACGCACACACTGATTCATTGAGCTTTACAGACTTCTATACTGTTTACTGATTCTTCTACTATTGATTGAGGATTTTACTATTTTTGTACTTATTACATTTTACGTATTGATTACTACTTATGTACTAATTTTTTTGTATCTGCATCGATTCAATGATCATGTGCAAGTGGCTAATATTGATTTGATTAATTGACATGCATATTGTTTCTGTACCGTGCTTTGATTTCAGTTATAGGCTTTGGTGACCTGATTGGCTATTTAAACTCATTATATGTGGTTAATGATTTCAGGTGCACAGCCTCCCGCGTGAAGCTTCTTTCAGGCACTAGTATAGTATTTCGTAGTTTTTGGTTCAAGTATTATTTTGTAGCCCGAGCGATTATTGTATATATTCTGTTGGACTCCACTTTTGGATTGTAAATATGAAATATCGTAATGTGAATTATATTTTTATATTGTATTCGTTTTCTTTAATGCATTGATTCATCGATATTATGGATTCATTGATACACCGAATACTGACTGATACATGTGACATACTGATACATGTGATATACAGAGCACGTGATATAGAATATGCTTTTACTATATTGCTGTGATTTCAACTATTTTTATCGATGTATTGATTCGATTGTTTTATGTGATTCCATATCAATTGATATTATTGACCGGAATTGATTTCTCTTGACACTAACTGATATGATTGGTTTGATGATTTCTTTATTGATTTGACGCATGCACTGATTCATTGAGCTTTACGAACTTTTATACTGTTTACTGATTCTTCTACTATCGATTGAGGATTTTACTATTTTTGTACTGATTATTGTTTATGCATTGATTACTACTTCTGTACTGATTTTTTGTATCTGCATCGATTCAATGATCATGTACAAGTGGCTAATATTAATTTGACTGATTGACATGTATATTGCTTCGTACCGTGCTTTAATTTCAGTTGTAGGCTTTGGTGATCTGCTAGGCTATTTAAGCTCATTATATGTGGTTAATGATTTCTGGTGCAGAGCCTCCCGCATAAAGCTTCTTTCAGACATTAGTATAGTTTTTTCGTAGTTTTTGGTTCATGTATTATTTTGTAGCCCGAGCGGCTATTATATATATTCTGTTGGACGCCACTTTTGGATTGTAAATATGAAATATCGTAATGTGGATTATATTTTTATATTGTATTCATTTTCTTTAATGCAATTATCCTTTCTGGATGTCTGTATTGATCTGAGCGAGAAGAAGAAAAGTATGTTGATGAATCCTTTCACTATAGATGTCTGGGACGTCACAGGGAGTTTGTGAGAGATTTCACAAAGGTTACTCCAATAAAGGATTTGAGTCGTCTTCTCCGGTCGTCGTCCCTTATTCATTGGTGGTTCTAGAGAGGTCTACTTCAACAACTGATCGAGGTTCTCTGCCTGCTTCAGGAGGAAGCGAAAGGAGTCGGGTTCTCTATCTACTTCAAGAGCAAGCAAAAAGAGTTGGATTCTTTACCTCACTAGTGTCGATGGAAAAGATGTTTGTACAGGCTTCTCCGTCTTGCTGTGGGAGCAAAAAAAGAGTCATTGAGTTTAGTGCAACACCCGGATGAGAGGCTCTGTGGAGTGGACATATGTCATATTGATTAAACCACTATAAATTTCAATCAAATTTTAAGTATTTATCGAGTCAATTTGCATCCATTGCATTAAAAACAAATCTAAAATGAGTCTAAAATTTAATTGCATTTACTTTATGCTTCATATTACCCAATATAAGTCAAGGGGGCCAAATAAGGATCTTCTCTAGATGTCAACCCCATTTCCTCGAATTTAACTAAATAACATCCCTACCACTCTTTCATAAGTCATCGGACTCATGGTTTTAAAGCGTCTAGGTTATTAGTTGACTTCCCAATCCATGCCAGGGTTAGTTCATATATGTATTGCATTAGCTAGGTTCGGGTTACTAATATTCAATACCCAATTCAAACTTAGGTTCTAAGAGAGGTTTGGATTATAAGATCTCAAATCTCCAGAAATTGAATCCCAACTTTCTAATAAAATTGACAATCCAAATTTAAATCTCTTTTAATCCAAAATTTGAGTCCAACACTAAGGATAGTCTGTAGTGTTTATGGAATTTTTAGAATCCCAAAGCACCTCATACCTTTCCTCCTTTGACCTCCAGAAATAAGTCTTCTAACTTGATCATATCCTTGATGAATTTTCAACCTCGCTTCCCTTGTTATCAATCTTTGAAAATCCAAAATGAAATTTCTACTTTTATTTTAATCGAGAGTCTTCGTAGGTTTCCTATGATGTAATTAATTACGAGGGTTTGTGCTCGTAGGAGATTTAGAACCCATATCAAATTTTCAAAAAAAAAATCTATTTTTCAAAACTTCAATTAATTATCTTTGAGAAAATCAAATTTGTGACCATTATCACATATTCAAATGATTGATAGTAGGCAATATTCTCTTTCCCCAGAAAGATATATTATTTTATTATCATAATTTTAATTATAAAATTAATGATCATTTATCTGGATCTTCACAATCAAATACTAGAATGAGCATCATCTTGATCCTTTGGGGTCATATGTGGCTCTTTCCTGGATTTGACTATGATAATCAGGGTAAGCTCAATATTTTGTAATATTAACTCATTAGGGAATGATATGTTCATCTCCCGAGATAATATATCGTTTATAATGACTTGTTCACTTTCAAAATTGAAATTCAAGAAAATTAACTATTCCCAAAGAAAATTAAGTTTTTCAAAACTCAACAAATTCTTAATTAAACAGAAAGTTGCTTTAAAAAATATTTAAAAAGCCGTCTCAAATGAAGCCCCATGCACCAGTCGAGCCATGTTACCAAGCTTCAAGTCTAGTTCTCAAAATCATGCTTGGGTTATGTACCCTACTGCAGTGGATGTAACTTCTATTGCTTCTACTCCACCAACCAATGGATAATGGTGTAGGATCATTACAGAAGAGATGTTACTTATTTGTTTTGGTTTTTGGAGGATGGAAGAGATTTATAGAGTTAATGGTCCCAGCTAATTAAAGCTTCAGTTGAGACAACTTTTTTGTTGTTTTTTAAAACATTTTTTAGTTCAAAAATTTTGAGTTCTTAAAAATTTCTTTAGAAAATAATAAGAAAGATGTACTAAACAAATCCCAAGTGTTAATAGGCTTAGCTGAGAACTTAGAGAGGTATAGAATTATTAGGATTAGCATTTCTCAAGCCCCTTTAACTTGAATAGATCTTAGTTTCATTCACGATTGTGGTGTGTCACCATTGATTATCTGTGTAACGTACCTCCTATGGCTTCATTCATCTCTAATTAGTAGATACATTAGGATGGTTATTTGGTTTTTTTCCATTATATAGGCAAGTTAGAAGATAAAACTACAAGGGACACTCAATCTCACTATGGTGGAGCTTTCTTGAGCATGTACTGTTCATATATTAACATGCTTATAGAATAATAATACATCAAATTAAACTAAATGGTCAAAAATCATACCTTCAAAAATGGCTTTGATTTTGTTTGGGACAACTTTCTTACTGCTTTCTAAAGCAAGTTTTAGTTTAAAAATTTTTTGTACTCAAAAGCTGCTTTTAAAAACAATATAAAAGATGTTTCAAACGAAACCTTCATGTACCAATCGAGCCATGTTCCCAGGCCTGGAGCCTAGTTCTCAAAATTATGCTTGGGTTATGTACCCTAGCTAGTACAATGGATGTTTCGGCTGCATTGCGGTGGAAAGAGAGTTACTTTGCCTACTAGTAGATATCTTTTGGACTCAATGCGAGCACTAAAAAGACATTGATGCATGAATTTATGAGTGATGATCATGATGGTGATATTAGATGGTATAGTTAATTCCAACAAAGATAATAAGATGATATGAATGGTAAATTTGAGAGAGAATGTTTTCTTTTAGAAAATAGAGAATTTGCTCTCTTTTTTTTTTTCTCTTTAGCCCCTCCTTTTTTAGTCTAGGAGGAGGCCCCAACCTATAGAAATCTGCAATGTATTTGCTGCTGGCATTCTTCAATATGACTTTCAGTCTGCAAACATACAACAAAAACTGGTAGATATGCTTCGCACATTCACAATATTGAAATACCCAAACCATATACATAACTAACAATTGTTCAATAAGTAGATATTTCTGATAAATACAATGAGAGATTATTGTATCCAGACACCGAACATGTCCAAGGACCAATAAAAACGCGCCACATCACTAGGCACTCGGTACCACTGTCTGGGCACAATAAGTTTCCAAAAGTAACCCCACCTAGTGCAATAAAAACTTATTGTTGTTGTTGTTGCTGCTACTGTGGCTAGATCAAAAGGTATAAATATATTTTCTTTTAAATCTATTGCAAATGAACAATAATAAAAAAATGTGATATTCTCCTATATGGCTTAATTTTTGTATTTATTATATACCCATTTTTTGCATGAACGGATAAGATATATGCGCAAGCTCCCATATTACCTTCACTTGGTCAACAATATGCATTTGCACATTACAATAACATTATCTAACAACAAAGTAGCTTAGCAAAATAATTTATAAATGTCTACCCCTATAGCATCTCATTCATGAACCTCTAAAAATGCCTCAAATTTTACCCTTTATAAAAATTTAATGAGCTCAAACTCTAAGCTCAGCCTCTATCATAAATTATACCAATAATGATACATCGTGAAATAAATATTTTTTTTTTTCCTTTATGTTAACATGGGCAAAATAATCATTATTATCATCTATAGTGATCTTTATGAGGTGGCCATTCACTAGAAGTTCGCATCCTATCTCTAGCATCAATAAAAGGTGCCTTTAGCAACCCCACAGATTCACCTAAGAAAAGAGGTTAAGTTTGATAATTAATTTCTTAACCTCTTTTGGGGTCCAATTAAGACTTGCTTATCAATGATGTCAACATTCTTCATAATTGTTTATGTAAAAGTGTCCAACAATGAATTTACCACACTATCAAACTGATGTAAAGCATAAAATATAACTTGACCACAAAAAGGAAGCAAATAATGTAACAATTAATTTAATGTTAAAAACTAAGAAACATTACAAGGAATGCATAAGTTAAAAATATAATGTACAAAGAAGCACAAAATGTGCATGTACTACTAGAAATGAGTACAACTTTATGTTACACTTTGAATGAACACATTTACTTATATTAGCAAACACATAACTGGTGAACTTCTACTCCTACAAGTGACTCCACACAAATTATCTAGTAGATATAAAGACACTTTGTACAAGTGTATGTAAAATTAGTGCAATAGATGATATTTTATGATGCTGAGTAATTTAATCAAGCATGAGCCAAGTAATTTATTCCACATATTTTATGATGCTTTTAGATACATGTTGTCTATGTGATATGCAACAACACAATTGAATAAAGATGTAAGCGAGTCAATCTGACTCAATAAGCCATCCTATATTCGAAATGATAAATGACTCATGAGCCAAATTCAAATATCTAACAAGTCAAATTTGAGCAAACCCGGACTCAAATCATTAACACGCTAGTTGGCTCATTTAAAAATATTAATAAAAAATATACTTAAAACATATTAGCATTCAATATTTTAAATACAAAATTGTTAAAATGTTTAAAATTTGTATCTCATTTTCTTAAGTTATTCTTTATAATTTTTCTTATCATGTTATTATAATGAATGCCTAAATCATAATTATTTTTTATCTTTTATAATAAGCAAACTGACTAATAAATTAACTCAAACTTATAGAATAAAGCTGAAACTTAAACTCAATCAATTAATTAGCTCAATAGTGACTTGAGCTAAACTCAACTCATTTGTAACCCCACAACAACATAATCTTAGACACTATTCATTAAACTAGCTATATCCTGACATTGCACTTGAATTATCTTGTGTGCTTCTTGTAGCCTATCTTCAAATAACAATGCTTTAAGCTGCTGTAGTTTCTATTATAAATTAAACATTTAAATGAACATAACAAACTTCAGTTGATGATAAAACATATTAAATTCATAATCATCAAATCAATAATAAGCTCCACGTGTAACATGTGGTCATAAGACTAATACATTTAGCATTAACATCTCTTTCTATGCTATGTTACATAATATTTTGTTGTACAATCAAATAAAGTCGATGATTATAAAATAAGTTTATGTTTTTTTTAAGGATACAACAGCAATGACTGTTTAATAAAAAAATGACCCCCTTTTTTCAATTTAGTGATCAAGAAGAAACTTTTTTATTTCATAAAATTAGCATAAAAAATCATTATCTAAATTAATATATAGATAATTGAATTAATTAGTTAACTAAACTATAAATAAAAAATATATATCTTTTTCTAGCAAGTTATCCAAACTATCATTGTAAGAAAATTAAAAAATAAGCTCTTACACTTGAGGCTCATTCAATTGCTTCAATTTCAAAGTAAATCAAAACAACCAGCACACAAAGCAAGAACATAAAGTTCTAAACTGCACGTTTGAGATTAGAAAAATTTACCGCAAACAAAAAGCAAAAGCTCCCCCCACAGAATACAAGTTTCCTGATCATTTTATTGTTATTTTTTACCTACTGCATTAGAACAAACTAGCCTAAAAAACCTTAAATTAGTCCAGCTAACCATGACTAAAACCAAAGGAGCATACCAGAATCAGCTACAGGAAGAGGACCAGAAGAACAGCAGCAATGCAGCATACTGAAAGCATTCATGTGGTAAGTTAAACATTACATATCAGCCGCCAAGCGGCGAATTCAAAAGCATATCATACTTCTCTTATATAGTATTCATGTTATATATATAGATAGAGAGAGAGAGAGAGAGAGAGAGAGAGAGAGAGAGAGAGAGAGAGAGAGAGAGAGAGAGAGAGAGAGAGATGCACTTAGGACTGAGCAAGCAACTTTGAGTCACAAGCTACAATCTTTACCCGGCCAACATTCTCCTGGCACTCCTCATTCTTAAAAGTTGCATCCCGTAAGATGAAGGTCCAGACGTTGTCACAGAATCTGTAAGTGTGAAGATGTCCCTGTCAAGAAAATAAAAATGCAAATCTTTACACACAATAACATGTTGACGCATTTCAATGTGTAATAAAATTGAGTGAAGCAGAATTCAGAGAAAGGAGAAGTTAATGGAGTTTCATATGTTGGAGCAACAGTAACTTGAAATGATATTCAAGACATGGGGTAATATGCGAGATCACAGCCAACTTTCCCAATCAGTGGAAAGGGAATGAATGAAAAGAAAGATGGCAATCACCTGGAATAGAATGGTCAATGGTGTGTATAAAAGCATGAATGTAAATGATTGTGGCATTTATACTTGTGAATTGTCAATATTAACCGTGATATTTAGCTTTAAATATCAAATGTAAATTTTGATGTACTTCATCGCTAAATTGTTTATTACTGCAACATGAGAACCTGAATTCCCATAGTCCTAGACGAAGCTTTTACCTTGATCTTAAGCAAAAAATGCACATCAAATGAAAATTTCATCATGAACCAAATCCTATAAAAATAAGACTGGAGCAAAGCAGATAGAAATCACAAAATCCACAAACAAATTAACTAATAAAATAATATAAAATCTAAAGAGGTAGATGGAAGTAAGGCAAATGCATTAATGGTGCTTTAATCGCAGCACCACATTATACAACAAAACAAGCTTAAAGATGGGTAGAAAATATGAAAAAATACAAAGCAACAAAAATAATAAGCATCCTGTGGACTTAGGCCTGCTTCCATAAGATGGGATTGGCATCATCTGTAATCGAGATTCCATAACATGGTTTTCATTTGTTACAGCAAAATTACGATTCAACAAAAATTAAAAATAATCATACAAACTTACTAGGAAAAAGGGTAAATGTGGTTTTCAGAAATACACTGACATGAGAAGGAAACATATGGGGAGATGTATAGAGAGAATGGATGGGGAGATTGGTTTAAGTGCAAAAGAGGGAGGGAGGTGGAAATTGAGGGAAGTAAGATGACAAGAGAGGGGCAGGGGGAGGCAAGTGATGACAGAAGGGTGAACTAGTCAATATAGAAGTGGGAGGAATGGGATCAAGGTAGAGATGAGCAAGAGGGATGGGTTGAGTGGCATGGAACCCAGCACAGGCCATGTGGAAAAATGCCAACATATTTGGAGGCCTTTATTGCCGGGGAGATCTTTTCCTGGTTATTGAGCCAAACACTTAATTTTAGAGAATCGTGCTAATTAAGACCTAGAGGTTTCTGAAAGTTCCTAACAATTAAACACAGCCTAAGACATTTACCCCCATGATTTTGTGTAGTTTTAACTTATAGGACTAACAACATAAGGTTTAGAGAAATAGAAACCAATAGGATGTCAAAACAGCTCAATGGGTTGGGTTTGAGTCCGACCTGAAATTGACCTGATTTGAATCTATTGAACCCAAACCCGAACTGTTTAATAAACAAGTCAAAAATACGGATCCAAACTCAACTCGCTAGCAACCCAAGCCCAACCCGATAACCTGTTTTAATTTAAAAAAATTAGTCACTAGTTCACCATACATTTTTTTTGTTAAGTAATAAAAAATGAGAAGATTATACCAACAAATAAAAAAATAAGAAAAAATATTAAATGGATCTTTTTTGAAAAAAAATCAAGTTAGCGGCTTAACCTGAACTTGACCCGTTTAATAAACTGGTCAAAATGCAAGACCCAAATCCGACCCATTAATTTAACGGGTCGACCCAAAGCCGATTTTTTTGGGTCAAGTCCAGATCGGATCAACGCAAGTTATGGAAAAAATTTCCTTAAGCATATCACTAAGCCTCTGTTAGGTATAGCTCTATGTTCTACATCTTCATCATTGAAAACAAAAGAAATTTGTATGGCATAATAGCTGTCGAAATAGTCCAATTATATTAAGGCTTAAATGTAGTTTCCTTAGATTAATTTTCCCAAAGAAAAATCCATTTTTAGATTTTTTTAGAAATTTCATCTTTTTATCATATTGAATGATTGATATGTTATTTTAATCAAATACAAACAAATGAGAGTTAATACATTATGTTGTCATTATATAAAATTCATAATATATCCATTTTTATTACATTCTATCAACTCATATCAATACCACATGTTACCAAAAAATCAAAATTCTTAAAAGATGTTACCAAACAGTCATGCTTTATTTAACAACAATACATTAACGCCCAACAGAGCCTAATTAGCCTAA
This sequence comes from Dendrobium huoshanense, assembly GCA_016618105.1. NCBI lineage: Eukaryota > Viridiplantae > Streptophyta > Magnoliopsida > Asparagales > Orchidaceae > Dendrobium > Dendrobium huoshanense. The sequence continues at coordinate 52,779,199 of CM028358.1, forward strand.
TTCTCACATATTTTCCTTGTTCTAGCACTAAACAACCAACTTTATAGCTTCAAGTTTATTTTACATTTTCAACATATCCAGCGGATATTATTAGTAGAATTCAAGTTGGAGCTTGAAGTGGAGGAATGCATTGATCTTGTTGTGTGATAGAAAAGAACCCCTCAAACTTGGTCATTCAAATCCTGTAAGATGATGGTGAGACCTACAATGCTTCATGGCGTAAAATGATAGTCATTAAAATAGAAGCATAAAGTTAAGTGTTGCAGAGACCAGGATGCTCATGCGGATGAGTGACTTCACTCTTAGAGATAGAATGCAATGCGAAACGGGTATGTACACGAAAAGGTTGGAGTAGCTCCAATGGCAAATAAGTTTAGGAGTCGCCTTAGATGGTTTGGACACAAAAAACGTCGGCCTTCCGATGACCCATTTAGGAGAGTAAATGTATTGGATTTGGCCTACATTAAAAAAAGGTAGAGGTGAACCTTAAAAGACTTGGCTAGAAAATATTAGAAATGACATTTTTTTATTAAATTTATTAAATTTAAATGAAAATTTGACTCTTAAAAAGACACAATTGAAAAAAAAGATTCATGTAGCCAATCACACATAGTGGGATAAAGGCTTGATGTTGTTGTTGTTGTTGTAACAAATCCAGAAGATTTTTTAAAGGCAAAATGATTTCAAAAAGTACGTTATGTAGTAGGGAATTTAATAGTCATTTTAAACAAAGCATGATAATCAAATGATCTCAAAAAGTATGTTAGGTAGTAGTGACTTTAATAGCCATTTTAAACAAAGCATGATAATCCTTGATACTGCCTACAAGTTATTGGTAAGCTTTAATGAAACAAATCAATTGATTAAGTCTAGGATAACTTAACTACTGCATGAAGTTCACTAACAACAAGGCATAGAGATGGATTGACTTAAACATACTTACTGAACAAGAGTATGGGCCTCAAATAGTGGTTAACAAAAATAAATAAATAAATAAGAAAAATTAAAATAGAAAAATATAAAATATAAAATAAAAAAAATAAAAAGAAGTTAGTTGACTTCCATTATAATATGAAGGTCACCCACACAAACACAAAAAGAAACTGATAGGAAATACTTGAGTTCACAAGTAAACCTAACCCAAATCGGCGAACAAACAGCAGCCAAATGGCTGTCCACAGCAGGTAAACAGCAGAAATCTGCTGTTTACAGCAGAAAAACAGCACTTGTCCAGAAAAATCTGAGAGAAAACTCAAGAAAAGACTTGTATTCCACTTAGACGATGAATAAAATAGCAAGATACAATTGATCCTCAATTCGAGAGTATGATCGATCTCTCCCAAATCTCTAGACGTCACTAGAGCCCAAAGAAAACCTAAATCTAAGATCTCAAATTTCAGTCAAATTCAAGATGATCAAACCCTAGAAAAATAAACTATTTAATGCATACAATTCAAAAGGAATTCCCTAAACAGTCCCTGCAATCAATTTCCCTCCTAAACTCCCTCAAATTTCCTTCCCGAAACCGTCCTGCAAGGAGCGCGTCTTGCGCGGCTTCCGCCCAGGCGGAAGCTTTCTCCGTTGTTTTGGAGATTTCGCCCGTGAACCGGTCCCGCCTGGACCGGCTAGACCGGTCCAGTGGACCGGTCTAACAATACTCCCCTCCCAAAGATCCACCTTGTCCGCAAGGTGGAAAGACGACACCCTCCATTCCTTCTTCATCACAAACAGTAAGAACTTGAAGAGTTCGGTCCTTACACCTGTGCCCCGGCGTATACCTCTCGTCACATCTGAAACAAAGCCCTTTTGCCCTCTTCTCCTGTAATTCTGTCTCAGTGAGCTTCTTGAAGTTATCCTCACTCTCTCCTTCTACTGGCTTCTCCCTGGTGATCTCATTATTGTTGACTGATGTAGGCCCCTTTGGTGCTAAAAGAGTGGTCGTAGTCTTGTAAGAGCCTCCTGAGCTGCTGCTCCTGGCTCCCTTCTCCAGATTATTCTGATTTTCTACCAGTTGTGCCAACTTCATTGCCTCCTCCAAATCACTAGGCATCAGAACTTTAACTGACGCTAGGATCTCTGCCTTCAACCCCTTCATGAAGTTCCCCTCCAATACGCTATCTGATAATCGCTCCACCCTACTAGCCAGGTGCTCGAACCGCTCACGGTAGTCTGCTACTGATCCCTCCTGCACCAGAGCAAAGAATTGCTCATAGAAATATCCTCCCCTGTCGGTTTGGAAACGTTCTATTATGCAATTTTTGAATTCCCTCCAGTTCCTGATAGGCTCTCTCCTGTCACGCCACTGATACCACGACAAAACCTTTCCTTCCAGACACAATCATGCCGCCGTCAGTTTCTCATCCTCTGTCAACCCATTGACAGCAAAGTAACGTTCCACCTTGTAGATCCAGCCATGGCCGTCTTCCCTCTCGAAAACGGGCATCTTCAATTTCCTCACCTTGGGATCTCCCCAGTATCCTCCATAACCTCTCATTCCCCTCAGAGGAGGCGTTCCCCAATTGTCCCGATCGTCCCTCCGACGAATATACTCTAACCCCTCTTCATATTCACCTCTCCTCCCTTCAACATCATCACCTCGACGCTGAATACCTTCAAATTCAGCACCTCGACGATGACATTCCTCCCTTCTTCCTTCAAAATCCCCCCCTCGACGCTGAATTCTTTCGAATTCAGCACCTCGGCGATGAGATCCCTCTCTCCTCCCACCAAAATCAGCCCCCCTTCTTTCATATCCCATACTCATCTCTTCCCTCGAAAGAGGCTCTAGATGAGGCATGTCGTTCTCTTCCTCTAGGATCTCCACCTCCGAATTTCTCCTCCCCCGCAAGGGGTTCGGATTTCCTCCCATGCCATGGCCGTCGACGGTCTCTCTTACTTCCGATGTCGCCGGATTGGTTCTCATCTCAAGTAGTTTCTTCAACATTTCCTCCATTTCGGTGAACTTCCCCTCCAACCTTTCATTGTTGGATGTGATATGATTTTGAAGATTGAAGAATCTTTCCTCCAAATCGGCTTTCAATTGGCCGACTTCGCCTTCCAAGACGTCAACCTTCTTTCCGGCCATCGTTCTTCTCAAGATTCACGAAGATCTTTTTCCGGAAACGAAACTCCCGCTGAAATTTCAGGATTTCAGCCGTCAAAGGTCCCAAAAACGATGCTCTGATACCAATTTGATAGGAATTAATTGAGTTCGCAAGTAAACCTAACCCAAATCAGCGAACAAACAGCAGCCAAATGGCTGTCAACAGCAGGTAAACAGAAGAAATCTGCTGTTTACAGCAGAAAAACAGCACTTGTCCGGGAAAATCTGAGAGAACTCAAGAAAAGACTTGTATTCCACTTAGACGATGAATAAAATAGCAAGAAACAATTGATCCTCAATTCAAGAGGAGGATCGATCTCTCCCAAATCTCTAGACGTCGCTAGAGCCCAAAGAAAACTTAAATCTAAGAGATCTCAAATTTCTCATTCAAATTCAAGATGATCAAACCCTAGAAAAATAAACTATTTAATGCATAAAATTCAAAAGGAATTCCCTAAACAGTCCCTGCAATCAATTTCCCTTCTAAACTCCCTCAAATTTCCTTCCCAAAACCGTCCCGCAAGGCGCGCGTCTCGCGCGGCTTCCGCCCAGGCGGAAGCTTTCTCTGCTGTTTTGGAGATTTCGCCCGTGAACCGGTCCCGCCTGGACCGGCTGGACCGATCCAGTGGACCGGTCTAACAGAAACTCTGTAAACAGAGGCATAAGATTGCGATACATCAATTGTCAATTGACATGCCTTGGTTGGAGCTTCATGCACCCAGTATACCTTTTGATCCCCTAAACAAAAAGACAGTTCCATATTCGAACTTGCGTACATGAGGTCACTATTGAGGTAGCCAAATTACCTTATATGTAATCATCAAGGAATGCTTGAGACCTTAAATGATCATAAACTTAGCAATACGAACACTAACATTAGGAAATATAAAGGATGAAAACGACAATGTCATAAAGAATTAAAAGAATTTTTTTCTGCAATACCAAATAACATTCCGCACAAGAAAAATAGGATATGATCATATGAATCATCTCATTAAAGATGTCTAGGCAGATCATACCTTAGGCACAATTTACCTTCAAATTTCTTGCAATGATACAACCTCTTAAACACCAAAATAAATGGAAATCCTTGTTCTTTTTATGCATGACTTTATTTTTTAAAGCAAATTAGGACTGAAATGTCCCTCTCCTTAGCTTCTTCCTTCACCCAACATCCATTCACGTTAACTACTCCATCTATTGGTGCAGGGGCTTCTATTTTTTAGTTCACTAAAGCTGCAGTAGCAGGACTGCAAGCTACTCAACAGTTTGGATTGACAAAATAACACAAACATCATAATTTAATGTTAAAGGGAAAAAAAAAACTGATGAATAGAAATAGTTCCACTTCATATGCTCAGATGAAGGGGTGGGAAAATTTGTAAATCCTATACTACAATTATGCATGCATATTTTAAATCCTATACTACAATTATGCATGCATAATTCAAAACACATTTTAAGGAAAAAAGATGCTAATAAAAGTTGGCAGGCAGTATATTTAAATTTGACCCAAAAAAGAAATGATGAATAATTTAAACCAGTCCATATAATATTTTAAGACAGTTATGAGTTGGGACGAAAAAACATATATATCTTTATAATATTCAAATCATCTCAAAATATTTATAATATTTTATTTTTAAAAATAGGTTTTTTAAAATAAAAAATAAGTAGACATTTTGTTTTCTTGTTAACTATTTAAATAAATAAAAATAATAATCCGAAATAAGGTCTTAGCATTCTATGATTTATATCATACGCTTAGCTCTAGGAAAAGAAAAAGTAGATATACAAGAGAATTATGGAAAGAGAAAAATCTAGATATTTTGATCAACCAATATGCAATAGAAGAGATATTAATTGGGTCTCAATTAGACATGAAGACAATAAGAAAATTTGGAGATATTATATTGAGAAATGTTGAAAATTACAAAACATAAACTATTTTAGATGGCAAAGATCAAAAAATAATAAGATATACAAAAGATTAATAAAAAAATGTGAAATAGCATTAGATCTAAAGATACAAAAAGATAAAGCTTGAGGTCCAACTGAAAACTATTAAGATTTGATGTTTTATTGAGGTCCAAGTGATTTAGTTAACAATGTCTTCAATGGAATTTTAAAAGCTAGAAGGATGTCAAGTAATTGATGAAGAACAAATGAGATTTTCAAAATTGGGATAATTATAAAGGAATTAAACTTATGAATCCTACAATGAGGATCAGGTTGACCAACCATCCTCATAGATTCTCCCCATAAATAAATCAAAACCATCAATCTAGAGCACAATGACATCCTTAATAATATTCTCAAGAATCAAGCACAGAATATAATTAATCGTTGGAGCTGGCACACAATCCTTTAGAGCTAAAAATGAACCTCAACTAATACTATCAACATGCTAGGGAAAATCTTTACGATCATATCTTTACAACATATCGCTCAACATTTATTTTCTAAAACTTCGAAAGAGCAAGAAGGAAACAGATCAAACTAAAAGCTCATGCGTGGCTTCAGAGCCCATGTAAATTATAAATACTTTATTAATAATTCAACAATTTATAAGAGAAAAAATTATAAGAAGTAAAACAAATGAAGCTTTGATGATTATAACCTACCAAATCCTAATCTTCAAATTTCCTGGTTTCTTTTATTGCACCACCAATTCTCACAACAACACAACTCAATGTCAACACTTCTTCCTCCAGTAATAATTCATCCCCTAATCTGACTCATCCTCCAATTTTCATATTAATCACTCATTAGCATCATCATTGTCATTCAAAAACCATCAAAAAATCAAAACAAAAATATGGAGTAAAATAATATATACAATGTGGGCAAAGCATTATTGCCAATAATGCACAAATAGTGCACGAAGGCCGTGTTTTTTTTTTTCTTTTTGCCACCTTTATGGAAATTGCGTAAGTGTGGCCCAACACACTATGAGATTAGCATGTGCTATTGAAAAGTATGGATATAGGTGTCTTTGCCATGTGCAATGAAAAGTAAAAAATGTACTCCTTAAATGGGCATGTAAAAGTAGTATCGAAGAATAAAGAAATAGATGATTTACATCAAATGTAGCATGGTCAGAAATTGTTCAAAATGATTAGCAAATATTAGCCATAATGCCTCATAAACACTCAACAAGGACAAATCAAAGATGAGGATTCATGAAGTCGACCCAAACATTGGGATCAGAATAAATAATGATGATGATGATGATAACAAAGTTATATGTAGATAAGAGACTAATTAATGATAATGATAGTGACAAAGTTATATGCAAATTAGAGTTAGCTGATAAGAGATAATGTACTAATGGAGTTTCTCTTTTTATCCTACAAGTAATAAAAAAAGGAGCAAAGAAACTCAACTGACATACAACAAATCAGAAAACATATAGAGAAAAAGCACTTGAAGTTACTAATAGTATAAAGTTGAGTTGCAAGACCAAATATAGCTGGCAATAAATTTTGTAGAAAGACTTGCAAGAATAAAAGCTAACAGCAACTATAACACTATAGAAAAATGATTGGACCAGAAATTATAATTTTAATTTGTTACTAGAAAAAGATGCTGGATGCAATTTGAATGCATCTTGAATGTCATAAAAGAAAAGTTGAGAAGGAAAACAAGAATGTAAAACCACTAGAGGACCACGTTAGAAGGTAAAAGATGTAATGGAGGTAAGCCGCTGAAGTCACTAGAAAATGGGAACCAAAGCAAAATACAAAATTAATGCCGAATAAACAAAAAAAGGTAAATAGAAGGCTAATTAACTTTCAAGAAATTAATTTAAAACATTTTCAAGAGAGAAAAAGAACAATGGATAAATGGAAGCCATTATAGAATCTAAATGCGATAGCTGCTTGAAAAAGTATTCATATGTGGATTGACAAGAAACAAAATGTTTTTCATCTGCCAACACACAATAACATAAGTAATATTGAATAAACAAATATGAAAATGCATCAATGCAAAAAATTGAAAGAAATAATGCTTCAGTTAGCTCTAGCTCAAATTCCAACAGTTCCCAACCAAGCTGTTGTTAGAATGGTCACTTGGGACTGGTCCAGCTGGTCACTTTGGACCAGCTCTAGTGAGGCGGAACAGTTCCGCCTAATTTGAGGCGGAACTTCCGCCTGTTTTAGGCAGGGAACAGGAGCCCGCCTCTTTTCTGCAGAGGGGCCCAAGAGGCAATTTCAAAAAAAGGGGATGGAGGAAAATTAGGAAGGGTTTTAATATGAAGGGGGATGTTTGAGAATTATATTATTTTGGGTATGCATTAACTAACGTTTACCTAAGGTTTATTTTTTTTGTCTTGTTTGCTGAGTTCAGAGTAGTCTTAGGTTATTTGGGCTCTAGCCGACGGCTAGGGATTTGGGAGAGCATGATCTCCATCTCCAATTGAAGATCCAACTATATCTTTCTATTTTCTTTCATATATCTAGCAATAAAAATAGTAGTGTTCTTCTTCCTAATTTGTTATTGTCGTCCGCTGATTTAGAGGAAATTGTTATTTGGACTCTAGCCGGCATGGAGAAAATTTTAACTATGGAGAATCGGATGGAGAGCCGAATTGGAGGGATAAAAGATATGTTAAGGAAACATATGATGATGCAATCCAAAACTCGACCAGTGCTTCCAATTACTAACCCTAACCAAGATTTGACCGGGATTCCCTTCGTTGAATCTAATGGAAAAGAGATCGAACTAAAGGGATTTGATGAGGAGAGCTTTGTCCATCAAAAGTCTCCTAGGGCTCCAATAAAGGGTGGATCAGGGTTTCCAGAATTGTGTGGTAGAGGTGGAGTGGTCTGTCATTATGGGAGGCACTTTGGTCAAAGGGGGGAGTGGCCGACCGGAGATGGAGGGGGTCAAGCTGAACCATGGGATCATATCATGTAAAAATAGATGGAAGAAAGGTAGGAGCCTCACACTCAATACATGGGGGAAATATGGAGGGATCACGACAACCGCTACACTGGATGATGAAGAAGCTATTGGGGTGGTAGTGATCCTAGTGTGAGGAAGTTGAGGATGCAAGTATTTAAAGGAGAGGATGCCTAATAGTGGGTGCACCGGGGAAAGATGTATTTCATGATGAATGGGTTGAATGAGGAGAATTTTACAGCTGTAGGGCTATGTTTGGAGATGAAAGCTCTAGCTTGGTTCTAGTGGACGATAGTATGGCCACTAACTGAGCAGCTAAAGAAAGCCATGAACAACATCTCATCCTTCCAAGTTGAGGACAATGTGTCTCTTTGGGGGGAAGTATTGCTACGGCTGCAGGCCAAAGGAGGGTGGACCGACCGGCCCAGTAGGCGATGGAGGGGGTTGAACCTGAAATTAAATCCAAGGAGATTTCAGCCTCTTGTAGGAACCAACCCAACAAAGCAATAAATCATTATGTTAGGAGAGTAATCAAAAAGGGAATTGAGGAAAAGATTTCCTATTTGAATTCAAACATGAGGAAAATTAATAAGGAAAGAAGGTTGATTTGAATTGAAAGTGATTAATTAGGAGATATTTCCTAATAAAAAATAGTAGATTTGTGGGGCTGAATTGGGGATTAATTATGAGATATTTCCTAATTAAAGAGGGCAGATTTGGGGGCTAAATTTGAGGAGATTAATTAGGACATATTTTATGATTGAAGAGGGCTGATTTGGGGAAGGGTTGTTTTAAAATTTGTTGTTTTATTGTTTGCTATAAGTAATAGAATTTATATTAGGTTTGTATGCAAAATTTGATTTGAGAGTGCTGTAGTTTTCTTTTTCTGAGAGATCCTAGCGGCGTATAAGGTTTGGGAGAGAATGTCCTCCTCTCGAAATAGGAACATTATATCTTTCTTTATTCGTATTTGGTTTTATATCAATAAAAATATGTTTTTGTATTTAATCTCTTGGAGTTTATTGCTGTTTTCTATAACAAGATGTATCAAATTGGTATCGGAGCCATTTCCTGAGCGGAAATACAAGTCTCGCTAATTTCAACTGCTTTTCTCTCAGATCTTGCTATTTTTTGCTATTTGAAGACCATAACCGCTATTTTTTTGTAGTTTTTGCTGTTTGGAGCCTAGAGCAGGGTACCCATGGCAGGGAAGAAGGTAGAAATATTGGAGGGAGAGATCAAATAATTGGAATCTAAAATTTCATATCTTTGAACTCGGGTTTCAAATTTCAAAAGTCTAATTTCATCCATCCACTAGAAGACTGATTTGAAATTTTCCATCCTTAAGGAGTTGTTGAAGAAGTTGCTTGAAGGCCAAACAAAAACTCCGCTGCTTTCCAAGGAAGTGAGGAAAATCCTAATCTGATAAGGCGAAGGGAAGATCTGAAGGCGGAGATTGTGGAGGGAGAAAAGAGGATGATTTCCTTAGAACATATTCCTAGAGAAGAGTCAGGCAGAGGGTATGGAGAGAGGCGTGAATAGATGGGGCATGAGCAGAGGGGTGTTGAATATGAAAGACGAGGTGCTAAATTTGAAAGGCGATGGCTTGATCATGATCAAAGGTGTGCTTACATTGAAAGGAGGGGAGTTGAATGTGATTGAAGGGGTGCTAAATTTGAAGAGAGAGGGGGGCTTGTGATGGAAGGTCTGGGTATGAGCAGAGGGATGATTGGCACAATTGGTGGGAACCACCCCCTTGAGTAATGAGAAATTTTGGAGGTAACAGGGGACACGAAGGAGATCTGAGAGTGATGAAGCTGAATGTCTATTTTTTAGGAAGAGGATGTACATGGGTGGATCAACAGGGTGGAAAGATATTTTACCATCAATGAGTTGATGGAGGAAAGACTAACGGCAGCCAAGATGCGCTTTAGAGAGGAAAGCTTTAGCAAGATACAAATGGAGGGATACAAGGCGACCCATACAGACCTAGAGAGAGTTTGAAGACTGCTTGTTGGCTCATTTCCAAACCAGCAAGGGGACTTCTATGAGCAATTTTTCTTTCTGATGCAGGAGGGGGCAGTGGTGGAATATCGTGCAATTGAGCATCTAGCAAGCCGACTGGACCGGCTTACGGAGACTGTATAGGATGGGAATTTTATGAAAGGGCTTAAACTAGATATTCGAGCAACAATTAAGAGTGATGAGGCCTCGTGATTTGGGAGAGGCTATGGAACTAAGCACATTTAGCGGAAGATCAGAGGCACCTGGAGAGAGGAACGGGAGGAAGAAGCTCAAGAGGTTCATATTGGATGACCACCACCTTTTTGGCACCAAGGAGCCGACACAGAGTACTTTTTGGCAAACACAAAGGAGAAGATTATAGGTGGAAGACTCAAAGACAATTTCAACAAGCTCACAAAAATAAAGCTACTTGAGAAGAGGGTGAAGGGGCTCTATTTCAGATGTGAGGAGAGGATACACCAGAGCACAGAAGGACCAAACTCTTCAGACTCTTACCATTTGTGATGACGAGAAAACTAATGAGAGCGCAGCCTTTCCACCTTATGGACAAGGTGGATCTTTCGGAGAGGAGTATTGCTAAACCAGTCCAGCTTGTCACTTTGGACCGGCTTTAGTGAGGCTGAACAGTTCCGCCTAAGTTGAGATGGAACTTCCACTTGTTTTAGGTGGAACAGGAGCCCACCTCTTTTCCGCAACGGGGTCGAGGCGGCAATTTCAAAAAAGATGGATGGGAGAAAATTTGGAAGAAAAATTAACATAAAGGGGGCTTTTTGGGAATTATATTATTTTGGATATGCTTTAAGTGATGCTTACCTAGGGTTTGTTTTTTTATGTCTTGTTTGCTGAGTTCATAATAGCCTTAGGTTATTTGGGCTCTAGCCGGCGAGTAAGGATTTGGGAGCTGGATCTTCCTCTCCAATTGAAGATCCAACTGTATATTGCTATTTTCTTTCATATATCTTGCAATAAAAATAGTAGTTGTGTGTTCTTCTTACTAATTTGTTGTTACCGTCCGCTAATTTTGAGGAAACTATATCCGCTTCCTATCAGTTGTCTCCTCCGAATCACTCTTAAATGGACAAAAACACAGTAGATACAGCAACCAGAATAAAAGTAATAAGTATAGTTTATCTATTGCGAAGCATGGATAGAGAAAAAGGTAAAGGATTGAAGAGGATAGCAATACAAGGATACAAAAAATCACTAAAAATACATATGGATATATGTTTGTGCTGGAAGGCAAGGGCTCGAGCAGGTCACGGCAATATTGACAGGCAAAGTGATCACTACACACTCTGAAATCTACTTGTATAATATTAGGCGGGCTTTTATACATTTATCAGCAAGGAATTTGATAATATAATATAGTATATTTCTTTTGATTTTAGTGTAGGTCAATTTAATTTTCTTCTCCAAAATTCTATCCATTTTGACTTGTACCCATTACTCTGAATCAATGAAATAAGAAATACAAAAAACAGTTACATTTTCCTTGTTCTTCTTTCTTTCTCCACTTTTTGCTACAAGGTACCAAAGCCTTAGGGCTTTTCTTTTTCTTGGTGTGACAAGTGGCCTTCATTGTCATAGGCTTTCCGAACCTCTGCTAATGAGATTTGGGACTCTTATCATATTTACTCAAAGGCTCATTATATAGCGCAAGTAAATAAAATCAAGGCAAAGATGAGTGGAACCTAATAAGAATAAATAACAATAGCTGAATATTCCAGCCTAATAAAAGCTTGTGGCATGTTAGACCATTACTGGGTATCAGATCATGTTTAGGACTTTTTTTTATATGACTCAATTCTGAATTTGACTAGGTTAGGTTTCAAAATCTTAGACGATAAGAAACCCTGTAAGACAATCACTTTAATCAGTGCATAAGAAAGTAGAAGGGGTGTAACGCTTAAGCCCCAAGACTTCAAAAAGTTCAGTTCTTTTGACCAAGACTAGATCTCAAATACAAGGAAAGAGGAAGAGCAGATTTGTAAAAAAATTCTTAAAAAGATTAATGGTGAAAGGACAACAAGCACAATCTATGATGCATATATTGCAAATGTCAAGACATACGAAAGAAAGCTGATGAAAGCTAAATGGAAAACTACCAAGTCAAGAATAGAGAAACAACAAATGGCAACATAGATCTCAATCTCAAGCCTATCTAACAAGACAGAGCCACATGCAGAAAACCAGGAAAAAGGACTAAAAAACTCAAACGCCTAATAGAATCCCTTGAGAAGAAACCTACTAGTGCGTGCTTATTGACACTTTCAAGTACATCTCCAATTCCTGTTGAGTTAAATGCCTCATAAAAGTGTTTGACTAACTCTTATGTGATTGACTCCAACAACAAGCCTCCCACTATGTGAGGTCGGATACATGAATCCTTTTTCTCCATTGTGCCCCTATTAAGAGTCAAATTCTCATCTAAATCTAAAAAAGAAAGGTCATTTCTAATATTTTCTAACCAAGTTTTTTTAGGTTTATCTCTACCTTGCTTAACATAAGTCAAATCTAATACATCTATTTTCCTAACCGGCTAATACATCTATTTTCCTAACCGGGTCATCGGAAGGCTGTCGTTTTATGAGACCAAACCATCTAAGGCGACTCTCTCTAATCTTATCTTCCCCTTGAGCTACTCTAACCTTTCACGTATATGCTCATTCGTATCTTATCTCTAAGAGTAAAACCACTCATCCACCTGAGCATCCTCATCTCTGCAACACTTAACTTAATATTATGTTTCTCTTTTAATAGCTAACATTCTGCACCATAAAGATTGCAGGTCTCACTACCATCTTATAGAATTTTTGCTTAATTTTGAGAGGGACTTTTCTATCACACAACAAGCCTGATGCATTCCTCCACTTCAACCATCCAACTTGAATTCTATTAATAATATCCCCATCTATTTCACCATCACTCTGAGGAATAGATCCAATATATTTAAAACGTGTACACTTATTAATTACTGGATAGCCCAAAGTCACACTCCCCCCACTAGATCTATTATTACTAAAATTACACTCCATATATTAAGTTTTAGATCTACTCAAACGAAAGCCTTTAGACTCTAGGGTTGACATCCATAATTCAAATTTATCTTCAACTCCCTCTCTAGTCTTATCAATAAGAAGAATTTCATCAGCAAAAAGCATACACCAGGATACAACCTCTTGCAAATGTCTAGTGAGAACATCCATGACTAAAGTAAAAAAGATATGGGCTTAAGGTTGATCCTTGATGTAATCCAACTGAAATAGGAAAATACTTGGTCAAACCACCTTGTGTTTGAACACAAGAATAGCTCCTACATACATATCCATAATGACTTAAATATAAATATTATTAACCCCTTTCTTATGTAGAACTCTTCATAGCACTTCTATTGGAACTTTATCATATGTTTTTTTCTAAATCAATAAAAATCATATCTAGATCCTCCTTATTCTCTCTATACTTCTCCATCAAACCTCCCAATAAATGTGATGAATTGCTCATCTCTTTTCTTAAATAAGGTATTAGCAATTACAAAATCATAAGTTAAAAAAAAATTTAATATGGTCTTACCACCTTTATTAATCATTTCAAAGCCATACCCACCATAATTTTTTTTTTTTTAATTGTCTACCTCTCTACCAACAAATCCATTTAAATCTCCTCCAATAAAAACTCTTTCTTTGAGATGTATCTTTTATATTAATTTTTCTAGGTTATTCCAAAATTTTAATTTTGTAAACATATTCAAACCTACTTGAGGAGCATAAGCATTTATAATATTAATAATCTTAGCATCAACAACAATCTTTAAAGCTTTTATCTCTGATTCTGTTAAATCCTTTAAACTCTTATCTAGAATCATATATGCACCATTTTTAATACGACTCCTATCAAAATACCATAATTTAAATCCTAAACTATCAATCACCTTAGACTTCTCTCCAACCCATTTAGTTTCCTGAATGCATAGAATATTTATCTTCCTATGGATCATAATATCAATTAATTTCATTAATTTTCCTGTAAGTAAACCTACATTCCAAATTCATATCCTAATTTTAATTTCATGAACTAGCTTCTGATGCAAGCAAGAATTAGGAGAAAGCCTAATACTTGCAAGCAAAAAGACAATTCTTCCTAGGATAATAAAAATAACACAAAATACTAAAAAAGAAACCTTTTATATTATAAAAGACAATTACAAGCTTGGACACAAACAAACACAAACACCTTACAATTCTTGACACTTAAAAAAAACACCTAAAGTTGCTTTTCATTTGCTTTGAGAAGAAGGATACATATGGAGTGGCACTTGCGGCGAGAAGAAAGAGGTTGGAAGACTAGACGAAGAAAGGACAAGCTCGCAAGCTTTTCTAGAGGAGAAGAGAAGCACTGAACAAGCTTGCAAGCTTTTCCAAAGGAAGGAAAACCCTCAGGTTTCTAGTTCCAAAAATACCATCATAACATTCTTCTATTTGCCAAAACATCACATATATATAGGCCAAAAGAGGGCAACGAAATAGCCCCTATAATCTTATTTAAAACCTAATAAATAAGGGGAATAGAAGGCCAAGAGACACCACAAGCAGCAGCTGAAAAGACATCCCAAAAATCAGCCAAATACATCCCCATCCGGGACATAAGGGACAGAACCAGCTGAAACCGAGGAGACCAGGGAAAAGGGGGCGGAACCAACAGCTTCTTTCACGGGAACAGCAACAACCAGGGGAAAACTGAGAATAGACAGGGGAAAACCAAAAAGACAAAGGGGAAGGGGCAGCCAAGGGGGAAGAACCAAGGGCCAATAGGGGGAATGAACCTAATCAAGTCAAATTATGAGCTGAAACATAAGTAGAAGCTCATTAATGAGCTGACTCAAGAAGAAACTTACAAAATTAAATCCCAACTTGTTTTGACACCCCACCCCCCCTCCCTTACCTACATCAGCTTCTTTGTAAGGGAACCCTTACCTATTTAACATTGCACCCGGGTGCCGGTGCAACGATCCATGCTCACTTGTCACTGTATTCAGGCAATGCAACGCGTCACTTCCAGGAAACGGTTTAGCATTAACACAATGTATTAAAAAATTATTGTCATAATTACTCGACCACTAAACTAAAAATCACAAGGCTCATACCTCAAAATAATTTAATACATATACTTTATACCTATGATGCACCGACACTTCTCCTTAAAGAGGTGTAGTGTCCAATACGTATTCGACTCAACACACGTCTAACACGTCTCTAACATGTGTCAGACACATCGAAAACATATCCAATAAAAAATAAATACAAATTGGTCCCGCATGTCGTAAATATTTTATGATATTTTTTCAAATATAATTTCTTATATTTAACATTTTTATTTATTTAAAATATAAAAATTAGATTTCTTAGTTCATATCTGCAACACCAAATCAATTGCTCGCACTCAATATCACATTCATCGAATATTCTCATTTTCATTTTTCTTTGGTGGGTCACAACTTTGGTTTCTCAACATCAAAATCTGATGTCGTTATAACATCGATATTTCAAAACAATCTCAACATCAAATTCTGACACTTTCTTCACATTGATGCTCTACATTAGCAATTTCTACGATCATAACTTGATAGCTCATCTTTGTATGACGTCGTCTTAACATCAACAACCAATGCCCTCTCAACATTGACATCGACGCCCGATACTTATTATATAACATTGATGTTCGACTCTTGACAACATTGTCGTCTCCTCTTTCGATGCCTGATACACGACATCGACATCCGACTCTGGACATCCTAATATTAATCATTTTAAGCACAAATTCTAGTTAAATGACTTATTATTTTTAATATTATACTTATTCCATTTTTATACACTATTTTTAAAATATAAAAAATTATAATTGCACTATTTTTAAAATATAAAAACTATACTACCATGTCCATTCCTATACTTTCAATAATTGAGGTGTCCCATGTCCTTGTCTGTGCATCATAGCTTTATACCATGGTATCAAAAGATAATTATTGAAGATTCTTCTTTGCTACTATTGTAAAACTTCGAAAAATCAATGCAATATCGTTCCATGCACCATGGTTTAAAATTGCACAATACGAGGCTCACCTTGAGGCCAGCCTTTGCGCAATTCCAATAAAAAACGTCTCGATGCTTACGCCTCGAGTTTTTTTTATGAGGCTTACGCCTCATGCTATATATATTAAATCTTGAAGCAAATGCCCGACATTAGACTCTGTAGGAGAGGAGGAAGGGGAGAGAGCAATTCATCATAATGATGATTCAAATGAAGAACCCCTTAATGATGATAATGCTGATGACTTATGAGTTCTTATGTGATATGTCATTGCTATTTATTTTTGGAAATTGGAATTATATATTAATGAAAAGAATACTGAGAGTTGGGAAAAATAGAATTTTGAGTTGAACTATATTTCATGTTGTTTTATTATTGGGATATTTTGATTTCACTTCATATCTTATGCTTTTTTATGTTTTATATTATTCACTCATTAGTATATAAAAAATTTATCATTTTATGTTTACGCAATCTTTTGATTTTGAGGCTTACGCCTCGCCTCACAAATGAAAAATGCCTCAATACCCGAATACGCAATTTTAAGCATTGCCATATATTTAAAAATGTCCATGTACCAAACTTATATATAAGCCTTGTTTTTCATTCAAAAACTCATAATATACATAGAATGCTTTGAAATTTTTCTTCTTTTTCTATGTTTTTTTAGACCAAGATTTGGGGAAGATTGAAACTTCTTAAGAATAGGGATAAACTTTACTATCTTGAGACACTAAGATCTTCAAATAGTCATGAGTAACTTGTATCTACCAGTTCTTAGTTCATCAAATAAGAATATTACTTGACTTCATTATTTCCATCTGGGCCATCTATCTTTCTTAGTTGTCATAATAATGTTTTTTCTCTTTGCATTAGTTCTCATAATAACATTTCCTTCTCTTTCTAAGATCTGGATGTCATGGAAATTTTATTGCCAAATCTATGAGATAATAAAACACACTCATGTATCCCTTATTAACAATAAAAAAATACTCGTCCTTTCAAATTAATTCATTTTGATGCGATGAGGACCATGCATCCTCTCAAGATTTTAGAAGCATAGTGGTTCATCTCTTAAATTGATTAATGTATTATAATCACATAGATATTCTTGAATAACCTAATGTGATGTTAGCAAAATTATCCTAACATTTATTCTATGATTCAAAAACAATGTGAAGTATAAATTAAAAATATTTAGATCAAATAATGCAAGAGATTATATCAATCAATTCTTAAACTCTAAGTTTCTAAAATAAGGTATTATTATTCATAATCATCTTGCATAAACACTCCATAAAATGGAACTGAAAGAAAAAACGATCACTTAGCACCACTCAGAAACTATTACTTCAAAGAAAGTTCCTAAATCTTATTGGGGGTAAGTTGTGCTCTTACAGTTACTAAATAATATATATACTCTCACAAGTGTTGGAATATAAAACTCCAATAGATTTCATAGATAAATTCAACCAACATATCAAAAATTCTAATGACCATTGTATATATTCATAGTCAGAATAGAAGCAACTTAAATCCTAGAGCAATTAAGTGTGCATTTCTTAGTTATTACCAAACACAACATCAACATCAAGAAATTTTACAAAAAAGGGTATGTCCCCTTTCTAAGAAATTTTATATATTTTTTTATGTCACTTGGTTGAAAATAAACTTTACCTCTCAAAATCTTATGTTTAATGGGAGATTTCACTTATGGATGATGAAAATTTAAATCAAACGAGCTTTCTTCCACTTGATCTACCATTAGTCCCTCGTGTCCTTTCAAAATGATTCTACCTCTATCTTCAATCCTGAACCTATGATATATCAAGTATATGCATGATTGTTTACATCTATATGACTTCATAAGATTTCATCGAGGACAAGAATAATAACCGTAACATGCCTGAAACAATATCATAATAACATCTTGAGTCCTCACAATGAAAACATGGTGAGTTTTAAATAATCATGATGAGGACATCAACAGAAGATTTCGACGCGACTATCATCAAAGAAAACGTAGATCGACGGCTACGATTCAAAGCCTTTATTTTTTTATGTATCTATGTATTCTCTTATTTTATTTCAGTTTTTACCATTGTACCCCTGTGAGGGATCTCTTTTATGTTGTAGCCCCGAGGGCATGTAAGTCTTTTTATTTCCTTGATTTTGAAGGCCTATATATTAAGGCCTTAGTCATTGTATAAGGGTTAATGAAGATTATTATGAAAATTTTCAGCTTTTGTTTCTTGTTTCCTATGTGTTGTGAGATCAAGCTTTGGTGAGACCCTAGGGAGGGAAATCCGGATATATCAAGTCGCCAGCCACCATAAACCAACCCCCTAGCCGTCGGCTCCCACTCCACCCTAACCCTCACTGTCGGCCAACAAACCTCCACAACAAACAATTCCTAACACTAATCTCCACATAGCCGCCAGCCACTTCCCTCTTCCCTTGGCTCCACAAATTTCATCTTGCATTTAAAACCCTTACTATTTTAGCCCTCTTGCTTTGGCAACAAATTTGAATTCAAAATTCAAACCAATTTGAATTTGAATTTGTTTCCTAAATAAGGATTCTTATTTTATGAAAGTTACTTAAAGTTAGATCCATTTAAAATTCTAATAGGATTTGATTTAAATTACTCCTTCCTAATTTAAGATTCCAATTAAAGCAAGCTTTAATTCTCTTTCCCTAAGCCCTAATCCTCCTTCCCTAGCCGCCGCCACTCTTGATCCCCTCTCTCTCCAATTAATTCCTCTCACCCATTAGTGCATGGATCCACATAGATTGTAAGTGGACATTTTTTCCCCTCCCCATATGGCCGGCCCCCTCCCTCTCTCTCCTCTTAATTAATTCTCCCCATTAAGGCCTCCAATTTAAAAGCCCTTTTCCCAAGAAACCCCCCCCCCCCAATCCTCCATTAATGTACATTCAATTTTGAAATTTATTCCCTCCTTTCTTACTAAAATTCTGAATTTAAATTTCATATTTTAGTTTAATTCCCCTCCACCCCACTAATCAAATTTGGAGTTCAACATTGGCCCTTCCACTTATCTTGGCCGAACCCCAACCCCTCCATTCTTTTTCTATTCCCTTGCTACACCCGCAATCCGAGAAGGAAGATATGATACTATTGGATCTCCTTTCCCCCATGGATGGAGGATCCCGAGCATGACAACGGATTCGTCTACGACCAGCAAGGCTTAGTGGATATTCTACAATCTCCGTTCTTCGATCTCAATCCAAAAGTTGCAGACACCGTTGACGAATATGTCGACCGCATCCTCTTCACGCTGACACATTCTATCGAAGAACATCTACCCTCCAGACATTGATGAATCATCGGACATCCACCCGCGTCTTCCCCTCCGGCTAACTTTCTGTGGATCAAAACCATAGGTGTCCTCTTTCTTTCGATGGCATCTTTAGGATTGCTGAAGTTTTTCTCCCGCTAACCCCACTATCAAGAGCGAAAGAGAGGAAAACTCGAAGGTGGATTTTCTATTTATTAAGCGGTGGATTTTGTTATTCTGCATCTAGTGTTATTACAAATTTTGTTCTTATTTTAAATTGTTCTTGTAATCTTTTATGTAACTAACTACCAAAGCCTATTTGCAACTAAGAACTCCTAGACTCCTATCTTAGTGAAACATTGAGTTTACAACTATCAAAGCTTTACAATTTGTTATTAATTCCCATGCAATTCCTGTTTTCATATATGTTTCACATCAAATCATGTGGGTGAAACACCACTAAAAGAGGAACCTTGACCTTCCCATTACTTTTAGAAAAAGGTGCAAGGACATGCACAAAAAAAGTTTTGTATCCATCGTCTCATCATGCATCCCTTGAGTTTCTTATCCACTTCATAAAAACTTTATAGTTTAAATATTGTTATTGTTTCAAATACTATATATAGGGTGAAACAAGATCATAATACCATCTTGAGCCCTCTCAATGAAGACATGGTAAGTTTCAAATCATCCTGTGGTGAAACAACACTAGAAGAGGAACCTTAACCTTCCCATTACTTTTAGAAAATGTTGCAAGGACGTGCACATAAAAAGCTTCGTATCCACCATCTCATCATGCATCCCATGAGTTTCTTATCCACTTCATAGAAAATTTATTGAATCTAAATATTGTTATTGTTTCAAATACTATATCTTAGGCATTATTATGATTAAAAAAAAAAGCTAGAAGAGAATAAATAAATGCACTAGAAACAAATGACACTTGGGAGGTTCTCTTTAAGCCTAAGGGAAAAAATATAGGATGTATATGAGTATTTATCTTGGAATACAAGAATGATGACTTTATTAAAATATATAAGAGAGTTTATTGCAAATTGTTGCACACAAACTTATGCAGTTGTCTATCAAGAAATATCTGCCCCTACGACAAAAATGAGCATCATGAAAATGTTATTAATTATTATCTCCTGTAGCTCAAATTAATTGGCAAATATAATAATATTCTGTAAAAAAAATGTTATTTTACATGGAGATCTAGAATATGCTTACATGAGCATTCCGCCAATAGTTGAATAAACGAAAATAGGTAACAAGGTGTGTAAACTAAGGAAAGCCTTATCTGACTAACATTAATCAATTCATGCATATACTCTAAAAGAAGCACATATTCAAAATGCTAACTGAGTTTTACATTACTTGAAAGGTAACATAGGAAGAGTAGTTTTATTTAATAGAAATAATGAACTCGCATTAACAGCGTATATGGATATAGATTATACAAGCTCAATAATTGATAGGAAATAAACATCAGGTTTTTGCACATTTCTTGTAGGAAATTTGGTAACATGAAGAAGTTAAAAAAATAATCTAGTGGTAAGTTTTAGTGTTGAATAGTGGTAAGTTTTAGTGTTGAATCAAAATTCAATGTAATGGGTTATGAAATATGTAAACAAGTATGGCTGAAGTTTGTCTTGGACAAATTAAGAATAAGTTAGAAGAAACTATGAAATTGAATTGTGAAAATAAGTCAAGAATATATATTGCTCATAATCCAACCTGCATGATAGAATAAAATACATTTAAATTGTCAGATATTTCATCGAGAAGTTTGAAGGACTAATCTGCGTACCCTATGTACCCTAAAAAAGGAAATGTACAAATGTCATTACTAAGGGACTCAAATAGTTTAGCCTTGCGTGAGAATATTTCCAAGTTAGGAATGGAAGCCATTTCTCCTCCAGGTTAAAGGTAAGTTTTGGAAGGCATGGCCAAAGTAGGTGAAGACAGTATTGGAAGGCCACAAAAAGGTTGAAAAAAGGAATCTTTAAGCATTGAAGGAAAATTTTATTCAGAAGAATTCCAGCTATACCAACATGATGTACTGTCAATCCCAATCTGGATTGTCCAAGTAATAAACTCTACTTGTATGTAGTAGGAAGTAACATTCACAAATATTAGGTAGGCTTTTATACATGTTATATCAATAATATAATATAATATTGTATATTTGTTTCTATTTGGTTAAGGAAGACTTCTTTTTTATCTCGTAGAAAATCTTATGAATAGCGAATTGTAACCATTACAAAGAATTATATTTCCTGGCCCTTCTTTCTTATCTCCCCTTTTTCCTTGCAGTTTGAAACCCAAAAAAAGCCTTATCACACCCCATCATGACATTAGCACAGCATACATATGTATGCATGTGAATAATTCCTGCATCTAAAAGTACAAATGTAAATATATGCCTGCGGACAAATAAATACATGGTCCATTAAAATTCATATGCAAACCATGCAAATTGATGCAAATGTAAAAACATTGTGTGGAAATTTCCTACAGTACAAAAGGGTAGGCGCCATATAAAAAATGTAATATTAATATTAAACTGGATCACAAACTAGTTTTTCTTAAAATCTGCAAGATAAACGCATCTTTCAGCATATTCTAGAGATTTCAGGCGTCCAAGTACTATTAATATCAAATGCATGTACAAATCCCTTATAGAAGTATCTGAGCTACATAAAATTTTTCATAACTTCACTATCTTTACTGTACGATGCAGAAAAACAACCATAATGCTCAGAATTTTTAGCATATGAAGGGATAGCATGAAATGTCATCTCAAATTAAACTTAGCAAGACTACTCTGGATCAGATTTTGAAAATCTTCATCCACCAACAACACTTGCTCAACAATCTGGGCAGCACTCAGATATTCTTGTATGGTAATCTTTTTTTAGTGCAGTGCCAATTCAACTATGAAGAAGGTGTTGCATGTTAAGTAAATATTATGTTGTATTTTATTTTGTTAAATTTAAATAAAGATGTGTGTTTTAGTTCATGTTGTGCATGAAGGTTTCAGGAAACGGAGCAAATTTTGCTAAGTTTAGAACCAACGCCACAGCACCACAACTATCAACATCGCAGTGTCATCAACGCGCCAGTGTCGATTTTGGACATTACAGTGCCAGAGTCTCAAGAAAATTTCACCTAAATCAACGCCCAGTGGATCGAAGGACAGCGCCGCAGTGCCGAAAAACAACATGGCAGCGCAAGAGTCTCAGGAAAAATTGCAAATAATTCAGCGTTGGAGCGCCAACATTGGAAGCGCTGCAATGCTAATGACGTAAGCGAGTGCCGCAACACTCATCATTTATAGCGCCACAACGGAACAGTTTAAAAAAAGAAGTGCCATGCCAACTCAATCAAAAGTCGCTTTGGTTCAGAAAACAACAGCACCTAGTCAACCCAACGCCGCAGCGGAGCAAATCAAACAGAATCGAGGTGCTAGGTCATATTCAAATGCCGCAGCACTACCTTGTCAAGCGTCGCGACGCCTAAACCCATTTATGTATTAAGAATAAATAATTTTTCTTTCTTTTTCTATGAGAATTTTTTAGATAAGTCTAGAGGATAATTTGAGAGAGACTACAGAATAGTAAGATACATCACTTAGAATGACTGGTCAACATTGTAGCGAGAAAACAATCAATTGGAGAGGAAATAAGTATGGAGAATGAAGTTGTACGAGGATATTCACTTTGAAAATGGTTCATCTACAGGATCTATTTGAGACTCTTCACATCGAGTGATATTTTTTTATCTTTTGTACTTGTACTTTCTTTTTCGAGCAAATAATGACATTTGTGTTGTTTAATTTATATTACATGACCAGCTAAACTCATAGTTTTAGAGTGATGATGTAAAAACCTTTATAATTTATGATGCTTATGTTTTAAAGTATGAATGGTTGTTTTTAATATCTCATGCTCTTCATTTAATTTATGCAGTGACCATGTATAAAATTAACATCTAGTGTGATACATTACCTCGACGGAGGAATGTTGGAATAATTAGAAAAATTGAGATGGAATGCTTGCATGCCTAGACATAGGATGCTTAATATTTTAGGGTTGATGGAGATTTAATAATTATAGAAAGACCACAAACCTTCCTTTACATCCTTACAAACTCGATAGAAATATACAACTAATGTAGAGAAGTTTGTTTAAAAAAATCTTAGGATAATCACTGTCATTAGTCCAAAACACTTTAATTAATATATGTTCATTATTTCCTGCATTTTGCATTAGACAGAGATTACCCCTAATTTCATTACTTGGGACAAATATCGTGGCTTGGATAAACAACATTAGAAAAATTTGTGTGTAGCACAAAATTTCCTTGGGGGATCCACACTCTGTCATTCATTTTATTACTTAATCGGCATGTGTACATTCGTTTTCATTGGGGTTATATCCAAGCAAACATAAACTAAACACTGCAGCCCCATATCATTGGCTATTGAGGATCTTAGTATCAAGTATCATCACGCCCATTAATTCTTCTTGTACAAAAATTAATTTCAAATATACTCCATATTAACATTTAAAACATTCATACCAATCTGCCACGTATCAGCTCTAACAGCTAGTTTCACACTAACATTTTGTTAAATATATGAAAAAATCAAGCAGTATATCCCAATAAAAATAATTCCAATCCCACAATTCTTAAAAGTGCAATTATTCAACATGCTTTACAAAATTTTATTAGCTGATATTTGCTTCAATAAAACAAGTTGGTGTTGATCTTATCTCATGAAACCTATCTCAAGTAATCACAAGCATTCCAATAGAAACATTTGAATCCCCAAATTTTGATGTTGTTTACTCCCTCAATTCATCATTTTCATACTTTTATAAGGACACAAAACTTATCATATAAAGATGATATCAAGTTGCAATATTCAATTTGTTTAATCAAGTTTTTTTTTAATTCTAAATAAAACAAAAGCATTAACTCTTAAAGCTTAATGCCTTATTCCAATAGATTTCATCTCTTTTCCCTTTCTTCATATGATAATGAACTTTTCCCGTTTCATTCAATAATAGTATGAACTTGCAAATAGTACAGGGAAAGAGCTAACACATTTAAGAATAAACTAATTAAATGATATTGTTCATTAATGCTTGCACAATATCCAGTCAACATTTTTAATATCCAGCTAATTCCCTCAAGATCTTACATTATATGAATCAGTAAAAAACAATTTTAAAATTAATAAAAAATTCAGTTGCCAAAAAATCATATTAGAATAGACAATCCTATGGTTCCACAGCTGATTATAACAGCAAAGTACAACACATGCTGATTTATTATATGAAAGATAGGTGTTTTTTATTTTTTTTTCTCAACTTCTCGTTTGAAGAAATCAAACAATAACAACAATAACATCCAGCCTTTATCACACTATGTGGGGTGAGTCGGCAACATGAATCATTTTTCTCCATTGTATCCTATTAAGAGACAAATTATCATTCAAATATAATAAAAAAGGTCCTTTCTAATACTTTCTAACCAAGTATTCTTAGGTCTACCTCTACCTTTCTTAACATAGGTCAAATCTAATACATCAACTCTCCTAACCAGGTCATTGGAAGGCCGACGTTTTATGTGACCAAGCCATCTAATGCGACTCTCTCTAATCTTTTCTACATGTGACCACATAAAAGCAAAAGCATTCGGAGGCCTTCATACAATAAATTATAGAATTCTTTTTAATGGATAAAATGGCAAATAATAATTATGCTACACAATCAATGGACAACACAGTTTCTTTACCATTCCTAATGTCAGGAAACATCATTAGAAAGCACCCAAGGCATAAGTTATAAAGTGAAATCCGCGAGCACCAACAACAATACCTTGATAGATACTTTACTCTTCACTTGATTTTCTAAAGCCTCTGTCATCGACTGCAATCAGAAAAGATAAGGCAGCTCGTAAATCAAATTCCGGGCTCACATAAAATAATTCTTTACAGTCCAACCTTATCAAACTGCACAAGTACTTGAATGGCAAGCTCTGGGTTAAGGGTTCCATTGGAGACCATCTCATCTAGTGTTTCTGTCAAGCACATGCCAATGGTGGACCTCCTATACAATTCAAATGTTGACATACCTGCAATGAAGTTTTGATGCATAAATCATCCAACAAAATAATACACACGAACTAGACCAATAAAATACTCGATTGACAAAACATAAGAAACTCCAAAATTAAATAAATAAATAATGAATTACCACAATCTTGGTGGGTTTTCATCTCTTTTTTTTTTGGACATTTAGGCCAATTAAGGCAAACTCACGCACACCACGCATACACAAAGACTCGAACCCAGGACCTCTTAGTTGAAGCATAAGCTCTCAAACAATAGGCCAAGGTGAGCTGTGTAGTAGGTTTTCATCTTCTTAATTTGCATACCAAAGCTCTAACTTTCACTCTATATAAAAGGAAGAAAATCTCACCTCTAGTCGTCAAATAGATTTCTTTTTTTCTGAAAACGAGATCGGTGGAGGAGGTCGGGGAACTCTTGAATTGGTTGGCGCTCAGGAGAATTTAGGCGGTGATGCAGTTTAGTTACTAAGATTGAGCAGTAGAGTTGCGAGCTCTCAGCTTTATCCTTCTGTTCCTTTGTAAGAGGAGCTAAGTCTAGGGTTGAACTTAAATGCATCAGAATCCTAAATACCCTTTGTCCCCGTTTTAACTTAAATCCCAGATTCAGTAAACCCTAAGGGGATGTTTAGCAACTGGATTTAGGCCGGATTTGAGCAGGATTTAGCGTAAATCCTGCCAAACGGGATTTACGCGGCAGGATTTACGCTCGCCGTAAATCTCACGGCGGAATAAATCCTCCGTTTCCCTCTTTTAGCCGTAAATGTAGGATTTACTAAATCCTCTAGTTCGGCGGATTTACGGGATTTGACCGAAGAAGCGCGCGAAAGGGAGAAAGTTACCTTCACAGCGAGCGAGCTCCGGTCCTTACTTCCGATCAAAATGTCGTAACTTCCGATCCAACAGGATAAGGGAACGTCGTCGAAGGAGAGAAGTCGAACAACAACGAAGGAGCTGAAGAAGCCACTCGTGCAATCCTACACCTCCTGCGAAGTAAGGAAGCCAAACAGCAACGACGAAAAAAAGAAAATGAAAAGCAAACCCTAGACGTCTCTAAATCTCCAAGTCCTTGAACTCCTCTCCTCCTCTTCGGATGTTCTCGTAATCTCGTCGATGCTTCCCGTGGCGCTTTCGTCCCCCTTTCAACTCGCGGATTTCCAGAATTTGGGGGAAAATGTCGAAGCTTTCCAGTTACACTAGCAGTATATATATATATCGACATGTAATTGCATAAATAATAATTTGTTAATTATAAATTTAACATTTTTGTACATCTAATTTTTAAATTTACATATAAATACTAAATTTATAATTCATATTTTTTAACGTAATTTTAGCGTAGCTTATACGAATTCATGATTTAAAAGAGGTAAAGGTCAGTTTTATAAATAATATTATTTGGAACTAATTAAAGAAGATATACTAATTAAAAAATTAAATTGATAAATAAATTAGTGCTATTTATGATTTAAGTTATCATATTTAATTAGGTTTTTAAACTACTAATTAATAATTAATTAAGATATTAATTTATCATATGAGTGAGGTGCAATTTACTGGTGGATCTTGGTCTCATGTTATATATGATTTTATTGAATTTGACTGTATGAAATAATTGCTAAGTTTGAGCTTGATAATTTGTACCTCTTTGAAATAAGGTTTTATCACCTAATTAGGGATTTAGACTTTGCATTGATTTTTTTTTTTTAACTTTTCATGCATATTGATTGAGTTGCATATTATTGCGTGTAATAATCGTTATATTCTTAATTGAAATCTTTGCTGGTGATTGTGCATACGTCATATTTGCCATTTGAATTTTTGTATTTGGCTTAGTATACAACGTTTCGAGCGTTATTCTCTTCGGCATATAATATTTGGCATGGTGATTGTGTGTATATATCTTTATTAATCTAATATTTGAAAGGTTCGTTCTTTGAATTTTTCATGAATTTGTAACTTGAGAATTTTCATTTGTTTGTTTAGTTTATTGATCTACAATATTTGAGTTTAAACGTTCTTCGAGTTTGGGCTCAATAATATACAACACAACTATATACTTTTATCATCATAAAAACAGTCAAATAGTTATTCCAAACAAACCTTAACTTATGATGGAATCTATGTTATGATCCCAAAAGGATCATATTGATAAATGATAATTGGATAAATGCATTATTTGGGTGGTTTGTATTTCACATTTATCGAATTAGGCACTTGATACTCATAACTACCAATCAACTAAAAGACTCACAAAAACTACATTACATATGCTTAGCATTTCTAACTCATTCAAAATCAATCTTGCCCTCAAAAATTAAAGCATTTAACAAAGTAGGATAAATTTACACACAAAACTTATGATAAACCTTCATGTCATTAAATAGTCACAAATATTTTACGAATATATAGGAAATGGATGGCCATCACGCCACACTTATGATCGATAATGGATTGGTAATGCAGTAAGTGGCAACCATTCGTACACTCAATCTTTTCTGTCTTGTAAGTATGGCAATATGATTGGAGTCGTATTGGTCATGTCTGCTGTCACGACCTAGCCCGGCTAGCCCGAATAAACAGGGTGGGAATAAACGGTCGTACGGTAACAAAAATATAAACTTAATACATTATTTTAATCATTAACATCAATTCAAATAAACAACCATTAACAACATAAGAAAGAGCCACTAAACTTCCAATATAAATATTTCTAATACATTAAAACATAACATGTCTTAAAACATAAAAAAAAACATAACAATAGTCCATGACATAACAACTAATACAATCCATAAAAACCTGCCCCCTTGATCTGCTTTACACTGGTAAGTAACCAATCTCTTTGCCAGTAATCCTTAACATATTCCCTAAAAAAATATTCTAACAAGCATGAATGAGCTAACGTTCAGCATGTAAAAAATATCTTAATTAAATTCATAATACAAGGAAAAAAGAAACATTATGTAGTAAACTTTTAATATGACAAGACTTAAATAACATGAGAATCTTAAATATGTCTAATCCATGTAACATTTGGAATGCATAACATTTTGAATGCCCATAACTCTCTTCTTAATTTCATTTTTTTTCTTAAATTTTCCTTTACCATTCATATATACAAAGAAGCATATAATACATAGTCTTAATTATATACACCCATCTCGAAAGTACCAATAATTTGTATTGATAATGTACACATTCAAATTTGGCTAAACATTTCATTTCATTTACTCCGAAGAGTCCTTTACCAATTTGCTTCGAGGTGCCCTTTACCATTTGCATCGAAGAACATTTGGTACTTGGGATCATCATGCATATTCAATCATTCAATACTTAACATAAGAAAATTAAATCATTTATGAATTAATATGTGTCTGTCTAATAATGTTTCATGCTCAAATGTTTTTCTGAATTTTTTGTATGTTCACAACTGACTCTAAAAGAAAAAATACATATTGCAGTATGACTTGTAATTTAATTAAAATAAAATATTAAAGCATGTAGAATTTTTAACATTTAATTAAAGAGAAACTTATAAACTTAAAATATGTATTAATACCTACCTCACAAGTACAATAAACCTCAATGACGTCGCTTATGCTCAAGACGCCTTTTATAATCAACACATAAGTATAAATGTAAATACATGCATTATTACTAAGCCTTACTCATAATACATTTTGAAATTACTAAATGACAAGAGGGGGGGGGGGGGGGGGGGGGGGTGAATTGTGAAAATCTTTTCCTTAATAAAAATAATCCTAAACAAGAGTTCTAATTTTTTGTTATTTTTGAAATTCTACAATAAAATTTTAAACAATTTTTCTTCCACAAATTTCACAATGCAATAGTTATGAAAATTAAATGCAAGTAAAAAGTAAACGACAATAAGAAAAAAACACACCAAGAATTTTTATAGTGGTTCGGTCAAAATATGACCTACGTTCACTCCCCGGAGTCCTCCGCTCCGGGATTTTCACTATCAAAATAGTTCTCCTTTTGCCCCCCTCGGCAAGGCGGAGAAGCCTTTACAAACCTCCCTTTCACCAACCCGGCGTGGCGGAGTGCCAAACTCTGTTTTCGCCCTCCTGGCGACGGCAGAGAACCTTCTCGTTTTTCTCCCTCCTGGAGAAGGCAGAGAACCTGGAGGCAACGGATGTAGACGAGCCTTTCCCTTGAAGATCCTCCCTCAAATCCTTCTAGGGCCATAGGAGGAGAAAAATGCAGCAAGCTTGGAGCAACCGTGTGATGTCCCTCACACCTCTTCTCCCTCACAACGCTCACCTCCTCCTTCCTCTCTCAACCCTCAAGAATTTCTCTAGAGCTCTCTCCCTTGGAACCCCTCTCTAACCACGTTCACCCCCTCTATGATTCTTATTGTAAAAGACTTGATTGACATCAAAAACGGGCTCCAAAAACCTCTAATTTCAAAAGTAGTCGTTACTGTTCATACAGTACGATAGTATAAACAGACATCGTCCTGGCACGAAGATGTACGAACAGTTCAAAAACAATTCGTACTGTACGATAAAATATCATACGGTACGATCCACAAAACACTATTCGTACAGGACGATAGTCTGGACGATCAGATGTCGTCTCTGTTCATCGTATGGTACGATCCCGTTCGTATAGTACGATGTTCAAAAATTAATTAGGCCTGTATTACATGCATTAATTACGGGTTAATTTAAGTAAGTATTAAAAATAGATCGTACAGTACGAACACGTTCGTATAGTACGAGCGGCGCAAAATCACTTACTCAAATTAAACTACGGCTAGGGTTTTGGATCTAAATATATCGTACAGTACGATAATATTCGTACAGTACCATCTATTCACAGAATCGTCCACATAGCTCTGATCGTACGATACGAAATAAAATCGTATAGTACGATTTACAGAGAAGAATTTCTATAACAATTTTTATTTAAAAACAAACTCTCCCCCTGTGTGTGTGCATGGTTGCTCTTACTCTTATGCATTTTGTGGCTAGACATAATAAAATAAAATAAAATAAATAGAAAAATACAATGTTTGACTCATACTTCTAATCTACCATTTCTTGAGTCTTCCTTTCGTCCTGAGTTACTTGTGATCTTCCTGAAATGTTAGTACTCAAAGACAATAGCAAATAAAATAGTATTCAATGAAAAGTTGTTTCAAAACACTCATTATTTGACATCATCAAAATCTCAAACTCGGGGTCATGGGTTGCAACAATCTCCCCCTTTTTGATGATGTCAAATAATTTGTTACAAGTGAGTACGAAAAGCATTTCTTTTGTTTTTTTATTTTTATATATATATATATATATACATATATATATATATATATATATATATATATATATATATATATATATATATATATATATATATATATATATATATATATTTTTAAAAGTAAACACAAGAAAAAAATGATACCAAAAGCAAGTGCAGAACAAAATGAATGCATTTAGATAACATGCACAACAACAGGTACAACAAACTTATCCCTCTTTTGACAGCACAAAATGGAGGAGCAACTAAAAGCAAAAAGCAAAAGAAGATGTACGAACAGTTCAAAAACAATTCGTACTGTACGATAAAATATCATACGGTACGATCCACAAAACACTATTCGTACAGGACGATAGTCTGGACGATCAGATGTCGTCTCTGTTCATCGTATGGTACGATCCCGTTCGTATAGTACGATGTTCAAAAATTAATTAGGCCTGTATTACATGCATTAATTACGGGTTAATTTAAGTAAGTATTAAAAATAGATCGTACAGTACGAACACGTTCGTATAGTACGAGCGGCGCAAAATCACTTACTCAAATTAAACTACGGCTAGGGTTTTGGATCTAAATATATCGTACAGTACGATAATATTCGTACAGTACCATCTATTCACAGAATCGTCCACATAGCTCTGATCGTACGATACGAAATAAAATCGTATAGTACGATTTACAGAGAAGAATTTCTATAACAATTTTTATTTAAAAACAAACTCTCCCCCTGTGTGTGTGCATGGTTGCTCTTACTCTTATGCATTTTGTGGCTAGACATAATAAAATAAAATAAAATAAATAGAAAAATACAATGTTTGACTCATACTTCTAATCTACCATTTCTTGAGTCTTCCTTTCGTCCTGAGTTACTTGTGATCTTCCTGAAATGTTAGTACTCAAAGACAATAGCAAATAAAATAGTATTCAATGAAAAGTTGTTTCAAAACACTCATTATTTGACATCATCAAAATCTCAAACTCGGGGTCATGGGTTGCAACAATCTCCCCCTTTTTAATGATGTCAAATAATTTGTTACAAGTGAGTACGAAAAGCATTTCTTTTGTTTTTTTATTTATATATATATATATATATATATATATATATATATATATATATATATATATATATATATATATATATATATATATATATATATATATATATATATATATATATATATTTTTAAAAGTAAACACAAGAAAAAAATGATACCAAAAGCAAGTGCAGAACAAAATGAATGCATTTAGATAACATGCACAACAACAGGTACAACAAACTTATCCCTCTTTTGACAGCACAAAATGGAGGAGCAACTAAAAGCAAAAAGCAAAAGAAGAAAACAAAAACTACAATGCAAACATAAACAAACTAAGCAGACGGGTCGTGATCTGGTGGTGGTGGAGGTGGATTTGGTTGGAAATATTGAAATAGAGCATCGAAGCGGTGATCAATTGCAGTGAAACGTTCTCCAAACCACTGCATATCAGTCTCGTGTTGGTGATGTTGTTCTTGAATATGCATGTCGAGACGAGTACGATTAGACGAATATCGATCATGCGAGGTACAGTACGATAGGTATCGTATAGTAAGATCAGGCGAATATCAATCGTCCCGAGGCCTCAGTACGACTTTTGACCAAAAGTTTCGTACTGTACGAACAGGTGTATCGTACAGTACGATACATAATAAATATCATACCGAACAGCTTTAACTCATATTTATGCCGTGTGCTGATGTGGATCGTACAGTACGAAAGGAATGTATCGTACAGTACTATACTCAATAATGTCGTACCAACCGGATTTAATTCGTACCAATCCGTTGCTGACGTGGATCATATTGTACGACGAAGAGATATCGTACAATACGGTAGGCAATTATGCGGGATGAATATCGTACAGTATGATATAGATCGTACCGTACGAACAACAGAGCCGAAATTAGCTTGTTTATGAACAGTGAGATGTATCATACCGTACGATGTTGGTCGTACAGTACGATGAACAGTGAATGCAAAGCTTTGGTGAGGTGAGTGTGTGATGATCAGGAGCAGCTAAAAAAAAATTGTGTTTTTGATTTTTTTTTTTTTTTGAATTTTTTTTTATGATGTTATATCTATGACACCTAATCTGATCCTCAGGGTGCTAAAGGTGTCGAAAGCTAAAGGTTTTGTGAATATGTCTGCCAATTGATCTCCTGTAGCGATGTGATGTAATTCTATATCTCCCTTAGCGATGTGATCTCTAATGAAATGATGTCTAATGTCTATATGTTTCGTTCGAGAGTGTTGAATTGGATTCTTAGAGATACAAATTGCACTTGTGTTGTCACACATGATCGAAATGGTTCCAACAGGTAATCCAAGATCAAGAATTTGTTGTTTTAACCATAGTACCTGTGCAACACAACTTCATACTGCAATATATTCTGCCTCGGCTGTGAAAAGTGCTACTGAGTTTTGCTTCCTACTGGAACAAGAAACTAATGATTGTTCGATGAATTGGCAGGTACCAGAGGTGCTCTTTCTATCTATCCTACATCCTGCAAAGTCAGAATATGAGTACCCTAGGATTTCAAAGGAAGTGCTGTGTCTGGGATACCAAATTCCTAAGTTTGGGGTGCCTAGTAGATATCTAAGAATTCTTTTGACAGCAGTTAAGTGAGACTTTTTAGGATCGGCTTGGAAACGGGCACAAAGGCACACACTAAACATTATGTCTGGTCTACTGGCAGTCAGGTAAAGAAGGGATCCAATCATTCCTCTATATTTTTTCTGATCTACTGATTTTTCACTAGGATCCTTATCTAATTGAATTGTCGAACTCATTGGGGTGTTCATGGGTTTTGCACTATCCATTTCATATTTCTTTAAAATATTCTTAATATACTTTGATTGGCTAAGAAAGGTTCCATTATCCATTTGTTTTACACTAAAGCCAAGAAAGTAATTAAGTTCTCCAATCATGCTCATTTCAAACTCATTACTCATTGTTTTTGAAAATTCATCGCATAAGTTTTTATCCGAAGATCCAAACAAGATGTCGTCCACATATATTTGAACAATGAGAATTTCTTCTTTGACCTTTTGTAAAAAGAGTGTTGTATCTACACTACCCTTTTTAAATCCTCTATCCAAAAGAAATGAGCTAAGTCTTTCGTACCGTGCTCTAGGTGCTTGCTTTAATCTATATAGTGCCTTCTTTAATTTAAATACATGGTTTGGAAATTGTGAACTTTCAAATCCGGGGGGTTGCTCAACGTAGACATCTTCCTTAATTACCCCGTTCAGAAATGCACTCTTTACATCCATTTGATATAACTTAAAGTTCTTGAAGCAAGCAAAAGCTAAGAGCACTCTTATGGCTTCTAGTCTAGCAACCGGGGCAAAGGTTTCTTCAAAGTCTATCCCCTCAATTTGGTTGTACCCCTTAGCTACTAGTCTTGCTTTATTCCTTATTATTGTTCCTGAATCATTCACCTTATTTCTTGAAGACCCATTTTGTTCCAACAACACTGTGTTCTTTATGTCTCTTGACTAACTCCCAAACATCATTTCTGGTGAATTGGTTCAGCTCTTCTTGCATTGCTAGAATCCAAAATTCATCTCCTAAGGCTTGATCTATACTTGTGGGTTCTATCATAGAGATGAATGCTAAGTGACTAACCTCCTTCCTAAGTCCATGCCTAGTTCTTACACCTTCTGAAGGGTCTCCTAAAATTAACTCTTTAGGATGACTAGAAGAATATCTCCATTCTCTAGGCAAAGCTTCCTGAGGTTCGACTCTTTCTTATAAGGTCATAGTCTCTACTCCTTGAATTGCCTCTATTTCATCATCTTCAATTTTAGATTCTGAGGGCTTATCTCATTCATCAAATACCACATGGGTGGATTCTTCTACTACAAGGATTCTCTTATTAAAAATTCTATAGGCCTTACCTACAGAAGAATAACCTAAGAAGACACCCTCATCAGACTTGGGATCAAATTTTCCTAAGGGATGTTTACCATTATTTAAGATGAAGCACTTACACCCAAAGATATGTAAATGTGAAAGATTTGGTGTCCTACCCTTAAGGAGTTCATATGGAGTTTTATTTAACTTCGATCTTATGTTTACTCTGTTCAAAACATAACAGGCTGTGTTGACTGCTTCTGCCCAAAAGTATCTAGGAAGCATATACTCCGCTAACATTGCCCTAGCAGCTTCTACCAAAGTTCTATTCTTCCTTTCTGCTATGCCATTCTGTTGGGGTGTTCTAGGAGCTGAGAAATTGTGTTCTATTCCTATCTCTTGACAGAATGACTCAAACCTATCATTTTGGAACTCTCCACCATGATCGCTATGGATTGTTGATATTTCACAACCCAATTTTCGTTGAATCCATGTGGAGAATACTTTAAATTCCTCAAAAGACTCATTTTTGTGTGCTAAGAATCTTACCCAAGTAAATCTTGTGAAGTCATCTACAATCACAAATCCATAATTCTTTCCACCTAGACTGGTTGTACTAACGGGTCCAAATAAGTCCATGTGTAGAATTTCTAGTGGCCTAGAGGTGATCACATCTCTAATTGAGTGAAATGATGATTTGACTTATTTTCCTAGTTGGCAAGCATCATATAAGTGATCCTTGGTAAAGTCTAACTTAGGTACACCTCTAACTAGGTTTTTCTGAGTGATGTTTCTAAGAGTTTTCATACTAGCATGGCATAGTCTCCTATGTCATAGCCACGAGTCATCAACTATTGTTTTCAAGCAAAATGATTTTGAGCTATCAACGCAATCAAGGTCTAACATGTAAACATTGTTCATTCGTTTTCCTTCTAAAATTATTTCATCAAATAAACTAATCAGGCATTTATCAATAAAAAATTTAACATCAAAACCTTTGTCACACAGTTGACTAATGCTAAGTAAATTATGTTTCAAACCATCAACTAGTAAAATATTTTCAATTAAAAAATTCTTAGCATTACCAACGATACATGAGCCTATCACCTTCCTGGTAGTGTTGTCTCCCAACGTTACTTTGCCTCCAGTTTTGGTCTACAATAGGATGAACTTCTTTATATCTCCAGTCATGTGTCGCGAGCAGCCACTATCTAGGTACCACATGCTCTCACTAGGTCTTTTGTGAGAGCATCCCTACAATTTCATTCAAAGATTAGATTTGGGAATCCAAGTGAGTTTGGGTTCCTCCTGATGCTTGCATGAATGAGATGTATGCATGCTATGCTGTGATGGATGCAGTTTAGGTCTCCATACTAAGTGTGTCCTACGGTGAATTGTGCATGTGCGGGCTATGTGACCTAGCATGCCACAAGAGAAACACTAAACACTAGGAAATGGGTTTACTAATCTATGTGGGTGGTGGTGCCTCTTTCTAAAATTTTGTGATGCATGCTGTGTTGGGGGTTTGCGAGGATGGCCTAATATGAGTGATGCAATTTCATTTTCTAGTTTTTTTATTCTCTCACTAAAAGTTTTATTTTGAGCTGTCAATCCATTAACTTCTATTAATAGCAAGTGTTCACTATGATCTACTTCTAATGCAAGTGCCGTTAGTTTTTCAAACTCTACATCTAGTTCAATATGCGATGTTTTCAAGGATTCATGCGCTTCAATTAGTTCAATATACTTCTTATTTAATGCATCATACTCATCAAGAAGTAACATGTGATCTTTATCTAAATTAGAATTTTCTTTAACTAAGTTAGCATGCTCAATTTGTAAAGAACTAAATTCAATATTAAGTTTAGCATGCATTTTTTTCAGTTTCCTATACGAGTCATGAATATTCTCAGAAATAAGCAGTAATTCATCATATGAAAGTTGACATACCTCGTCTTGATCCGATTGATCAAGGTTATTGTTAGCCATAAGACACAAATTAATTACCTCCTCCTCTGCTTCTTCCTCTGACGATTCTGAGGCAGAGTAGGCCCAAAAAGCTTTCTGTGTCCTCATCTTTCCTTTCTTGTATTTAGCTTTCTCATCACCTTTCTCCTTAGCTGGTTGACTCTTCAGATTGGGGCAATCGGCTCGAAGGTGACCTGGCTTCCTGCATTCAAAACAAATTGTATCAGATGAAACCTTATTGGACCTTGAGCTCTTACCTTTATTCCAGCTGTTCTGATGACGCTTCTGTTTTCTCTTCAGGAAATTTTTGAACTGTCGGGTCATCAGTACTATCTCATCGTCTTCCTCCCCTGCAGAGCTTTCACTTTCTGAGTTGCTAGCTTTTAATGCCACCATCCGCTCCTTGTTCTTTTCACCTGCATCACTTTGCCTTTGGCTCACTCCTTGCTCGTATGCAATGAGTGACCCAAGGAGGTTATCAATAGATTAAACATTAAGATCTTTGGACTCAGTGATAGCAGTTATTCACTTTCTCAGAATTTGAAATTTCTCTACCTAATGCATGCAAGGATGTCACAATTTGGGTGAACCTAGTGTACATGTCAGAAATTATTTCGCTAGGTTTCATACAGAATAATTCATAATCATGCAGTAGATGTTAAGCCTAGACTGTTTTACTTCGTTTGTTCCTTCGTATGTAATGCACAGTCTATCCCAAATCTCCTTACCAGAAACACAAGTAGATACTCTCATATAGTCCTCAGATTTCAATGCAAAAAAAAAAAAAAAAAAAAAAACAATTTAAGCACTTAGCATTCAGTTGGGCTAACTCCCTATCCTCATTGCTCCATTCAATAAAAGGTACAGGAGTTTTCAAACCATTAACAATCTTAAACGGTGCAACATATCCATCATTTACTAACATCCACATACGGTAATCTATAGATTGCAAAAATGTAGACATTCTAATTTTCCAGAAATCAAACGGAATGTTATCAAAAAGTGGTGGACGAGTTATTGAATAACCCTCCGCAGTGTTACGATTATCAAAATTCGACATGATCGTTTTTTTTTTTCCAAGGTTTTCTAAAACACTATTTTTGAAAAGCAAGCTCTGCTACCAATTGAAATTACTAAATGACAAGAGGGGGGGGGGTGAATTGTGAAAATCTTTTCCTTAATAAAAATAACCCTAAACAAGAGTTCTAATTTTTTGTTATTTTTGAAATTCTACAATAAAATTTTAAACAATTTTTCTTCCACAAATTTCACAATGCAATAGTTATGAAAATTAAATGCAAGTAAAAAGTAAACAACAATTAGGAAAAAACACACCAAGAATTTTTATAGTAGTTCGGTCAAAATATGGCCTACGTCCACTCCCCGGAGTCCTCCGCTCCGGAATTTTCACTATCAAAATAGTTCTCCTTTTGCCCCCCTCGGCAAGGCGGAGAAGCCTTTACAAACCTCCCTTTCACCAACCCGGCGTGGCGGAGTGCCAAACTCTATTTTCGCCCTCCTGGCGACGGCAGAGAACCTTCTCGTTTTCTCCCTCCTGGAGAAAGCAGAGAACCTGGAGGCAACGGATGTAGACGAGCCTTTCCCTTGAAGATCCTCCCTCAAATCCTTCTAGGGCCACAGGAGGAGCAAGATGCAGCAAGCTTGGAGCAACCGTGTGATCTCCCTCACACCTCTTCTCCCTCACAACGCTCACCTCCTCCTTCCTCTCTCAACCCTCAAGAATTTCTCTAGAGCTCTCTCCCTTGGAATCCCTCTCTAACCACGTTCACCCCCTCTGTGATTCTTACTGGAAAAAGACTTGATTGACATCCAAAATGGGCTCCAAAAATTTTTGATTTCAAAAGTAGCCGTTACTGTTCGTACAGTACGATGAAACATCGTACAGTACGATATGTATAAACAGACATCGTCCTGGTACGAAGATGTACGAACAGTTCAAAAATAATTCGTACTGTACGATATAATATCGTACGATGTGATCCACAAAACACTATTCATACAGGACGATAGTCTGGACGATCAGATGTCATCTCTGTTCATCGTATGGTACGATCCCGTTCGTACAGTACGATGTTCAAAAATTAATTAGGCCTGGATTACATGCACTAATTACGGGTTAATTTAAGTAAGTATTAAAAATAGATCGTACAGTATGAACACGTTCGTATAGTACGAGCGGCACAAAATCACTTACTTAAATTAAACTACGGCTAGGGTTTTGGATCTGAATATATCGTATAGTACGATAATATTCGTACAGTACGATCTATTCACAGAATCGTCCACATAGCTCTGATCGTACTGTACGAAATAAAATCGTATAGTACGATCTACAGAGAAGAATTTCTATAACAATTTTTATTTAAAAACAAACTCTCCCCCTGTGTGTGTGCATGGTTGCTCTTACTCTTATGCATTTTGTGGTCAGACTCAATAAAATAAAATAAAATAAATATAAAAATACAATGTTTGACTCATACTCCTAATCTACCCTTTCTTGAGTCTTCCTTTCGTCCTGAGTCATTTGTGATCTTCCTGAAATGTTAGTACTCAAGGACAATAGCAAATAAAATAGTATTCAATGAAAAGTTGTTCCAAAACACTCTTTATTTGGCATCATCAAAATCTCAAACTCGAGGTCATGGATTGCAACACATTTTCATTATATAATTAATTAAATTTCTATTTTTAGATTTAATAAATCCCTAATTTTTAAACCTCCCTAATTCGTCTAAATCCATACTTTAACTAAAATGAGCCATCACTAATTCCTTAATTAAACAAAATTAATTAAATTTTCAAATTTATTCAAAATAAAAAATCTTGGAAACCATGAATTCACTAATTTCATTCCAATTGCATTTAAAAACTCCCCAATTATTAATTTAATAATCAGGGTTTTATATTTTGAATTTATTTAATTTTAAAATTATGAAAATATTTTTTTGCGAAAAAACTTAATTTACACCATTACAAATATCACTGAGGTTCATTAGAACAATAATTATTAAGAAAAATTTCCTGAAATCCAAAAATATGTAAACCCTGATTTTTCCAAACTCAAAAAAATTTGATGAAAACTTCATTTTTTACGGTTAAAATACTTCTCCTAACATTCCCTATTAATTTCCCAAAGAAAAGCTATGTTTTTGTAAAACCCTAGAATTTTCTCTTTAGGAAATCTTTGAGAGAAATTAAGGAATGCTAAATCTAAAGCATAAGGTCTTTCTTTTCGTTCCTCTACACTTTCGCCAAATTTGGGCCGCTGGAAATCGCCACCGAAGCCTTGCCCGAAGCCTCCCTTCCGCCACTTGCGTTCAGCCGAATGGAGCGAACCCAGCAAATGAGGGGAACTAATCCATTCGGTCCCCTTAAGAATGAGTGGTTAGGGGGGAAATGCAAATTGTCCTAATTGTCCTTAAGTATGTTAAAAGTCCATGAAGAAGAGAAGGGTATAAGTACATATCCATATTATTTAAAAATTTCGACGATTTTTAATTTCAAATCTATGCGAAATTCCAAATAAGTCTTTTATACCAATTTTATCGAAATTTAATATACAATTTTATAAAATTATTTTTGTCAAAATTCGACGACTTTGAAAATTCATTTAAATTTTGTCATGGCGCATCGAAATACGTGCAACGCTTACAATCGACGATTTTGGGTTTTACATCTAGATACAATAAATGATGTCAATAAAATTTATAGTTGTGAAGCACGAGAGGTTGATGAAATTTTTAGTAGATGTTATTTGATCTTAAAAGGATGCATAAAATTTTTGGTACAAATTTCATTATTTAACTAATATATAACATTATGTTAATGGAGTTAACTTTGCCGCCTAACATGAGGCTTCCGCAAGATTTGGATGATCATAGATGAAAAAGCGGCAATATCAACAAAGTTAGAATGAGGTGAAAAGACACGGCATGATGCGATATTGAAACACAATATTTTTTTAATTTTTTGCAAGATTATGATAGAGATGGTGGTAGCGAGGCTGAGGCATTGGAGGTCAGAGGTGGTGTTCCACCAATGGTGATGTTATTGGGATTTTCAAGACGTCCATGGGATCTAAGTGGATTTGAGGGACTAGGTGAGAGTTATGGGAGGAGATCAATATGTGTAACGTGTGTCGAGCGCAATGCTGCTTTCATTGAAGAAGATGATGGAGATCAACGACGAATAGCGATTGGATGAGCAATTAGGTGATAGGGTGATGGGTTGTAATATAAGGAGTGTTATGATGATTTTATTTTAATACTTTTTAATGTTATTTGAAAATAATAATAAATTCTAGAGGATAAATATATAAATAGGGAGCTATTGTCTTTAACTAGGCAAGCCTTGCTAATATCTGGATAATCCATTATTGCACAAAACAGAAGGAGAGTGAGAGAGAGAATCGAAGCCACTCTAAGAGGACTTCAACCTTCGATCGATAACCACAGATCGTAATAGGTAGTACCACACCTAAATATTCCCCTTCGGATTCCCCTCAAACCTCTCCATTCCAAACACCTTCATATCCACCCCAATCCTCACCGCCGTTTCAGCCTCGCCGTCGATAGCCATCTCCGACAGAATCCTCCCCACAACCGGTCCCATCTTGAACCCATGCCCGGAAAACCCTCCGGCGACCACCACATCCTTTCCAAACTCCCCGCCCAGGAAATCAATCACATAATCCTCATCCGGCGTCATCGAATACATACATGCCTGCGTCATCACCGGCCCCCTCGCAGTCTCGATCCGCCCCGGCATCACCAATTCAATGCAGTCCGCTGCTTGCCGCTTCACCGCGCTTTCATCCCCTCCGCCAATCGTCCAATCCCGGCGATCCGGATCGCAAGGCCAGCCGGAGACCAATGAGATCTTGATCAGTCCCGGGAACTCCATCGACGGTGTGCCGTACAATTGCGGCTCGCCAAAGTAAGCGAAGGTCGGGAATCCCCCCGCCGCCGACATGGACGCTTCGAACCCATCCTTGATCTTCCAATACCAGACCAAGGCGTGAAGGGGCTGGATAGG
Source organism: Dendrobium huoshanense (assembly GCA_016618105.1). NCBI lineage: Eukaryota > Viridiplantae > Streptophyta > Magnoliopsida > Asparagales > Orchidaceae > Dendrobium > Dendrobium huoshanense. The sequence goes on from CM028358.1 coordinate 52,820,962, forward strand.
GAGTTCCAGCCCTGTAATCGCCTTGATCAGTTTTCTATTCCAGGCGCCGACGGTTAACACGCACTTGTTTCCACGGAACTGGCGACCATCGGTTGTCGAGACCCGGATGATATCGATTCCATCTCGTTTGATCTCAGCAACCTCGGTGCGGTCTCTGATCGTTGCTCCGTGACGGATCGCGAGGGATTGGAACATCGAGACGGCCTTAGTGGGCTTAATGACGCCGCCGAGAGAGGTGGACAGGGAAAGCCAGCCTACCGGAAGCCGAAAAGCGCCGGAGAATCGTTCGGCGAGTTGGGAATCGGTGTCGAACACCTTGAGGGCGAGGGAATTTCTGGAGCAGTTAGGGATTATGGATTGGAGGCTAGGGTTGTCGGCTGGACCGATGTCGAATTGAGTGGTTTTGGTGAGGACACGGTAGCCAGATTCGGCCTGGGCTTCTTCCCAGAGGCGAGAGGATTCAATGACCATGGGAGGGTAGTGGGGGGCGGAGTAGGTAGCCCGGATGGTGCGGGATTCGCCATGGGAAGAGCCAAGGTGGTGGAGGAGGTCGAATTGTTCGAGGAGGAGGACTTTCTTCCCCAGTTTTGCAACCTCGTAAGCGGCGCAGCTGCCCATTATTCCGGCGCCGATGATGATGACATCGAAGATATCGTCGCTGGAGGTTTCTTTCATTGCCGCGTTCTCTGTTATTGTGTCTTCTCTGCGTTGTGTTAGCAAAGCACTTAAGCATCCTATCATTTATCTTGTTTTGGTGTTTGTCCTCTTCAATCAATGTTTTTTAAAGAAATTACACGGCCATGTCCGACTCCCACCCTGAAATACAAAAGCTATATTATTATATAACCAGCAAAAAAATCTAAGAAGATATTTTCAGGCTTCTTTGGGACGACGTTCTTTGTACCTTTTAATGTTATTTTTTTAGTATAATTTTTTTTTAATTAAGAACTTTTATACTTTAAAAAGCTGATACATAACTAGATAGTTCAAAACAAAAAAAAAAATTAATAGATGAGTTGGTGAAATGACGAGGAAAAGGTCTAAAGACAATTGTTGATGAAATGATCGACTCTAATATTAGGCTTATAATTAGGGGTATCAATTCGGGTCAACGGGTCGGGTTCGGGTCGAACCAGGAACGGACCCGGCACCGTTCAGGTCAACGCTAACCTGACCGGTTTTTAAAAATGGGTCAGGTTTTTGGACCCGAACCCGACCCGATTCGGGTCAGGGTCAACCCGAATCGACACGAATGACCTGAAGTTGACCTAAAATTGTTAGTTTTCGGATCAAATATCGGGTCAGTCTTCAATTTTCGGGTCAAAATCGGGTCAATCTCGAATTTTCGAGTCAAATAGGAGTTTCCGTGTCAATTTCGGGTCATTTTTGGGTTGTTGAGTCAACCCGAACCCAACTCGAACCCGACCCGTTTCGTGTCCGGGTTTCATCATTGTTATGCAAAAGTTTATTAATGTAGTTGGAGAATTTCTTTCCAACGCTCTTGAGTAGAGTGTTAGAGCAGAACTAATAGTGGAGATAATTCAAAATAGAATACCTAATAAGCCAAAATAGTGGAGATAATTCCAAATAGAATACCTAATAAACTTATCTCTGATCTGAAAAATTAATGGATTTGGGAGTAAAGAGATGGTGAAAACGGGGTGATCCTTTATTCATTATATATATTGTGTAGTTTTGTTGTTGGATTTTATTTGAAAAGGAATAATGTTTTGTAGTAATTTTTAGATGTTTGTGTTAGAATAATTAAATAGAATAAATTATACAAGTTATCTCTTTTGTTGTTGGAGTACTTCAATATGCATTTTGATGATTAACTGAATGCAATATGAATTTGTTATATATATATATATATAATATTCAAATCATCGATATGTGAAAATCATGTATTTTTTTTTTCAGCATCTAATTCTGTAGTTCTTCATTCGCAAGCTTCATATATTATAAAGTTCAATTAGCTTAATTATTTTGAATGGAGTGAACAAATTCAATTTCATTTAGGAGTTTTGGATCTAGATTGTGCACTACTTAATGATAAGCCTACTGCTCTTACTGATACTGACAATGTTGAATAAAGATCATTTCATGAAGCTTGAGAAATATTAAATACACTAAACCTAATATTCATGCAAATGATTGTTGCAGACATTATTATACCAACTATTCTAAGAACTGATAGTACTAAAGAATTTATGAAGTCTATGGAAAATCTATCTCAATCTCCGTCTACTGATAAGTCATATGTTAAGGCATTAATGGGTATGCTAATCACCATGAAATTTGATGATTCTCATATTATTTATGAGCACATTACTGAAGTGACTAATATAACAACAAGATTGAATACCATATGAATGAAAGTTAATGAAAGCTTCCTTATATAGTTTATTATAAACTCATTGCCTCTTAAATATGATCAATTCCAAATTATTTATAGTATTATTAACGATAAATGGAATGTGACTGAATTACATAATATATTTATTCAGGAGGAATCAAGACTTAAGAAACAAGAAATTCACTCAATTAATCTCATGGGTCAACCAGATTTTAAAAGAAAATCAGGAAATAAGAATCCAAAGGGTAATAAAGGACACATAAAGCCTAATGTGTCATTTATCCAAATCCAAAAGGAGCTAAAGAATGAAAGATGTCATTTATGTTATAAGCGTGGACACTATCAGAAAGATTGCCTGAAACGTAATGTTTGGTTTGAAAAGAAAAATAAGCCTAATACTTTGGTATGTTTCAAATCAAATTTGACTGAAGTTCTTTATAATACTTGGTGGATTGATTCTTATTGTGTCACTCATATTTCAAATGAGATGTAGGGATTTCTTACAGCCCAAACCATAAAGCCAAATGAAAAGTTTATCTTTTTGGGAAATATAATCAAAACTCCAGTTGAAGCCATTAGAATATATCGTTTGATTTTAGACATTGAGCATTATTTAGGTCTTTTTCAAACTCTTTATATACCTTTTATTTCTAGAAATTTAATTTCTTTATCAAAACTTGATACAATTGGTTATTATTTTAAGTTTGAAAGTGGATAATTCAATTTATTTAAGTGTAATCAACTTATTGGTTTTGGTATGCTTTATGATACTTTATAAAAATTAAGACTAGACAATTTATTTGTTGAGATTTTATTCTTACATTATATTATTGGAACAAAAATGTGTTTTAATGAATAAAAATTCTACTTGTGGCATAAATGTTTGAGTCATATATCCAAAGAAAGAATACAAAAATTAGTGAGCAATGAAATCCTTCATGATTTGGATTTTACTAATCTTAACATTTGTGTGGATTATATTAAAGAAAAATTTACAAAATACATAATTAAGAAGGTAGCCACAAGAAGCACATAACTTCTTGAAATTATACACACTGATATATGTGGACCTTTTGATATGTCTTCTTTTAGTTGAGACAAATATTTTATTACTTTTATTAATGATTTTTCACATTATGATTTTGTCTATTTGTTGCAAGAAAATCTCAATCAGTAGACATCCTTGAGATTTTTATTAATGAGATTAAAAGATAATTTGATAGAAAAGTGAAAATCATAAGATCTGATAGAGATGATGGATTTTATGAAAGGTATGATGAATTTTGGTAATACCTTGGTCAATTTGCTAAATTCCTTTTAAATACATAATATTTATGCTCAATACACAATGCCTAGCACATCACAATAAAATAATGTTGCAAAAAGACACAATAATACTTTAATGGATATGATTAGATGTATGTTAAGTTATTCTTCTTTACCCTTATTATTATGAATGCATGCTTTAAAAAAAACTATGTATTTATTAAACAGGACTCTTTGTAAGGTAGTTTCAAAGACCCATTTTGAACTGTAGATAGAAAGAAAACCCAGTTTAAGGCACCAGCATATTTGGGGTTACCCAGCAGAAATAAAAATTTATAATACATATGAAAGAAAAGTAGATTATAAAAAAACCAATGATTTTTTTATCTGTTATCCAGAAAAATCTAAAGCGTATAGATTTTATTGTCCTAATCATAATACAAAAAAATATTAAAATTGGAAATGTTAGGTTTATTAAGAATAGTGAAATTAGTGGGAGTATAAAATCTCGTGATGTATAGGTTAAAAAAGTTCGGGTGAAAATTTATTTGTCTATCACTTCTAATAAAGTTGTTATTCATGTAGTTGTTAAAAAGTTTAATAATATACAGAATGAGCAAATAAAAGATAATACATCTCAAAAAGAAGTTGTTAATAATGAACCTACATTTGATGAACAACAAGAAGTAACATTAAGAAGATTTACTAGAGTTAAAAGATTTACTATTTCGAATAATTATATGATTTATCTACAAGAGTGAGATTTTGACTTAGAAATTGATGATGATCCAATTTCATTTTCATAAGCCATAAAAAATGTGAATTCTAATAAGTGGTTATATGCCATGAAAGAAGAGTTAAAAATAATGGATTATAATAAAGTTTGGGACATCATTGAATTGCCTGAAGATTCCAAAAGAATTCGGTGTAAGTGGGTCTTTAAGACTAAGCGTGACTCTAAAGACAATATTGAATGATATAAGGCTAGACTTGTTGCCAAAGATTTTACTTAGAAAGATGATGTTGACTATAAAGAGACATTCTCTCTAATTTTTAAAAAGTACTCATTAAGAATTATTATGGTGATAGTAGCTCATTATAATTTGGAGTTACATCAAATGGATGTGAAAATAACCTTTCTAAATGGGGATTTAGAGGAAGAAATTTATATAGATCAGCCTGAAAGTTTTTCATTTGAATGAAAGAAACATATGGTGTGTAAACTTAAGAAATCAATATATGGACTTAAATAAGCTTTTCGACAATGGTATCTTAAATTTAATAATATTATCATTTCCTTTGGATTTAAAGAAATCAAGAAATTTCTCTCAAACAATTTTGAAATGAAAGATATGGGTGAGACATCATATGTGATGAGAATTGAAATATTTCATGATAGATTACAAGGAATATTAGGATTGTCTTAGAAAACATATATTGATAAAGTTCTTGAAATATTTAAGATGGAAAAATGCTTAGCAAATATTATTCCAATTTAGAAAGAAGATAAATTGAGCCTTATGCAATGCCCAAAAAATAAATTAGAACATAAAAAAATGGAACAAATTTCTTATGCATTTATTATTAGAAGTTTAATGTATGCTCAGACTTGTACTAGGCCAGATATTAGTTTTGTTGTTGGAATGTTGGGTAGATATCAAAATAATCTAGGACTTGATCATTAGAAAGCTACAAAGAAAGTTTTACGATATCTACAATGAACAAAATAATACATGCTCACTTTTAGAAGATCTGATTACCTTGAGGTGATAGGATATTCAGATTTAAATTTTGCTAGATGTTTGAATTTCAGAAAATCAATATTTAGTTATGTGTTTGTTTTAAGTAGAGGAGCAACATGTTGGAAGAGTGAGAATCAGTCTGTCATTGTTGTATCCATAATGGAAGCTGAGTTTGTGGCATGTTTTGAGGCCACAATTCAAGGATTATGGTAGTAAAATTTTATTTCAAGGCTTAGAGTTGTTGATAGCATCGCCAAGGCGCTAAAAATTTATTGTGATAATATCGTAACAGTCTTCTTTTCTAAGAACGATAAGTATTCAAAAGGTATTAAACATATGGAGTTCAAATACTTTGCCGTTAAAGAAATTCATAAACAAAAAGTATTACTTGAGCACATTAGCATCAATCTTATGATTGTGAATCCATTAACTAAAGGGCTTGCCACATAAGACATTTCATGAACATGTTGCTATGATGAGCATTACCGAAAATCCTTATTAAGTTTATGTTTGTTTACTCTTTATGTCTTTTGATACTTTGAAATCTTTTATTTAGTTTCTAATAATTAGTGTATCCTATTTATTACGTTGTGTATACATAAATGTTTATGTTAATATTGACAGGATTTATCTTTTATAAAGACATTATTGTTGGAACATTATGAATATATCTTATTATGCTTCATATTAAATATAAGATTAATATCATGATACATGGAAGGAAATGCATTGAACTAATGATATATGACCACTAAGATCCATATTAATTTTGTGCATAATAATTAATTCATGATTTGACCAATTTAAGAAAGAGGATTTACAAATTGCGCTTTATGTTTATAATTATTAAATTTTAATTGAATAATAATATATGGGTCAAGTGAGAGAATGTTAGAATAATTAAATATAATAAATTATGCTAGACGTCGTAATAATTATTTAAGTATATATATTTAATTATATAAACCATTAAGTGGCCCATATTTTTGAATTATTAAATTTAATTATTTAAATTTACATCCTATTGGTCAAGAAGAGATAATTTGATAAATCATTTACGGACCATTTGATCAAATAAATCCTATGAGCGGTTTTAATAACTAATTCATAGGAAATAACTAATGGTCCTTTCTCTCTCTCTCTCTCTCTCTCTCTCATTATGAGAGTTAGTTTGTTCCATAGATAATTAACTCGTGAAAGGGAAAAGAGTGAGAAACCGTAGCTTAGAATTCAAGATGAATCAAAGTACGTTTTCTTCTTATTAAATCTAGTGAAAATTATCTTGTTTAAGATCTTCTGGATTCAAGATTTATGTTAATTCATGTTTTCATTTTGATTTCTTTTACATACTTTTAAATGCGAGTTCTTGCAAGAGTTAGAGAACTCATAATTCTGCTGTTACGAGTTCTTGTAAGAATTTGATAACTTGAATCTTACAATTTACTCTAACAATGTTCTTATTTGTAGAAATATCACAAGCTATATTTATGTTATGGTCATTTTTTTCATCTAATCTTCTCATTAATTTTCTAGAAAATCTGTGATAAAAAGTATTATCTTGAATGCTCGCCTCTTTTATGAATATCAGAGTAGATAGAAAATTAGTAAGGCTCGCTCAGATTTATAAATTTTCCTTAGGTTCCATTCACTCATATTAGACAAATATCCATCAGATCAATATTAGGAAGATTATTATTATTAGACAACTGCTAATGGATATAGCTCTCAAGATTAGAGAATGAGAATATAGAAGGGAGAAGAGAGAAAAAAAAGTGACTATTATTACATAACCTTCCCATAATTATAGCAATTGTATTTACAGGTCTCGTTTGAGACAACTTTCTTCTTATTTTCTAAAACAATTTGTTAGTACAAAAAATTTTTGAACTAAAAACTTTTGTACTAAAAAATGCTTTAGATCTATCCCATATAAAACCATAGCCTTCTACATAACATAATTCATCATACAAACAAAAAATAATATAAAAAGGAAATTACATAAATACGGGCTTTGACTAATTATGGTTTAATATAGATTGCATCCAAAAGAAATACTTAAGACCTGTTGGTGGTTACTTATCCCTAAGAGATTGCCATAAAATTCGTTGTAATAAGTCAATCGATATAACAAATCTTTCAATTGTTGTAAATTTGTTGCAATATACGAGCTTTGACTAATTAAAGTTTAATGTAGTCTATGTCCACGAAAATTCTCAAGACATGCTGGTGGTTAATTATCCCAAAGAGACTGCCGTAAAATTTGTTGTGATAGGCCAGTCAGTACATCAAATCCTAGCTTCTAGCAATTCGAGAGTATGTAAAGTGGAATCATGTTGCATGATTTAAGTAAATAATTGTGAAAAATAAAACAACTACGCAATTATGGCTAAGGAACCAATAGATAAGCCTGATCAATCCATTCAAGTAGCTTTAATGGCACATAAAATTATCCTATCAGAGTAAGACGACAAGCGAAAGGACTGTCAATAAGGTAGAAATTTACCCAAAATATAATCTCAGTTATTAAACTCTATGTCATGGTGGTGTCCATTAGTCTATTGTTTCATCTAATTTTGCATGGAGCTCAAATTTCAGATGAATCATTGTTGGGTGGTGTCATGCTAGAACAAGAGCATTTATAGATGAAGATGGCATGCATATAGCAATGAGGGGGCAATCGTTCCAAGTTGGCATTTGCTTTAATTTTTGAAGTGCTAGACATGATTATTGGGATGTAGTTTGTTTTCTTATATAGATTACTATATGTTAATTTGTTACACACATAACAATTCCGCGCGAAAACTAGCAGTCTGACTTAGAATGTCCGTACCAGGGAGAGTGAGAGTCAGCCAACAAGGAGGAGATTCTAGTCCCTTTTGTGAGGCCCAGGGAAGTTAATCTTCACTATGTAAGAAGGAGAAATCAGGGAAAAAATAATTAGTAAGATTTTTATTGTGATAATGAGGGCTATTGCTATTTAAAGGGGTATACTAGCTAGGGTAAGGTTACCTTTGTTTTGCTAACATTTTTCTAAGGTTTGTTGAGAGCTCCTAGCAGCAGTTAAGGTTTGTGGGCGAGCTAATTTACCTCTTGAATAGTAGAACAATTGTATCGTGCATTTCTTTTGAAGCAGAAATCCAAATTCAACTCCTAAATTTGTATTCCTGCACTTTATTCTTATCTCCTTTGCTATTATCTACCTCCAAAAAGCATCAAATTGGTATCAGAGCGATATTTATTTGGAGACAATGGCAATAAAGAAGGTGGATGCATTGGAAGACAAAATGAAGCAAATCAAATCCGAGCTGGAAGAGAAATTCTCGTCCATTGAATGGAGGATTTCAACCATGGAAGAGAGGGTTTTGACCTTGGAAAACCAATTCGAAGGGATGGAGGAAATGATGAGAAAGCTCATTGAGATGTAATCAAAAACTCCACCGATGGTTTCGATTGCTAACCCTAACCACTATTTGATGGGGATTCACTTGGCCGGATCAAAGGGAAAAGAAATCAGACAAGAAAAGTTTGAAGATGATAGTTGTTTGCCAACCTGAGTGTGTAAATCAACTTTTGCAGTAGTTTCCTAAGGTTTGTCAACAGCCTAGTGGATTATCATCACCTCGAGAGCACAAGCACGTCATTAACTTGAAGGAAGGAGCGTCACCTATTAGAGTCTGATCGTACTAGTATCCAGAAATTCAGAAGGATGAGATACAGAAGCTCATCAGAGAGATGCTTGAGATAGAGATTATTAGGCCCATTATGAGTCCCTTTTTAAGCCTAGTGTTACTAGTGAAAAAAAAGGATAATTGAAGATTTTGTGTGGATTATAGGGCCATAAATAATTTGGATATCTCAAATATCATAAAAAATTAAACTTTCTTCAACATTTTCAAAGAAGACTTTTACTTAATTGAATCTCATTAACATAACATTAAATAGCTCTAAATCATTTCAAATTATCTATTAAATCAAAATAATTACCGCACTACAGTTTTCCCTTGCAAATTTCCTTCTTTCATTGTCGGATCCAGATAAAATTTTCACCTTACTGAATTTCTTCCTATTGAAAATCAAATTGTATTTCTTCATATTTCTTCAATTAGAGAAATGTAAATACATAAATTCAACAAACTAAATTACTCACTCCTTCCTTCAACTTCAGAGATAGAAGAAACTCTAAAAAGTGTCAATTTCCTTCCTCTGCACTCAATTTAGATAGCAACCTTTCCTTAGGTTTCAATTATGAAAAAAATTGTCAAATAAAAGTGAATAAAAATAACCAAACTTACTTCCTTTCTCCTTCTTCCTCTCCGCTCGATCCTCTCGGTTGAAGCATCTCACGCGTTTTTGCTTTATAGGAGTGAGTGAAATGGAGATCATTCTTACAAGGAGTTGTTAGTTTTCATTCCGTAGGCGAATATCCACTCATAATCACAATCCAACCCTGTCTGAAATGTTCCACGTACGCACTCGTCCCCTCGGCCTATGTTCTGCTCGAGTTCCGTCTCCTGCTCAATAATTTTTTGAAAGTTTTTATAAATATTATAAATATTTTTTTGAACTCGAACAATAATTTTACTATAGCAATTATATTTTAGCAGATCTAATATCTTAATTTTTTTTTTAAATAACAAAAAAGCAACACCAAAAAGTAGTGTGACAACAATCTGAAAAGAAAGATGATGAAAAAATTACCCACTTTTATTAGGTCTGGTGTAAGGACATAGAGGAATGTCCGGTTGGAGACAAAATCCAGCCAAAAAACTCGGTATTTGTTCGGTATTGCTAGGTATTATTTGATAATAACGAGGAATACCGCTCTGTGAAGATCAATACCGAGTTATACCGAGCTATACCGAGCAATACCGAGTTGTACCGAGTTTTTCTAGGAAAAACTCGGTACAACTTTTGTATAACTCGGTATTGCTCGGTATAACTCGTATTGGGTCTTCACGTGATGATATTCATCGTTATTGTTTGGTATTGCTCAATATTTGCTCGATATTTCTCGTTTTTTGACGTGATTTGGCCTCCAACCGGACGTTCCTCTACGTCCGGTCGGAGGACGTAATAATTCCCAAATCAGACCCTCAAATGCCTGCACTCCTCGACAACTTAGCTAAAGCTGGAAGCAAACATTCAGGGTATTCCAAATGTCTTTTCTTCCCATATGTGGCTTTCCAAAATTCTATTGCAGCATTTGAAATAGGAGGATGTGGGTGATCAAGAGCTGCTTGGAGGAGAGGTGCCTGAACTCTGAGAAGGCTGGCATTGAAAATAATGGCTGGATGGGACCTCTGCAAACAGCAGAGAATATTTTCCCAGAGACAGTACAGTAGATGATTAACACCACTAGAAACGGGATGACAATATGAGAACCAAGGAACCAAAGGTTTGGAAATCACCTGCAAATGAAACATATTGTAATTTTTAAAACAAAAAATAGAAATCTTCCTGCATATTAATAATACATTGCATGAACCAAATATCACTTCAGCATGTTTTTATGCATCCTAGTTGATAATTAGGGTTTTGTTTGGGATGACTTTTTTACTGTTTTTTAAAATAGAGTTTTAATACAAAAATTAATAAGAAGCAATAAAAAAATCGTCTCAAACGAAGCCTGCATAAATTGTTTACAAGAGAAGTCATATGGGATACGAAGGAAGCAAACAGTTCCGATCTTTGAGCTATCATAGCACCAACAAATAGTTGGGGGAAATATACTTAAAATTTTCTTTCGGATCAAAATACCCTCGCACTTTTGAACACTGATGTTTGAAAAAAGTTTGAACAAAGTTATACCAATGTTGGGTCCATATTCTGTGAGAGCCGATAATATTCAGATAAATTATACTTAATTAGTTTTTAATTAAATTAGTATTAATAGATATGTATAAGTTAGTTAAAATAATTATTAAATTGATTTTCTTTTCAGAGGAAGGGATGTATTCATTAGAGGCTTTTGGTGTGAGCGATTAGGAGATGGGACCCACTTTCCATTTATCTTATCTGCTTAATCGTTCTTATCCTATGGAATTGGCTAGAGAAAGAATTCGGTGCAGAGAAGTTCCGCCAGAAAATCCAGAATTTCCTATCCATCCCGTCGGCACAGTGTCCATAAATCACTGTTGATAGTGTGGGCACTGTTGACTGTAGAGCAATTTGGCATAGTGTCCAAAAGACACTGTATTAGCATTCGGTAATGCTTCAGTAAGGGAATTCTGTCAAGGATCTCTCGGGACTGTGGAGGAAACCATAGACAACACATCGATTTTTGAATTCAGCAGAGAAATAGACTTGGGTGGCTAGTACAGGAAAAAGAAATTGAACCAGTTGCCAAGGAAGGTGTGCGGCTGGAAGGAGTTAGCTAAGGCAGATTTCCTTCAGTATTACAAGAGCTAATAAGGAGGCATTCATCACAATGTTGAAGTGAAGGTTCGGTTGCTGGAAGAAAGGAATTCAGCATTTTTACTTGGGAGAGATTTTGGTAGAAGTAGTATAATTCAGATTTTTGGTTGTGTAGGGAAGTGTTTGTGGAGAAGATACATTTAGGTATGTAAACTTAACTAATTGTAGAAAGATTTGCTAAGATTTAAATATGATTAATGTGATAAGTGTGCAATCTAATTTATAAAACAGAGAACAATAGGGTTTCAAAGGGTTTGGAAGAAGGATCTAAAAGAAGAATAGAGATACAGTTGGAGAAAAGGAATCTGGAAAGAAAGGTAATGATAGCAATTCATTATCTTTTCTAGAATATAAAATCAGTAAAGTTTATAGTAATGTATTATAATTCTTATATCTTGATGTATCAGACTTATAATGCAGAGAGGAGAATCTGAATTTGTTTATCAAAGGAGAAAGTTACGAGGTGTAGGTTTGGAAGAGACCACTCGTCAAGAAGGTAAGTTATGTAAATCCTAACTTATAAATGTAAGAGTTAATATTCCTAGATAAATTTATGATATCTCTTGACTTAATTGAGTTAATGAATGCAATATAAAAATGCAAGTGATTAGATTCCATGATTTCATGTATCATTGAAATGTAACATAAGATTTATGTTGATTCTTGTAATGTTTTCTAGTTGTTTATAAATTAAAAACGGCCCAATTAATGTCATGTTGCCTACACATTATTGCATGCAAATGATAAGAGACACATTCTTATATAACTTGGTCATGACCAGTTCAGTATGAAGTATGAATAAGTGATGAGTACTGAATATTCATTTCAAGATAAAGTTTGGCTAAAGATTTATGTATGACTTACCAATGCAGATGGGACAAAAGGGTTTCCATATATTAAACTGTTTGGTAAGTGGGGCAAAAGGGACCCCAAAGAAATGGAAACTGCATTTAGCAGGTGGGGCAAAAGGGACCCCAAAGAGACAAAAAGGACCTCTATGTGATTCAATGGTGATAATGCCAGGTTTATCTGGGCTCCATTGAATATGTTATGAATGATTAGCCAAAATTTATATGACTCTAATGAATATTCAGTATAGATTCAAGAAATAAAGGTTAATGTCAAAGTAGATCTTATTTAAATTCTCATGCAAATTTTAAATGTTATTTCTAGTTGCATAACTTATGGGGCCTTATAGCTCACAAGTATTTTATTGCTGGTTGTTGTTACAGGTAAAGGAAAACAAAAAGTGAGAGAGGACTAGTTTGCAAGTATTTACATTTATGTTAATGTTTATTTTATGTTTGAGATCTACTCTTGAGGTTAGTTTGCAGTTTAAAGGTTGTATTACTTTGAAATGGTTTGGAATTCGTTAGTGGCTCTGTACTAAAAGTCTTTGATGAAATTTGGGAATTTTTAGATGCTTCCTTTGTTGTACTAAATGAGGTTTATATGATTTTTATTTAAAATATGGAATGATGAACATAAATGAGTGGTAAAGAAAATGGAATTGTTATGTTTATTCTTGTTACACTCTCCCTTACTGTTAAGGGGTACTGTGGGGTGTTACATATTCAAACATAGTTTGAATCATATTTGAATCTTGTTCAAATGCTATTCAATCATTCTTGGAACTCTATTCAATTCCAACATGAATTAATATAGGTTCAAAAATCTTTGAACATAAACTATAACTCAGCACACTACAAAGTTAATATACCAGAGTGAGTGCAATCAAAATAATAGATTAGAAGAGATAAAATAATAGTTATAACATAACACAATGCATTTTAAGAGTGTGATTCAACTGTGCAATTCCAAAGCTATATAACAAAATCTATAATACAACAAATGTAATTGACTTATTATAGATCTGTGGAGACTACTGATCTGCAATACTTATCAAATGATTTGTCCAACGTAACTATGATAGAGCCATAGGACTTAAGTATCTCTAGATGTGCTCAATTATTTGGCAACATCAATCTGCAATATGCTGCAAAAAATATAAATTAAAATTGCTGTAAAGAACATCCAATTTTTCATACTTTCAGTAAAGACATTTCTCCCCTTATTATATAGCCATGCTGTTGGAATATCAATTATTAGAATCACATGCAGTTGAAATGAAGATGATAATGATGTATTCAATGAGGCAAAATCTAGTACAGACCTCTAAGACCATAAGAATATCTTGCTTCAAGAAAACATTGCCAACTAATCTAATTACAGCATCAAAAACCCTGCAGCTCACATCAAGGAAACACATGAGCATAGTATAAGCAACGGCAAAAGAAGGTGTCATCATCTACAGAAGCAAGATAGCAATATCATATATAAATAAGTCATAAAACAGCTACCTGTCAATCATCGCAACCCCACATTGCTGGTTTATTTTCAATATCATTAGTGATATTCCCAAGAATCTGCATTATGCAGCACAATTGTTATGTACAAGCTACTCATGCGTATGTAAGTTTTTCATAACTGTAGGAAAAACAAATATTTTGAAACCAAATCTATCATGCTATTTTCGAATTGAAGGAACAAGTAAATTTCACCTGCCAAAGAGAATAAAAACATTTCTAATGGGGCTGAAGTGCTTTTCTGTTCCACCTAATGCCACTCTTAAACTTTCACTATCCAACGGCTTAATATGAACCAAAATGCAAATTAGCATTTCAGAAAAAATTAAGAAAGAATCAATGTTTTGAGAATTGTCTGATGAGTTGTGCTGCAAGTTTTTGTTTTCATCAAGCACCTTGATTAATAGTTCATATAGACCATTTGAGAAATCATTCTCGGAGGACTGAATACATGCATTTGATTCATGGTTTAAATGATCAAAAAGGTTATTCCACACTTCTACCAGGGCTTCCAGGAGAAGACCTCTTTGTGAAGAGACCAAACATAAACTTGAGCAATCACCATCCATACTATTAGTACAAAAAAGTACAAAGGGGTAGCAAATGAAACAATAAACAACAGTGTATAAAGTATCAGGTCCGTCTACTCTCAAGACCGAAATATCAAAAACCCCGTCTGTGTTCTTCATTAGGCTCTTTGCAATGATTCTCCACATCACCAAAGAGCTCATCTTTGCATTGAGTGGTTTGCTTAGGTGAACATAGAGGAAACAAACTGCAGCATGTAAATTGACTGAAGGATTCAAAGAGAAAAGAAACTTCTGCTGAATTGCAATTGGAATACCATCCATCTCTGAGAGATGTAGAATAAATTGAGCCAGCACACACAAAAGCAAAAACTCAGTATAGATCATTGGAGATACCACGTCCATATAACCCATTAAACCTTCACTCATAGCCTGAACAAAAGGACAGCAAGTAACTTCAGATGATTTCCCATCTTTGATGTACATGAGGTCCAAGGTAACCTGATAAAGAGGAGATGCTAGCAAAAAACCCATTTCTTCTCTGACAACTACTACAGACTGAAAAGCCATCCATAGCAAATCATGAGAGTGATTCAAATCATTTCTTGAAGATATGTCCTCACAAAGTTCTTTAAGGAACTTTATAATAGTGTTTAAGCATAACTGGATGACCTCACAAGGAACACTAGACCATTTAGTTTCTGCTTTAACCCCTTGTATGACAGATTTGAAGATTCTCAGGGCAGAGCTGAGAGCAAATGTTCTGATTTCAGGGTCTATTTTTGTTGTCAGACTGTGATTAATAATAGTTCTAATTATCATTAGAGGAAAATCTAAATCGCTAAATTTCAATGGCAACCATTTAATGGAATTGATCCATGTAAATCTACTAGCGAAAGAAGATACGGGAATGCCATTTTCATTCATAAAACCGCATGGGCACCCTGCAGGAACTAAATCCATCCCCTTGGAGTTGGTTATTCCAGAGATATATTGATCAAATAAATCAAGGCATGGTTTCCACAAACAAATATTTTCATTACAAGGCTTCTTTGAAAATATCACTTCAGTGATAGGTCTGAAAGAAATCTGTAAAACTAAAGGATGATTAATTAAAAGGTCAAGCTTATGCAGGAGATAGTGCCATGTGTTAAGACATGACATGTGAACTGAAATGCCAAATTCATTTGATATAATGCCTTGCAGGGGCACCATTAGGACCTTTAATCTTCTCAGCAAGTCTTTATCAAGTTCATCATTACCTCTTTTTGAAATTCTGCTACAGTTAGGAATCGTTTCGTGATTAACTGCTTCCTGAACTGGATGCATTTCAGAGGACAGGAATGCATCGATCAGACGCTCCCAAGCAACCTGCGTAATCATCTAATAGCTGAAAACATGAACGAAGCATGCTTATGGTGATAAGTAGACGTTAGAAAATTAATGAAATGGTTCCTACAAGAGTTGCATGTTTATAAATTTAAATATATCAGCGTATCCTTAAAATGAAAATAAATTTAAGAAACGCAAGTGACAAACAGCTCTACAAACATGAACCGAGCTTTCTGCATACATGCATCACAAGAGAAAATTCAAGGATAAGACCATACTAATTTCACTATCAGGGAACTTAATCAACTATATTCATCTAACATAGCTAAACAATAACATAAACACCAATACAAATAATCTATACTTATAGTGACATAAAATCATATTAATAATACAAAAATGTTAAAAGGAAGAACAACCGCAAAAATGCATGTAAGCCTCACTAAAGCGTTGGACATGGAATTAGACAAAATTTGCATTTTATAGTTTAGCGGATACAAAATCATGATTTCAGAAAATAAGACCTTAAGTGAAAGAATATAATGAAGTTTATCTGGTTACCAGCGATGCAATCTGAACTTGTGGATCCACATCAGTAAATGTCTGTTCAGGGATTTTCAGCATCCGATTGAGAAGTTGTCTATTATTTAGTAAGCTCGGACCAAGTAAGCACACGTACCATCCCCAAGCCTGGATGATGCACGCCTTCATATGACTATTGTATTGCACGTCCATAATCCTTGCTAGTAAATTACTCTTCAGATCATGGGCTAATGCCTGTTATGTCATAATGCAAGTTTCTAATTTTTTTAAATGTGTCATGACAAAGGAAAACATATTTAGAATAAGATAGCAGAATGCCTTAATTTAAAAAGAAGAAGAAGAAGAAGAAAAATGAATACCGTACTCACATTCAATCACATTTATTCTCCCATGCATAGCATGCGTCAATTCAAAAGGAAAACTTCAGAAAATAATCCATAAATAGAACAAATATATTGACTAACACAGGATACATAAAATATCTTTCATTGGAAATCTTCGAGGATTATAACACCTTAAAATAAGCAATGTTCAAAAGAACATGAGATAATGTTGGATCAATAATTACAACTGCCAGCTGATTTTCTCAGACAAAGCAAAAATGATTTTATATAGACGCTAGAAAAAGAGTGATAGAACCTCAAATTGATTAGGAAGAACAAATTTTCACTAATAGATTTTAGTGCAAAATTAGTTTGATACAATGCAGATAAATGAACCTAGAGTTAAACATTAAAAGAAAATAAAATCCAAGTTTCGCAAGTTTGGGCCACTTAATACTTAGGTCACTAGTTTCAATTATTTAAGTCCATTAGTTCTTCAAAGTTTCATACATGTTACTGTAATCTGATAAGAATATTAAGTTGATTCTAAAAAAAGATCCTTTTCTATTATAAGCACTTGAATGTAGGTCAATTAGTTTCTTTTGCTTTTCTACAACCCTCTTGCCAACACTTCTAGAAAGGTGGCATTGCATATTGTCTTATCCATCTCTAGAATATTGACGGTACAAGTACTATCTAGCCTAGATAGGAAAGAGAAAAAGAGAGATGATTCTGTACTTGACCCTTTTTAAAAAGAATATAGAAAAAGGATAAGGAAATAAAGCAAATGACTTATCATAACAACTTTAGACCTGTATCTGCCTGGGTCAGATTGATCAATTCATCATGAAGACCTAAATCAAAGTCAACATGTCATTGGTTGAGTAGCTCCTTAAACCACCTACAACTCAATCTAGCCAATAGTACTTTTTTGCTTCTCTAACATAAATGTCGCCAATGATACTTTTTTTATTTTCGGGGCAGATCATATCATCTAAAATCTTTCCAATCTTTAACAACCAGTATTCAGCTATGGTTGGATCACTTGCACCCTTAAATGCTGGTGGTTTAAAAGCTTGAAATAATTTTAAAAGTCGATCCACTTCACTATCATTTTCAAATCTAGATCCACCGCTAGTAGAAGATTTCTCCATTGATGTCATTTTATTTACCACTTGTGATATCAATTGCACAATATCTTGAAGTTATTTAGATTTGTTTCCTTCATTCATTCATGTTTTTGTATCTGGCCGGAATGATTGATCAGTCATTCTTTATGGCAACTCTTCAGACATAACTATATATATGCATAGAGGTAATTCATATAATACATATACTCATTGTAATAAACATAATCATTCAAAACATTAAATAAGCAAGTATGTTATTGTATTAAAATGAATGCACAATTCCAATAAAATTTGATTCAACCTATAGCTCTGTATATATCATATTAATTATATCTCATCCTACTTCTTCTTCTAAATCCAATTATGCTTCCATTTTATCTTGATTTGGTTCCGATATCAATTTCTGTTACACCACAATTTGACATACCCCTTAACGGTCAATCTGGAGTATAACAGAGAAGGAAAATCTAAACTAGTTCCTTCATACTAACACCCATTCCGAGCTATCACTTTCAGAATGAAGTAAAATAAATCTATTTAGACTCCCCTAATTTGCCAACCTATCTAATTCCATTATTAATAATGGGAAGCATATAATGTCCCTTAATGAATATCAAATATAATTGAAGTAAATACAAAGCTCTATTAAAACTTTTAAAATTCATTCACATACCCAAAAGTCTGTACATCTAGCATTTAGATCTCTTTGCACACCCAAAACGTATTTACACTAAAAGAACGATCACCTCTTTTTATTGTCCCAAGGGCTCCTTCCCTTTCCTGCAATACAACCACTACTAATGAGCTAGGCTCAATGAAATACACAAGCAATTTTTAAGAAATAATGATAAACAAATAAGAAAAGCTTAATAATGCTAACATAGTTAAAACACATATTGAAATGTCATATTGAACCTAGAAGTGCTTAGCTTAGCAATATTATTCATCTTACCAAAACTATTTAACATTCTTAAACAAGTCATATAATGGCTATAAGCTTTTGCACCTTTTCAGCGTTCCAATTCAAGGTTGGGTCTAACTTCCTAACTTTTTAGAATGGAAGCTATTCTCTCATTCAAGGTTGAGTCAAATTTCTCAACTTTTAGAATAGAGAGTGTAGGCTTACCTCATCAGGTTTTTTGCATTTACTTGTGCGGGTCTATCCCTCATATATAACTTATTTCATTTTTCATATAGTCATCCTTTTTAGCCCTAATGACATATACTTTTCATGATATAGTTAGGTGCCCTTTAGCTACCCTTTAGGTGCCATTTAACTGCCCTTTAGTTGCCCTTTAGCTGCCCTTTTGCTGCCCTTTTGCGGCCTTTTAGTTGCTATTTAGTTGCGCTTTAGTTGCCCTTTTTCTCATTCATTGTTTTATGAATATTTACCCTTTTAGACATGAAATCATTAACATTGATAAAGATTACTCTCTACATAAACAATTTAATACATATTCGACCATGCTCATACAAAATAACTAAAATAAACTGAAATGCATGTGGTCATAAGCATAATCAAGATGAAGTATAATAATAAAATATTTACTAATTCTTATAATCTTGGTTGGTTATCTCACTTGCTAGGAATTTGTTCTCGTAGACTTTGTCTTCCTTTCCTCTTGTAAACAATCTCAATTAAGTTCCTCTTCATTCAATAATAATCCTTTTTTTCTTTTCCTATATCCAGCAATCTATCACAATGAACTCAGCTATCACCAACTGATTTCAGCAAACATTATTACATTCCATCATTTTTAACCATAGATTTCAGCAAAAGTTCATTTTAGTAATTATAGATTATTTTACCTAGACTTTATCCTCCCAACTGAGCCTTCACGAATCAACGTTTAAAATTGCGCAATAAAAGGCGCGTCTCAGCGCAATTTCGTCCAATTAAGTCTTAAAGTCTACGCAATAAGTTTAGTTTATGAGGCTTACGCCTCAAGTTTACTAAGGCGCGCCATAAGGCGAGCCTCGCCTCATTTATTTAAGGCGTCGCCTTTTTAAAACTTAACCTAAATTTTTTTTTTTTTCAGTTCGGACCCCCAGTTGCCGACGTGGCGCGCCTAGTGAAATGTCGACGTGGCATCAACATTTAAACCCTTGTAAAGGTCGAACGGCGGAGTCGACGTTTCGATTTTCAAGTTACAGTAAACTTTCGAACTTTCAAGCATTCACCCGGAGGAATTTCAAGCATTATTCACTAAGTTTCTTCTAAGATGGCGTCACCCCCAAAGAAAAAGATAACTTAATGCTATGTTTTCTGTTTTGTAATGCGTATTTTATGGTTATGCTATGCGTTGGTGTTCAAGGCTCTCCGATTTTATGCTTATTCTATGCATATGCATGGCTTCTCCGAACTTTTTAAATGTTTGATACTGTGATGCCATCGTGTTTTCTCTGTATTCAGGGTTTATGATAAATTTATATTGAAATTTGAAACATAAAACCTAACCAAATTTTAAACATCGAGTAAATATGCGTAGGCTGTGCGTACGCAATGCATCTTTTATGCGTATACTATGCATTCACATTGCTTACTCCATGCTTATATTGTGCGTACTTTATGCATGCGTATAATTTGTTGTATGTTTCCTGCACTGTGCGTATGATGTGCGTAATATATGCGTGTAGTATGCGTACACTGTGCGTGACCGTTGCTCATAGTCTGCATATGTTGTGCGTTTTTTGTGCGTATCTCATTTACTTATTTTTAATCTATAATTTTTTTACAATTTTCAGATATATGTTTGTCCAATTACCTATAGATGCTATGTTTCTTCGTTCCGAACAAACTGTGATAACTTTGCTCAGCAAATTACTCCTAAAGTCAAGGACAAATTGAAACATTTAAAGATGATACAGTTTTTAGAATTTTCTGGGTTTGAGCAAAATGTCCCTCTTATTTATGAGCTGATCTCAAGGTGGGACATTTCAAAACAATGCTTTGTTATAAAAGGTCAACCCATTCCTTTCACTGCTGATGAAGTGGTCCTTCTTACTGGTCTGCCAAATAAAGGAGAAGAAATATCCTGGCATTCTTTAGCACATACTTCAGTTACATCAACGGAAATAAAGAATGACATGACGGAGTTGAACAAGAAACCCCCCCCCGGAGACTATGTTAAGAACGTTTATCATTTATTCATGTTCAAATTTACTTTTTCAACTTAACAACTTCAAAACCCCCCGGTTGATTCAAAGAATAGCAAATAATCCAGATGATTTTTTGTCAATAAACTGGGCTAGTTCAATTAGGGAGTTTTTAGTTGGAGAATTTAATAAGGCATCCTCCAAGATTTCAAATAAGAAGCCAGCAGGTTACATCAACGGTTTTGTATCTCTGCTAATTGTGAGTGCTAAATGCTAATTGCTAAATTCATTCAAAATTTTATTGGCTCAATGTGAGTGCTAAAATTTTCTTTCATCTTATGCAGATTTGGTTCCTGAAGCATACTACTATTCATGATCCTATGTATGCTGACAAAAGGCTCCGTTTTCTTCGATGGGCCGATAATATTGTATATACTACAGAGGTGATAACTAACTTATTTGTTAATATAAGGAAAAGTCAGATTTGTAATGTCCTACAGGCAGTTTCCCAGGCTAAAATGGATATGGTTAATGTTGAGAAATATCCACCAGACAGTCCTACATCCCCTGATTACCCTCATGACATATCCACCCATCAAAACAACCCCCCCAATCTCCCCATCATACCCCACCTCCTCAGCAAGACACCCACCATTCTCCTCAGCAACCACATTTTAGTTTTTCTGCTGAAGCACTTCAGTCTCTACAAGAAACAATAATGAAATCCTGTCAAGAAACATGCACAAAACTTTTTCGAGAATTTGAAGACAGGCTGAGCACAAAGTTTGAAGATCTTACTGAGAGAGTTTGAGTTATTGAGGTCAAGCTCAATAATTACATTGATCAGAGCAAAGAAGTTCCTCAGAAAAGATCTGTTAGCTACTCTTCATCTTCCAATAAGAGACAGAGATCAGATATCCCACCCCACAGCCTCAATGAACCAAATGAGCCAATCCCACCAAAAGATCCAATCCCAACAAATGAGCCAGTCCCAGCAGAAATGCAACTTGTTCAATATACAAATCCAAATGAACCAATACCAGTAGATAACATTCAAATAAAACCTGTAACTTATGTTCATGCAGTTGAAATAGAAAATTACAGAGGTCTTCTGTGTTTGACTTCTGAGAAGAGAAATTTTGTGCTAGAATGTTTGAAAAAGTTCTCTAAAAGGTAAAAAATTACAACTTTATTTTTGTTTGCAGATCTGTATGCGTATGATATGCGTATGATATGCGTGGGTTATGCTTGTGATATGCGTGTGATATGCGTATGATATGCGTGTGTTATGCGTGTGATATGCGTATTTAATATTTTTTTTTTACAGGTATGATAGTATCTTGTTTTTATTAACATTCTTATTTCCAGATCTGAGATTGATGAGTTATTAAGCAACAGTTATTTAGGCAATGATCATGTAGATATTTTTGCCTATCACTTAGATGAGAAGTGTAACATTATGCCAGACAAGTACCATAAATTTCTATACATCTCTCCAATCTATTTGGTTAGTAACTTAGTATTCAATTTATCAGTTTAACTATTGGATTAGTAACTTAGTATCCATTCTAAATTCTTACATTTACTACTTGCACTTGCATAATAACAAAGGAAGGGAAAAATTGTCCAAATTGCAAGTCGACCATATAACCGAGCTTTATGTTACTTCAAACAACATTTTATTACAACCAATCATTGATTCCAATCACATTACCCTTCTGGTTGGTTTGCTGAAAGAACACAAGTGGAAATTTTATGACTCATTGGACCACTGCGTCAAAGAGCATAGGCTTGTTGTTCCAAAAATCGTAGGTGTTAGTCTGTTAGATACTTAGATGAATATGAACTCTTAAATTTTTAAAAAAATTACTGAACTAATCCTTGCTCTACGTATATTTCAGCTTAAAGCCCTATATTCTGACACGAAAGGAGCGTTTGATAGTGATATCAGAAAATGGAAGCTTTCTACCATTAAAGCTATACCAAAACAGGAGAACTCTTTTGATTGTGGAATGTATGTCTGTAAATATATGGAAAGAATGTCTTGAAGGCAACACTGATTGGACTGATAGTACAAATTGGCAAGGAGACATGCCAAAGTATAGGGCAGAACTTGCATATGAAATATTTTGTAAAACGTTGCCAAAATAACAGTTTTTCATTCTGTGTATAAATGTTTCTGTGTATAAATGTTTCTGTGTATTAATATTTTTCATTCTGATTATGTGTATAAATGTTTATCTGTGTATAAATGTTATTTACATTGCTTTGAGTAAAAAATTACATATTAAATGATAATACGCATACATTAAGCATAGTACGCACAACGAACTCATAAAATATGCATTACGAACGCACAAATGACGCACAACGAACGCATAGAGTACGCATAACGCACGCATGACACACGCACACATAAGCAGTAAATTTTATTTATAAAATTCTATTAAATATTTTATGAGCCTTTAGACAGATATGGTTGGGAGGATAAGAGGGTAGGTTGATGTTTTATGAGCCTTTATTACTTAATATTGCTCAGCATTCATATTTCTACTATATAATGCGAGACCACTTGAAGAAAAGTGTAACTCATGATGTAACTACTAAAGAATATATCTTTCAATTCTGTGTATAAATGTTATTTACATTGGTTTGAGTAAAAAATTACATATTAAATGATAATACGCATACATTAAGCATAGTACGCACAACGAACTCATAAAATACGCATTACGAATGCACAAATGTCGCACAACGAACGCATAGATTACGCATAACGCACGCATAACACACGCACACATAAGATGTAAATTTTATTTATAAAATTCTATTAAATATTTTAATTAATATATATCTTTGTTTGTAAGTTACTTTACATTAAAATGATGAAGAAATAAGGAATATGATGTTTATGGCTCTTGTTGGATTTTTATGATTTCATTTTCTAGTCTTGAATATGATACTTGAACAAGTACAAAGGGTTTATGACTCTTGTTGGATTGTAATTAAGGAAGAGAAATAAGGAATATGATGTTTGAAAGATTGTGTTTAGCAATTGCGTTCAAATATTAGTGTTTGAATTTCTTATTTGTTTTAAAGCAAAAAAATAATAATTTTATAAATGATTTTGAAACGTTTTTTAAATAATACGCACAACGAACGCACAAAATACGCACTACGTACGCATAATACACGCACAAAAAAAGCACAAAGTACGTATATAGTACGCATAAAATACGCACACATTCTATTAAAGGTTTTTGGTTACTTTCATTTAGTATGGAGTATGGACTGAGGGGCCGTGACATGAATAATAATTTTCATTAGCTGTGAATGACGGGTGGCAGATATGGTTGGGAGGGTGGGTTGAATTTTTATGAGCCATTATTTACAATTTATTACTTACTATTGCTCAACATTAAATTTTTCACTATAAAATACGGGAACACTTGCCTTATGGTAACGCATGGTTTTTTCAAACAGAAGTAATGCAGGCTTGACAGAATGTTTGATTTTATTACGCCTTACCTTCTGTTATGCTTGCATTACTTCTCTTGTAATTATTTTGGTTTAATATTTTTAATAGAATGATTGATGTATTGTCCAATATAAATCATCTTTGACAACCAAGCCTTCCATTCATTACTACGATACTTATCCTCCTCCCATGAAATTGATGCCAATAACTTGTAAACATAAACATCTCTATCGTGACCAGGTTTATGTTAACAAGTTATTGGCATCAGGAACATGGGAGGAGGATAAGTATCGCAGTGATGAAGGGAAGGCTTGGTTGTCAAGATGATTTATATTGGACAATACATCAATCATAATTCCTATAGGAAAGTTAATGTTGTTGTCTTGTTGAAGATGTACATTAGGTTCTCTTGTAAAATTGTATTTGTTATAAATGTTCTTTTAATTTGTTCTTATATTTTTTATATTGTACATAGTCATTAAATGTTCTTTTTTGTATTTTTTTATTTTAAAAAATACGCAATGTTGACGCAGAGAGCACGCACAGAACACGCATAGTGAACACATATTATACCCATATATAACGCATAGGATACGCATAATGTACGCACAATAAAATAATTAACACTCCTAGTACTCAAAGTCTCAAACTATACCCAGAACGCATATTATACCCATATATAACGCACAAATTACACATAAATACGCATAGAGTACGCAGTGTTCTGCTTTATCGACGGCTCGACATTATATAATACTGAACACATCCAGGACGCATATTAAACCCTAAACTTATTTGCTTAGAGGTTTCATCTACTGCGAGACTGCGAGTTGGGTTGCTGTCTTCTCCGTCCGACCAGCGTACGCTTCTGTCCGAGCCTCCGAGGCTGCTGTCTCCTCCGACCTGCATCAGGTCATATAAAAGATTAGTAAGAACTCGTTTGCTTCCTATTTCTCTCAATCAGGATGGTCAAAAATAAGGATAAGGCTGCATCAGGTCATAGAAAAGATCCAACATGGAAATATAGCACTCAGGTGGATGTAGGAGGAAGTGATAAAACATATGTCTATCTGAAGTGCAATTACTGTGATAAAGTTGTGAAAGGTGGTGTGACTAGGATGAAGGAACACCTTTCAGGCTCTCACAAGAATGTTGCTCCATGCTCCAAAGTTCCTGATGCTGTAAGGGATGAGATAAAGTCATACATGAATAAGTCTACCACATCAAAACATCTTGCACAGAAGTAATTTGAAGATAGAGTTGATGCTGGATCTTACTACGGGAGTGAGTGCAGCGTTAGGGATTCATCTTCTTCTATGAAGCCCATTTCATCTAGGGGTGCTAGAGGGCCTATGGATCATTACATGGTTGACACATCAGAGGATAGGCCTTCTACTACACAGAAGATGGCCCCAGAAAATGCAAGAGAGGCGCGGAGAATAGTGTGTAAGGATATAGGCAGATTTTTCTACGAAAATGATATTCCATTTAATGTTGCAACATCACCTGCTTATTACAACATGATTCGTTCAGTTGGAGCATTTGGGAGAGGGTTCAAACCTCCAACCATGTATGATTTAAGAACATGGATTTTGAATGAGGAGTTGGAAAGCACTGATAAAAGCATTGAAGAAATTAAGAAGACTTGGGCCCAAACAAGAGTAACAATTATGTCAGATGGGTGGTCTGATATCAAACATAGAAGTCTGATCAACATCCTCATTAATAATCCTTATGGTACTGTGTTTTTAAGATCAATTGAAGCATCTGACCAGGTCAAAGATGCTGAGTTCATATTTAGATTATTAGATAGCATTGTTGATGAGGTTGGAGAACATTTGGTTGTACAATTGTGACAGATAATGCAAGTTCTTATAAGGCTGCAGGTAATAAACTTATGGAGAAGAGGAAACATTTGTATTGGACTCCATGTGCTGCACATTGAATAGATCTGATTCTTGAGAAGCTTGGGGATCTACCTCAACATAAAAATGCACTCACTAAAGCCAAAAAAATAACCAAGTTTATTTACAACCACTCTTGGGTTCTAGCTCTTATGAGAAAGTTTTCGAAGAAAGAAATTCTAAGGCCAGCCGCAACAAGATTTGCCACCACATACTTGACCTTAGAGAGCATGCTGGATGCTAGACAACCTTTAGAGGCTATGTTCACATCTACACAGTGGTTGAGTTGTGCTTGGGCGAAGAAGGCTGAGGGAAAAGAGATTAGAAAGATTGTTTTAAATGACAGATTTTGGCAAAGTGTCTTATATGCCATTACAACCACTAAACCTTTGGTTCATGTTTTAAGGATGGTCGATGCTGAGAAGAAGCCTGCAATGGGTTTCATCTACAATGCTATGGATGAAGCCAAAGAGATGATTGCCTCTAACTTAGGAGGCAGTGAGGGAAGCTTTAGGAAAATTTGGAATATTATTGATGATAGGTGGGAACTACAGCTTCACCGACACTTGCATGCCGCTGGCTACTACCTAAACCCTCAGTATCAATATGCAGAGAACAAGTCTACAAACCCTGAAATAAAGTTGGGATTATATCATTGCATGGATCGTCTAATAAGTGATGCAACTGAAAGATCAAATGCTGACTTGCAATTGGTACCTTTTAGGAACAAAGAAGGTTTTTTTGGATTACAACAAGCAAAAGATACAATTGCCAAACGATCTCCAGTTGAGTGGTGGATTTAATTTGGTGATGGGACTCCAGAATTACAGCGTTTTGCTGTGAAAGTTTTGGGCTTGACATGCTCTTCATCTGGCTGTGAAAGGAATTGGAGTACCTACAACCAAGTGCATACAAAGAGGAGAAATCGCTTGTCGACATTGAGGATGAACTCACTGGTGTACATTATGTACAATATGAGACTCAGAGATAGAAATTTGAAGAAAAAAGGATTAATGGATGATGAAGATCCTTTATTTTGTGATGATGTGGCATCTGATGATGAGTGGTTTGTACATGATGAAGTTGAAGTGATGCCGTCTGAATTATAAGATGAAGATTTAAATGTTGATTTCTTTGATGGTCTTAAAGCATCCACATCCACCACAACTCAAGAACAAATCAAAAAAGGTATATAAATAATATAGTTTTCTTTTCTTAAACTTTTCTTAATGTATTACACAATTACTCATAATGATATTGTTCAAAAATATTTACTATTTAGGGAAGAGGAAGATAACTAATAATGAGGAAGAAGAAGCTGATTGGGAGATATTGGACTCTATAGGAGAGGGGGAAGAGGAGAGAGCAGCTCATCATAATGATGATTCAAATGAAGACCCCCTTAGTGATGAGTGATGATAATGCTAATAACTAGTGAGTTCTTAACTTCTTATGTGATATGTTAATGTCATTGCTATTTATCTTGTGCATTTTTATGTTTTATATATTATTTATTCATTAGTATATAAAAAATTTATTATTTTATGTTTACGCAATTTTTTGATTTTGAGGCTTACGCCTCAAATCGCCTTGAGGCTTACGCCTCGCCTCACGAACGAAAAACGCCTCAATACCCGAATACGCAATTTTAAACCTTGTCACGAATCCTCTAGCACCTGCTCACAATAGCTTAGTAAACTCTAGATAAACTTATATGTGGTAAAAAAAAGTGGGAATGAGAAGTGAACTAAACCCTATTTTATATCTCAGTGCTCTTTTCACTTAGTCCACCAAACTCACCCTTAGTCGTCAGATTGCAGGATGCCAAAATCAATCCCGTGCATGCTCAGTTTAGTAAAATAGCTACAGTAAAATATATATTAAATAAATGACATGCTACAGTAGTATCCACTATCTAATTAATTGTTAATTAACTAAGTTGATTAATCTATTAAATAAATTTACATCTATATACACTTATAATAAAATAAGTTAATATTTAGAGGAAGTTAATACTTATATTATTTTGATCACTTTGAGGGCATTACAGCTACTCACCCAAGAAATTGACTCCATGGACTAATTGCTTACAAGCTGACAAGGGGTTCATTACTACCTTCAAGAAAACAACGGAGATTACTCTCCCTCATCGCACAATAAAGCATCAAGCTTACCCATAAATGATATTTTAATGGAGATAGCGAAGGCTCAATCACTGCAAAAATTTAAAATGAGTATAATGATTTCAATCAATAATCTCGTTTTATGATGCCAGTTATGCGGTGGATTACCAATTCACTTTCGACTATGGTGGTTCTTTTATCTTCCTCTAGGCAGAATTAATTTCTTTCCTAACTTTAAATGACAATGCATCATGTGGTTCGTCAACGCTCAGAGGCCACTACAAAATTCTAGGTTTTTGTTAAACATGATGTCAAATTCACGAGTCCACGTGACTTATGGGTCTTACCATTGATTTGATTAAAACAAAATTTATGTGGTGTCTTCTAAAGGCTTACTAATTATTTCATTTAAAGTCATTCTATGATTTCTATCTCTAGCAACCATGAAGATGATGAGCCATTTCACTAGGCTAACTTGGAGTATTAGCCACTAGAAAACAAGCTTAAGGGTTCAAGACAAAAAAAATCAATTAAAAAACTCAAGCTCAAGGATAATTGTAGTCTAGTGTGTGTTGTAGTCGAATTTATTGCATTTGACTAAGTATAATTTCTCCAAAAGTCTCAAGGATGTTGAGCACAAATTAAAATTGACTATAATTAATTAATTATTCAACACATATTTAAAAATTTGAACTTAATTTGGATACCATTAATATTCCTTAATCAAGTATTTTATGTGTTGGCAAATTAACAAAGCTTCAAACGTTTCATACATTACATTAAATTTGTTTACATAGTCTAATTAAGTGTTAATTATGATCAAACGAGTACTTATCACATAAGTAATGAATTTCAACTTAATTTTGATTCCATGAATTGTTTGCATACGATTTGACATATAGAAGTGAATGCTTTACCCTTTATAATCATTAAGTAATTATAAATTTAAAACTGCCATTAAGCAGCTTCTCAAGAACACGCATCGATAGAGCATGATGGACCAACCCCAGCTTGTGCACGACAGGGTCTCACACAAAGGTTTGCGGCTATAGCCTTTAAGCCCAATTTGTTGCACTAAAAGATAATTTCAATTAGCAGTTGAATTCCTTGTGGGCTAGCAATTGGAAGGAGAGTTTTGAGGAGATTTTTGAGATGTTTATTGATATAATTAATTTTGAGGTTCTGAGGGTATAAATACTGCATACGTATGACAGTAAAAGCCAAATGGAGAAGTGAATATAAGAGCTTACGTGCAAAATCTTTCAAGCGGCTTTCAGGAATTTTTGAAGTGTTCATTAAAACAATCACCATCTTTTGAGGTTTCTGCTAAATTCAAAGAATTAGAGAGGGAAAATGCTTCCATTTTATTGCACAAAATTATTCATATTTATAGATCTATACAAGATAACTTAATAAAGAAACAAATAATTACAGAACCATACATGATTGTCCTAATATAATCCTTCCTGAATCAGCCACCCAAATATGGAAGAAGATCAGCGTGATGCAAGTGAGCCTCCCACGGATCCCCATCTTGACCATGGGATAAAATATCAAGGGACGTGATGCAAACCAAGGAGCTGGATATGATGAGCATACACATGAGAATAAAGCTCAAGACCCTTTGTCTCTTCCCAGTTGCCCAATTACAAGACTTAGAATCAAATATTTCAAGGAAGCACTAAATGGTTTGATCCAAAAAAATTGGACTGATCCTAAAAGCTCCAACATGGACTCAAATTTTCAAAGCCTAGTCCATTTCATCAAAGAAATTGAGGAGGTTAATTAGTATGCATTTTCGTAACCAGCAAGGAGGTAATTAAATAGGCTCATTAACAAGTATGTTTTTGCCAAGTTTCAAGAATATTAAATGGGAAATTGACTTGGGAATAGCTGGGCATATGTGGGAAATCGTTTTGTAGTCTAGGAAGTTCAAATCAATGTTTAAAATTGTGCAATTGGGTATTAAGGCATTTTCTTTTCTTGAGGCGAGGTGTAAGCCTCAAGGCGTTTTGTGATGTGAGCCTCAAAATCAAAAAATTGTGTAAAGTGCAAATAAAAATTAAAAGTAAATGTTTATATAAAAGATTGAAATAGTTTGCAACAATTAGAAAATCATATGTACTGTCATCACTTAGGGTGTATTTATTTGAGTAGTCATTATAACAAATAGGACTCTCCCTTGTCTCATCCTATAGTGTCTAATACCTCCTAATATGCTTCTTCTTCATTTATTCCAGTCATCATCCTTATTCATAAATTATTTTCATCAACATAAAGATAAGATTAATACTCCAAAATTTTTAGAGAAGGTGGTGGTGGTGTGTTGCTTTCAAGTGATCATTGATGGTGGCTGCGACGGTAGTGGTCGTGGCAAAGGCAGTGTACTCGAGGTTGAGGTAGGTGAGAGGAAGTTATAGCAATTCAGGGATGCATGAATGTGTGATTTATTCAGGGCTTTACTTAAGGATTTATTCAGGCGTGCATGAATGTGTGATTTATTCAGGCAGTGTACTCGAGGTTGAGGTAGCTGAGAGGAAGTGTTCATTGAAACAATCACTATCCTTTGAGGCTTCTGTTAAATTCAAAGAATTGGAGAGGCAAAATGATTTCATTTTTTTGCACAAAATTATCCCTATTTATAGATCTATATAAGATATATTAATAAAGAAACAAATAATTACATAACCATGTATGATTGTCCTAAGATAATCCTTCCTAAATCAGCCACCCAAATATGGAAGAACATCGGTGTGATCCGGGTGAGCCTCCCACGAATTCCTATCTTGGTCGTGGGATCAAGTATCAAGGGATGGATGGGATTTAACAAAGATCAGCATGATCCAGGTAAGCCCCCCACGAATTTCCATCCTGGCCGTGGAATCAAGTGTCAAGGGACAACTGGGATTTAAAACTCCCCCTCAAGCTGGGGAATACAGATCTATCATTCATATTTTGATAATTAGTCTCAAAAAAGTAGAGTTATCAAGCCTCTTGGTGCACTATAGAGTCCTCCATTTGATCAAAACTTTGGGAGAAATTAGCTTCAAATATTGTGGTGAAAAATAGAAGCAATGAAAGCTATATTAAGCAGGACAACAATGAAGAATGTATTGGTTATATATAGGACAATAACCGCAAGGGAAGGTCGGCAATGAAGGCACGACAACAGGAAAAAAATTCTATTTTTAGGGTTGCGACAAGCTTTAAGACAGCAGCAGAAAAACAAGTCTCAAGCTGCATAGCACTTGGCAAATTTCCTCTTGTTCGATCTAGCCAGCCTTCAACCCAATGCAAATCAGTCATCCGACTCTACCCGAACACTCCTGTTTGATCGACCCCGTAGAAGTACACGCAAGGCCTCAAATCCCTCTGGTCTGATCAAAGGTCTTGCACTCTTGCTTGTCATTGAACTCTCAACTCTTTCCATACGCAAACAAGAGGTCTTGCACTCAACTTCTCTTGCTTCTTGTTCGGTCGACTCTAGACGTTGCACGCGAGAGGAACTCTTGCTCAATATTGTATATTTCAAATCCACTAGAATTGTATATTGTATATTTCATTTTGTTATATGAATCTTACGCCACTTATATTTTAAAAATGTCTTATATTATTCTAATTCTTGCTACTTTGCAAGAGGTCTACCTATCAAAATCAAGTCATCAGCAAATAGCATACACCAAAGCACCACATGTGATATATATGGCAACCGCAAAATCAGCAACAAAATGAATTGCAACTAACATGATCAACAATATGCAAATAATTAGGCAAATCAACATACAAGCATCAAACTTCAAAAGAACCTCTAGTGTAAAATCAAACTAGAAATACATATTCCCAATAGAAAATAATTTTTTGGAAAAATTTTATTCAGTATTCAGCGAAAGAAGTGCAAGAACAATAGCATCTAATCAAATTATGTTCAAAGACTGCAGAAAAGGGGGTTTTAGGTGAAATAAAAGTTAAGGTAATGTCATGGGAAGAAAAAGAGAAAGGTCACACACGCATGGAGAACCTGCGGACTTCTGGATTAATGTTGAGCCTGAAAACCTTCTTCACTTGTAGGAGAAAAAAATTAATAGAAACAAGAAGACGCAAGGATAGTAATTGTGGCATCATCTAAAGGTTAAGAAAATGAAACGTATCATGCCCTTCTTATGATTCCGTGCTGCCTCAACATATATAAAGAACTTACTCCTTCAGTTCATGGAACCAAATATCCGTGAAATGAAACTAAGGATTTCTAAGGTGTTGCTTTCTAATAAGAGCATAAATAATTAGTCCATCCCGTCATTTAAGAAAACAAATATTTATATGATCCTACTTGTCCATTTATGGGAAAAAACTCAAACTTTAAAGAAAGTAAAGGAAAAGAGAATATAAATTCATATAAACTAGAAGTATATCATCATAGGCATATTTTGCTGAAGGCTTAGAAGAAAACAATCATAATGAGTACCTTCGAAAGAGCTGGTGGAGGAGAACATATGATTGACTTCATCTTCATAAGGCATCTTTCTGTTATATCTCTTTCCTTCTTATCATAGCTTACAAGTCTTCTATATATAGGTGGAAGCCACAAGTTTGCAAGCTCCCTTAATTTATTAGGGAGTTGAGTAGCTATTTTCATCAGAGCCTTTGATGATAATACAAAATAAGAGACATATAAGAGCACATAATTGAAAGAGATACGTTACATGGAATCGAAAATTTTTGTTTTTCTGATAAGAGAAAGACTGTGGTACATGAACTAGTAAATAGCAACATGACAAACATGCATATTTTGAGGCGAACAGACTTGCAAAATTCTCATTCAAAAACAAAATATCTAAGAATGATTGCAAGTTTTTATGATAGTGCATTATCAGATGACGATTCATGATGCTCAATAATTGAAAAAAATGAACAGCCATCGAAATAATACATAGTATCCAAACAAAATCCTTACAGACATGTCAAGAATAAGGTTTGTGGATCATGAATCTGACAACTTTTTTAGACTCATTGTGCCCCATCCAAAGTCGGCTCATTGAAATATAATGATATGCCTGTCAGAAGAGCAATAGCCAACTTAGGCTAGGGCATCGAGCTTAACCTTGATGCCCTCTATGTCCAAGAGCCAAGGAAATCTAAGGAGTATATGTTGCAAGCCCCCTAGAATACCTGAAGTTAAGGCCCTGAAGGGCATCAGATGATAGTGATTGAGGCTTTAATACCAAGTC
The DNA here is from genome assembly GCA_016618105.1 of Dendrobium huoshanense. Lineage (NCBI taxonomy): Eukaryota > Viridiplantae > Streptophyta > Magnoliopsida > Asparagales > Orchidaceae > Dendrobium > Dendrobium huoshanense. Next base: position 52,854,787 of record CM028358.1, read on the forward strand.
AATTCCAAGAAGATGTAAAGAAAGAAACAAATGAGATTAGTGCCCAAATAAGGTGAACAATGAATGGAGTATGTTCTAGAGCTGACAATGTCTGATTTGAAATTTACTGAAATGCAATAATTATGCATATACAATGAGCAAATTAACAGTGTAATAGGATAGGTCAAATCAAATCAGCCTACTGAGTTGATCTGGCTTAACCAGGAATCCTAACTAGTATGTGCTATCACTCTAAATTAGAGAAATTCAATATTTCACTAGTCCAAACTTAATGAAATTAATCTTCACTAATTTTAATATTTTTATATTTTTATTTTCTTCTTAATTAAAAAGTCATTTAATGCTTGATTATTGATTTTGATATTTGAAAATATAACTTAACTAACTAACTACTCTAAATAGAGTGATTACTGTCTTAAGTTCACTAGTTTTAAATATAGATAATTAATAACTAATTTAAATACTTAATAAAAAGCAGAAAATCGTGTAAAATAGATATAGGTGTTAATAATTAACAATAAATTTTTATTAAATTGAAATTGAATTCTCTTATTTTAAATAAGGTTTTTAGCATTAAAAGGGGAAAACCTATTTGTCCTAATTGAATAAGCAATAAAAAAAAGGAAAAATAGGCCATTAATGAAAGAAATAAAATCTAAATTTCTTTTATACAAAATAGGGTTATATTTTCAATTGACCGTATTTAATGTAAGACGCATACTAAAAAATTTTCATAATCCTTTAAAACAACTAAGTAATTTTAATAATTAAAACAAATCTTAAAATAGTTATTAAAAATATACAGCATGCAAGTAATTGATGAATTAATCTAGCAGCCAGTATTTGACATGTAAGTCCTACTGAGTTTTATAACTCATAAAGTATATTTAAAGTAAGAAAAAATTTGTAAATAATTATATTTTGAGAGTACAAATAATATTTAAAATAAATTTTTTGATATAAAATAAGAATAATTTCATGCATGTCAAATTACGTATATATGTATATAATTATGAACATATTTTGAGCAACTGCTGCTTGTAAGGGCCTTCGTGGCTAAGCGGGCTATATAAATACATATTTGAGAACTTACAGCCCATATAAGTCTGATATGAGATATTAGTGATTTGTAGCTTCTTATTTATTTTGTTTAAATTGAGTTTTGTACTCAATCTTGATAATTTGATAAGTTTGCCTCATATTATTGGTTGTATATGTATAAAAATAAATATATAATTAAGATAATGTAAGCAAAATAAGTGCATATGAATATAAGCAATAATGATCAATGCATATTTTTATGTTGAAGTATAATGCCATGTAAGTCCTAGTGAGTTTTATAACTCACCTTAAGTTTCATTTTGTAGATGCTTTCAGATTAATTTGCAGGACATGAAAGTCATCGAAGATAAATAAAGACTTAGGATGCTTACTATTTCATTGTATTAAACATCTTAAGTTAATGTATTATTATACTTTCTTATATTATAAGAATTCCTTGTTATACATCTTATGTATGTCGTTGTAATTAAATATTTATGCATGTATGTTTCAAATGTAATATCAGAGCACCATTTAAAATTAGAAAATATTTATGACATATTCATTATTACAACATAATAATATCATATTTATAATACCCGCTAAAACCGTTGATCAAATAAGTCATCAATCCATGATAATGGGTACTTATTGTTGATAGTCACTTGATTTAAAGAACGATAATTTATACATAATTGAAAAGATCCATCTTTTTTTCTTCACAAAGAGTACAAGAACACCCTAGGGTGAAACACTGGGCCAAATAAATCTCTAAATCCAAAAGTTCCTGAAGTTGTAATTTCAAATCTAATAGTTCTAAGGTCAAAATTCTATAGGGTGCCTTAGAAATTGGTGAAGTTCCTGGTATTAAAGCAATTGTAAAATCTACCTCTAGTTTTAGTAGCAAATCGGGTAAATTTTTTGGAAAGCCATTTTGAAATTCTCTGACTACATGCTCTCTTCAATAGAAAAATATGTTAAACTCGTTATAGAAGTGGTATTTTCCTGAAAGAAAAAGTTTGTTGATTTGAAGGATAAAAGTTTAACTCTTTTCTTGAATCAAATTGGCCTTCCATGTTGATAACCAATCCATTCCAAGAATAATTCCAAAATCTTTAATTGGCAAAGGAAGTAAGTCGACAGGCATGCCATGTGATTGAATTATTATTTCACAGTTTCGATAATACATTCTGGTTTGAAAGTATCATCTTAAAGGTGTTGAGATAATGAGTTGAGTTTTATATGGCTGGGATTTGAGTTGATGTTTGGCAGCAAGTGTATTTGATACAAAAGAATGAGTTGATCCAAAGTAAAAAAGAGTATAGAATGAAACTTCAAAGGCAGATAATGTACCTTCCATAGTGGCATTTGATGTTTGGGCTTCTTCACTTGTCAAAGCAAACACTGTAGTTTTAGGATTTTGAGGCCCGATTTTATTGTACATTGTATCTTGGGTGGTCAAATTTTTCTTTGGAAAGTTGGAAATGAAATGAGATGAACTACCACAGATAAAACATCAATCCTCCACCTTATGCTTTCCTCCACAATGAGTGCAATTGATTGGGTTTGCTTGATAATTATTTATAGTTTGAGGATTAAAATACTTTTCTTTTCCTTATTTTCTCCTTTAAAATTTTGGTTATTACGCAGTCATTTCTCAGATTAATGTTCCCACCTTGCTACTTTACGTTCTTCAATAATTAATAACAAGTTCCCCTCTACCACGATCTGAGAAATTCACAGTGATTATGGTGGTAGTTGACAACAACAACAACAACAACATCAAGCCTTTATCCCACTATGTGGGGTCGGCTACATGTATCCTTTTTCTCTATTGTGTCATATTAAAAGTCAAATTCTAGTTTAAATCTAATAAAGAAAGGTCATTCCTAATATTTTCTAACCAAGTCTTTTTAGGTCTACCCCTACCTTTCTTAACACAAGTCAAATCTAATACCTCTACTCTCCTAACCGGGTCATCGGAAGGCCGCCTTTTTATGTGACCAAACCATCTAAGGCGACTCTCTCTAATCTTATCTTCTACTGGAGCTAATCCAACCTTTTCACGTATATGCTCATTTCGTATCCTATCTCTAAGGGTAAAGCCACTCATCCACCTGAGCATCCTCATCTCTGCCACACTCAACTTAGTATTATGCTTCTCTTTTAATGGCCAACATTCAGCACCATAAAGCATTGCAGGCCTCACTACCATCTTATAGAATTTTCTCTTAAGTTTGAGGGGTACATTTCTATCACATAACAAGCCCGATGCATTCCTCCACTTCAACCATCCAACTTGAATTCTGCTGATAATATCCCCATCTATTTCACCATCACTCTGAACAATAGATCCAAGATATCTAAAACGTGTACTCTTATTAATGACTTGATCGCCCAAAGTCACAATCCTCTCACTAGGTCTATTACTATTAAAATTACACTCCATATATTCTGTTTTAGATCTACTCAAGCGAAAACCTTTAGATTCTAAGGTTGACCTCCATAATTCAAGTTTACCTTCAACTCCCTCTCTAGTCTTATCAACAAGAAAAATATCATCAGCAAAAAGCATACACCAAGGTACATTCTCTTGCAAATGTCTAGTGAGAACATCCATGACTAAAGCAAAAAGATATGGGCTTAAGGCTGATCCTTGATGTAACCCAACTGAAATAGGGAAATACTTGGTCAAACCACCTTGTGTTTGAACACAAGTAATAGCTCATGCATACATATCTTTAATGATTTGAATATAAGATTATGGTGGTAGTTGACAAGTTGATAAAATATGCTCATTTCATTCCCTTACGACATCCCTACACAATCGTTATAGTAGCAGCAGCATTCATCAGGGTGGTGGTTAGATTGCATGAAATCCCAAAGTCAATAATATTCGATCGAGATAAGGTGTTTCTCAGTTAATTCTGGAAGGAGTTGTTCATGCTGCAGTGTACAGTTCTCAACAAGAGCACCGCCTACCAATCTCAGACAGATGGACAGATGGAAGTAGCCACCAGAAGTTTGGAGACTTACTTGCAATGTTTTGTTTTAGAAATACCTCGGGTGTAGGCCAAGTGGCTAGAGTGGGCAGAGTATTGGCACAAACCTCTTACCACTCAGCTTCTCAGATAACTGTGGGCTCCAAAAATTCAACCCCAGCCTCTGCCCGCACTATTTGTGCTTTCTTCCGCGAGGGGAGTTTTAACAGAATAAGATCCGGAGTAAATTTTGGGAAGGCATATGGGTTTGTAGATAAGACACTAGTCACACTACCCAGAGATTTCGCCCTCATTTTGTGAGGACTTCAAGATCTGAGTTCTGGTTTCTTATAGGTGCAAGCCCCTATAGTTAATTACCCCTCACGATAATGGGAAAGAACTTTCAATTAAGGCTAGTCGTCAATCAGATACGTAGAGATACGTATTATCTGGCATATAGTAGCAGCATTGGGCATAGGGATTTGAAAATATTGGATTTGGAAATTTGAAAAGTTCATATGTTTGGAATTTGTGTTTGGAGATTTGATATTTAAAAAAAATGGAAATTTCACCATCTTGCACTAAAAGCGGATGGTGGGGGAATGGATGATAGACCCGATCAAGATCTCATGGTTCCATCATCCCGGGCCATCATGGTCCTTGATCTACTTAGTCAGAGGAGGTAGCCGACCCAACCTGACAGAAGGATCCTTGTCGGCAACCACGGGTTGCTTCGTCCAAGGGGACCTTGTAGACATGGGGTGAATATTTGCCTAAGGAGACAAATTTGAATCCACCTTAGCTAACAGAGGGCTTTGTGCCCTATCGATCATATCCTATTGATTCATATCTCAAGGATTTGATGCCAATAAGGAACGTATTGGTTCTGGTCATAATCGGTATTTCGTGGTGCCATTTGGCAGCAAAACCACTCGGTTTAGAGGGTCCCGAGTCATAACCGTTTATCCTACGCTGTCATTTGGCGGCAAAACCGCCGGTCAGAGGACACGTACCACGTCCTTATTGGCAGGAGATTGTTTGAGAATGGATCATAGTAATATTTTTGACTAAGCATTAGCTCTATATGAGCTGAAGCAAACTTCATTTCTTCACCCCGGCAAACTGTTGTGGAGAATGGATGGATTTTGCTTTAAGTGTTTTATGGTTGAATTTCAAATTTTAAATATTTTTGGGAATTTAGGATTTTTGTGGAGTTTTAGATTTTGATAGGCACTTGGATATTTGGGAGACATTTGAAAATGTTTGAGAACTCCTTCGGTTGAGATCTGCATTCAACACAGCCATCATCGAGGAGTTTGGAGGATTTTCATTTGTAGCTTGAACCTTGTCGACTCTGTCTAATTGTCGACAAGGATCGGGTTTCGTAGGCTTTATGCCATTGATAGTGATTTATCATTGTTATAGGCGTTGAAGGCCTAATATGAATGTATAAAGACAAATATGACGGTCACCACAACCTTATATTTGTTTGTTGGTTCGAACCCTGTCGACTTCTATTGAACCGTATAGAAGGATCGGTTTCGAACTTGAATTCACTTGTCAGCCCGCACAGCATCTCTAGATGTCACGTGTGTACCAATAACACGCTCGTCGGGGCCCATTCGGGTTTTGATTGCATTTACCCATTGTGTACCTATGTGTATACAAATTATAGTGCAAGTGCAAGGGTAATTTAAAGTATTTGTAAATGTCTTCTATCCTCTTGCATAGAAGTTGCGGATCCGGTGGCATTTTGTAACAGCTTCTGGAGTGAGTTGTCTGTTGCTTTGTACGGGTAGACTGTCGTGCACTACATATTGCTTTCTGCAGTTGGATTGTAGTGCACTAACTAATCTCCTATTTTGGATCATAGGAGCTTGCACTTATCGTATTCTTCATGCATTTTATTGTGGTCTTTAGTTCATATATTACATCCGTCACTGCTACAAGTAGGCAGATAGATGTATTCCTTCACATATTAAAATTGACTTCAGGATACTGCATTTACTGAAGTCTTTCTGCATCTACCCATAAGTGGCATGTTATACATACATCTATATTCATAGAGGACTTGTATGTATTGCAGATCTTTATTATTGTCTCTCTCGTTGTAGTTGATTGAATGATTGATACAAATGTCATTCTCAAATAGACTTAGCTGGATACTTTGATCCCATTTTGTTTTCATCATTCATCATTTGAATGCATTGAGAGCTTAATGTGTTTGTTTGTAGATTATTGTTGACTGTAGAACTATCATGTTCATTGTACCTCCTTGCAATCGTTGAAATTATCTCACACAATTCAGCTACATAATTAAGATAAGTATCATAAGCTGGTTGATTGCAAATTGCACATATATTTTGCAATTCCTCGGAAACATTGTGTTGTCATATCATGTTATCATCATTCATGAGCAAAGGATACCTTGTAAGTCCATTGCTCCATAAGTTTATACATTTCCATTTGCATCTTAATTGAAACGGTGGTCTCCCAATACTTCATTGGCAACATTGTATCATTGTTCAAATGAGGATCCATTATTGCTCCTTCATCTTATATTATTTGAGTCATAATTTACTTAAGTTAAATGAGCTTCAAGCTCAAGCTTAGCTCAAGTCCGGGATCAATCATTCAAACTCATGCGCATATCAATGTCATTTCTCATTCGATCCTTACTTGCAAATATGCTTCAAGTCATGTTGAATTCCATAAACTCTCTATTTGATTGTTGATGTTCATTTGAACAATTCCAAGTTTTAATAGCATTTGTACTCTTTTTGTTTGATCATTCAAAATCCGGGTCTTTGTAGTCAAATCGCAAGTTCTGCTTCATATCCAAGATGAGTTCAAGTTCTAGTTCTTTGTTCAACTCATTTGAGTTCAAGTCCAAGTTCAATATGAGTTCAAAAATGAGTCCTTGCTGAAGTTCAAATGAGAGTCCAAGTTCATATTCATTTCAATTGAATCCATTTGGGTTCAAGTTCATTTAAGTAGATTGAATCAAGTTCTGAGTACAGTTCCAAATGGTCAACTTGTATCTTTATTTAAGCTTGAATCCAAGTTTTCATTCAAGTCCTTGTGATTTATTTAGATTTCATTTGAATTTTATTGTATCAAAGTTCACAAGTCATAGTCCACTATTGTCCTTTTCGGTTCAAATGAGTCCAGGTACGATCTCGAGTTCACCCGAAATTTTGGCAATCTCCCGGCACGGGCAATAAAGGCGTGTATGGTAGGTGTCCTCGAACTAGGACACTGCGGCCGTGAACTTTCTTCCCACCACGCGCAATAAAGGCGTGTATGGGGTCTTTGAAGGTACCTGTTTAAAAAGACAGTTTGCTTTCCCCCCGCTCGGGGGTACTTATAAGTGACCCCGCCTCGTCGTAAGCGCCGCACCGGGGTCCCATCCCACCATGCGCAATAAAGGCGTGTATAGGCAGTTTCCCGGTGCGCCATGAACGCCGAAGAAGAGTTTAGGTGATTGTCCGCCTTATCGTTGGCGTCGGACCGGGGTCCCATCCCACCATGCGCAATAAAGGCGAGTATAGGCGGTTTTCCGGTCCGCCGCATACAATGAAAGCGACAATCTGAGTTTAGAAAATTCGTACCTTCGCGGGGTTGTAGAGGTTGGCACGTGGATCGAGGGAGAGAGAGATGGAAATTCTCTTTTGTTTTGCTGTAAGAGTGTTGGGTCTCACTTGTTCTTCTTCTGGGTGTGAGCGAAACTGGAGTACATATAGCCAAGTGCAAACAAAGAGAAGAAATCGGCTATCAACACTCAGAATGAACTCTCTGGTATATATTATGCACAACAAGAGGTTGAGAGAGAGGAGGTTGAGGAATAAGGGATTGAAGGATGATGAAGACCCATTAGTGTGTGATGATGTGTTGTCTGATAATGAGTGGTTCATAGATGATGAGACAGATTTGTCATTATCAGACTTACAGTTAGAAGATCTAAGTGTGGATGTCTTGAGGGGCGAAGTAGATCAAGTTGGCACATCCACTAGCTCTGCAGCACAACAATCAAGTAAAGGTATTCCACAACTTCTTATATGCTATTACATTACATTTATGTCAAGTGAGCAATGAACATGAATACATGATAATGATCTTTTATCTTAATGAACAGAGAAGAGAAAAGTGAGTCGTGTTGAAGATGAAGATGACATGGCATTCATAGATACAATTGGAGAAGAAGATTCACTTGAAGACCCATTTAGTGATGGGATATGATTTCATTTTATATGTTTTTTGTATTTTGAGAGTTTTGTTAAACTAATATTTTGTGATTTTGTACTTTGGGACATAATTTTATTGCATCTACTTTCTTATTTTCCACTATTGCTATTATTTTCCTGCTAAAATCCTTAATTTTTCATTTACGCAATTCTGTGTTCGTGAGGCTTACGTCTCAAACCGCCTCGAGGCTTACGCCTCGCCTCACGGACGAAAACCGCCTCGAGGCGCAGTTACGCAATTTTAAACCTTGCTCTTATTGGCAATCAATTACAATTAAAAGCAATTAATTATAATTAATTATAATTAATAAAATTTAATTATAATTAATACATAATTAATTATAATTAATAATAAGTAAATGTAATTAATGAAGATTAATTAGAATTAATTGTAATTAATAATAATTAATTAGAAAAATTAATTATTAATAATTAAAATTAATTGTAGTTAACCAAAATTAATCATAATTAGTTTAAAATTAATTATATTTAACAATAATTAACAACAACTTAATTATGATTGATTTAGATTAATTAAAAATAATAATAATAATTAATTATAATTAACTAAACTTAATTATAATTAATTAATTTAAATTAATTATAATTAATAGAGATTAATTATAATTAAATGAGATTAATTATAATTAATAGTAACTAATTATAATTAACAAAAATTAACTATAATTAACTAAGTCAATTATAATTAATAATAAAAGATGGATTAATGTTAGATCAGGGCAGGATTTATGCTAATTCCTTCCAAACAGGTTTTGATCATCCCATAAATCTCACGGCCGAATAAACCCCTTGCTTCCCTCACTTGGCTCAGCAAACCCGCGGGATTTGGCCGAAGAAAAGAATGGAAGGGAGGAAATTACCTTCATAGTGAGTTCTAGCTGCTACTTCCGATCGGAATGGTGTGACCTCCGATCCTGAAGGAAGAGAACGTCAGAGGAGGTTAGGGCTCTCTCTCTCTCTCTCTCTCTCTCTCTCTCTCTCTCTCTCTCTCTCTCTCTCTCTCTCTCTCTCTCTCTCTCGGCCAGAGGAGGTCGGACGTCGGCTAGGGTAGAGAAAAGGATCGGGCAAGGAGGTTTGAGGATTTCGGCAGAGAGGGAGTGGGATTTTCATCGTGAGAGTCGGGGAGAGCTTGGTCGCGTGTGTGGAGCGAATGGGAGAGAGCAGCCATGGGGAAAGCCGAGAGCGTCGTGGGAGAGAGCCTGCGGCTTGTGGAGGTTCGGTATTTAAAGACGAGAACGGGGTAACGATCGAGAGCTGGATTTCGGCAGGGATTGCGGAGGACTTGACGAGAGCGGAGCTATTCGCAGCCTGCTACAGGATTTCTGCTGGATTTTTGGCAAAACCTCGGCGAGATTTTAGCACAGGTATACTGCATTTTTTTTTCTTTTGAGCTTAGTCCAGAGGTCGACAAATGCCCCCCAACAAATGTGGTTCACGTCCAGAAGAAATCATGTTTGTTGTATGTTGATTGACTCTATGGATCTCTAGGTTTTTGCTCTAGATGTCACATAAAGGTCTCATTAAGTGGATCTCCAAAAGCTTACTTGGATGTTACACTAAGACGTTTAGTGGAACTCCAAACATTTGTTTGGATGTCACACTAAGATTTTCATTTTTCATAGATATCCTGGATGTATCAATAGATGGTTGAGATGCTGATTTCTTTTGCCATGTGCTTTGCGTTGCGGACATTGATGGAGGATTACTTGATTTATCAATAATGATTTGTCATGATATTTATGTTCATTCGGCCCTATGCTTCTAGCTTTGACAGGCTTGATGAAGGAGTAGATGCCGATGACCTAAACCCTTAGATTTGTATTAGGTCGTTAGCGAAAAGTCATCGGTTCAGAGCTTTGTGCATAACAGACTTATTGATGACAGAATCCTCTTAGTTCAGCCTTGAGCTTTTTATAAACTTTAGGATAGTTTCTTCGGTCATTTGCTTTGTGCTTTGACGGACTTGTTGAAGAAAAGTTTCTTCCATCCTCGCTTTGTGTTTTATGGATTTATTGAAGGATTTGTAGGTTCTGGATTCAGTTGATAGTACCAAACGTGGGCAGTATCTTGAGCCTTAACCACTTGAGGAGACTTTAATCTGAATCACTTGAGTTCATCAGATTAGGAGAGCTGGTATTTGACAGCTCTTCGTCCTCTGGTTACTGAAATAGGGGTTCCTCTACTACGGCCTTTCTTATGGCTTGTTGAGTAGACGGAGCTGCCAGCGATCCGGCCATATTTGACCTTGTTGGATCCGACCTCTTATACTCATTCAGTCTTCAGACTTGAGCTATGGGAATTTCGCTTCCCAATGTTGATTTCACAGAAGTTGGTAGATTTGGAGTCATCCTTTATGGTTGAAGATTTTGGAGCCTACAAACATTTGATAGTTGCTCAAGATCCCTCCTTCCCACTGGAACATTGATTCTCCAGTCATTTCAGAGAATTCGATGGACTACGATCACTTGAACTGGTCGAGTCAAATTTGCCTTTGTGCTTCCTACAGTCCCTACTAACGGGTTGACAAAGTGGGTTTCCACTACTACGGCCTTTCTTATGGCGTGTTGAGTAGAGAGAGTTGCCAGCAATCCAGCCATATTTGGGCGTGTTGTATCCGGCCTTTTACACCCATTCAAACTTAAGCTTCAGGCTATTGAAAGACTTCAAGCTTCTTTGGCTCAATTTTGTAGGAGTGTGTAGCCACAAAAGTCTCTTTCCTGACTTTTGAGTCTTTATTCATTGGAGAATATGATGTCTCTAGCTTTTGAAAGATCACCTACATATACTTTGGAAAATAAATATTTGTATTCTTTAACACAAAACTGCATTTGAATTGATAATTTTAAATATTTATTCGGAGATCTCGGCATCAGCACAATGTTGACCCGAATAAATATTTAAAATGCCCCATGTCTCGCAGGGACATTTTAGAATGGAATAAATTTGAGATTTTACAATTTTAAATATTCATTTGGGGATCTCGACGTGTGGCACGATGTCGACCCAAATGAATATTTAAAATGCCCCCTGTCTCGCAGGGACATTTTGGATAGACTTTGTATTTTTGAGATTTTAAATATTTATTCGGGGATCTCCGCATACGGTGCGATGTCGACCCGAATAAATATTTAAAATGCCCCCAATCTGATTGGTGATTTTGAAATGCATTCTTGCTATACAAGAGAATTTCAAAATATGAATGTGCATGCACTGATAACTATGTACATAAAACTTTGGTCATCATAAAGTACATTAGACATGGAATTTTCATGCATTATACTTCTTTAAATGTCAACCGTTGATAGGCGGCATAGGCTTCTGACCATTCAGATCGATCAGCTGATATGCTCCTCCTTGGTATACCATCTCGATGACCCCAGTTTGATACAAATTTGCCACTGATTCTTCGGTGTGGGATGATTGGTCTTCTCAGCACCAGAACCAATTCCGCTTCTTGAAATGCCCGAGGGCGCACCATCCAATCAAAGGATTTTATCATTCTTCCTCGATAGATTTCTAGATTTTGTTGAGCTTGTAGCCTGAGTTCATCAAGTGTGTCAAGCTCTTCCATTCTGAGGCAGGCATTTTGCTCTTGAATTAGATCATTCTGAATTGCTACCCGAAGTTACGGTAGTTCAATCTCTAACGGTAGTACGGCTTCAACACCGAACACTTGAGAGTAAGGAGTAGCTTTGGTTGGTGTTTTGAAGGATATACGATACACCCATAACGCATCTGTCATCTTCGTATGCCACTTACTTTTATTTTTTGTGAGAATCTTCTTCAACAATTTCACCAACGTCTTGTTGAAGGCTTCTGCCAATCCATTTGCCCTTGGATTGTATATGGATGAATACCGCCAATCGATTTTGTGCCGATCAACAAACTTATAGATTTTTGTACTTTTGAATGCAGTACCGTTGTCTGAGATTATGCGGCGTGGCACACCAAATCTATAGACAACATTGTGGGTAAAGAAATTAATCACATGCTCGGACATGACCTCTTTGAATAGAGCCGCTTCTGCCCACTTTGAAAAGTAGTATGTTGCTGCCAGAATAAAGCGATGTCCCGCTGAAAACGGCGGATCTATTGGCCCAATTATGTCAGTACACCAACATTCAAATGGTCAAGATGCTATTGTTGGGTGTAAAGGATTTGAAGGCTGATATATAACATCACCGTGAATCTGACATTCGTGGCACCTCTTAGCATGGTCAATATAATTTTTGACCATGGTCGGCCAATAGTAATTCATTCTCTTGATTTTAGCAGCCATCTTAGGACCTGACTGATGTGCTCCACAAAGTCCTTCGTGAACTTTTGCTAACACTTTATCAGCCTCCTTGGTCCCTAGGCACCTTAGCCACATTTGATCAAAAGCTCTTTTGTATAACGTATCATTGACAAATGTGTATCGCAATGCCCTTTTTTGGATTTGTACGACCATAGACTTTTCTGTCAGGAGTTTATTTTCCTTGAAGTGGTCAATGAATGGCTATCTCCAATCATTTTCGACTTCAATATCTAAATAATGTCACCACGATTCTGAAGCTTGACTAGCTTTATGTCTCTTGGCCATATGATATTCTTCTGGATAATTCTCCATAACGATCTGATGTAGAGGTTGAGGGTCAGCTAATATTTTATCTCACAGGCTTGAATCTGGTATTTCTTCTACACTCAAAAATTGTAATAGAGTGGATTCCAAGACTCTTCGAGTGTAAACTCTAATGAATATAGGCCACTCCTTATTAATGTTTGTCATTTCTTTGGCTAATTTGGCCAGACAATCTGCTTTAGCATTCTGTCCTCTAGGAACTCGAGCTATTTTAACATTTGGTACTTGCTTCAAAAGCTCAAGGGCTCGCCGATGATAGTGGGCCAATCCGATTTTGCCAACCTTATAAATACCGAGAACTTGATTTATTATAAGCTGAGAATCACCAAAGATTTGGAGGTGATGAATTCTGACATCAATTGCAATCTCCAGCCCTGCTAAAAGAGCTTCGTACTCAGCTTCATTGTTGGTACGAGGTTCAGTTAAACTGAACGAAAATCTTATTATGCCTCTCTCAGGTGCTATAAAAATGAGACCGATGCCAGCTCAGGCCCTTGCAAGATTTGGAGGTCGAACAGGCTTAATCGATGATGCCCTATCGAAGTACATCTCAAAATTGTATTTTATTCTATTCCTCGATCTGCGTAATTTGCTCGTCAGGCAAATTATCGTTGAGTGGAGAGTCGGCCGGGATTGGGTGTGTAACGAGAAAATCTGCTAAGGCTTGTCCTTTCACTGTCTTTTGTGGCATGTACATGATATCAAATTGCAGTAATAGTACTGCCCATCTGACTAGACGACCTGTCAATGCTGGTCTTGTCATCAAGAACTTCAGCGAATCGATCTTTGATATAAGGGTAATTTTGTGAGAAAGCATATAGTGGCGAAGTTTTTGAACTGCAAAAATCAACAACAAACAATGTTTTTCAATAGGAGAATAACGGCTTTCGGCTCCAATCAACCTCCGACTGATGTAGTAGAGTGCGTTTTCTTTGCCTTCTTCATTATTCTTGGCCAATAGTGCTCCGAGGGACTCTTCTAGTGCAGTCGTATACAATATAAGAGGCTTCTCCGGAATTGGCGCTGCGAGAATGGGCGGATTCAACATATATCTTTTGATGCTGTCAAATGCTTCCTGTCATTCTGCGTTCCATTTGAAATGGACATCTTTATTCATTAACTTTAAAAATGGCTTGTCACCTACTCGATAGATTTGATATAAATCTCTGAATGAAAGACAGTTGTCCTTGTAGCGAGCGAATCTATTGAAGGCTCCTTAGTGGTGGCATCTCTGTGATCGCCTTAATTTTATTGGAGTCAATTTCTATACCTCGATGACAAACAACGTATCCCAGGAATTTGCCGGAGGAGACCCCAAATGCACATTTGAGGGGGTTCATTTTTAGATCATACTTTCTGATTCTCTCAAATATAATTCTGAGATCTTTTAAATAATTTTTTCGGCCAAGGCTTTTAACAACAAAGTCATCTACATAACACTCGACCTTCTAATGTATCAAATCATCAAATATGTGAGTCGTCGCCCGCTGGTAGGTGACACTAGCATTCTTCAGACCAAAGGGCATGACAGTATAGCAAAATATGCCGATGGGCGTTCTGAACGACGTATATTTTTCATCTTCAGGAGCCATCTTGATCTGATAGTAGCCTGATGATCCATCCATGAAGGAAAACATGTCGTAGTTGGACGTATTGTCCACCAGGAATTCGAATACATGGAGTGGAAAGTCAACTTTTGGGCACGCCTTGTTGAGGTCCCTAAAGTCAATGCAAATTTGCATTTCTCCTAGGTTTGTTTGGGTTCTAGTCTTCGACTAGAGAGTTGGAGAGAAGGTTCTTCCTTCCAAATTGAAGATCCACTGTATCTTGTCTTTTTTCTTGATTATTCAGGAATTTCAAAGCTTTTATTGTGGTTGCATTCAAGCTTTTATCCTACAAATCTGATTTGTGCTTGTTGGAATTTAAATTTATGCACCTGTGTCATAACAAAATGATAAGTAGATATTTTATAATCTATTTTATTTGTATTAAATTCTTATTTTTTATATTATCTCTATGTGAAAATAAGTTACTTCTTATTTAAAAAAATATACATATATGCATTTTTTTATGTTCCTTTAAATATAATTATTTCTCTAAAATTTCTTAATACTTTGAAATCTTATTTTCTTAAAAACTTATATCAAGATTATTTTTAGAACTATAAAATTAATAATTTGAAGATAATATATATAAACTAAAATTTTATAATTACTTCAAAATAATAAAAAATTATTGAATAATATCATAATTAAATAAATTTAAAATCATGCCACAAAACTTGCATTAACATAAACTAAATATAGATAATAAAAAATTTTGCCTAACAAAATTTGATGATTGTAGAAGAATTTCACGAACAACAAACAAATTATGAATCCTCAAGAAATTTCTAAAATTTTGAAAAATTTTCTAAGCTTTTCCAAAATTTCTTTCTCCAACTCTTATTTTTCTCTCTCTGGCTTTCTTCTTCCATCCAACAATTTTAATCCTAAGAACTCTCTTTTTCCCTCATCTCAACATTAATTTCTTTCATGAAAATTGTTTTTATATGAAAAAGTCATATTTTTCTCTTATTTATAGGTGAAGTTGAATAAGGAGAGGTTTACTATTGAAGTCATACATTTATTGAGAGGTTTGATGGAGAAATATAGAGAGAATAAGGAGGATCTACATATGATATTTATTGATTTAGAGAAAGCATATGATAAAGTTCCAAGAGAAGTGCTATGGAAAGTTCTTGAAAAGAAAGGAGTTAATAATGCTTATATTCAAATCATTAAAGATATGTATGCAGGAGCTATTACTTGTGTTCAAACACAAGGTGGTTTGACCAAGTATTTTCCTATTTCGGTTGGATTACATCAAGGATCAGCCTTAAGTCCATATCTTTTTGCTTTAGTCATGGATGTTCTCACTAGACATTTGCAAGAGGATATACCTTGGTGCATGCTTTTTGCTGATGATCTTCTTGTTGATAAGACTATATAGGGAGTTGAAGGTAAACTTGAATTATGGAGGTCAACTTTAGAGTCTAAAGGTTTTCAGTTGAGTAGATCTAAAACTGAATATATGTAGTGTAATTTTAGTGGAAATAGACCTAGTGAGGGGATTGTGACTTTGGGCGATCAAGTCATTAATAAGAGTACATGTTTTAGATATCTTGGATCTATTGTTCAGAGTGATGGTGAAATTGATGGGGATATTATCAGCAGAATTCAAGTTGGATGGTTGAAGTGGAGGAATGCATCGGGCTTATTGTGCGATAGAAAAGTCCCCCCTCAAACTTAAGGGAAAATTCTATAAGATGGTGGTGAGACCTGCAATGCTTTATGGTGCCGAATGTTGGCCATTAAAAGAGAAGCATAATACTAAGTTAAGTGTTGCAGAGATGAGGATGCTTAGGTGGATGAGTGGCTTGACCCTTAGAGATAGGATACGAAATGAGCATATACGTGAAAGGTTGGAGTAGCTCCAATGGAAGATAAGATTAGAGAGAGTCGCCTTAGATGGTTTGGTCACATTAAACGGAGGCCTTCCCATGACCCGGTTAGGAAAGTTGAGGTAATAGGTTTGGCTTATGTTAAGAAATGTAGAGGTAGACCTAAAAAGACTTGGTTAGAAAATATTAAAAATGATCTTTCTTTATTAGATTTAGATGAAAATTTGACTTTTAACCGGACACAATGGCGAAAAAGGATTCCTGTAGCCGACCCCACATAGTGGGACAAAGACTTAATGTTGTTGTTGTTGTTGTATTTATAGGTGAAGTTGAGTTTATACATGACAAACACTTGATTTGGAGAAATAAGAAGTGGCAAATAAAATGAAAGAGCGAATTCCTACAAATTTTTGGAGGTATTTGTATGAATCAAAGATGTAAGAAACTTTGCATGAAGACTTTCCTACATAATGACACATATTTTGGAGAAAGCTTGCATGGCATACATATAATTTATATGATATGAAGCTTTTTAAATGTGGTGATAAGTTCATTAGAATTTTAACCATTTCAAATATGTGAAATCATAAGATGAAGTATAATTATGATATGTACAAGAAATGAATTTTCAAATAAGACTTATGTACTATTCATATTCATTTCAAAATATTTGATAATAAATATATTAAAAATAAAATAATTACTTATATCTTTCTCATTAAGCAAAATTAAACATCCAATAGCATGATATTTCAATTTTAATTAAGTTATAAAAATACTATATACAATTGTCTTAGAAATTAATATAAATTTTACATATTTTTATCTTTTTAATTACTACTTTATTTAAACAAATAATTTTAGCTGTGCATTAATATCTAAAAATTATTAAATTACAATTTCAACTTCATAATAAAAATATTGTATGAACTAAATGCGTATGATTAAAACTTAATAATATCATATTCATTATTTTTCTACAAAGCAAACACAAGAAGACAAGTCTTCTCCCTAAATATATGTTCTGTTCACTTACTCCCTACTCCATTTTTCTCCTTTTTTTTTAACTCTTTTCCCTCAACCCCTATCTCTTTAAGGCAGACCCTAGCGTCGACAAATGTGACAGCTAAGAAGAAGAAGCATGGTGCGGATTAAAGACCTGAATTGCCTCAAATGTTGTTGACAAGGAGCCAAATGGGTTGTCAATGGCATACTCAACAGCTCCCAGGACGCTATCAATACATAGTTCAATTATGAAGGTATCTAATTGCTGAACCGAAACACACCAAACTCCCAAGTTACAGATGGCCTGAAATCCAAACAAAACCAGTCATCCATAAATAAAAAATTTGTCTACATCAAACAATCTTAGCAACAACCAACCTTCATTTTCGTAGTCACGATTAACCTCGCCAATGAATCCAGCGCAGATCGAGAGGCCCCTTCTGCAAAAGCGACCAATAAAAAATAGATAAAACTCTTCAATAGTTTCATAAGCAGCAAACCAGTGGAAAAAAGGGTTCGATATAAACCTGAAATGGAGGATACTAGCGATGGATGGTACAACATGAAACCCAAGCATTTCAGAGCTTGAGCCGCACTGGAAAACGAAAGAAAACTTATAAATAACAGGGGTACGTAGCCTAAACCCGTGACAAATAAATTACGTATCAATTAGTTTTGGGGTCTTACATCTCCTCTTCTTGGTGATAAATGTCAGAAAGGAGGGCGGGTAATAGAGGAGGGGAGTAGAGTGAGAGGATTTCCATGGACGAGGTATCTTCGGCAGAGTTCCGCTGAAGTAGCAAAAGGGATGAGTAAGCGAGAGATTTATCAGACAGTATTAGGGTTTTGATCTTTTTTATCTCAAGCTTGACGGCTTCCGCCATTGCACACAGAGGACCAGCCAAGGGTGAGCGCCAAGCTTGAAATAATGGGAAATTTGGCTTGTGATGTATTGTGATAGCGAAATCGGAGGAGGACAGGACTGAATGACTGATAGATAAGTTTGAATAAGACGTCACAATATTATACTAGGTTTTAACATAATTAGAATAAGGTTGAAAGAAAAATGCTTCTTTGGACATTGACTTATTTGAGTTTTATAAATATAGAGCAAAATAATTCAAATAAGTCAATTTCAATAGGATTAGTAGGAGTCGGCACTTAGATAGCTACTTGGGTGATCACAAAAATTTTAAAAATTCAAACATAGAGAGAGCAATTTAGAGTACAATGAGAGTTATAATTGTATCATTCTGATGAAAGTGTACTCTCAACCATGATAAATATAGTATAATTTTTATTCAAATACATATAATTGATTGAAGATGAGGAAGATGTTTTTAAGTACTAATGGAATTGCCAAGGAGATAGACTATTATGATAGAGGGCATTAAAATGGTTAAATAGAGAAATGAGAAATTATGAAGCTAGTGCCCTAAAAAAATGCCTTTGTGTAGTAATATTATAGCTAAAATTGTCATATTATTACAATATTAAGCTTATGAAGCCATCCCAAAGGTGGAGATGAGAGATGTGATGTGTTTTTTTTGGGAGAGAGTACCAAAGATGTTGAGTTAGAAGAATAATATGGTGCTCATAGATAAAGATTTCATGTCATTGTTGATAGTTAGGATGCAAGTATTTTTCATTATCTCAAATTAAACAAAGTGTCTTTTTGTGGTAGATCATTAGCTTTTAACTTATTTCTTGTAGGTGATTGTTCATTCTACGTTGGTGTACAAAGCTGATAATAGACTTTTATTGTTTTGTTATACATACTTCTACTCAATCCATCCCAACTAAAATTACAAAAAAGAATAAAAGCACCTACATTTTGATGATATAAGTGGAGAAGCATTGGAAGAAAGTCAACAAAAGGTTAGTAAATGCCCTTTTACGAAGATTTAAAGAAACTTTTTTATCATTATACAAGAGTTTAGAAGCAACCATATTTGGTTAGGCAATAATCAAATAAGATTGGATCAAAAATTAAATGCTTTGACCAATCATATTCGTAGTTTTGTATATTAGTAGCAGGGAGAAAAAAAAGGAGAGCAAGGGAGTATTTGATGTTGACTCATCCATTCACTCAATTAAGATCGAGAATGTGATACAAGAGAAGAAAGAGGTAGAGGAGATCTGAATGGAAGTGGAGGACATGGGAGACCAATAAGTTGTCATTGTTTGTATAGAACATGGGTCAAGAAGGTTGGGGATGTCATCGCATCTCTTATGATTATACATAAGAGCGATACATAGTTATTGGGGTTTAAAATAAAGAAGAAAAATAGTAGTAAGAAGAATTTGATTGAAGATTTCATATATCTATCAAGGAAGAGAAAAAAGCCCATGCTTGTTGTCATTGATTTGCTTCGCCCTATTGATGAGAGGCATTATCTTTCTCCAAGTTTTAAATGCCAAGACTGTTGAATACTCTAAGGACAAGGAGATAGCATTAGGCAGGGAAAGAGTTATGTGGTTCTAATATTTTAAAAATCATAAAACGTCGATAGATAAGAAGGTGAGAAATCATTTCTTTATGAAAAGCATGATTCTAGCAGTTGAATAATCTTTACATTAACGTCAATTTTTTTTCATTACATCAATTCCTTATATTTCTTAAAAGTAGACTGAATTTTGTGTTGTCTAAAGACCTATGTGTCAAGCATAGTTGTGTTGGATAAATTATTTGATTAGTTTTCTAGATAAGTAAGCTGCACTTTTAGTAAGCTCAAGAAAAAAGGACTCCTCCAAATGACCTAAAGACGCCATCATGCACGTCATGTGAGAAGACAAGTTTTTTAAGTTATAATATAATGCTCATATATTTTCTTTTTTAGATTTCTCTTCCTATAAAGCCCATGATGTTATTGACTTGGACACCTCTTACACCTCAGTGTATACCTTACAGGCAACAATAAGTTTATTCTCCTAGTGCTTCGCTTGGTTGCTTGAGATGTAAGGATTATTTGATAATGGATAAGAACTTTTCTCCTCTAAATTTCTTAGAAGTGGAGGAGAGACACCACAGATAAGGTCTTAAGGTCTACAACAACATAAGAGACTTGGTATGTTAATAAAAATTTATATATACTTTTGCACATAGTCTAATTTGTGTATTATATAGTGCTTTAAGCAAAGATTGTAGAGCATGTAAGATAAAACATATGATTCATGGTAGAACTATTTTGGTTCATCTTTAAGTAGTTGAGGGACCAAAATGGTCCTTTAATATAGTTAGGGACTATTTTAGTCTTTCATAAAAAGTCAATGGACTATTTTGACCCTTCTCTCTCTCTCTCTCTCTCTCTCTCTCTCTCTCTCTCTCTCTCTCTCTCTCTCTCTCTCTCTCTCTCTATATATATATATATATATATATATATATATATATATATATATATATATATATATATATATATATATATATATATATATATATATATATATATATATATATATATATCAATTGTATCATCTTAATATAACTAATTTTAAATCTATCTCTTTTCTTAATAATGTTATGCTAACTCCTTAGATGGGATGAAATTTTATTACAATTATATGCTTGCATAATATCTACTTATGTGTTTGGACATTCATAAACTTAGGTAATGATGTCCTCTCTCAATCCACACAAATATTTTCATTAATTAATAACATTAAAAATCATAGTATGCTTAAGTGTTTGAATTTTAACATTTGCCTATATACATATTAGTTTGCAATTATTATTGGTTTACCACTTTATATTTCCTCTTTTTAACCTCTAATGGCAAACAAGTTCAATAACTTTAACGCTTTTAGTGAAGGATGTTAACCTATTTTTTTGTCAAATTAAATCAATCTATCTATCTAATTAAGAAAGTGTTAAAAATAATTTTGAAGTTACTTTATGAGTAACTGATTAGTAGGTTTACATAATCACATTTCATTTATATAAGTCATGTTATGTCCTGCTCAGCATGCAAAAATTATATAAATTTGTGCAACTTTATTACAAATCTTATAATCCTCCCAAATCCAGTTAGTATGAAGTCACATAATTCCTTAGAGATGTCAAATATTCCACTCAAGTATTCAATCATAAGCAAGGTCTCACAATCCTCCTATTCTACAACATATTGATTTTAATTTACATTCACATTATTATCTAGTGCATTCAAGTATTCATTAAAATATGAAGGAAAGCCAATGCTTTATACTCAACCATATGTTGCATTCAAGTATTCATTAAAAGTTGAAGGAAAGCCTTTAAGTCCCTCCATGGCTCAATCCCTCGAGTGGTGTATCAAAATATGCATTTAACAAAGCAAGAAACATTTTATTAGATATGATTTACTTAAAATTATCCCCATAAGCATACACCCATCTTAAGTCTATAAGAACCTCTAGGATGACAACCAATTGCTACCAAAAAGGACTCACCATTAAATTGGTTCAACTAAATCGGTTGACTAAGTACATAATGGTTCATGAAAACTCATGGTAATGAAACCATTAGATTTTCATGGAGTTCATCATCACTACCCTCACAATCTAATTGTGATAAATTATCTCTAATATTTAATCCAAAGTACTACTAATACACGTTAAGCACATAAACCTACTAACTATCCTTAATCAAAAGTTATCTCTCATGCTTAGAAGGGTTAATTAATCAAGGAAAGCTTTTGAAATTTTGGAGTATGTTCATAAAGCATTACAAAAATGAGGGAGAAATCTTTGGATATTATCTCATATGCATTCCAATCTTTCTTCTAAAAATTTAATCTGAATAAAACTTTTACAAAAGGGATAGACACAAATTTTTGGAGCTTACAAATCCATGTATTATGAAGGGACAATGAACTCTTTGAATTCATAGTAAAAATGCAAGCACGCATCATGCTGGCTGTCACACCCTAGAATCAAATTTGGAAGAATTGTTTATTGATCTTTTTAATCATCTACAAGAGCTTCTATAAATCATCAATATTTAATTTATATACATCCAGCGAAAGCATTTAATAATTGTATAGATCAAAATATTTCACTATAATCATTAATGCTGCAAAAAAATTATATAAAATAGCTAGGATATTAGTATAATAATAATCTATCCATAGCTCCTGATTATAAAAGTACAAAAGAAAATATAAAATAATAGTTAAAAAACTAGAAGATTTATGAAAATCTAACTCCACCTGGTCTTAATCCCTTCCTTGAACTGGATTTTTTTTTTTTTTTTTTTTTTTTTTTTTTGAGAAGATGCATGTAGCATTGAAATAAAAAGGGAAGCTATTACAAACTAGAAAATAACTAACTAGGCTATCCTTTCAAAATAGTAAAAGGAAGCCTTATTTAAAAGCAATTTAAGCATAATGAAAGTAATCAAAAAATAGGAAATGCATTAATGAAAATAAGACCCTCTACTAATCATTTTAAACCAATAGGGGTGGAGGGGATACCAAAGATTAAACAACCAAAAAGGTTGATTAGTATCCCAGAATTCCCAATTAAGTAAAAAATAAAAGGTAAAATGATGCTTAAATTCCATTAGCCTAGTTCCTTTTTTCCAAATACCAACATATGCTTAAAATAAATCTAGAAAAAAACAAGATTGCTAAACAAAGAAAATAAAATGGAATGAAAGCTAGTAGTAATTCAAATTCACTTAAGCTTACGCAAGGCTAGAAGAATCAATACGCGTCTTAGTTCAATCAATATAGTCAATAACATTTATTATCATCAATAATAATTTATCATTCGTAAGGTTCACAATGATTAATGATAAAAGCAATAAATCATTTTAACGAATCAGTAACTGATAGAAGAATAAATAATATGTAAAGCAATCATATTAAAAGTATTCATAAATTAATAAAGGAATCATAACATTTATATGTTAATATCATCAATCTTATAAATCCTATCTATTATCAGTCATATGCATCACATGCAATAAATACATGTATTTGTATCCATTATGATCTATATATCAATGTCATATGTCAATGCTATCAATATATATATGCATCACATTATGATCTATATATCAGCTTGACTCACTTACACTCCTAATTGTATCACTCCAATTCAAACAAAAATTCAAATATTTCATTATAAATATATGTTCATATTTTGGGTTGTTAATCATACTATGGATGATAATTGGAAACCATCGTATTATCCATCAATGTCATCGATATAGAAGATGTTAGCAAGAAGTATCCAAGAAAAGAGAAGGGTGCTAGATGTTGAAATCTTATATCAAAGGGATCACCATCAGGGAAGAAGATATTAGTGAGAAGTCATTAAAAAAATAAGATAGTGTTATCCAAGAATTTATACTAAGCACTAAGGCAAATTGCTATAGTGCGAGAATTTGTTGGCCAATGGTCAACAAGAGAAAAAAGCTTCAAGAATATGATCTACTCATAAGGTAGTGGCAAAGGATTTTTAAAAGTTAAATCTATTCGGATAAGGTGTAAGGAAGATACAAAAAAAGGACACATTTTAGGATAAGTCATTCAAAAGTAATGATTTTTTTTTAGGATAAGTTTCCATGAAAGGGAAACTTCTTTCTTAAGTTTAAAAGAATGATGACTTCTGGAGGAAGGCACTAAGACGAGTGACGTTTGAGTAAGGCCCTGATGGGTATTAATAAGACAAACCAAATAGTTAATATGATGATATTAAATGAGAAAATGTTGTAGACTTCAAAAATTCAAACCCCGACCTCTCTACAACCCTTTCTTTTTAATTTGTTGTTGAGGAGTGTTTTAATGAGTTTAGGTTTTGGGGTTAATTTTTAGAAGGCAGATTAAGTTTTAGATAAGAAAATACCTAGAGATTTTACCCTTATTTTGTGAGGAATTTATGATATGAGTTTAGGTTTCATATAGGTGCATGCCCTTATAGTTAACTACCCATTTTGATAACGAGAGAGAACTTCTGATTTAGGCTAGTCATTAAAATAGACACTTAGTACCCAGTGTATAGTAGCAGCAAGTTTTGATATTAAAAATTAAAGTTTTATCAACATGCGCATAAAAGGGATGGTGGGGGAATGATGATTAACCCGATCAAGATCTTATTGTTCCATCATCCCGGGTTATCAAGGTCCCTAGTCTGCTTAGTCAAAGGAGATAAACGACCCAAACTGACTGAATGATCCTTGTCAATAACCATGGGTTCCTTCGTACAAGGGTACCTTGTAGACATGAGATGAATATTTATCTAAAGGATGAATTCAAGTCAAACTTAGCTAATATATGTTATTATGCCATATTAATTATGCCCTATGATTCATTACTCAATGATAAGTAGTCATTGGGAAATATATTGGCTATTAGCCATGACTGTGTGATAATGGAGTCATTCGACCAAGCCATTAGGTTAGAAGGCCCCGACCATAATCATTTACCACATGGAGCTAGTATGGCCAAACCAAGGGCTCTTTGTGGAGCAGTTTGGCCAAACCACTGATTAGAGGACCAACCATGGCCATATCACGTAGAGCCGTCTGGACAAGCTTAGGGTTAAAGTGGAGTCGTACTGCCCAAGCCACCAGTTAGAGGACAAATGCCATTTTCTTACTCGTAGAATGAAATTTGAGAATGAATCTGATTAATATTATCGACTAAACATTGCTCTTGGTAAGCTAGAGATTCTTGAGTTCATCATCCTCGTCAAATGGTTGCGGAGGGTGGATGAGTTTTTCTTTAACTTTTAGATAATTAATTTGAATTTTAAATATAAAAACTCTTATTAAATATAGAGCTTTAGATTTTTAGTATGATTTAAAAATTAACCCCTCTGATTGATATTAGCTTTCAATGCGGCCACCATCAGGGCAAAATTGTAGTCATTTGAAAATATTTATACTTATAAAAGTTTTGAGGCTTTTAAATGGGTAGAGTCCCCTCGGTTGAGATTAACTTTCAATGTGGTAATCACGAATGGCTCTTCTTTTGGCATATTCAATGCCTTGAGTGCCTAAATAAGATTTATTTCACGATCAAATAAAATTTTGAGTTATTTTATTAGCGATCAAGGCATATAGATGTTTATTTTAATGACTTATATGTTATTTTCTTTCCTCAAAGCACTAAATTGATTGTGGAACTTACATAGAGGTCAATAAAATGCTATAAAGAAAGAAACCAAAGATGAGGCCCTATTTTGGAGGCCTTTAAAACTTAGCTCCATGATGTTAGTGCATATTAACTAGCACCAAGGTGAGAGCTATGAGGATGAAAGGTGGCTTCAGCTGACTATGAGAATTCCAGATGAAGAGAGCACTAATCAAGCAAGAAAGTAGTGCTTGGGGATGTTGACCTCATTTTTGGCTCGAGCGTGCTCGGGCACTTTCGACCGAGCTAATCGAACCCCGTCGAGCCCAATTTGAGCTCAAATCGACTCAACTCGAGCTGAATCAGACTCGAATGTGTTCGATTAGACTCAGTTATTTTGTTTTGGTCGCACCGTGTCCAATTTGATTTAAATTAATAATTATTCTAAATCCAATTCCATTTGATTTATTTTGTTGAGCCGGCTCGAGCCCGAATCGACTCGAATCGAGTCAAGATTGGACTCGAATCTAGCCCGATCTCAGCCAATTTAGTTTGATTTAGCTCAATTTGATCCTCCTTAATGCCACTTAACTTTCGATGTGTAATATCACGATCTGCTCCAGTATCGTCCAGGACGATCTGGGATCGTCCTGGGACGATCAGTTGGGATTCAGCTCCAGTTTTTGCCCAGAATTGCTCCAGGTGATTTCCTGTAGGGATCGTCCAGGCCGATCGAGGTATCGTCCCGGGACGATCAGTGGATGGCACAAGTCAGAGAATAGGGGTTTTTATCGCCTATGAACAGTAAGTATCGTCCTGAAAAATCGTCCCAGGACTATGTGATTTGGTCTGATCGTCCAGGACGATCTGGACGATCGGCCGGGCCGATATGAGCATTACTTAAAGGGAAATGAGTCATTTTGAGGAGAGAGAAAATTAAAATAAAATATCAGATTTTGATCCGAGGAGAGAGGAAGAAAAAGAGAAAAAGAAAAAGTTGATTTCGGGAAGACGCGGAGCCGTTTTCGATCGAAGTGGCTGTTGAGGAAATTGCTGTGCTCGAGGTAAGGCACATTCCGTCTTTCTCAATTTTCAGTTCCGTCGTGGTTGGCGGTATTTTTCTGTCCGGATTTCGTTTTCGTTACGGTTTTTCGTCCGTATCTTTTGATTGGTTCAGTTTTTACCGCGTAAGTTTCTGTATATCGTTGTCGTGCCGGGTGTGCACGTTTTGACTATATTTTGAAGATTTTTGTTCGGGTATTTTTGATTCGGCGATGTTTTTTGTAGACTACAATTTTCTGTGAAATTGAAAATTATCTGTGCAGTAGAATAAAGGTTCTGAAATGTTAATATCTGTATTCTGTGCGAATTTGGTAAATTGTTATTTTTCAGGAATTTTGTGTAAATTCTGTATACTGCCGTTGTGCTGCCCGATTTTTTGGGTAATTTCTGAAATGTCCGAATTTCTTCTGAATTGAAATGCTAAGTGTATAAGCTATAAAAAGGGAGTTATAAGGGGCCTGAATCCTATGAGATTCAGTTAGTGAAACGGGAAATCTGAAATGAGCTCAAATCTGAAATCTGATATCTGTTCTGTTCCGGATCCGATGAATTCTGTTCTGGTGCTATAAGCACATCTGTTTTGGTGCCGTGAGCACAAAGGGAGACATAAGGGGCCTGGATCCTATGAGATTCAGTCAGTGTCTGGGAAGGGAGGCATAAGGGGCCGGAATCCGTAGAGATTCCGTCAGTGTCAGGGCATTTAGCTATATGTATTTGTTCTGTTTTCTGTATCTGTTCTGTTCGGTACGAAATTATGAATATGATATGATATGATCCGTACGATTCTGATTTCTGATTCTGACTCTGTTGATTTGTTCTGTTCTGATATGATCTGTACGACTCTGATTCTGATTTGATATCTGTCCGTATAAGTTCTGATTTCCGATTCTGTTCCGATTTCCGATCTGATCTCTGTCTGATGAGTTTGGTTTTGGTTTCTGAGAATTTAGATTGGTGGTTTGTTGCTTTGCTGAGCTGTTGAGCTCACCCTTGCTTTCTGGTGGTTTTTAGGTTCTGGGAAGGGCAAGGAGGTTCAGGATTAGTTCAGAGTCTGATCAGTATAGGTACTTTTGTACTTTTGATTTTGTACAGTCATGGCTTTCCTGTTCTGTCTTTCTTTCTGTTTGAAAGCTATGTACTGTTCTGTAGATGATTATTTTGATGAAATGAAAAGATAGATGTTTTGTTCCGCTGCATTTGATGTTTTTAGTAGCTCTGTTGTTCTGTGTGTTTCTGTTGAGTTAAGAATTTGGAAGATCAGTTCAGTAACCTAATCCAAAGCCAGATCCTGGATAAGCAAGTTTAGCGAGCGCTCGTCGCGATCCGGCTCGGGCGGGATCCGTCCCCGTCGGGTCGGGTCGTGACAAGCTTTTGTGGTATCAGAGCACTGGTTTTGGAAACAGGTTGGATTGTGAAACAGAGCTCTAGGAAGTGATCAGTGAGTCTGTCTGGGAGGTAGTTTTGGGTCGTTTGGCTTTTTATTGTGTTGTTTTTGTGATAGTTTTCCGGATTTTCTGGATTTTTCTGTATGGATCAGACAGACCCAGACATGACAGACGGTCAGAGTGATGATCAGGCAGCACCAGTGGGGAGTACAGCCCCAGTGGTCGGTGCTGATACGCTTTCACAGTTTGCGTCACTTGTTGCTCAGATGATGAGCGAGACTCAGAGCAGAGCTTCTACTGTTAGATCTGAGGATATTGATCGACACCTGCAGTTATTTTTGAGGTTGAAACCTCCGAGGTTTGAGGGCGCTGTTGAGCCCAGAGCAGCCGAGGAGTGGCTGAGGAGATTAGAGAAGACTTTTGACGGGATGCAGTGTCCTGCAGACAGGAAGGTTCCGTTGGCAGTTTTTCTGTTGGACGGAGAGGCTGAGCACTGGTGGGATGGCCAGCAGGCAGCCAGATTTCAGGGCAGATTGAACTCTTTGATCACTTGGGAAGAGTTCACTGAAGTATTCAGAGACTGGTTTGTTCCCCCTTCTGCACGACAGCAGATGCAGGAGAGTTTTCTGAGGCTGGTTCAGGGGAGCAAGACGGTGATGCAGTACGAGGCTGAGTTTACTGCATTAGCCAGGTATGCTCCGCAGCTGGTTAGCACGTCTGCTGAGAGGTGCTACAGGTTTCTGAGAGGCTTACGAGACACTTTGAGGCAGCCTTTGATACCGTTCCGGATTTCTGATTTCTCTGAGCTTGTGGAGCGAGCTCGTCTGATTGAGAACGACATGACGGCTACTCAGCAGCGGTGGACTGTGAGTAGGAAGAGGTTTGGAGGAGAGACTTCTGGCAGTGGTTCCTCTGGGAAGAGGAGATTTATTCCTGGTTCTGGATCTGGAGATTCCAGAAGGAGCGGAGGATCGTCTGGTACTGTTACCAGTACGACTAGTTCTGGATCTGTCAGTTCGGCACCTGTGTGCCAGAGTTGTGGACGGCGACACCATGGCCAGTGCTACAGGATAGCTGGTCTTTGTTTCAGATGTGGTCAGCCGGGTCATAGGATTGCAGAATGTCCACAGATGGGATTTGAGCAGCGATCTGAGGGCTTCGTCAGACCTGTTGGTTCAGCAGCAGGAAGACCGAGGACTGTTCCTCCACGCCCTGAGGGATTTGCTGGTAGAGGTGGTGGTTCTAGTTCTGCACCACGGAGACCACCTACGATTCAGAGGGAGCAGAGTAGTTCTCTTGCTTCAGCTCCTGCTCCAGTTCAGCCACGAGTTTACAGTCTGAGTCAGCAGGAGGCTCGTGATGCTCCGGATGTGGTGACAGGTACGGTTTACATTTCTGATCAGCCCTGTCGTGTTTTGTTTGACTCTGGAGCGAGTCATTCTTTTCTGTCCGAGCACTGTTTTGAGATTTTACATTTGGATTCGATGGTTTTACCGGTTTCTTTGTCTGTGATTTTGCCGGCTGGGAATCCATTGATTGCTCGACAGTTTTGTTTGTGTGAGATCGAGATTTCTGGCAAGAAGTGGAAATCGAGTTTGATTCGATTGCCGATTTCTTCGTATGATGTGATTCTGGGCATGGATTGGCTGAGTCAGTATGAGGCTCAGATTGACTGTCTGAAGAAGCAAGTGAGTTTGCTTGTGGCTGGAGAGAGAGTTGTATTTCAGGGATTACGAGGTGTTCTCTCCAGTCTGATTTCTGCGTTAGAGGTGAGCAGAATGTGGAAGAAGGGATATCCAGTATTTTTGGCTTCGGTGCGGGATCTGAACCTGGAGGTTGGTTCTATTTCTGAGATCCCTATGGTACGGGAGTTTGTGGATGTTTTTCCTGAGGAGTTGGTTGGTTTACCTCCGGATAGAGATGTGGAGTTCTCTATCGATGTTTTTCCGGGTACCGCTCCGATATCGAAAGCTCCGTACAGGATGGCACCGAAAGAACTTTCTGAGTTGAAAGTTCAGCTTCAGGAGTTGGTTGACAGAGGGTTTGTACGTCCTAGTGTTTCTCCTTGGGGAGCACCTGTTCTGTTTGTGAAGAAGAAGGACGGTACACTCCGTATGTGTATTGATTACAGAGATTTGAATAAGGCCACGATCAAGAACAAGTATCCTTTGCCTCGGATAGACGACTTGTTTGACCAGCTTTCCGGATCTTCGGTGTTTTCGAAGATTGATTTGCGATCCGGATATTATCAGGTGAAGGTGAAGGAATCTGATGTGGTGAAGACTGCTTTTAGTACTCGGTACGGGCACTACGAGTTTTTGGTTATGCCTTTTGGGGTAACCAATGCGCCTGCGATTTTCATGGATCTGATGAACCGAGTATTCAGGGAGTTTTTGGATCAGTTTGTGATCGTCTTCATCGACGATATTCTGGTATATTCTGCTTCTGAGGATGATCATGCCAGACATTTGAGGATTGTATTGGAGACTCTGAGGAGGCATCAGCTGTATGCCAAGTTCTCCAAGTGCGAATTCTGGCTGAAGAGCATTTCATTTCTGGGGCATGTGATTAGCGGAGAAGGTATTTCTGTAGATCCCCAGAAGATTCAGGCGGTTGCTGATTGGCCAAGGCCGACTACGGTATTTGAGGTACGTAGTTTCTTGGGCATGGCCGGGTATTATAGGAAGTTTGTGAAAGGATTTTCACAGATTTCGACTCCTTTGACGAGACTGACTCAGAAGTCAGTTCCTTTTATTTGGACACCGGAGTGTGAAGCTAGTTTTCAGAGATTGAAGGATTGTTTGACTTCAGCTCCAGTGTTGGCACTTCCGTCAGGTACGGAAGGTTTTCAGGTGTTCAGTGATGCTTCACTGAAAGGACTGGGATGTGTTCTGATGCAGCATGGTCAGGTAATTGCTTATGCTTCGAGACAGTTAAAACCACATGAGAAGAATTACCCGACACATGATTTGGAGTTAGCTGCAGTTGTTTTTGCTTTGAAGATTTGGCGTCATTACCTGTATGGCGTCACATGTGAGATGTTTACTGATCATAAGAGCCTGAAGTACATTTTTACTCAGAAGGATTTGAATCTGAGACAGAGGCGGTGGCTCGAGTTGATCAAGGACTATGACCTGACTATTCAGTATCAGCCTGGGAAGGCGAATGTGGTAGCAGATGCTTTGAGCAGGAAGTCTTCTGGATTATCAGGTTTGCAGCTTACTTGTGATGACTTTCTGATTCGTGATTTGGAAAGATTGCAATTGGAGGTGATTTCCTCCAGTGATTTGGAGTTGGCTCAGATGAGTATTCAGTCTTCTTTGGAAGCAAGGATTCAAGAAGCCCAGAAGTCAGATTCTGATTATTCGAAGTTGATAGCTCAGATTGGATCTGGTAAGACTCCTGAACTTCGAATTTCTGATTCTGGTGCTATTTTCTGTAAGAACAGGTTGTGGGTACCTGTGTTTGGAGATTTGAGGCGGGAGATTCTGTGTGAATCTCATTATTCAGGCTACACTGTCCATCCAGGCAGTGGTAAGATGTACGCTGATATGAAGCTTTTGTTCTGGTGGCCTGGGATGAAGAAGGATGTGGCGGAGTTTGTGTCGGGATGCGAAGCCTGTCAGTTGGTGAAGGCAGAGCATCATTGACCAGGTGGACTGTTGCAGTCGTTGCCTATCCCTGAGTGGAAATGGGAGGAGGTAACGATGGATTTTGCGATGGGTTTTCCTCGATCACGACAAGGACATGATGCCATTTGGGTAGTTGTGGATCGATTGACGAAATCAGCCCATTTTCTTCCGATCAGACAGACGGATTCAGTTGAACGCTTGGCACAGATATATGTGAAAGAGATAGTCAGATTGCACGGTGTGCCTCGTGTGATTGTTTCTGATCGAGATGGACGTTTTACTTCCAGACTTTGGAAAGGCATTCAGCAAGGCTTGGGTACGAAACTGCATTTCAGTACAGCCTTTCATCCTCAGACCGACGGACAGTCTGAGAGGACTATTCAGGTATTGGAAGACCTGTTGAGACTTTGTGTTCTGGACTTTAGCGGAAGCTGGGAAGATCATATTCCGCTGATTGAGTTTGCCTATAACAACAGTTTTCAGTCCAGTATCGGTATGGCACCGTACGAGGCTTTGTATGGCAGGAAGTGTCGTACTCCTTTGACTCTGACGGAGGTCGGAGATAGACAGGCTTTGGGGGCCACTTTTGCTGATGAAACTGCTCAGAAGATTCATTTGATAAGAGAAAGATTGAAAGCCGCTCAAGATCGTCAGCAGAAATATTACAATCAGAAGCACAGATTTGTTGAGTTTCAGGTTGGTGACTTTGTGTATGTCAAAGTCAGCCCGATGAAAGGTGTGAGCAGATTTGGTCAGGTGAGCAAGCTTAGTCCAAGGTATGTTGGACCATTTGAGATTTTGGAAAGAATTGGAAAAGCTGCTTATCGCCTATTGCTTTCTGATTCTATGCCTGATGTGCATAATGTGTTTCACGTATCCACTCTGAGGAAGTGGGTATCCGACTCTGGGAAGAAGGTATCAGCTGACGAGGTTGAGATTCAGGAGAATCTGGCGTACAAGGAAGAGCCAGAATTGATTTTGGCGTACGACGTCCGCAAGTTAAGAAATAAAGAGATTCCGATGGTTAAAGTCCAGTGGAAACACCGGACTGCACGAGAAGCAACTTGGGAAAAGGAGTCTGATATGAGACGGTCGTACCCGTACTTGTTTTGACTGAGTTTGGATTGGATAATGTCGAGGACGACATTTTTCTGAGTTGGGGAGATTGTAATATCACGATCTGCTCCAGTATCGTCCAGGACGATCTGGGATCGTCCTGGGACGATCAGTTGGGATTCAGCTCCAGTTTTTGCCCAGAATTGCTCCAGGTGATTTCCTGTAGGGATCGTCCAGGCCGATCGAGGTATCGTCCCGGGACGATCAGTGGATGGCACAAGCCAGAGAATAGGGGTTTTTATCGCCTATGAACAGTAAGTATCGTCCTGAAAAATCGTCCCAGGACTATGTGATTTGGTCTGATCGTCCAGGACGATCTGGACGATCGGCCGGGCCGATATGAGCATTACTTAAAGGGAAATGAGTCATTTTGAGGAGAGAGAAAATTAAAATAAAATATCAGATTTTGATCCGAGGAGAGAGGAAGAAAAAGAGAAAAAGAAAAAGTTGATTTCGGGAAGACGCGGAGCCGTTTTCGATCGAAGTGGCTGTTGAGGAAATTGCTGTGCTCGAGGTAAGGCACATTCCGTCTTTCTCAATTTTCAGTTCCGTCGCGGTTGGCGGTATTTTTCTGTCCGGATTTCGTTTTCGTTACGGTTTTTCGTCCGTATCTTTTGATTGGTTCAATTTTTACCGCGTAAGTTTCTGTATATCGTTGTCGTGCCGGGTGTGCACGTTTTGACTATATTTTGAAGATTTTTGTCCGGGTATTTTTGATTCGGCGATGTTTTTTGTAGACTACAATTTTCTGTGAAATTGGAAATTATCTGTGCAGTAGAATAAAGGTTCTGAAATGTTAATATCTGTATTCTGTGCGAATTTGGTAAATTGTTATTTTTCAGGAATTTTGTGTAAATTCTGTATACTGCCGTTGTGCTGCCCGATTTTTTGGGTAATTTCTGAAATGTCCGAATTTCTTCTGAATTGAAATGCTAAGTGTATAAGCTATAAAAAAGGAGTTATAAGGGGCCTGAATCCTATGAGATTCAGTTAGTGAAACGGGAAATCTGAAATGAGCTCAAATCTGAAATCTGATATCTGTTCTGTTCCGGATCCGATGAATTCTGTTCTGGTGCTATAAGCACATCTGTTTTGGTGCCGTGAGCACAAAGGGAGACATAAGGGGCCTGGATCCTATGAGATTCAGTCAGTGTCTGGGAAGGGAGGCATAAGGGGCCGGAATCCGTAGAGATTCCGTCAGTGTCAGGGCATTTAGCTATATGTATTTGTTCTGTTTTCTGTATCTGTTCTGTTCGGTACGAAATTATGAATATGATATGATATGATCCGTACGATTCTGATTTCTGATTCTGACTCTGTTGATTTGTTCTGTTCTGATATGATCTGTACGACTCTGATTCTGATTTGATATCTGTCCGTATAAGTTCTGATTTCCGATTCTGTTCCGATTTCCGATCTGATCTCTGTCTGATGAGTTTGGTTTTGGTTTCTAAGAATTTAGATTGGTGGTTTGTTGCTTTGCTGAGCTGTTGAGCTCACCCTTGCTTTCTGGTGGTTTTCAGGTTCTGGGAAGGGCAAGGAGGTTCAGGATTAGTTCAGAGTCTGATCAGTATAGGTACTTTTGTACTTTTGATTTTGTACAGTCATGGCTTTCCTGTTCTGTCTTTCTTTCTGTTTGAAAGTTATGTACTGTTCTGTAGATGATTATTTTGATGAAATGAAAAGATAGATGTTTTGTTCCGCTGCATTTGATGTTTTTAGTAGCTCTGTTGTTCTGTGTGTTTCTGTTGAGTTAAGAATTTGGAAGATCAGTTCAGTAACCTAATCCAAAGCCAGATCCTGGATAAGCAAGTTTAGCGAGCGCTCGTCGCGATCCGGCTCGGGCAGGATCCGTCCCCGTCGGGTCGGGTCGTGACACGATGTATTTTCAATTCATCTCCTATATCAAGGAATTACCCCAACGGCTGCGATCGGGCGAGCTCGTCGTTCCAGCCCGTATCCTACATCTCAGGGATCTTCTACGACTGGAGCAGATTTCGAGCAGCGACGAGAGCTGCTTATGGCATTTTCGGAAGCTGGAGCACGAGGACGATGTTTTGGCGGAATTCCTCTTTCGACGACGGGTTCGATTTACTCAGAGCGAAGCTCTCGACTACGGCATTAACGCTCTCGCTCTCGATGGACTCTGGCTCCCTCTCGTTCTCAATCACACACACTCGACCTCTCTCCCTCTCTCTGTTTTCACGCACGCCAGGAGGATCCCGTCGCTCCCTCCGCCTCTCCTCTGTTCGGACCGAAACCAGGGAGCCTCCTGCTCTCGTCCGACCCCAGCCAGGACCGAACCCAGCAGCCACCCGATCTCCCTCCTCTTGCTCCCGTCCGACCTCCAGGACCGAGCCCAGCGAGGCCGACGCTTTGCTCCCGTCCGAAGCCGAGCCCAAGGTCCGTCTGACCTCCAAAACGGATCCCGACGTCTTGATCTACCTGAACTTTTCTACTTTGCAATGTGAGTATTTCTTCTTCCTCCCTTCTTTTTCTTCTCCTTCCTTCTCCTCCCATTTCTTCTTCAATTCCTTTTTTTTTTCTTTCTTTTTCTTCTTCTTCCTTCTTCTTCTATTCTATCTGGTTAATATATTTCCATCCATATGAGGTTGAAATAGTTTGTTTTTCTACTAAATGGGCTTGACAAAGTATTCACTATCTTTTCTAGTTGCTTAGTTTTATTATGGTGATTTGGGTATCAAATGAAGTTTTAGTGCTTTTGAAATACAAAGATTGTTTTTACTAGTCATAAATGGTTTTGTGTGTTAAAAAAAATGAGCAATTATCATGTCAAATTTATCCTTGATTTATGTTATGCCTCTTAGAGTGTTAGGTGTGAATGGCTTGGGATCATAAGAGGTCATGTTGAGCTTATATCAAATCATGTATGTAAGCTATTTGATGAAATGTCTTTAAGAGGAAGATTTTGATCTTTGGTTAATGAATCGTGAAGCTTTGAGCCATGTTGTTCTTTTACATATTTATGCTTGTGAAATTGATCTCAAAATCTCCTTATTGTAGTGTTTGAGACTATTTTAACTAGTGATATTGGTAGTGAGTTTTTTTGATGAATTTCAAGCGACTTTTGTAGTTGTTGTGTCGTTTAGAGAAATCTACATGCAATTCTCTCATTTTTCTACAAGGACTCATGTGTGAGATGAGTTTATGGATTGTCGGAGAAGTTGTTTGTGGAATTCTTGTGTGAAATGTCTTTTACTAACATGTGGTTTGTTCTCAAAGATGAAGTTCTATTTCATGCATAGCAAGAGCAAAGAGCCTCATAGCACATACCTTATTGGTACTCACATATAACTTGGTATATCTAATAAAGGTTATCTAATTGTAATAATTGCGATATCTCATTGACTAATCCGTGAGATTTCATATACGATTCGATGATTAGATTGCCTCATTACTATTGTCTTCCTACACTCTTTCTTTTACTAGTAAAGTAGTCATCGGTTGCAAATCGATGGTGCTATATTGAATGTTATTCTCTTTATTTGTCAAATCAATGTGTATGAAACAAAGTGCATGCCAAGTATCAAATATGCCGAACAATCTCTTGTAGCACATATGATCATTAAAGGTTGCATATGTTTTTGTGCGTTGGTTAAAATGCTCAGTTCATATTCTAGAAGGATGTGAGCATGCAATGTCGCTTGTTTGAAGAGGTCTTATTGGCATAAATAAGTTTCATATAGCATTTGTTGAAAGACATTCTTGAGTTCTGTTGGGCGAATCTTTTATCCCTTCTTTGAGAAAATTCCTACAGCTTTTTGTGGATTTCTTTTCCACTGTTTTCATGGGAAACGAGTGCAGATTTCGAGTGCTGTCTTACTTTTTTTTTATGCAATAATACCTATGGCACTCGAGTGAATCTTTATTGTTGTTCTATGGAAGTTCCTACAGCTTTTATGAAGTTTTTTTAACTGTTTTGGTAAGAAACGAGTGCAGATTTTGCTGTTTTTAATGTTCCAAACAACTGTTGAAAATTACTAAGTGCAGATTTTTGTTGTTTCGAGCTTCCGGATTGTCGTAGGAAACATATAAGTGCAGATTTTTGTTGTTTTGGCTCCCGGATTGTTGTAGGAATGGTATAAGTGCATATTTTTGGCCGTTTTGAGCTTCCACATTGTTGTAGAAATGGGATATGTGCAGTTTCTTCACTGTTTTGACTTCTAGATTGCTTTATAAACGAAATGAGTGCAGAATTTTCATGGTTTTAGCCTCCAAATTGTTTTGGGAGCAAACTGAATGCAAGCTTTCGCTCGTTTATGCTCTAAAATATTTTTTTGGAACAGATTAGAGGCAATTTTTCTATATACTCATCAGTTAAGAGGCTTGCAATATCACAGGCTTAAAAAAAAAAAAGAGATGTTTATGAGCTTGGGTTGAAACTTTTATTAAGCTTTTGTTGGCATCCGAAGCAATTCATATTATTAGAAGCATGTTCAGGTTTAAAGTTCGTAACATGGTTCGATAGCTTAGTGAGAATGTGTGACTTTGGAAGCAAGGACCCTTATGATAGCTTGCTTATAAATAATCATGTGAGCATTGCATATTCGTTATTTGATGAAATACCATTAAAAGAAGTGGTAACTTGCTTGATTCATAGGCTTCGAGTTTCCAACAGGTTGTAGATCATATTTTAAATCTTGAGTGAATATTTCTTAACAAATAAAAAAGACATGCCAATACTTTTCTTTTGAAATGACATTCATCAATATATGCATAGGAAAATATTCTGTTAATACAAATGCTTATGACACATCTTAGACCTCATGTACAATTTGTATCCGGCTAGATGTAATGATGCTAAACATTTCCTATGGTTTACAAAATAGAAGGTTTATTTTTTTTAATGTTATAAGTACAACATGGAGTCATGAAAAATTATGCTTTGCGATGATTGTTTAAAACACTTTGACTACACTTTGGCAAATTGGTTTAAAATGCAATAGTTTAATATCTTACATTTTCTCCTATGTTAGGGTCTTTAATGAATTTCATTTAGATTTGTGTTTTGATGAACTCAAGTTTAACGTGTGGATAGATCACTTCTCTTTTAAAACACATGGCATAACTTTCATATTAACTTATCGGCTTAACTTTATATTGTTGAATATCATATATCCATGGAAATGCGCCTCGAAAGGAAGCATTGTGATGAGTTTCTCTTCTTGTTGCTCTTGTAAAGGTCTTTGCATTAAACATTATAGATCAGGTCGCTAACGAAGAGTGTTTGGAAACTTTTGAGCATAGTAGTATCATTTTACTTTTCATGCAAATGGTTGAAGCAAGTTTCAATTTTTTTTTTAAATGAAATGGGGCCATATTTTCATGATTAAGATATTGTTGTGTTCTATTCGTCACAGTCTATTGGTACCGTTTGGAGTGTTCTTTTGGAATGTTTTGTGGATGTCTTTACGATTTGGAAAGTTTTTTGAAATGCTTTATATTAGGAGATTTCATGAATAATTATATGTTTAGAAGTTTTGCTAGCTGTTTTACATCGAGAAGCTTTGATGGATTTTCGTGAATGTTTTCTGCTGAAAGCTTTACAACAAGAGGTTTCCTATAACTTTCTTGCTGGAAAGCCTTGTGTTTTTTTTAACCCACACCAAATTAAAAGGGGGCACTTGATTATTGGTTGTTTTGGGTAAAATTTTGTGTCAAGAGAGGGGATTTTGATAGATGATTTTTTATAGAGTCTTGTGTCAAGACAAGAGAGAAGATATTTTGATAAATGATTTGTGTAGAATTTCATGTAGCGTTTCATTCAAACAAACAAAAAAATTTCATAAGTTAGATTTGGATTTCGTAACTTTTAGATAGTGGATTTTTATTAGTAGATTCTTTAGAGCTCTCTTTTTGGATGAAGTGATATCTCTTAGCCTGAATTGTGTCTCTTTCATTAATATTTGCTTCTAGATATAGAAGAATGTGGTAGATATAAATTTGGAAGAGTGTGATGGATAGAAAGAAGTGATGTTTTAGGTCTAGTTTGTTTTCTTTTTGGAACTTGAGCTTCTCTTGTTTGCTTTGGGTTTGGTAGGGATCGAATAGCTTGTGTAGTCATGTCGGGTTTGTATCAAGTGCCTCATTTGGATTGTGGGAATAACAAAGGGCATTGTTAATATTGCTTTAGGATACACTTGTCTTTAAAGAAGTGTGTCCAAAACAACAATGCCTACATCCCTTTTTTCGTATTTGATTTTTGTTCTCTTTCTTTCTTTTGCATTTAGTCTCATTTTGCTTTGCTTTTAGTATTCTATGTCGTTTCTTTCGTGCTTTGACACTACGCACTTGCGAAATGAAGAGAATCCAAAACACAAGTAACTCAACTAGTAATAAAAAGGTACGTTCTTTTTTTTATGCATTTTCATTCTTTCATATTATTAACTGCTTATAGAACTGCTCTAATCCACCCTTCTTTTATGTTTTGCGAGGTACATTTTGAAATGCAATGGACAAGGAGCATTGGAACACTTGGGGAGGGAGCTAGGACAACCGGATCCGAGCATCAGTCGCCCCTATTCATTCCGGTAGGGGCGCTACGGGCGGAACCACCAGGTCATAGCCCCCGGTGCGGTAAGCTTTCTAAAAACTTAGAAAAACCCTTAGGGGCCTAGTTGATTGTACGCATCCCACCCTTAGGGCCCTAGAAACTTCAATTATATTTAGGATTGCTTTTACTTTTTTTTTTCTTTAGATCCCAAAACTTTGTGACATCCGTGTAGAAGTCTTAGGAATTAGAAAATAACACAACTTTTGATCCTACAACTTTAGTGACATCTAAGGACAAAAAAAACTAAGGACCAAGTCTTAGAAAATATAGACTTAGGATGCATGCTCCCTATAGGATAGAAACATTAAAACAAAACTTAGCGACACGCTTCCCTAGATTTAGATTTTGTTTTCTTAATGCACTAATAATCAACCAATCAATCTTAATCGAATTCTTAAAAATCTATTAAAACACTCAATCTTTAATCAAGTTATTGTTAATATTTTATAACCATTAAACTTTAAAACTAAAATATAAACCTAAATCAATTCTAACAAATCTAATGATCAATTCTTAACCAATCTAAAATCTAAAAGATGTAGATTATATTAGGAGATTAAGTTACAAATTAAACTCATTAGGATAAAAGATTCTTAAAGATCAAACTTAGAATAATCTTTTAAAAGATGTCAACAAATCCCTTAATACACAACAACTGCTCAAAAAGTGAAGTTTATTGGATGGACTACTCCAGGCTGCAGGGCTAAGTGTCATAAGGAGGCTGGTTCCTCGAGCCTGGTGGCACAACGCCACGAATGAATTTAATGGAGCGTCAAAATCTAAAATTAATTTTTCTAATTGGCTTAATTCAAACCTTGATAATAAAATGTTTAATCCATATTTTCTTTCTTTTTCTTTAACAACAAATTATAATAATCCAACAAAATTAATTATCACTGGGTAACTCAGGCCTACGAGGCTATTAAATTAGCCCTATGGAGGGTGAAATAAATCTCACGGCCTCGGTGTGAAACAAAGGTGGTAATTAATTAAACATTAAAAATAAAAGATCCCTAAAATCAACCCTAAAATATTAAGATTTGAATTTTAACTAAAATTTCTTTTGCCTCTTTCAACAAACAAGAAATACAAACAATTCTAACTAAATTATTCCATATAGGACCTATCAAAACCACACAGCTTTCATACACTTAGATGAGTTTGATATGACATAGCTATTAGCTTTAGGTTAGGTTGTTGTTCTGCTTTTCTTTTCTGTGTTGTGTTGTGACGCTCTGCATGTGACCCATGTGCTGTTTGTTTTTGCTACTTATTGTAGTTTTTCTGTGGTGCTTTTTTGTGACGCTTTTTCTGCTCTTTCCTTTTATGCACTGTTGTTGTGAGTGTTAGAATACTCATATGTTAGGCACGCTTTTTCATACTAATGCTGTCTTCCTGCAGATGGTCGTGCTTACACAGCGCTAAAAAGGGGGCTAAAATTAATAATGTCATTTATAACTGCTTTAGGTACCTGCTTCAGCTGCTTAGCCCCCAATAATCAAAGCACGGCTAAGTGATTGATGTGAGCATTTTTCTTCATATATAACTCCTTGGACGATTTTGATTTTGATTATAACAGCTTAGGATAACCCCTGCAGGAGAGTCTAGATTTTTCTATTTTAAATAATGTAATATATTTGATAGTAATTATTGTGAAGATCTAAAATAAGGCATTTTTAAAGAGATAGGAATCCAAAGGGAAAAAGTAAACCCCTACAGAGGGTTTCCTTTTTTCATTTGGATATCTTTTTGGAGCATTCACTATGAGGAGTCTAAAGGGAAAAGTAAACCCCCTGTAAAGGGAAAAGTAAATCCCTACAGGGGGTTTCCTTTTTCATTTGGGCATCCTTTTGGAGGACGTACTATGAAGAGCCCGAAGAGCTAAAGATGATCCAAAGACGAATCAAGGGAGTGAAGAAGAAGACTGAAGATAAAAATGCCTTATTTTAAGATTTGCGTCGTTCTCGGGTTATTGTCGGTGGAGCCCGGCCACCCTTACTTTTCTGTACTCTGTGATGTAATATTGAATGGCACTTGCCATTGACATTCTTTTTCGTGGGATTTTTTTGCTTTGTGTTTTCTTTACTCTGTTTGCGCAGTAGAACTATCATGCTTTTTATAGGTTTCTTTCTTGCATGTGCTTGTGTCTGACCGTTAAGCTCTTTTAGGAATAAAAATTCTTCTACTCATAATTATTAAATAAAATTTTAAGATTAACTAATATAGAAACATAACGATTCTAAGAAATAGCCGGAATCGTCTGGGGTCGCATACACGCATTATCTCTTCTTTTAGAAAAATTTTCCTGCCTGCGGGTAAAGTCCGGATAATCTGGCCTATGAGGATGAAGTGCCGGACCTGGGGAAATTTAGTCATTCTCAAAAATTATTTTTATAAGCCTTTTTAAAATTGCATACATCCCTGATTTGGAGACTTTTAACTAGCATAAATTGCATTAGTAACTAATTAAAAATCAAAATTTAATTGCATTAGTTTTAGGAGCATTATACCACTCATAAGTGTGGGATCACTTAGAAATTTCTCTAGTTGTCGATCCCAAATTTCAATGTCTAAACTACCCTCCTATCTTTCATATGGACTGGACAACATGGATTTTATACGATTAGGAGGTTTTAGCTGGCTTCCTTTGTCAGACAAGGAATAAGTCCATGATTGCATTAGCTAGGTCATAAACGCTAGTGTTGTGTGTACAACACTACATCTTTTATAGATTTAGGGTCTAAGGTGGGTGGTACAGATGTACCACTATACACCTTATTGGTGGGTAAGCTCTCCATCCTTTCGGAAGCTATAAACCCTACCTATCTGCGTCACACAGATGACGCCACCTCCTTCCCTCTCTCGTGCATGTTTGACTGCAGTGTCTTCTCTCTTTTTCTCTAGTTTCCACTTCTTCGAACCGACCAGATGTTGACTGAACCACGTGAGATTGATTGAGCCAATTTGGGACCTTCCCCTTTGATTAGGAAAGCCTAAAATTTTTCCTTTGCACTAAACTCATTAGAGAAGATAATCTAACATCCTTAATCGAGAGTTTTCCTAAGTCAAGGCTTAGGCTGTAATTAACTACGGGGGCTTGCGCCCGTATGAAACCGATCTCCACAATCAAATAAACCTCATTCGATCTGATGCATCAAATGGGGGAAATCTCGTGAACTTTTAGGTTATAGATATTATTATCCATCGAGGTTGGTAGGTGAAAGCCGCTATCCTCCATGGTTAATCGTATCTATAACTCCATCTGCTCTTCCATCGGCCTGCTTATGTTGGGTGTAAAGGCCTGCGACCATTTTGTCCTAAGGGACAGTGTGATCGTACCCTTTATATTCGAACTATACGAGCGAAATCCTTTCGGAGACCCATAGGGGAGTCAATCAATGTCAACCTTATGGTTGATATCATTTTCAATTAGTGTCAACTCTATGAGAGGATGAAATATTCAAAATGAGTCAATAGATCCTAACTTATTGGGTTAGGAGCACACCAAGTTTAGGGCTACTTGCTAGGTAAATTTAAGAAAACAATTTGGGTTGGGATGGATATCACCAAGGTCCCAGTAGTTCTAATAATGGTAAGAAGTGCTTCAATTAGGCATTAGATTAAACTTTTAGCCAAGGTTTACCATTAAAAAAGGTTAGACTAGGCATCATGCCACTAGTCTAAAGTTTAAATTTTTGTTTATGATCAAACATATCATTTGAATTTGTAAAGGAGGATAAATTTGCCTGCTAATATGAGGTAATATGATGGCCCTTTCAAAGGAAAAAAATACAAAATAAACAATCTTATGCTTAGAATGATAAAGCTAGACTAGTGACTTATAATTAATGTGTCTAAAAATTATTTGGAAGTAAAACATACAATTAACACAAACAAGAAAGATAAAATGTAGCGAAAAGAAAGAACACGAGGATTTATCATGGAAAATTATAAAATCAAGAAAAAACCTTGGAGTCACATCCTACTAAGGAATTTACTATTGAAATTTAGGAGAAATAATATAGATCTCTTTTCTCTCACACTATCTACTTGTCTCTCTTCACCCTTACACTATTTTCTTACTAAAACAAACAAAGAGAAATTTAACAAAATTACCAAGGGACACATCCCTTAATAAAAATGAGAAAGAAAACTACCAGCCCATCTCACAATGCCTTGTAAAAGCTCATATTTTAATCTATTCAAATAATATTTTTTGAAATCATTAAAAGTTTAACTTGTCAATATTTTTCGCCATAATATAGAAATTATTGTGCTTTAACTATAAAAATTTTCTTCTAATTTTAAGAGGAGTGTAGAAATTTGAAATATGTTTGTACAAATGAGATTTTTGAGACTGTTAGATGTTTATTTTGCAAACTGATTTCATCATAATTTTCTAAAAATATTATGCTATTTTATGAATATTTTTTTTATAATTTTAGAGCCATATATTTGAAGATATAAAATAATTTATATGACCTTTGCATTTAAAACTAGACAGTTTATATAATTACATTTATATCCTTAAGATACTTTATAATAAAAATATCTAAAGTCACTTATAAAATTATGCAGAATACAAAAAATCAAAGAGAAAAGAGAGGGAGTGGAAAGAGATAACCAAAGTTTGGGGGTCATAGAGCCAATTTTGTTGGTCCATCCAATTATTAAATTTACTCATATCATTGTAGCTACCATTATCTTAACTCTGATTTAAATTATTTTATGTATTTTATATTTTATTAATTTTAATTTGAACAAAACTTGCAAAAATTATGATATATTAATTTTTAGCAAACTTTTATCTTTTAGCTTTAAGTATATGAGATATATAATTCTCTCGAGCATTTTAAATATAATATTATTAAATTTCATCGAGTAAATTAGAAGCTATAATTTTATGAAGTAAATGAATAGTATACAATTTTGGAAGATTTTACTGCATTTTATGAAATATTATATTTCATACCTGATATTCACTTACACTGCATAGAAAAATATATCATTTGTATCTAAGTATGGAAGATTGGTTATTAACATTATAATTAATATGTGTTGGCTTTTAAAATATTATATCCTACACAAGAGGGGGCCAATGAGCTTTACTTTAAATAGAATGTTGGTATTGTGATCCTAGTTGTAGCCTGCAACTGATTGACTAAGTTACGTCAATGAGTAAATGGTGCAACTCGTAAATGATTATTGAAAGCCACTTGTGAAAATAAATGATTAATAAAAATAAATAAAAATAATATGAGATTGATAAATGGATTCATGATATCATGATTATTCATGATTACATATACATGATAGTGCATTAAAATGATTGATAAATTGATTGATATATCATACTGATAGATAGGTATATGTGACATAATAATTACAGTTTATTTCACTAAAACACCTATTATATATTTATAAACTTTTTGCTAATTTTTTTTAGATTAATGGATGTCTTTCTACTATTGATTGATGTTAATTGTATAGATTATTTATCATTCATATTGATAGTTTATTAATTGATATTGATTAGAATTAGAGCAATCATATTGAATCTTCTATCTTCATTAAAGATAGTAGTAAGTTTTGGCTATTTTTTTTATTTTGTAAGCTCATTATATAATTTTTATATGATTTCAGGTAAAAATAAGGAGACTGCAGATTAAGGCTTAATAGTAATGATGTTTTGGTTTTATTATTCTTTTGTTTACATGTATTTTTTTGTAGCCGATAATGACTATTGATATAT
Organism: Dendrobium huoshanense; assembly: GCA_016618105.1. NCBI lineage: Eukaryota > Viridiplantae > Streptophyta > Magnoliopsida > Asparagales > Orchidaceae > Dendrobium > Dendrobium huoshanense. Next base: position 52,899,717 of record CM028358.1, read on the forward strand.
GCTTTTTAGGCTTTAGATTTTGAAGCAAGATTTAAATATTAAAAGTAGCAATGTAAATATAATTTTTGTTATTTATTTATTTTATTTAATGTAATTAATCAAATCTGGATGTCAAATTAATCTGGTATCGATAAATGATTATTGATTGCTAATTGAAAGAAAAATGAATAGAATAAATTGAAAAAATAATTAAAAAAAAAAAGACAAAAATTCTTCCACTTTAAATTTTAGCGTGTTACAATTGGCATCAGGGCAACAGTTAGTGAAAGAGTTTGGTTGTAACCAAAGTTCATTAATGATTATATTATTTATTAATTAAATGTGTTTGTAAATTTGTTTTATTTTGAATGATTTCTTTTATATCCATTTTTTTAGTGATCATGCAAATGGACCTGAAAGGGAAGAAGTATGAACTTGATACTGAAGTGTTTTCAACGACATCTGAGTATATAAAAAAAATTTTGCTAACATGATCGCTCAGCGATAAATTTGCAAAATATTATGAACATTGTTTTAAGAAAATAAGCGAAAGTACCAAGAAAATTGGTAAGATTTGTCAAAACACCTACCACTCTGTAATGTGTCTAGTGTGGGAGAAGACGTGTGGGTCTCTATTATGGGGCGACAGGATAATGTTTTTAATGTGATGAATATGGGCATCTAATAACAGAATGCTCATTACTTGGACTTCGACAAGGATATGTTTAGATTGGAAGCAGTCTATCAAACTCAGTGAAATAGATTTTAGAAGTACGTACTAATTGAGAATATGATTTGGTGTGATTTTTGTTTAAATTTTTATTTACAACTTTAGTTTTTTTTAATTATTTCAAAATTGATTTTGATATGATTTGTGTTCGACATAGATTCTTGAGTTTTGAAATAATTTAATTTTGTGTATTATAGAATTGTTTTTTATTATTATTATTTTGTTTTGTATTACTCGTGAAAATGTGGAGAATGATATTTTTTAAAGGTGGGGAGATTGCAATAACTCATATTTTGATTCAGTTAAATAATTTTTTAGGAGTCATTAAAAGTCTAATATATAAATTGTCGTAATCATAATATAGATATTATTATACTTTAATTATAATTAGTTCCTCCTAATTCAAGAGGTAGTGTAGAAAATTGATACATGTCAGTACAAGTGAGATTTTTGGGATCGTTAGATCTCCCGTTTTAAAAACCGATTTTACCAGAGTTTTCTAGACATGTGTTATTTTATGAATATGTTTTTCATAATTTTTAGAGCCATAAATTTGAAGATATAAAAAGATTTATATGATCTTTGCATTTAAAACAAAATTAATTTACATAGTTATATTTATATCATTAAGATATTTTATTATGAAAATATCTAAAGTCAGTTACATAATTTATTATAAACACCATTTCCCATTCATTTCGTTTAACAGAAAGCAGAAAATGAAAAAACAAGGAGAAAAAAGAGGGAGAGGAGAGGGAAAACTTAGGTTTGGAGGTCATAAAATCGATTTTGCTTGTCTGACTAGTGGTGAAATTTAGTCATAATCATTGTAAATTAACATTTTCTTATCTCTAGGTTTTAATAATTTTATGTATTTTATGTTTCATGAATCAGATAAGTGAGAGGATGTATTCATAAGTGACACCAGAGTTTTTACAAAACCCCTGAAAAAGGGGGAAAAACCACGGGGCCTGGCCCAGTTTGAATGAATCCACTAGTATTTGTAGTCGATTACAAATGAGGCCCTTCCTTAGGAGAAGGCCTTGGATTGATGTTGTACATCAATAGATTGCATTACATGGTAAGAGTTACATATACAGGTTTGTTTGGCCTGACGGACCGTAGTCGTAGTCGGCAGGAGACCGTAGTCGGCCGGAGACCGTAGTCGAAGGAGACCGTAGTCGGCTAGTCGGCAGGAGACCGTAGTCGGCAGGAGACCTTAGTCGGCCGGAGACCGTAGTTAGTCGGCAGGAGACCTTAGTTCAGAAAGACCGTTGTCTGTTGATGAGGTCGAAAGGACCATAGTTGGTAGGAGACAAGGAGTCAGGTGTTAGTCCCAGTGTCACTTTTGTTGACCTGGTAAAAGCAAAACGTTGAAAGCTATTAACGTCGGGCCTTGATCGGGTCTTTTAGAAGTGTCAAATTGGGTATAAGTGTCGGGCCTTGAACAAGACGTATCAATTTGGTGGTGGTCCGGCGAGATTTTGTGGTGGTCCGGCGAGTTCAGTGGTCCGGCGATGGTCCGACGAGATTCCTGCGGTGGTCCGGCGAGGTTCTTGGTCCGGCGGTGTCCGGCGGCTGTCGAGGAGGAACTGTTGGAATAATACATTTCTGGATGGCATGGCCCGTATAGGCATGATCAGGGGCGAATAGGGAGTGGTCCAATGGACGGCCGATTTGAATCCTACGATCATGCACCGTTCATTGGACATTTGAAGGCCTTACAAAAAAAGCCCTTCGATTTGAGTATATCGTCAACAGTCCATTTGCAAGCGGTAAATATGAAAGGCTGACTGTTAACCGAGACGCTCACTATAATCGGAGTTCAGGTAATACGGCTTGGCTCTTAAAATATCAATATTTTATGTATTTTATGTTTCTTTTTTATACAATAGAGCATGTAAATATGATCCTCTAGAGCATTTTGACTATGATATTATTCAATTTTACCTGGTAAATTGAAAGCTATGATTTTTTGAAGTAAATGTATAGTTTATAAATTTGGAAGATTTCACCGCATCTTATGTAATAATACATTTCATATATGATATTGACTTTGTATTTCATAGAAAAATATAACATTTGCAAGTAAATATGAAAGGCTGACTGATAACACTATAATTAATACGGCTTGGCTCTTAAAATATAATATCTTATACAATAGAGCATGTCGATGGGCTTTCCTTTAAATAAAATGTTGGGAAAATTTTAAAAAGCAGCATATTTGTTGTGTAATTAAGCAAAAAAAGCGTATTTAATAAATAATTTAAAAAAGAGTAAAATCGCCATTTCATTTAGCGTTTTCTATGGAAACTTGATTAATAAAGAATACGTCATTTGCTTTGACGTATTGCTCATAAAAAGACAGAGAAAGAGCAAAATGGAGAGAGAGATGAGGGAAGAGAGAGAGGCACGTTGAGGGAAGAGAGAGAGAGGCACGTTGAGAAAAGAGTTGTTAAATTTGGACAAATTTTATAACTTAATTTAATTAGAATTTTATAACTTATAAATACTATTTGTAACTTAATTTAAAATTATAATTTACAACTTTAATTTAATTATGTTATATTTTAAAATAACTTTATCTAATTTAATAACGTTATAATAAAATAACTTCTAACTTTATTTAAATAATTTTTTTAAACTTAAATAAAGTTATTAAATTTATACATTAATAACTTTATAACATAATTTATAAAGTTATTAAATTTAATAAAATTAATTAAATAAATTTATAACTTATCAAATTTAATCCAGTTAAAATTTTTAACGTAGTAATTAAATTAATCTAGTAATTAAATTAAATTTAGATTAAATTATTAAAATTATAATGTAAATAAATTAAATTAAGTTATAAATTTAAATAAACTTATAAATTTAATTAAATTTAATTTATTTACGTTACAATTTTATTAAATTTAATTTATTTAAGTTATAATTTTAATAATATTATCTAAATTTAATTTAATTACTGGATTAAATTAAGTTAAAATTTATAACTGAATTAAATTTGAAAACTTATAACTTTATTTATATAATTTTATTAAATTTAATAACTTTATAAATTATGTTATAAAATTATTCATTTATAAATTTTATAACTTTATTTAAATTTAACAAAATTATTTAAATAAAGTTAGAAGTTATTTTATTATAACATTATTAAATCAGATAAAGTTATTTTAAACTATAACAGTTATAATTAAATTAAAGTTATAAATTATAAGTTTAAATTAAGTTACAAATAATATTTATAAGTTATAAAGTTAAATTAAGTTATAAAATTCTAATTAAATTAAATTATAAAATTATCTAAAATTTAACAACTCTTTTCTCAACCAGCCTCACTCTCTCTTCCCTCAACCCGCCTCTCTCTCTCTCTTCCCTCATCTCTCTCTCCACTCTGCTCTTTCTCTCTCTTCTCATGAGCAATACGCCAAAGCAAATGAATTATTCTTAATTAATTAAGTTTTCATATAAAATGCCAAATGAAATTGCGTTGTTGCTCTTTTTTAAATTATTTATTAAATACACTTTTTTTGCTTAATTATACAATAAACATACTGATTTTTAAAATTTGGCCTAAAATGTTGGTATTTTGATCTTAGTTATAGCATCTAACCGATTAACTAAATTACACCAATAGGTAGGGGGTGATGACTTTTAAATAATTATTGAAAGTCATATGTGAAAATAAATAAATAATATACATAAATAATAGATAAAGACGAGACTGCCAAATAAATATATATGATAGATTACAGATTGAAGGAAACACAAGATTAAAGCTGGATGTCCTCTATTGCTCTTTATAATTGTATTTATGATTTTATTTATATAATAGTGCATTAAACTAATTGATAGATTGATTGATATAGCATATTGATAGATATATATACATGGCATAATGATTAATAGAAGCATATAATAGAACAATCAACATAAACATAACTGATAGATAATTAATGTTTGGTGCAGTACGACTTTGTTATAAATGTATTGATATTATACTAATTTTATTATAAATTGATAGACACCTTTTGCTTAGTGAGATACTCTTGTTTTACTGATAATATTAATTTTACTATTGAATAATATTGATTGTATATAATATTTATCATTCATATTAATAGCTTATTGATTAATATTGATTAGAACTAGAGCAAATATATTGAATCTTTTATCTTGTATTGAAGGCAGTGATAAATTTTAGTTACTTACTAGACTTCATAAGCTCATTATGTAATTTTTACATGATTTCAAGTAAAGGTAAGGATCATACAGATTGAGTCTTACAAGTAATGAAGTTTTGATTTCATTTAAGTTCTCTTATTTATATTTTTTTTTATAGTCGATAGTGGCTATTGTATATATTCCTTTTTAGCTTTAGATTTTCTAGCAAGATGTAAATTTTAATAGTAGCAATATAATTTGGAGTGTCATCCAACTCTCTGTTATATGTTTGCTAGAGAGTCTCATGTCTGCTTGACAACACCGCAGTGCTAAGGTCTGGAGCATTACAACACTCCCTAAAAGCACCAGCATTTGGAGCAGCACAGTGCTCCACTTTCTATATGTCTCCAAGCAAACTACATAGCACAACAGAGCTCGTGTACACAGTGTCGCAATATTGTACGATTGTATAGAAAAAATTCATGTGCAAACCACCCGAAATCAAGCAGGAGGTGGACCCCCTGCAAACCCCATCAAACTCTATAGATTTAATTGAAATATGAAGAAACAATACAACCAGATTGATCAACACAAGTTGATTCCACACAAAACTAACAAAATTAGGCTTTAAATTAGAAAATTTTGGTGTAAATAAAGAGCTCCTCTCCCTAATATTTCTCTAAGTGCAACTAATATATAAGTCCTTGGATTTCAGCACTCTAATGCACTCGGGTCATACATTCCCTATGTCCTCATTAAGAATTGTAGTGAAAAGGGTGAATTTTAACACCACCTGCACACATGCTACTTGAATAATTGAACACAAATCACCACACAAACATGATTTACAATATCTTGCGCAGTGAAAAAAATATGCCGCACTAAATATCAAAACCAACTTTTGTAATCTCTTTAGATACAACATCACTTGTGTTCGTTAGACCAATTACATCTTTAGGCCAAAAAGTTTAAATCTATAAGTGAACGTCAACCACATATCTTTTACATAGACATTTCCTTAAGCTTCTAATGTGACTGAAGACTTAACAACAAGCAAATAAGATTTTACTCTAAAGTTCAGTGTTATGCAGCAGTCCATTGGACAAAGCTGAACCCAACTTTCCTTCAGCACTCGAAGGACGAAGAATCTATGCTTACAATACAATCATCTATTTATTACAAGTCGTCTCTCTCTCTCTCTCTCTCTCTCTCTCTCTCTCTCTCTCTCTCTCTCTCTCTCTCTCTCAATTAACACAAAATCAACGGTTTTTCTACACAAGAAAAACATTCAAGATTACATACATTCTGAATAAAGAATTAAGCCATATAACCGCAACCCTCCCCTCACTGAATATATTAATACAATGTCCTCTCAAGAACATATTTTTTTTCTTCCCAAAATCAAAAGCAGCAGGTTTTCTGGCTTCATTTAAGCTTCGTTTGGGATGACTTTTTTGATGCTTCTTAAAGTAGCTTTCTAGTACAAAAATTAATTTTTTTGTACTAGAAAGCTGCTTCAAGAAACTGCGAGAAAGTCATTCCAAACGAAGCCTTAGATGAGGCTGGTATAAGCGTTGGATGATTGAAGAGGCATTCCCAAGCCATAGGGATGTGGGCCTACAGCAGCATAAGGATTTCCCAATGGGTTCGGGTTCAGTGGGTGGAGCTGTTGCTGACCCATCATAAGCATCATCTGCTGTTGCTGCTTCCGTAGCAAGAATGACTGTTGTTGTTGAGCCATGGCTGCCATTTGGACAGAAAGGGGCGCAGCAACTGTGTTAGATGGGTAGAATGGGTCATAAGCCATGACTGTCTGTTGCATCATGGGGGTTTGGTCCCATGGATTGTAGTAGCTTGTTGGCTGGTTAGCTCTTCTGATTGCATCATCGTATAAACTGTCCAATGTGAGCTTATCCAGTCCTCCAGCCTGATTTTAATATTGCACAATAATAAACATCAAAAAGGGAGGACAGAAATTTGAGGTGTGGTGTGGGTAAGAGTTGAATTATTCTGTGCGGATGCCGAACGCCGTCCAGAGCCTAATGAAAATGCGCCATGTTACTCGGTACTGAGCATCAAGGCTCGGTACTGTAGCTCGGTACCGCTCGGTATCAGGTGACGTGATGCATTTTCATTGGGCTCCGGACTTTAGCTGCGTCCGGTGCCGCACAAAATAATTATTCTAAGAGTTGGGTTTAATTTCTTGGAATGTTATAGATCATAGTTTAGCACCTACCAGTTTCCTTGAAGCTGCAGTAGTATCATTAGAGCTAGGAGTGGTAACAAGTGCCAGCTCCCACCCCGTAGTTCCATTACTTGATGAAACACCAATAGATGTAGTAGTTGTTGATGGATTGTCTGCAACATTTCTCAAATAGTGAAACAGTTTACCAGGAAGAATATGTCAGCTTCTAGAGAAAATAGAGGATAAGAAAAGAGAAGTATTTACCAACGGGAACAATTGCGAGAGCCAAGGCATTTTTAGCATCCAATTCAGATGCATCTGGGTTGGTATCATGTAAACCCTGAGGCACAAGTGGAGGTTGTCAGGTTGAGTAAATAAATCTTTGTATATTTTATTGCAATTTTGCAGATCTCAAATGGATATACCAGCAGATCAGGTTCCTCAGACACTATTGGGGCAGCTGCAACCTTTTCTGGTTCTGGTTTAGGAGGTGGAGATGGAGGAGGGGCATCCTGCTCTTCAGGAGCTTTCTTATCTTCAATGGCCAAAATAACTTTTGGAGATGCTTTCTCTTCTACCTGTTTGATTTGCAAGTATATTTTCCCCAAAGTGATGAATGTTTACTAAAGGAAATGCACTCAACCAAGGTAGAGAGAATGCTAAATCAAGAAATTCAACTGTTTGTATAGAAAATGTTATAAAACCACAAACTTAAACGCAAAGGTAATGCTTCACTAGATAATATTTCCAGTAATAGCGTATATTAGCACTGAGAGTCAATCTAGATAGTTCAATAATGCACCAAAAGAAAAAATTGCCACCTTCCTAACAGTTGAAGCTCGTGGAGCTTCTCTAACATACTCCTCCATAGCAGTGAGAAACGACGCAGGTGGCTGCAAAATAATATAAGAACTTGAATATGAACACCCAAAAGATTGAAAAAATGGTAATGTGAAGTAAAAAAGTTTAGATGCTATAAGAAAACCTGTTCGATTTTAATATTTTTTTCTCCACATCCAATATCAATGCTTTTGGACACTTCATAAAATTCTGACAATCTCTCAGCCTGCAAATTACTACGTAATTAAAGGATAGCTTAATATAAGGTATACTATACAAAGCATCATCATCATCATAGTTAGCCTTATCTCAATTATTTGGAATTTGACTTTATGAATCCTTATTATCCATTGATTGTTGCTTGGGATTGTCCAAAGAGTTACACCTACTCTTCAAAAATCATTGTGAACAACTTTTATTCATGAAAAGTTAGGCCTTTCTCCTTCGTAATACTCATACTAATTTCATTTACTTATCTATTATAGTTATTTCTATATTTAGTTTCATATGTAAATCAAATAATTTTTTTTGCAAATATACATCCACTAAAAGGATTTTTTATTCTTAGTAGAACATGTTCTTTCCAAACTTGTTGTAAAGGAGTATTATTTTGAATTCTGAACAACATACATGATGTTAGCATCATCTATATAGAATATGTTTTCGGAATTGAAATAAATTTCATATACAAAAACTTGTAAAGGCCCAATAACATTTTGAATATTCCAACAATAAAAAAGGTCAAAAAGATAAATGAATAAATAAAATCCATCAAACATGAGAAAAAAAGGGAAAAAAGAGCAACATACCTGTTGACCCACTCTTCGATATATTTCAAGCGCCTTGAGAGCATCAGGGCGTTGCATCTCAAAGAACTGTCATAATATCAGCAATTTCGTAGGGGTCAATATAAAAATAAATAAAATAAAATGATATTGCATGTATCAGTGCTTGTAACCAAAATAAAAAACAAAACAAAACCTTGTCAATCATATTGCTTGTACCATTGCTAATGGCATTATAGATATTTTTACTCTCAGCAAAAACCTAAAAAACTCACGTCAGAATATAAATATTTTTACGGTATAAGATATAGAATAATAGCTTATAAATTAATCTATTACCATTGACAGTGCCAGCTGAATTACAAAGTTGTAGACAGCTGCTCCTTGTGGCTGCACAAATTTTCAAGAAAAATAGACAAGTAACATTTGAAAGTCTTCTCTAACCATTTTGCTTGTTAAAGATATTCTTAAGAAAAAACAAAGTTAAACAGACTTCATAAATTGCTGTTAACATACCTGGCAGTTAATGAGGCGAAATAAGAGTTGCTGCAGCGCAGGTAATTGCACAAGCAACTCAACAGTATCAAGATCCCGAGTTCTCTGTAAAAATTACTATCTTTAGGACATCTTTAAAATAGCAAAGACGAGAAAAGGTCTAACACATTTCAAAGTGTTGCAATGAAAATATTATCAAGCCTTTGCCATTAGAAAGAGAAGAAAAATATCCAAAATAACACAGATCTAAGATATTGCAACTTCACAAAAAACACAAATGAATCATATGTAAATTGATGGGCTGTTGTTTGGATGTATCAGGAGTTTAGAATAAACAATGATTATAAAACCTTAGGTGTTTATAGGACGTAAAATAAATGGAAAATAATATTTGGAAGAATTTGGAATCTCCTCATTAGGCTACTTTTGTTGTATTTCATATTCTCGCCTAAATCGGACAAATTTGGTATACCCCATCTAATGAAGAAAATTGAACGTAGACTACAACCCCATCAAAAATCTGAAGCCCTGCCCCCGCAACATGACCGTGCGAACCGCACCTTTGGCCCACAACTGCATTCGGGCTCCATAAAAACCTGCATGTGCTACCTTGATAGCGATCCCACACATACACCTAGGTCTGAGACGCTCATAGTGACCCCATAACTGATTCTCTATTATCGTTGCCAACATACGTCCACGGTCCACATCCTATAATTGATTTCCATTTACACCCAACAAAATTAAAAAAAAAAAAGACTTTTTTTTTCATTTTATTTAACAATTAATGAAACAAAATTAAGAAATCAAAATGCATAGTATCTAATATACACAGTTGAAATACACCAATATCCTGAATACTTGCAATCAAACAATCCGTAATAGAATTTGCTCAAAAAATATAAATAAAATAAAAATTGTCAGTCAACACTGAGACCTTTTTCCCCGCTATGTTATTATAGTTAATTAAACAAAGAAATGATGAATCATATTCTATGAGGTATGATGATACATAGTAAAATTACATATAAATATCTTAGCTTAGAAATTGCATTCATTGTAGTTATTATGATCGCTAAACACGAGCATCACCAATTTAGAAATTTTCTTAAGACAACATGTTTCATTCATGCATCACAATCTCATCAAAATGTTATTGAAGGATGACACTGATTACCTGTTTTATTAAACTATTCATGTCCTCTTTGTCGCTCATGTCGCATGCTTGTGTCTTACCGTTTATGCATTAATGGATAAAGTCACTTATTGGATTTGATTTATCAAACTTACTCGTTTTTCAATTTCTCATAAAAAGCTCACTTGCTGTATTTGATTAATCAAACTCGTTTTTAAATTTGTCACAAAAGGCTCTACCAAACTGCTTGGTGGACCATCACCACAAGAGCTGACTTATCAACAGTAAGATATTATTTTGTATTTAAAGATTTTTTTTTATAGTAATTTATTTTTATTCCCTGGATTTAAGTTGTTTTATTTCTGTAGTTGTTACTTTCAGTTTCCTTTTCATTTGGTGTTGTTCCTTCTTTGTTGATGTACTCTCATTTTGATTTATGATAATAAAATAAAATCTTAATTTCTCTTTCTTTGTTTACTCTAATATGTTTTGTTTATATAGTTTGTATATGAATTTTTTTTTCCGAGTAAAAAACAAGTTTTCATAACCCTTTGTTAAAAAACAAGTTGTGACACATTAATTGATTCATCCTAACTAGTTTTAGCTAAAACCAACAATGAGGCCCGATAAAATAGTAGAACCATTGGAAGTTGGCATCTCCCTTATGAGACTTCTGAGATAAATCACACCAAAGTTTTATTGTAACAAGTGTATAAAAGATGAATTTTAAACAAACATTCATAAAGAAAATGACTGGCATAAAGATCCACTCTACACCTTTTGACTAATGCCATCTCAAACTAAAAAATAGAATGGTAACTCCTTCGAAGGCCACATCAAAAAAGAAATACAAAACAGTTAATAAAAACTATACCGGAGGATCTGTCTCAACATCATACTTCAACACATGAAAACATTCAAGCCTTTCCTCTAAATATAAAGCATATGTTCGAACCCATGCAGAGTAGTCCCATGCTGAGCACCAAATAGAATAGCATTAGTCAAAGACAAGGCTAAAATTAGACCAACTCGTTTGAGCAGAAATGTAACACTAGTACCATTTGCACTGGAATCATCCTTGAAATGAGACAAGTTTAGCATATGACTTCTACTTCTTCCATAATTGATAAGTTCCTCACGAAAGGTAGGATCAACCTCCCTCAAAGCACGATGTATAACTATCAAAGTCTTTAATGCAACCTGAACAGGGTGAGAAAACACAAGAAGACTGATTCAGAACTAAAGCTTTTACATGAGCCAAAAAAAGGTCGAGATTCTAATAAAGGAATATTCAGCATTCAATTAGGTATAGAAGCATGCAATTATAAAAACTTCGCTAAATGTTCTCACTGCACTATACATCAGTTCACAAAGTTCTGTAGAATATGTATTAAAAGGAGAAATTCTCAAATCAGGAAAGCACCATACATTGGGATAATCCAAAGAGAGATTGATACTTTTTTACAGCTGCAAATGCTTACATGGAATGTTTGGGACTTGCAGCAAGCACTTTGGTGGCCTTACATTGGCAATAAAGCAGCAGCTTTTTATTTCTTTCTTCTTTAAATGTAATGCATGGGCTGTCATAGTTAGTTTGTATTGTGCTTCCCTCTCTTTTGTTTTATTTTGTTGTGATGGGTCTCTTTTTAGAGGCACTATACCAGATTGTACTCATTGTATACTTCTTACCTTAATACTTTTTGCCTTTATTTTAAAGTAATGCACGTGTACTTTTTTTAAAAAAAATGCCTACAGGGAATTGAAAATGCGTCTTAAGTTGAAGTTGAAAGATGCAAAACCTTGTTACTTGCTCTGATTTCTTTTGAATTGATGATTTACCAAATCTACGGAGAAATGATTCGTGAGAACACCATATAAACTCTAAAAACAAGGGACATTGAAATCCAGGGAGGAAAGGACTGTTAAGGATCCATATTTGGTGTATAAGAAACTTTAAGGTATATAAAATGAAGGAGATTTAAGGTGTGTTGACTCGATAATAGAATGAATTGCATTCATCAAGTCTTCTGAGAGTTTACCAACTCAAAGGAAACTATGGCTAGAAACGCATTTTACTACTTTAAAAAGGCACATTTTTTAACCTGTACAAAAATTTCAGCAAATTGCAATATGACAAGATCCTCAATAAAAATATAATAAACAAATATGCAGACAAAACAGAACCAAAAGAATAGCTATCTACATACAGCCCAATTGTGCGTCTTCAAAAGGCGCCTAGCAAGAGCATGAATGCAGTATGCTACATCTGCCCGAGGTCTTGCAGCTGAAACAGCTAAAAATATAGCTGCAAAGGAATTTAAAAGAAACTGTATCAGGTATAGACAATTGGTTCAATTAATAGACAGCATAAAACAAAGCTATAATAAAGCAAATCCTCAAGAGTCTGACTGCAATGAGATAATTGAGATTCAATGTTGGGTTTTAAGAGAATCAAAGCTCCAAAATCAACATAAAGACAAATAAGGCATCTAATAAATCATATTCCAACATTTTGATATGGATAGAGGATTAATGAAGCAATTCGAGCATATTGTGTTAGAATGATGAAACACCTGGAGCCCAAATTAATGCCAATATAGTAATAGATGGACCTCCATTAAGCCAAAAACCTAACCTAATAACCTAAGCTAATGGGTATGGGCCACTACCGGTATTTTGAAAACACAAAATTTAGTTCATGTTTTATATGGGACTATTCTCCACTCTCATATGGATATCAACAATCTGTTCCCTCATACAAGATTTATCTATATTGAGCCATTACTCCCCTCTAACAAAAGTTTTTCAAAAACATGTCACGCACAATGAGCACATTCAGCCACACAACCATGACCAGTAGGATACACAAATCAAATGAAGCATTTAATCCAAATGAAACAATTCACACTAATATTACTTGTTAGGAGGGTGAAACAAAGGGGCTCAAATTGAGCCCAATTCACTTTTTAATGGAGCTTACAGACTCAAAGGCCTAAGCTAATGGGTGTGAGCCAGTGCTAGTATATTAAGAGCTCAAATCTTATTCCATATATGTTGTAACACTACCCTCTATTAAGTCACATGAAAGGATACACAAACTAAGGTGAAAGGAGAGAGGAAGACATGTACATAACCCAAGGAAGAGAGAGAGTAGGAATATGTGGGGCTCTAAAAGTTCTCACCTCAGCCTCTCCACGTTGGAAGAATTTTAACAAAAGTTTTCGTTCAAATTTTCAAAAGGCAGATTAGCTTGAAAATGCACTATCCATAAATTTCACCCTTATTTCATTGGCGCAACCCTATAGTTAATTACTCTCCAGGTGGCGGAAGAATACTTTCGATTAAGACTAGTCATTAGAAATGCGCTAAGCACGAGTGTGTAGTAGCAACAAATTTGATATTAGATTTAAAATATACCATCTTGCACTTAAGACTTTGTTATATGAGTTCAAGTTTTCTATTGACGCAAGCTCCTACAGTTAATTACCTCTTCCCGTAATGGGTGAGCACTTTCGATTAAGACAAATCATTAGAAATACCTAAGCACTGAGTGAGTAGTAGCAACAAATTTAGTATTGGATTTAAAAATATAGCACATTGCACTTAAAACGGATGGTGGAGGAAATGATGATGAACCCGATCAATATTTCATTGTTCCATCATCCCAGATGGTTGTGAACCTAGTCTAAGTCAGAGGAGGTAGTAGATCCAATCAGATCAAAGGATCCTTATCGGTAGCTACAAGTTGTTTTGTCTAAGGATACCTTATAGACATAGGATAAGTATTTGCTTAAGGGGGGAAATTAAAGTTGACCTTAGCCAGCAGAGGTCTTTTTGTCCTATTAAGTACACTCTATGATTCATTACTTAAGGGTTTTTAGCCATTTGAGAGTATATGGACTCTGACCATGACTGTAATTTATTGTTGTCTTTGTAGCAAAACCACCTAATCACAGAGCTCATATCATAAAAATTTATTTGTGGTGTCATTTAATGGCAAAATCAATGATTACAAGACACATGTCACATCCTTATTGGCTGGAGATAATATGAGAATGAATATGAGTGATATTCTCGACAAAGTATTGGCTCTTTGTGAGCTAAGGTTATTCTTAAATTTATCGCCCTCGACAAATAATTGCATAGGGTGAATGAATTTTGCTTTCAATTATTAGGAGTAGATTTCACTTGAATATTTTATATTTAATATATATTAAATTTTGAATTTTATTGTAATTTAAGCCCCAATGATTACTTTTTTAGAATTGAGTGCATTTTGAAAATTATGTAATCCCATATGATTGAGATTTTCTATCAATGCAGTAATCATCTAGATGACCTTTAAGTCACTTTAGGTATTCTATGTCTGCAACAAAAAAAAATATTTATTTTTTATATTTTGGAAAATAAAACACTCCAATTGCAATTTACTTTCAACAAGACAATCATAAAAAAATTAAATTATTTTATTTTATTATATAAATCTTATCTTACAAGCCAACAGAGGATCAAGTTCAAATATCGACTTTGTGAGTTTTCATATAAGCGTTAACTCAAGAGTTCATATTTTGTAATGAATTTCCTTTGTAAAAGGAATCAAAGGCCTAATATGAATATAAAACTAAATAAATTTATGGATTTCAGGGTTGTATATTCATTCATTAATTCAAATTTTGTCAACTCCAATCCTTTCAAGGATAAGGTTAGACTTGAAATGTAAGTGTACATTTACTTTAACAAGACAATCATAAAAAAATTAAATTATTTTATTTTATTATATAAATCTTATCTTACAAGCCAACAGAGGATCAAGTTCAAATATCGACTTTGTGAGTTTTCATATAAGCGTTAACTCAAGAGTTCATATTTTGTAATGAATTTCCTTTGTAAAAGGAATCAAAGGCCTAATATGAATATAAAACTAAATAAATTTATGGATTTCAGGGTTGTATATTCATTCATTAATTCAAAATTTGTCAACTCCAATCCTTTCAAGGATGAGGTTAGACTTGAAATGTAAGTGTACATTTACTTTAACCAGTGCAGTATTCTTAAATCTTAGGTTTAAATATTTGATGTACTGATAAAAGCACAGGCAAGTAATTTAAATTTAAAAATAGACTTTAATTTAACCACTTTTAATCATATGCATCATTCTCAGACATTACTTTTGCAAGTGTAGCACCTTCGTCGAAGCATATGCCGGTATTCTTATTTTCTTTTTAAATAGTGTGCATACTTTTTGACGCACTCACACAATGCCTTTGCACAATAAGATCGCATGCATTCAACATATTTGAGCACTTCTTAGTGAGCTCATGCAATGTGCTTGCATGCTTATGATGCATTTGCAAGGTGCATATTAACGGAAGTGAGCTCACACAATGTGCTTGCATGCTTATGATGCATTTGTATGGTGCTTATTAATGCTTTTCGATGAATTTGCATGCTCATTTTGCACGTACATAATGCATTGCACACATTTCGATGCATCTAAATAGCATTCATATGCTTTCAATGGACCTGTGCACTTTTCAATGTACCTCCGCAATGCACATGCATGTATTTCGGAGCATCTGCATATCGTATTCACATACCTTTTAATACACATTATTTACCTAATTTTCTTAGTTTTAAAATAATTGCGCGCTTTTGCAATAATTGGATGCTTTTCGACACAACTATGCACTTCTCAAAATAATAGCATACTTCTTGAGAAAAATATTATGCTTCATGAAGCTGTTGCACGCTTCTTGAGACTACTAGTTTCTTGGGGTAACTACATGCTTCTAAAGGAAATGAACAATTCTCAAGGCAATGCACTTGCTCTTTTAAAATTATACTGCAATGTGTTCCTGATTTAAAAACACTCATATTTTGATTGCTTTTGCATAAACATTTATCATTAAAATGTGCGCAAAGTTTTATTTTAAGATTAAAAATATGCCTTCTATTTTCTTACGCATTCATGTTGCAAGTTTAGTTGTGTCGAAGTTGAATTAGATTCCTTTATGCATTCTCTTATCTCTTAAAGGAGACGGGATTCATCTGTATATGAGATATTAATGCGAGAAGAACTCAAATGATATCTTTTCTTTTCTATAAATTGGGAGAGCATACCATTCATTTTCATTCCAGTTCAGTTCACCAAGTGGGTTCTTAGGATTTACAAGTGTTCTAGTAGTGGTTGGGAGGTTCTATAATCATTTGAGAGAAAGTTCATTGCAAGTTTCCTATATGTTCATTTATAGTTCATGCCTTGCTTTCATTTTTGCAAATTTTATTTCACTTCATTGTGTTTAAATAAGTTGTTTATATCAGGTTCCCTATTTACTTGCCTAATTTGAATTTCAACACCCTCCTGGCTTCCTCTCACATAAAGGGCATCTATAGGGAGCGCCCCACCATGCTTAAAAAGAAGAGGGATGATGGGTGTTGTGCGACACCATGGCTGGGAGTCTTCTACCCCAACACAATTAAAAAAGTGCATGGGGACCATCTACATAAACAAAAGGCATGGATTTTCTTACATATTAGAAAAATGCAAATGAGTACTTATTTCACAAGTTTCCATGCCAAATTGGAACAACATGCATGAGTATGATGGATCAACTAAGCTTGTGGGCCCCACAAGGGTGGGCAGCGGCCAAGAAGAGCTAAAGGGATTAATTCTACTTTAATTACTTATATAAAAAACTAAAATTGGGAGAGAATTAGAAAAGTTTATTTAAGGAAAGAAGGCTGATTTGAATTCAGATTTTGGAGGAAATTAGGAAAGATATATTTTAACAAAAGAGGACTGATTTGAATTAATATTTAGGGGGAAATTAAGCTATGTTGCACAGATACGGATACGGTGACACGGATACGACATGATACGGATACGGGACACGTCAATTCTTAAAAATACATAATATGAGTACGGCGTTGACACAGCATTATAGTTTATAAATCATACATAAAAATTAAGAAATCAATCAAAGCATAATATTTTCAATGACAAAAAAAAGAAAGCAACATCATTTATAGCCTTATAGTTTATAATATCAAAATAAAAGTAAGCATTAAA
This sequence comes from Dendrobium huoshanense, assembly GCA_016618105.1. Lineage (NCBI taxonomy): Eukaryota > Viridiplantae > Streptophyta > Magnoliopsida > Asparagales > Orchidaceae > Dendrobium > Dendrobium huoshanense. The sequence continues at coordinate 52,917,108 of CM028358.1, forward strand.
TGTCTAGAAACTTTTTTTTTCCTTCCATACTCCTATGGTTGGCTCGAGCAATTTCTCAATGTTAGGCCTCTCTCTTTGTGTCATTTTTTCAGAATTTTTTTCGTTTTTCAACAGGACGCGTATCTGATACGCGTGTTCTTTCGAAATTAAATATTATTTTAATTGGATACAGCTTTGCAGTATCCGATACAACACGCCTTCATAAATAGGTGTATCGGTGCAACATAGGAATTAAGAAAGATTTATTTAGGGAAAGATGACTGATTTGAATTAAGATGTGGAAGGGAAATAGGAAGGTTTATATTAGGGTTAATTGAGTTGTTTTATTTTTTATTATGGGAATTGTGCTTTGTTGTAGTTTTCTTTGGAGTTGTTTTTAGCAGCGCCTAGGGCTTTTGGAGAGTTGATCTACCTCTCGAATGGTATATCAACTTGTATCTTGGTTTGTTTTGTCAAAATAAAATCTTTCTTGTTGATTTATGTTGCATTTTCTCTTGATTATTGTTATTTTTTTCTCTGATGAGATCGAATTCATATCAAATTGGTATCAGAACATCTTTTTTGGGACCTATGGCAGCTAAGAAGGTTGATGCGTAGAAGAAGGGGCTTGGTGAGGAAGTTGAAAATCTAAAATTTGAATTTGGAGAGTGAATTTCAGCAATTGAGGGCATACTTTTGAATCTAGAAGAGATGATGAAAGAGATGCTAGAGTTTCAAGCAAAGATATCATTATCAAAGACAAGGACACCGTTGACCGGACAAGGAAGTAGGAACTATGAGGGAGGATTAGGAGTTGAAAATTTTGGGAGAAGAAGAGGAGATATCACATTTGGAGCCACTTCTAAGGGGAAAACGTGAAGGAGTGAGATTTTTAGTAGAGCTGTAGAGTTAGGAAGGAGAAGAATATAGGGAGAAGATAGAAGCACCAGACAAGGTTCAGCCACTCCAATAATATCAAGAGGTGTTCCAGTCAGCTCAAGGGTTGCCTTCTTCATGGGAACACGAGCATGCTATCATTTTGAAGGATGGAGTCTCATCTATCATTGTTTGTCCGTACTGATATCCCCAAATCCAGAATGATGAGATTGAGAGATTGATGAGAATGATGGAGGCATGGATCATTCGACCCAGCATCAGTCCATTTTTCGATCTAGTGATATTAGTCCAGTGCTTCAACAACAAATTCTTACGTTCTACCTTGAGAATAAGGTGAATCTTTGTGAGGGGAGTATTGATGATGGGGACATCAGCAGTGATTTCGACACATGTACCTTCAGGAGATGCCGGAGATCGACGGCCACGATCATGATTTGTATTTTCATCATTTTATGTAGTAGTTTATTTTTATTTTATGTTTTTCTGTTTTTACCCTTATGGGTATTTGGTAGCTATTGTAGCCCAAGGGGCATTTTAGTACTTTATTTTCTTTGTCATTTTGAGGCCTATCTATATGACCCATTTCTCATGTAAGAGGGAGTTTTTGATGAATGAAAAAAATGACATTTCATGTTCTCTTTGTGAGTGCAAACCTCCACGATCTCTTAGTGAGTTCGTAGGAGAAGCTAGATCACTTTGTGAGTTCTAGGTTTTCTCATCCTTCTCTTTTCTTTTCTTTAGTTTATCTTGATCAAGTCATCGTTGTGTGGATTTGTATTGGAGCCTCTTGGAAGAAGTTGGGATTTCAATTTTTGAATCCCTAAAATTCTCCCCACAACCTCCCCTCCCCTTCTCTTGCCGCCGCCCCTCCCTGGAATACCCAGGCCGCCGGCCTGCAGCTCAACCGCCGGCCAGCAGCCGCTGGCCAGCCCAACACGCCGGCCAGCAGCCGTCGGCCAGCCCACTGGACCTTCCCCCCCCCCCCCCCCCCTCCCATCCTCTGTGAATTCCAAATTTCCTGGTTTAAGTGACTTTCCTAAGATAGCTGCTATCTATTGAGGAAATCATTCATTGGGATTTAATTCACATTTAAATTTCAAACCTTGTTTTTCTTTTTCCCTCTATTAATCCCCCTAAACCTGAAACGTTCCTTAATTAAAATCAATCTGAATTTCAGCAAATCAGATTGTTTTAATTGAGTTAATCCCTTGGGCCCCACCCATCTAAATTCCGAGCCCCTCTCTCTCCTTTATGGCCGGCTATATTACCCCTATTGCTTCTTTTCCTATTTGCCACATCACCACCTCATAAAAGCCTTCCAAATACCTTCCCCTCTCCAACGTAATTACAATTTTATTTCAGATTTCTAATCTGAAATTTGAAAGCAATTTGAAATCAATTATTCTCTCACCGCCCAAGGTCCAAACTACCTCTGTCCTGACGTTTGGCTTGCTGCCCTTTTTACGCCTTGCTGCCTCCTTACGCCAGCAAGTATATCCTGCTGTCCAGCACATTGGACGCCCACAATTTGATGTCCCGAGTTTCCAGCAGCCTAGAAGAGCAATCCGACGCCTCTTGCACCTTAAAGGTTGCTGTCCAAGATCTGTCCAAGACCAAACTGCTGCTGTCCAGAGGCATTCGGCGTCTCTTCCTGCTGTCCAGCCAGTCGGGAGTGCTTCGGATGCTGTCCTAAAGTTTCCGATTGTTGTCCACTACATCAAGAAGGGTTTTGGTTGCCGTCTACTTCATCTCAAGCATTCAAACAGCCACTAAAGCTTCATGTCTTCTATTTCTTTGGGTAAACTCATCACCTGACCCTTTTATCTTTGAAGTTACTTCTCTATTGTTGTGATATCTTGATTCATGGAAATCATGCTAATCGTCTCCGTTAGAACCTAGTAATTGGATGAGTTGTGTGAGGGATCTTCTCATAGCAACTAATCTTATTGTTAGTCTAGGGATAATTGTGGAAAACCATTCATGTACGCAATATTAGATTGACTTGATTGTTATATGATCTTAACTCTTACCCGTGTGATCCAACCGTAAGCTCGTTTTTTCGCTCTTATTGTTTTATCTCGTCGTTCAAATTATTATAAAGATATAATTACTTGTTCTATCTAAAATTAAGCGTGCAAGCTTTCATCATGAAACCCATCATCGCATGTATGTTTCACATCATATTTGGTATCAGAGCATGGCTAGCATGCTTTACTTGTGCTAGAAGTTCCTAGGAAGTTAGTTACCATTTGTGTGGCTCATTTGCATGCATACCATTGCTTATTTCATAAGAATTTCATGTTTTATTTTGCTGTCCAAAATATTTTATGCATGTTGTTGTCATAATAAGCAAGTTTAGCTCATCACCTAAGTGAAGTCTTAGTCTTGCCACCTCATCTAAGTGTTTAGGTCACTTGCTACACTTGAAATACTTGCTGTCCACCTCATTCCTGTACTGATTAGTGACATTTAGGTGACCCTAAACCTTACACAAGTTGCTGTCCAACCTTCCCAACCTGTCCCAAACACTTAGCCAACTTGAGTCATTGTGTTAGGTTGCTGTCAATAGCATTCCAGCAGCATATAGGAGCCTCCTACCTTAGTTGTAAGTGCTGTCCTCACCCTAGACGTTAACCTAATTGCTTGGACAACTTCTCCCACAGCTGTAATTTGCTGTCCACACATTCACTACACCGTTTAGAGGCGTTAGAAGCTTGTTTTCTTCGAGTTTAGGTGCTGTCCTTAACTTTACCACCTTCCTAACTGTCTAGATTTCGTAAACCACCTCTGTAGCTTGCTGCCCATTATTTTTCCTGCACTTTATAGCAAGTCATAATTATGTTTCCTCCTCGTAAAGTATTGTCCCATACACCCAATCTTCACTAGGTTTCACTTGACAGTTTTCAATGGACCCGATAAGACTCCGAAAGAGTTTAGATGACATCGTTAACCTAGTGGGAAATATGATTAGAATTATGACGGAGAAACCCGTTGACTATCCCCACTCTAATTACATGCCCCACTTAGCTTATCACCCGAGACCTGAGCCTAAGCCTCCACGATCTCACTTAGAGTCACCTTACCGTCTACCCACCTTTGATGGTTCCTCGGACCCTTACTACTTTAGGGAATGGGTTAGACAATTAGAGGACTATTTTGAAACACGACATATCCCCGAGTCCCACCAAATTAGCATTGCTAAATCTCACCTCAAAGGTCAGGCTCTTCAATTTTGGATGAAATTGGAAGATCATAGAGAGTCTCGCGGTGAGTACCTTACTTGGAGAGACATGAGACGAGAACTTAAGTTGAAATACCGACCCTCTACTAGTGACCGTCATCTAGAGCATCACCATACCTCGTTTGTTGGGATGACCCGTGGACCTTACTGTGGTCAAGACCACCCACCCATTAGTAACATCCGGGTTGTTGCCCCACCCTTTAGGTCCTCACGTAACCTAGATGGCCGACCCTCTACTGGGTCTTCTGTTGGACAAATCTCTTATGGCTCCCCATTTAGACCTACCCCTGGTCAGCTCAGTCAACCTGTAGCCTCCCCAGTCTTTGACCCTACAAGAGTTATCTTAGTAAAGAATTGCAGTAAGAAGAAGAAATCTACGGAACCCGAGACTGAATACACCCATTTTGTGGATACTATCGATAGCGCAGACTTCTTTGAGGATGCAACAAAAGAGATTAAATCAGACTCTCAGAATGACTTAAACCCTGAGCTAGAAAAATTAGAACCTTTAAACGTCGACACCTTAGCCCACCCCGATCCTAGTCTCCTCGAGGATAAGCCTATGGACAAAGTATGCCTGGTTGATAGTAATGTGATCTCGAAAGGAGTCAGTCGGACTTCGAACACTTTGAATTTAAATTTGACAGATCCTGATTTAGTTGTAACACCTACTGAGATGACTCCGGATAATTCTGATAATTCAGATTTAATTTTGGATAGTTCTGATTTAGTTTTGGATGATTCTGATTTAATTCTGGATAATTCTGATGGCGACTTAGATAATCTCGAGTTGGAAGTAAGTCAATCGAATTTATCACCCGATTTAAGTGAAACGGAACCCATGGATCTTAGGGTTGCAATCAAACTTGAGTCTCTTTCGGAAGACAGTACCTTGAGTCTGAAAGTTTTTGAGCCTGATTTGAGCAATGAGCCCCCTCTTGTTTCATTAGAGTCTAACTTTAGAAATGCTCAATTGGATTTATATTTGGCCGAGTGTGTCATTCCTGATTCATACATTTTACCCGTTATAACCTCGTCCTACCAGGATAAGAATCACGTCTATCCTAGTTGGGTGAATTTACTAGAATACACTATTGTCCCTAGGAGACTACCTACGACCCTGACTGAAATTTCCTATAGGAATGTCCTTTTAGCTAAGGATGTCTTCATTGCTCCCCCCACACCAGTTCCTTTAGACCGAACGCTTTAGACCCCTCTTTTGTGACCCATCCACCTTTTCTAGCTATGTGTTTGTGTGAGTTAGTATGTTGTTGTGCGTGTGTTTTGTAGTCCGTTGTCTTTCAATTTTTTTCTTTGTTTAAAGTTTGTGTGCGAATCCACTTTTCATTCATCTTTGGTCAAATCTCTTGCACCACTTCATTGTCATATTAGTTGAGTCTTGAATTGTAAACATATAATTTTACATAGCACATGCCGCATCTACATCGCATCAGCATGACCTACTTATGGAAATTGCACGCCTAATTAAACAGAATGATAATAATTATAGACTTTATGCTGAATTCAAAACGACAATTTAAAACTTTTGAGATTGGTAATTCAGCGACGGTGCAGATTCGTCCGGCGCAGTTCCCACAAGGAACTGTAAGGAGTCACAAGCTAGGAGTGCGGGACCAATTAAAACAGTCAAGAAAATCATTGATAGCGCTTACGTGATGGCTCTGCTTGCAGAGTTCAACATTTATCCCTCTATTAACATAGAAGATTTAGTAACCTATGAGGGTCCAGAGTATAATCTACCACCTCCACTTCAAATTAAGCCTTGTGTGAATCACCTTGTGTGAACCCCAAAGCCTACCTCCACTTCCAAAATTATTCCCAAAATTCCTATAGCGGAGAAGGTTGACATGATTCATAGTGATGATATTATTGCCACAAAAGAGGGTGGACGAAGAAGATACTTGACTAGGTGAAGAGGTGAACCAAAGTCAGATGATATGAGGTCAGAGTGCGAGGAGCTACATCCGATAGACCCAGATCTCCTAGAGCTGTACGAGGGCTCCATAGATATTTACTCGACGGGGTCGAGTTTTCTCCCACCTGGGGAGAATGATGGAGACATCAGCAGCGATTTCGACACATGTACCTTCAGGAGATGCTAGAGATCGACGACCACGATCATGATTTGTATTTTCATCATTTTATGTAGTAGTTTATTTTTATTTTATGTTTTTCCGTTTTTACCCTTATGGGTATTTGGTAGCTATTGTAGCCCAAGGGGCATTTTAGTACTTTATTTTCTTTGTCATTTTGAGACCTATTTATATGGCCCATTTATCATGTAAGAGGGAGTTTTTGATGAATGAAAAAAATGACATTTCATGTTCTCTTTGTGAGTGCAAACCTCCACGATCTCTTAGTGAGTTCGTAGGAGAAGCTAGATCTCTTTGTGAGTTCTAGGTTTTCTCATCCTTCTCTTTTCTTTTCTTTAGTTTATCTTGATCAAGTCATCGTTGTGTGGATTTGTATTGGAGCCTCTTGGAAGAAGTTGAGATTTCAATTTTTGAATCCCTAAAATTCTCCCAACAACCTTCCCTCCCCTTCTCTTGCCGCCGCCCCTCCCTGGAATACCCAGGCCGCCGGCCAGCAGCCGCCGGCCAGTCCACTTACCCTCCCCCCCCCCCCCCCCCCTCCCATCCTCTGTGAATTCCAAATTTCCTGGTTTAAGTGACTTTCCTAAGATAGCTGCTATCTATTGAGGAAATCATTCATTGGGATTTAATTCACATTTGAATTTCAAACATTGTTTTTCTTTTTCCCTCTATTAATCCCCCTAAACCTGAAACGTTCCTTAATTAAAATCAATCTGAATTTCAGCAAATCAAATTGTTTTAATTGAGTTAATCCCTTGGGCCCCACCCATCTAAATTCCGAGCCCCTCTCTCTCCTTTATGGCCGGCTATATTACCCCTATTGCTTCTTTTCCTATTTGCCACATCACCACCTCATAAAAGCCTCCCAAATACCTTCCCCTCTCCAACGTAATTATAGTTTTATTTCAGATTTCTAATCTGAAATTTGAAAGCAATTTGAAATCAATTATTCCCTCACCGCCCAAGGTCCAAACTACCTCTATCCTGACGTTTGGCTTGCTGCCCTTTTTACGCCTTGCTGCCTCCTTACGCCAGCAGGTATATCCTGCTGTCCAGCACATTGGACGCCCACAATTTGATGTCCCGAGTTTCCAGCAGCCTAGAAGAGCAGTCCGACGCCTCTTGCACCTTAAAGGTTGCTGTCCAAGATCTGTCCAAGACCAAACTGCTGCTGTCCAGAGAAATTCGGCGTCTCTTCCTGCTGTCCAGCCAGTCGGGAGTGCTTTGGATGCTGTCCTAAAGTTTCCGATTGTTGTCCACTACATCAAGAAGGGTTTTGGTTGCCGTCTACTTCATCTCAAGCATTCAAACAGCCACTAAAGCTTCATGTCTTCTATTTCTTTGGGCAAACTCATCACCCGACCCTTTTATCTTTGAAGTTGCTTCTCTATTGTTGTGATATCTTGATTCATGGAAATCATGCTAATCGTCTCCGTTAGAACCTAGTAATTGGATGAGTTGTGTGAGGGATCTTCTCATAGCAACTAATCTTATTGTTAGTCTAGGGATAATTGTGGAAAACCATTCATGTACGCAATGTTAGATTGACTTGATTGTTATATGATCTTAACTCTTACCCGTGTGATCCAACAGTAAGCTCGTTTTTCCGCTCTTAATGTTTTATCTCGTCGATCAAATTATTATAAAGATATAATTACTTGTTCTATCTAAAATTAAGCGTGCAAGCTTTCATCATGAAACCTATCATCGCATGTATGTTTCACATCAATTGATGAACCGGCTGAGCCTGTTAGCCCCATTAAGGTGGGTGAAAGGTAAGTAGAGAAAAGGAGATTAATTCCACTTTCATTACTTATCATAGAAAGCTAAATTTGGGAGGTAATTTGAAAAGTTTATTTAGGGAAAGAGGGTTGATTTGAATTCAAGTTTGGAAAGAAATTAGGAAAGATTTATTTAGGAAAAGAGAGTTGATTTGAATTCAAATTTGGGAGGGAATTATGAAAGGTTTATTTAGGGAAATAGGATTGATTTAAATTTAGATTTGGGAGGGCAGTAGGAAGGTTTATATTAGGATGAATTGGGTTGTTTTATTTTTTATTATGTGAATTATGTTTTGTTGTAGTTTTCTTTGGAGTTGTTCATAGCGGTGCCTAGGGTTTGTGGAGAGTCGATTTACCTCTCAAATAGTAGATCAACTTGTATATTGGTTTGTTTTGCCGAAATAAAAATCTTTGTCGTTGATTTTTACTGCATTTTATCTTCGTTATTGTTGTTTTTGCTATGCAGAGATCATATTCCTATCAAAGAATTCATTTTGAGATTTCAAAAATATACCTTTATGCAAGATGACCTCGATGACATGATGGTGAAAATTTGCAAGGTAACATAAAAAACAATCTCTTATTTTGCTTTTTTCATTTTTTCCTAAATTCCTTCTTTCTCTATTTTTGGCTTCATTCTTTTTTTTTTTCTATAAATATGTGTAGAGAGAGAAATAGAAAGAGAGAGAATGAAGAGATTTGAGGGGTTAAAGAAAAAATATTTTCTCTCTGTATAGAGAGAGAAAGATGATAGAGATTTTAGAAAGAAATAGAGACTGAAAGGTAGAGATATGAGAGCCTCAAGGCATGCCTCAAATTGTGTATTTTAAAATGATGATTTACAATGAAATAGCCCTATCTAATCACCATAAGGTGAGACAATTATGATGTAAATCCTAGGGCAAGGATTTATATAGAAATGGATAGAGGTTGGAAAATAGCTAACCAACTTTAAGCATGGCATGGCTGATAGCATGGACTAGCAGACTCATTGATGGGATGCTCAATGTCAATCTGTATAGATCTTGAGGGTTTTCAATTTAGAGCCGACAGATGATTTATGGAACATAAGTTGACGATTGAGGAGTTGACAACTCTGGTGTTGTCAAGTCTATATGTGAATATAGATAGACACCAAGCTGGATTCGACAGGTATGCATGGGCATAGGCTGCATCTGGTGAGTGAGAATGTTGGGTGATGTGAAATTCACAAGCAAACTGGTGGATGTGTTGATAGGATGGTGGGAAGATCATCACAGCATTACAAAACATGGATATGTTCGTCTGGAAAGAAATGGTGCACTAACCTCATTAAGGGTATAAAAAATGATTGCTTCCTAAGATAGTCAGGTTGTCTTGCAAGGATGATAACTTCAAAATTACTACACCTAAATGAGTCATCACATATAGTGACATAGTTGACGACTCGATAGATAACAATTCAACAAGGGTACCGACAAAGACAACCGAGAGTGAATATAAAACTAGTTTATTTTAGGACATGTTTGATTGTTTATTTTGTACTTCTTGTTTGTGTTTAAATATTTATCTTAGAATGTTGATTATTTTTGTGTGTTTATGATGTTATATAATAATTAAAAGATATTACTCTAACATGCTTTATTTGTCATATTTTTAATTTAATTAATTATTTTATTTTGAGGCTTACATCTCACCTTATAAAAAAAATGCCTTTTAAACTTTGATACCTAGTATCATAAAAATGGTCATCATAAAAAGAATGATAAGAATACAAATGGGGAGCTTTTTTATACCTATAATCATAGACTCATTGATGCGGACATCCAACCGTCCATGCCTATTCGAGGAGGAGCTGAAAATCAACGATCGAGATCACTTTGTTTTATTTTAGTTTATTAAGTGTATTTTGATTTAATTGTGCAATTTCCCTAATTACCCTCTTGTTTTATGTAAGCCCAAGGGGCAAATGTGTCTTTTAATTTCTTTTGAGGCCTATATATAGAGGTCCCTTCTCATGTATTAGGTATGATGGAATTATAATAAAATTTGTGTGTTTGCACTTGTGTTCTTCTTGAGAGAGGACGAGAGTGAGATTCCTATGGGAGGAATCAAAATCTTCACCAGCCGCAGGATGGGTCCGGGCTCGTGATTTGAGATCCCTTGGAGAGGGAAATCGTATCACCCACCAACCTTGGAGACGGCCGGGTTCGTGGTTTTATTCTTTTTTCGTTATCTTTTCATCTTCTCCTTGTCAACATCCCCATCCTCCACCCAAGCCACCGACCAGCTCTTCACAATCTCGCCAGCCACCTCTTCCCAACCTGCTGGCCACCTCCCTTCATCATCCCATTCTCCTAGGCCGGCCCCACTCCCTTTGATTCTCTCATTTTATTTCCTAATTTAGGTTGGGATCAATTGGAAATAATTTGAAATTCAAATTCATTCAAATTTGAATTCAAAATATTTCCTAAATGAGTTCATCTATTTTAGGAAAGTATTTGATTTAGATTTATTTTGAATTTTAAATTCAAGAGGATTTAAATTAAATCTTCCCTAAATCTAAAATCATAAATAGGAATTCCTCAAAATTTTCTATTCTTTTCACCGTCCCCCTTCCTCTCATATTTCATATCCTATCCTCCATGTTGCTGGCCTTGCTCTCCCCCTCATATCTTCTTTCCTAATTTACTACAGAATGAGTTGGAGCCTTTTCCCGTAACAGCTTATTGTTTTGGAAAGTTTCCAAAACTTGATTGCTGCTGGATAGGAAATTAATTTCCTCCCTCTCATACCCGTTTTCCCCTTTCATTGGCTTGGGTTTTAATTTATTTCCTCTGAATTAATTGAGTAATTAATACTCCACCAATCAGTCAATCAAAACCCAATTACGTTCCCATCCAAGCTGGCTGAAATTTTCAAAATTTATCCATGGGAAAGGCAGATTTGGGGAAGAAATGAATGGGCTAAGCTGCTGTTAGCCGAAGCACTCAAGGCTTCCCTTGGGTTTCTTCTCTCCCCACTTATTCTCTTCAAAATCAAGCCTAATTCTCCCTGGACTACTTCCTATCAGATTTCTCTCAGATTTTTACTCAAAATCCTCCCCGTTCTACATCACTCATTGTAGGGATCATCATAATGTCATGATAATCAAGTGAGTAATAAATTTTGCCATAATTATCATAATGGCTTTGACTATAATATAAACCCACAATGAGTATATTATAGATCTGTTGCAAGGAGAATTTGTAGAGAATAGGAGATAGGAAAGGTTAAACATCGGTTAAAAAGATGCCAAAGCTTATTACAGCTAGAAGAAGCTAATCCAGTAGATAAACACTCCAGTCAAAGCAAGATGCAGCTCATGCTCGCACTAGAAAGAGTAATCAGTTAAGACACCATGAGAATGAAGCTATATCCCCTTGCAAGTGTGATTGGCATAAAGTAGGGAGGAATTAAGACTTAAAATGAAATTTTGGCATTTTCTGACAAGTGATTTAGCATGTTTAATTGCATAACATAAGAAAGATTAGGTTTGAAATTCCTGAAAGGTTTTGATTGCAACCAATTAGAAAAAGTAACTGACACGACATATATTTCAAGTTGATATGTGGAGTTGGGGGAACTGCTGGATTTGTGGCTACTGGTGTCATTGTTGGTGGTTTTGGTGAATGAACTCAGGTGCAGCAGGAAAATAGTCCGTGCTAGAACAAGGCAAACATTTCAGCCTTTAGGGTTTGCAGCAGGTTTTAGTAAGGACACGAGCAGAGTCTTCAATGGGTTTAGGAAATGGATTCAGCTATTCAGGAACGTCTAACGTGGAAATTTATCCCAGGATGTAAGTTTGAGAATAAAGAAAAATAATGTTGTTTATTTTAGCATGGTTAAGACGTGCAGTTTTCAGAATTTGCCACAAACATTCAGCAAATTAGCAAGATTTTAAGGCGTCAACTAAACTGCAAGAAAATTTCTGCTATGAGAAGCTTCAGCCAACAGGAATTAGGCATGCAGACGTCAGTTGAAATAGGAAAAACTTCCGAACTTTGAGACTCTTTACTGTTCACCATAGAGGAAAAAGGAAAAAAGCGGTGGAGATTGAAAGTTCAATAAAGTAAAAATAAATATTTCAAAGAAACTCAAGAAAATTTTTGCCGCATATGATAGGAAAAGAGACTGCGAGATGCTACTAACCTTTGATGTGCTTCTCCTTTGCAGGACGTTCAACATGATTCGTAGCCCTAACGATTGCAATATCCAATTCCTAAATCCGAGGGAAAAAAATCACAGACAGCAGCTTAATAATTGATAACCTGCAACAATCATAAACTGAACACACCTTGTAGTCACTGTTCACTTTGGCCAGCCCAACTGTAGTCGAGTCCTTAATAGCTCCTAAATACTTCCTCAAATTCTGCTGCCTTCCACTTCCCGCCATTCTCCTCATAAAAAGAAGAAACTATACCGAAATCACCCAACAGCAATAAGCAATCGGCCGACAGCAATAAGCAGTCACCCCAAAGCCATTCAAAATAAATAATAATAATCAAAGAATTCAACATCAGCTAATTATCGAAATGAAAACATTCAATTTTCAATATCGATACGAGCTTCAATCACCCAAGCTCTACCTAATTCAGCTAATTAATTACGGAAGCGACTTCCTAAGAAGCTCTTTTGCAATCAGTTAAACAATTTTGGCTGCATAACAGATACAAGAAAATTTCCACCATGAAATTCACCAGTCTGACTCTGTTCTCGATATGTAATAAAAAAGAGTTAAGCAAAAAGAAAGATTCAGGAAATAGATCCAAATAAGGTGAAGAAACTTACCAGCTTCGAATGGAAAGAGCGACGAGGAGAGTCGAATGGGAGGAGAGAAGAAGGGGAAGAGATCTGAACATAGAGGGAGAACGAAGAGTGGGAGAGCGTTATATACTTCGCGAGTCAATTTTGCGAGCGACGTTTGACAGGGATGGCAGAGCACCAACCGCCGACACTAGCGGCCGTACTTGCCCGAACCGGATAAGGAAATGGCGATAGAAGGACAGCGAAAGTCTATAGATAAATCTACGAAAGGCTGGAACGTAAATGTGATTTGGAAGGGTTAACTCAGATTTCCTAACACTTTTTTTAATGGTTAATTAATGCGCAGTCGTTTAGTTTTTTTTTTTTTTCTTGGAGAAAAATTATGGTCAAATACTCAAAATGCCCATTTCATTCACTATAAATAAAGGTTATAAGTACAAACGCGCCAAAAAATTAAAGATAGGGGACCGCAAACAAAGAAAAAGCTAAATGAAATGAGAGTCTTAAATGTCAGAATTGCAAAAGAAAGGAAAAGACAATAACAATAACGAAGAAATAGAGACTCACAAGAAATAAAGGCTATGTATTCAATTCATTTCCTATTACAAATAAAACCTATATATATCAAAAGTTACAAAAACAAGATACAAGAAAGTGGAGTGATTGGTCCACATGGACGGCTAAAGACAAGGTGCTAACGGTCCCCCTCAAACTGATCATTTATAGGTTGAATGGTTAATTTGGAGCATAAGTCTTTGAATCGAGCTGCTGGAAGATGTATGGTTAGGATGTCTGCTTGTTGATCAAGAGAGCTAATGTGTGAAATTGAAATTGCTCCTTTGTCCATGTGCTCGTAGATGAAGTGAAAATCTATTTCAATATGTTTTGTGTGAACGTGGAAGACCGGATTGTTGGCGAGGGCTATAGCAGATGTGTTGTCGCAGTATATTACAATGGGAGTTGAGTGAGGAATTTGAAGTTCGGCGACAAGTCTGTGAGCCAAAGGACATCGGCTGTTGCTGAAGATAGAGAGCGATATTCAGCTTATGTAGTGGATTTGGCAACTGTTACCTGTTTCTTGACCGACCAGGAGATGAGGGTGTTGCCAAGGAATGTGCAATATCCAAAGATAGATTTTATGTTGCGCGAGTTTGCGGCCCAGTCGGCATCTTTGTAGGTTTGAAGTTTAAGATTGCCAGTAGTGAGCGGAAGATAAAAATGAGAGGTTCCTTTGATGTAGCAGAGTAATCATTTGAGAATTTGGAAGTCATAAGTTATGGGAGAATGCATGTGTTGACAGATGTAGTTCGTAGTGAAGAAAATGTCAGGTATGGTGATTGATATGTATTGTAAGGACCCTGCGAGTTTCCTATATTGGTGAGGGTCCATGTAAGGTTGAGCGGATGAGGTAGTAGAGAAAGACTTCGGGTTGATGGGAGTTGGTGCAGGTTTGCAATCGACTAGACCTGCATTCTGAAGGATTGTTTGTGCATGGTGTTGTTGGCTTAGTAGAAAACCTGATGGAGTTCGTTTGATGTTAATGCGAAGGAAGAGAGAGACTTCGCCCATTTGTATGATTGGGATTGAAGATGCTCAAACAACTTATTGATGTTGGGATTGTCATTTCCTGTAATCAAGATGTCATCAACATAAATTAGAATATATAGTTGAATGTTATTACAAAGATATAAAAGAAGAGAAGGATCAGAACGACTGAATTCAAATCCAAATTACTGAAGAAATGTCGTGAGTTTGTTGAACCACTTGCAAGGAGCTTGCTTCAACCCGTATAAAGATTTGCGAAGTTTGCAAACATAATGAGGATGTTGTGTGTCGGTGAAGCCTGGTGGCTATTTCATATAGATTTCTTCCTCAAGATCTCCATAAAGGAAGTCGTTAGATACGTCAAGTTGACGAACTGGCCATTGACGGTGAAGGGCTAGCGTGAGGAGAAGGTGAATGGTTGGCATTTTAGCTACCGGGCTAAACATTTCGTGGTAGTTTATGCCGAATTATTGATCGTACCCTTGAGCGACAAGACAAGCTTTATAACTTTCAATTTGACCATTAGGAAGGGTTTTGATGCGAAAGGTCCATTTACAACCTAAGATTGGTTGATTTGGAGGTGGAGACACGAGAGACCATGTCCCTTGCTACTGAAGGGCCATGAACTCGAAGGACATAGTAGAGCGCCATTGAGGAGATTTTGCGGCTTGATTGTAAGAGGTGGGAATGGTTGGATTGACAATTGTAGTGGAAAGATCAAAGATTCTCTTGGGTATAAATATGTCATACTTCAGCCTAGTTTGCACTTGTTGAGTTGGTCATTAGATTTGACCGTTGGAGGAGGAGGTAGTTTGCTGTGAGGAAGGAGGGTTAGGTGAGGAAGAAATGAGCGGTAGTCTTTGAGGCAAATTGGTTGGCATTGGAGAGTTGGAGTGTAGGATTTGAGTGGGGCTGGTGTTAGAAACTGAGGTTTGAGTAAGTAGAAGAGGGGACGTGTGTGTGGATGAGTTTGGGAATAAGAAGTATGGGTTTTAGTTTTTGAATGAAAAATTGGTTTCGTAAAACACAATATGGCGCGATATGTGAATTTGATTGGTTTGAATGTTGAGACATCTGTATCCCTTGTGTGATGAGGAATAACCAAGAAATATGCATGGTTGAGAGCGCGGTGAGAGTTTGTTAGAAACATAAGGGCGGAGCCACGGAAAGCAGAGACAGCCGAAGGTGCAAAGGTAGTGATAGTTGGGAGGTTAGTTGAGAAGTTTTTGATAGGGAATTTGCAGCAAAATGGATTTGGATGGTAGCCGATTGATTAGGTAAGTTGATGTGGTAACTGCTTCGGCCCAAAAGGAAATGGGGAGACCATAGGCATGAAGTAAAGTGTGAGAAATGTCGAGCAAATGATGATGCTTTCGCTCACTGAGCCCGTTCTATTGAGGAGTGTGGGGACAACTAATTTGATGTGTGATGACATTAGATAACAGAAACTCTTTAAACAGATTGCTAGTAAATTCGTCACCGTCATCAGAGCGAAAAATCTAAGGCGTGGTTTGAAATTTGGTTTTGATGATGGAGCATAAATTTTTGAATTTATTTAGAGTTTCATTTTTAGAATGCATGAGGTATAACCAGGAAAAATGCATGAAATCGTCAATAAAGATCATGTATAATTTATAACCATTTATGGATTGTTGAGGGGTTGGACCCCAAATGTCCGAATGAATTAATTCAAATGATTTAGATGAAGTGGAAAGACTTTTATTGAAAGATAACTTGTGGCTCTTTTCCACATTACAATAAATGCAAATAGAGGGGGGGGGGGGGGGGGAGTTTTGCATAAATCTTTAATTTGATTTGGGTAAATTGGAGAAAATTCGATTATGGGGGTGGCCAAGCCGATTGTGCAAGACGAAAGAGGAAGTAGGCTGAGCTTTTAATGCAACTTTTGATTAAGATGGCATACCTTGAGTTTGATAGAGTCCATCACGAAGACGATCATGAAGATGAGGTTGGTTGTCCTGAAGATCTGTTATAACGAATCCATTAGTATTGAAAGAAATCAAAACATGATTGTCACTGGTTAGTTTAGAAATTAATAAATGATTATGGGTTAGAGTAGGAACGTGCAAAAGATTACACAAATAAAGCTTACGAGCTGAATGGAGTAAGGGAAGAATGCCCTGCCAGGTATATTGGATTAGAATGGTGGAGCCATTGGCGATGAAGATGAAGTCTAATCCTTGACATGAGGAGGATTGTTGAAGATTTGCAAGATCGTACGTAAGATGTGTTGAAGCGTCTGAGTCAAGAATCCAATTATTGGAAGTGGTGGGAGGTTGTTGTGTGAGCATTACTCGTGATGGCCAATTTATGGTAAGCCATATTTGGGATTGCAACGATGCCAGTAATTGAGGCGGAATGCCCTAGTTTATCGTAGATTTGGCACGTTGGTCTTGAAGAGGTATTAGTGGTGGGATGCGGTGAGGCTCCGGAAATGAATGGTGGGCGAGAGGAGGAAGAGCTGTTATTTTTGGAGTTGTTCATTCGGTTTGTGTGGAGAGCTTTTTGATCCGAAGGTGTGCTTGATTCTTTAAATTGCTGATTGTGAAGGTTGATCTCCTCTCTGCAGAGGAGGGAGTACAGGACATCAACATCAATGGGATGCTGAGCCGTGTGGATGGCAGTAGTGAAGGCATTGTAGGTGGAGGGAAGACCATTGAGGATATAAAGAATGATGTCTTCGATGTTAATCGTAGAGCCCGTGTCAGCAGCATTATCGACAAGTGTTTTTATCTGTGTGAGGTATTGTTGTATGGATCGGTCTTTTATTTGGATGTTGTGTAACTCATTCTTGATTTGAATCACTCTTGAGCGATTCGTCGATTGTAGACGACGTTCAAGAACACCCATATATCATGGCCCGTGGATAAAGATTGAACGTAGTGTAGAATAGCCATAGAAATAGGGAAAAAAATGCATATATAAGGTTTTGATCGATCAAATACCAAAGTTTGTAGTCAAAACTAGTTTGATCAGTGGGATGGGAGGTAGCTCCGGTAAGGTGTCCAGCGAAGCCATTGACGAAGAAGTGTTGGAGGAGTTGAAGCCGCCATATGGGGTAGGTGTTGGGGGTGAACTGTGTTGGGACAAGATTCTTCAAGTTTGAGATAAAATTAGCTACCATATCATCTTCAATTGGCAAAATAATAAATAGAGAAAAAGAACATAATGCTAAATGAAAGTGAAACGAATCAAATCATCTCTTAGAAAGAGTAACTGGTTTCAGAATCAAATAAAATGTGAAAAGGCATATTATAAATAAAGGTCATACAAGTAACTACATCTAGAGCATCTCTGGCCTCATGTTGAGTCAAACTATAAACTTATATTGTATTGGATCTGGAGCAATTTAACTACTAGGCTCTCCCAGACAATCTCCCTACAATAGAAACAGAGCCATTGCTTCTACTAGTGGATCTCTTAATAAGCATGTGAGGCATAACAGTTTTTGGTCTTCTAGTAGATAGAATAAAATTCTTAGACTTAATCTCAGAACATCGATCAGGTTCTGCCTACATACACTCAGCCATCTTGTGTCCAGTTTGACAAACCTAAAGCACTATCCTATCATCGTGCAGCACGAACCAAGATGTATCCTACCACAACTCTGACATACAAGTGTTGTAACAACTAGAAATTTTGAAAAATACTTTAAAAAATATGAAAATCTCCATATGAGTGCCATAGCATTGTGATTCTAAATGCAGCGCTTCTGGGGTGTGCAACACAAGGGTGCTAGAATTCAACATAGCGAGCCTGATGCTTTCTGTGGTATAATAACTTTGGAATAAGCATACAATGCTATGTTGCCGTAGCATCATGTTAGAGCATTGCGGTGCTACATACTAATATTTTTTTTAATATAAATTTCTCCTCCACTCATCCACCCTCCCCCTTATTTCATTTCTTTGCCAAGAAGAAGCTAAGGAAGGTGATAAGAGAAGGAAAAAAAGAAGAGGTGAGAGAGAAGATAAAGGAAGCTTTATGGGGCTTTTCCCTCCATTACTTCTATCATAAAAATTGTTCTAACCATAGTAAATGACATATACTTTACATCTATTTTTAGTAATTGATATATTTCTCTCTTTTATAAGTGATAAAAATGTAATATCTCCTATTTTATTAAACTTTTACCTTGTAACCTTTGTTATGTGATAAATAACATCTTTATGAATATTCTGATATACTTATATTGAAGTTTTAATTGGTGATTTGATTGATATGATTTTTTAAATGAATTAAGTAGGAAAAATATTTTTTTGTGAAATAATCAGGTGCTAATGTATTAAATATGGATATGAGTTACATTATATGCATATGGTTACTGTTCATTTGATAATGACATGCATTTTGACATTATATATGTATATGATGAACAAGCTATAGATTTTGGAGTAATGATGATTGTATATATATGATATGTATAGGAAATTGTACATGATGTCTTTTATCAAGATGTGTATATGATATGAATCATATGACATATGTAAGAGCATGCAAATGAATGAATTGATGTGTTAAGTGAAATAGATAAGATTTATACTGATATGACTGATAAGATGATAGATTGGTATACTGATATCTTTTATTAAGATGTAGGAAATTGTACATGATGTCTTTTATGAAGATGCATATATAATATTAATCATATGACATATGTAAGAGCATGCAAATGAATGAATTTATGTGTTAAGTGATACAAATAAGATTGATATTGATCTAACTGATAATATGATAGATTGATATACTGATATCAGCCTTAATTTATATGATGGTTTTTATTATTATGATTAATATGAAGAGTGTTGTGGGTCTCTAAAAGAGATGCTTGTGGGGGTTAGAATACGAAGGAAGCGATCACAATATTCCATAAGATAAAATAGTCATAGCCCTCTTTACACTCTACATAAGTAGGCCAATAGAATAACATATTGAATCTCCATATGAGTGCCATGGCATTGTGATTCTAAATGCAGCGCTTCTGGGGTGTGCAACACAAGGGTGCTAGAATTCAACATAGCGAGCCTGATGCTTTCTGTGGTATAATAACTTTGGAATAAGCATACAATGCTATGTTGCCGTAGCATCATGTTAGAGCATTGCGGTGCTACATACTAATATTTTTTTTAATATAAATTTCTCCTCCACTCATCCACCCTCCCCCTTATTTCATTTCTTTGCCAAGAAGAAGCTAAGGAAGGTGATAAGAGAAGGGAAAAAAGAAAAGGTGAGAGAGAAGATAAAGGAAGCTTTATGGGGCTTTTTCCTCCATTACTTCTATCATAAAAATTGTTCTAACCATAGTAAATGACATATACTTTACATCTATTTTTAGTAATTGATATATTTCTCTCTTTTATAAGTGATAAAAATGTGATATCTCCTATTTTATTAAACTTTTACCTTGTAACCTTTGTTATGTGATAAATAACATCTTTATGAATATTCTGATATACTTATATTGAAGTTTTAATTGGTGATTTGATTGATATGATTTTTTAATTGAATTAACTAGGAAAAATATTTTTTTGTGAAATAATCAGGTGCTATTGTATTAAATATGGATATGAGTTACATTATATGCATATGGTTACTGTTCATTTGATAATGACATGCATTTTGACATTATATATGTATATGATGAACAAGCTATAGATTTTGGAGTAATGATGATTGTATATATATGATATGTATAGGAAATTGTACATGATGTCTTTTATCAAGATGTGTATATGATATGAATCATATGACATATGTAAGAGCATGCAAATGAATGAATTGATGTGTTAAGTGAAATAGATAAGATTGATACTGATATGACTGATAAGATGATAGATTGGTATACTGATATCTTTTATTAAGATGTAGGAAATTGTACATGATGTCTTTTATGAAGATGCATATATAATATTAATCATATGACATATGTAAGAGCATGCAAATGAATGAATTTATGTGTTAAGTGATACAAATAAGATTGATATTGATCTGACTGATAATATGATAGATTGATATACTGATATCAGCCTTAATTTATATGATGGTTTTTATTATTATGATTAATATGAAGAGTGTTGTGGGTCTCTAAAAGAGATGCTTGTGGGGGTTAGAATACGAAGGAAGCGATCACAATATTCCATAAGATAAAATAGTCATAGCCCTCTTTACACTCTACATAAGTAGGCCAATAGAATAACATATTGAATCATACATATGATTACCAATAAAAAAGTGACTTTTGCTTGCACATCTCGATATATAATGATACATATGATTCAAGAGTCAAGAGATTTTTCCCATTCGATATATCAGCTCAAGTGAAGTTTATTTAATGTGGTTGTCGATTTCTCATAGGTACAAACCCTTGTGATTAATTGCTTCTTCTTCGCCTTAAGAACACTCTTGATTCAGGATGCTATTTTATTATCTTATAGATTTGATGATATTAAGATTCCTAGATTCTTTTAATCTAAGGAGATAGGCTCAAAGGGATATTCAACACACATAAAAATCATATAGTCATTCGGTCGGTCTGAAGAGTCAAATAAAAAGATGAGAAATCATACATAAGGCATACAAGATAAAGAGGTGGAAAAGTTGCATTAGAATAATGTAGATAAGAGGGATTTATAGCCTCCAAAGAATTAAGAACTCATATATGATGATATACTCATACTAATAACCTTTGATCCTAAATCTATAGGGAATGTACTGTACTATCAGTACTAATGCCCTCAACCTAGTTAATACCAAATGTTGAGGGAACTTATAACTTAAATCTCACCAGCGACTTAAGTAGCCCCGATTAGGATTTACCATCCTACTCAAAAAGAGGTACTAGCTAAAACTCCATGTAGCATTTTAAATCTATTTAGTCTAGTTTTATGCAAATGCAAGAGTAATGGAGAGGTACATAAGACGAATGAGCCTTAGACCAAACCAAGAATGGTATTATGTTAATTGAATGATGAATTATCCCTCTATGTGATAAAATGAAATATATATGCTTAACTCAAATTATACATGAAGATAGGGCAAATAAGAACTAGCGAGGAGCCACCCAAAGTGGGCTTGATTTTAAATATGAGTTGTACTTTAAAAAGTGACATAATAAAGGTAATTTATTAAGTTTTAAAAGAATATTAGTTAATTTTAAGCTCTATATTTCTTTTATCTTTGTTAAGTTAATTTTATTTTTTTGTAGAATTTTAAAACATCATAAGAGTTTAACGAAGACAAATGTTTAGGCCATTCTCAATCAAAGTAATTATATAAACCTAAGAAAATTAAACTATTATATTGCACAGACACAATCAAAGTAAACACACCAATTATCAAAGAGTGAATAATAAATGAAATGCCAATGATTCAGATGAGTTCTGTAATTCATCAAAAAAAATGATACATGAACTCTACCATATTTATAACTCATTCTTAAATCTCTCTCTCTCTCTCTCTCTCTCTCTATATATATATATATATATATATATATATATATATATATATATATATATATATATATATATATATATATATATATATATATATATATATATATATGTGTGTGTGTGTGTGTGTGTGTGTGTGTGTGTGTGTGTGTGTGTGTATGTGTGTGTGTGTTAACGACATGTGGGTCTTAATTTATCTTAATATATTTGACCTCTAATTTCCTTCTGAAATACCCATATGTCTACATGGATTTTCTAACTAAAATTATATATATAAAAAGAAAATTACAATATATCCCTATAAAATAAAGGTTAGTACAGTTATAATAAAATAATTATATCCACATCCAGACTTAGTATTTAGGATCATATCCCAAGGGCTTCGTAATTCTCATGATTTCTGTTAGAGAATGCATTTATAATAATAATTATAGCAATTTATTATCCCCTTCAGAGCGTGGACACTTATAAAAGATATATCTATAAAGATATAATTACTTAAGGGCAAATGTCCACTCATCAATCCAAATAAAAAGAAAAACACAAAAATAAATAATCCAAAATGTAATCAACAAACACATCACATCATACACATACAAAGCAAAAAAATAAAGAAATTGAAAAATATTATCCTAGCTACATCCTTGTTGACCTTGATTTTGTCAAGGTTCTTGGGTCTGGGAGGTTGACTTGGTCAAATTGACCAAGCCAGGACCCAAAAGGCTTTCCCAATCAATTATGTGGGTCAAACTGCTGTTGAGCCCGGACCGAGGCCATGGGTCAACCAGGGTTGACCCAAATTGACTCCTTTAACCTATTTGAACCCAAATTGATTCCAAATCTCCTTGAACTCATCCTTATCAGTCAATGGGTCTAAATAGGCTAAATTGACCAAGTTAAACTTTGACTTAGTCAATCCAATCCTTAATGGGTCATTTTGACCCATTTAGACCCATTAGTGCCCAAATCAAGTTCTAAACTATTCAAATCCCTTCTGGACTCAAAACCCCACCCCATTGGGCATGATTGACTGGGTTGACCAAGTCAATCTTTGACTTGGTCAACCCAAGTCTTATTGGGTCAATTCTGACCCATTAAAACCATTAAGAGCCTAATTAATGAATTTAACTCCCCTCCTTTGATTTGAAATCAAAACCACGGCTAGGGGGGCTGGTTTTTACCTCCAAATTGATGGTAGATCGAATCCTCACCGTCTATGGGAGGCTAGGGCATTTAAATAGGAGAAAATTAGGTTAATTTAGGACTTTTCGCTCTTGATCTTGGCCCAAGCCTCCAAACCCTCTGAACTTTCGTGTGAGAGTTCTTGGAGAGTTCCCCCACCCTTCTCGACACAGTTTTGCCGGCGGCGAGATCTCCGGCCACCCGAAGCAAAATCCGTTCTAATGAGTTTTACCGTCGATCGAAGGCTTTTCAGAGCTTGAGGTCAACTAGGAACTTATACGAGGACAGTCTACAAATGCAACAAGCCCAAGATCGACTGAATCCACCATGTGGATTGAGGTATATTGCAAATCCTAGGTAGAAGCACTTAGATTTAAATAGCTTTCTATAAAGTGCATTTTATACCGCAATTTATATTCCCCATGAATGCTCTTCATGTGTAGACTATATGGTTAAAATTTCATGTGTTTTGGTTCAGCGGATTGAGAGAACGAAATGAATTATCATTTTAGGGCTTGGCGTCCTTAAGGTTTATGTTATGGGCGATCCGGACCGTTGATCTTATGATCAACAGCTCGGACCTAGCCGTCACGCTGTTCTCTTCGACCGCGCGAGATGATCCGACGGTTAGATCTGTCGTCCGGCTGAATCCTCGCCGTCCATTCGAAAGGGCGGGCGATCCGACGGACAGCGCGAACCACTGACATGGATTATGAAATTACGTACGCGGTCCATTGATTGCCGTGATGATTGCGCGCAGTTCTGGGAGCCAATGAACACCCACCACGTGTCGCTGCCGTTTTTAGTATTAAATAAATAGTTTTAAAACTATTTTAAAACCTAATTTCTTCTAAAAATCGTAGAAAATCCATTTTTGATCCTTTTTTCGCACACAATATATCGAATTGCTCGTATTTCAATTCTCTTTAATTTAAAATTATTTTCATTCAAAAATATTATTTATATTTTTTAATTATTTTAAAAATAGTAAAAGACATATTTTCTTTATTTTAAATTATTATTATGATAATTAAAATTATTATTATATTATTTATTATTCTTATTATTAGTTCATGTTATTATCACTATACTTTATTATTATTATGATTATAAATATATTTTTATTATTATAATTATTCTTATTATTGTTATTTTTAAAATTAAAAGCATTTTAAAACTTTATTCTTACTATTATTATTATTATTATTATTATTATTTTATGGTTAAAAGTATTTTCAAAAACTTGCTATTATTATTGGTATCTCTTTTTTTTAAACTATTCTTATTTTGATTACTACTATTGTATTATTATATTATTATTATTTTAAATCATCAATATTATCATTATTGTTATGATTATTATTTTAAATTACTTTAAATATTATTAATGATGATGATATTACTATTGTTATATTTTAAACTATCTTGATATTTCAGAAACCTTTAAAACTATTTTGCATGTTTGTTTAATGATTATTTTAAGTATGTATTATTTTCAAATTATTTTAAACCCATTTTAATGCATTAAACTTCAAAAATTCACAACTTCTTCATTTTAAATTGGATTTTGGCGTGCAACCCCTCGCTCTTTTCAAAAAATTGCATAGTTTATTTTAAAATTATTTTTAAAAATTGATTTTCATTATACTGATAGATTTCTATTTTATATTACTATTTGGCTATTTTACTAATATTTAAATAATTAATATAATAATTATTATTTAAAATAAAAATTATTTTTAAACTATTTTGAAACCTCGTTAGGGTGGTCAATGGATCTCCCCTATATGTACTTATCACAAATTGATCTATCTTTAATTACATTAATTTTCAAAATTTATATATTTATAAGTATTTTAAAACTATCTTTTAAACAACTTATAATTAAATCTTAATTTTTGGGAGATCCACTATTTGTGAAATTTTAAACATAGATTGTATGTGTGAAGAGAAAATTATGGGGGAGTGGATTAGTGGATGATTGAGTTCCAATCATTCACTAATCACTTCATTAATCGTATTTATTTTCTTCTAATCATAGTTTACATGTGTAGGATGCAGCACTACTTAGTTTAGGTTCTCCTAGATCTATGGACATGGTGTGTTTACTTTATTTATGTATTCCCTGCATTGTTATCTCGAGGGTTAGCTAAAACTTCACGTCAAACTCCTATAACGAAGTGACACCCTAAGGACAATAATAAAGGACCCGTCTAGCAAACTTAGAAAAAATCTAGGAGTTAGGGTAGATCACTGATTGACATGAAAACTTCAACTCTGAAACTTAGCAATATCACAAACCTCCCATAATTTTATAGGAATTTTTAGGACTCTTTAGACCCCTTGATTAACCAACCATAATTTACCTAGTAAATAGGGCCTTAGTAACCTTCTAAAAATTACAATAAATCCATTTAAACTCAGAAAGTTACTCGTAATACCTCAAATTGTTTAAAATTTGGTCCTTAACCTGAGACAAATAGGGAACCTTAGGTTGTCCCCAATCTGACCCTTAACATAGCCTTAATTAGAAATTATCTTTTTGCCCCTAATAAATCATTAAAAATTATTAAAAATCCCAATTTTTTTCAAAATACTTGGGAACACCTTCTTAGATCATTTTTTACCTTTGGGGGTGATTCCAATTAGTTTGGAGCTGATTTGGATCAAAACTATAAAATCACCTCTTAATTAGATATTTTAGATAATTCAATAAATACCCAGACTTCAGAAATTTATAACTAATTGTAAAAAATTCTAAGTTAGGCAAACTCAATTGCATTCAACTCCAATTAAGATCTAGTATTTATAAAAAATATTAAGATTCCAGAAACTAACTTAAATCTAAAAGTCAACTTTCCCGTCAACCTCAGCCTATAATCTAAGGCCCAAAACTTGAAAAATTTATAACTTTGCCTAGAAAACTTCAAATCCAGCAAACTACCTAGCTAACTACTCACCTTAAGGTCTAGTATTTACCTAAAATATTAGGAGACCTGAACCTAGCCTATTTCTCATAGTGACGTTTTAGACCCCCTCAGCCTAATACCTAGGAGGACCCGGGACTTTCCAAAATTGGCTAACATAATTTAAACTTCAAATGTCACTACCCTAAGCATTTAAAATTGATTAACAAACTAAATTAATTTAAATGGATCCTAATACACTAATATTTAAACTTTAAATAAAGTTTTCTTTTCTAGCCTTCAACAAAACTAAACTCTAGATAACTTTAACTAATTATCCAACTTAGGATATATCCTAACCACACACATAGAATTGTTTGCTAGGGCACCACTTCTAGATCTAGACTAGGCTGCTATTTCCTTTTTTACTGTGTGTCGGGTTTTCCGATATTTTCATTGCATGTTGTGATGAAACAGGTTTGTTTGCTTACATTTCTTTGCACTCTGTGGATGGATGTAATGGGCGATAGATTTACCCCTAGGTTAGGAACGACATATATATATATATATATATTATTTTTTGTGCAAGTGTCCATGCTCACGCAATGCTAAAGGGGGGCAACTGTTATGATTTCTAATAATGTTTTGTGCAGGTGCTTGCTCAGCCCCCCACCACCCCCCCCCCCCCCCAAAAAAAATAAATGAGGACTAAAATAATTATTATAACTGCTACAGGTGCTCCAAAAAATTGATTAGTCCTCAATAATTAAGAGCATGGATAAGTGTGGCTGTGATGTGCACTTTTTATTTATATATATAAACTGCTTAGAATTTTTATTAGGATAACCTTGCAGGGTGTGTAGAATTTACTACTTTTCAATTAAAATAAATTATTTATTATATTGGTGAGAGTTGTGAAAATGACTCTAAGTTGAGATATTCTTATACAACTAGAATCCCAAAATAAGAAGGCATCCTCAAAGGGGAGAGTCTTCTTTCATTTGGAATATCGGGTTTGGATGGCTATAGATATCTAAAGAGACAAGGAAATACCCCCTTTAAGGGAGGAATTATCTCTTCGTTTGGATATTCAAGCCATGACGGATCCAAGGAGTCTAAGGAAGAGAGATCCAAGGAGTCCAAGGAGAACAGATTCAAGGAGTCCAAGGAGAAGAAATCCAAAGAAGACTGAAGAGCTGAAGATTTGAAGACCTAATATCCCACTCAAAGTTATTTGCGTCAGTCATAGGCTTAGAAATCTGGGTTGTTGGCAGTGGTGCCCGGCCACTTTATTTTTTGCAGACCCTAGGTTATAATTAAAGGGAAATTGGCCTATGGACATTTATTTGATTTGTTTATTTATATTAATTTTTTTATTATACTTGTGCAGTAGAAATTGCCTACTTTTTCTAGGTTTCTTTCTTGCATGCCATTTTTATTTTTGCTTGGACCTCGTTAGGCTCCCTAAGGACTACAAAATTCTTCTACTCATAACTAATATTTAATATATAAAAATTTAAATAACCTAAAAACTTAACGAACCTACATAAATTACTAAAATCGTCTGGGGTCACATGCATAACGCTACATCTTTCTCTCTCTCCTTCTAATAAGACACCTCCTCGCTTGCAGGTAGAGTTCGAATAATCTGACTTATGGGGATGAAGTGCCAGACCTAGGGAGGCCCAGTTTTTTCTAAAAATTATTTTTTATTAGCCTGATTTTTTTAAATCTTATGCATACCTGATTTGGAAGCTTCAACCAGCAAGCATTGTATTAGTAACCAATTAAATAAAATTTTAATTACATTAGTTAGGAGCATTTACCCTACATAAGTCCAGGATCAATTAGAAAACTCTCTAGATGTCGGTCCTATTTCCAAAAACTGTACCACCTACCCATATTTCATAAACGACTAGACCACATAGTTTTAAAGAGATTAGGTGGTTAGTTGTCTCCCCAATCCAGGCCGGGGTAAGTCCATATTTTGTATTGCATTAGCTATCACACGGGTTTTAGTGTGTATAGAACACTAAACCCAACCTAGATTCAGGATTCGAGGCTACTATACTCGGTTTCATAGTATGCCTTAAATAGTATGTAAGCTCTCTATTCTTCAGGGACTCTAAATCCTACTTATCTGTGTCACATAGACGATGTCACCTCCATCCTTCTCTCACGCATGTGATTGGATGCTTGATCTTCTTTTCCTCGATTTCTCTTTAGTACCCTAGATCCTCCGAATACTAATATAAACCACGTATGTTGATTGAGCCAAATCGGACATTTCTTCCCTTTGGATAGGAATTCCTAATCTTAGCCTTGTGTGCCAATCCCACTTTGGAATGGATAATGTATGGTCCTTAATTGAGAGTCTTCTTGGGCTCCAGCTTTAGATGTAATTAACCACGGGGGCTTGCGCCCGTGGGAAACTGAATTACACCATCTCATAAATCTCATTTCGAGCTGATGCATCGAATGGAGGAAACTCGTGATTGTGATTAGGCCATATATATTATTACCCATCGAGGTGCGCTGGCGAGAGCCGCTATCCTCCATGGTTAATCATATGTATGTTCCAACCTGTCCCTTTTACTTGGCCCGTTTGCGAGAAGTGCGGAGGCATGCGATCGTCTCTATCCCTCGGGGTGGATGCAATCGTATACCCCTCTACAATTCTGCAGCCATAGCGGTGCTCTTTCGGAGGTCCACAATTCTACCCTAAGATGCCTATAAAATGTTTCGTATCCCACACCTAAGTATGTGCAAATTAAGTATGTGCAAATTAAGTTAATGTTAGCTAGTTACCCTGATTTAGGTGAAAGGTTCAAGTTGTAAGGTTAAGTTCATATTATTTAATTTATTGACCTAGAGGTTTATCGTTAAATGATTAGACATTTTTTGTGAATTAATTTTAATTTTATCTCATGGTTGTAGTGTTCATTATTAAAAGCTAAAATACATAAGCCCTAACTTGTGCTAAAGTTATAAAGAATCGAGAGGCAATTGACCGATCGATCCTCAATCCTAACCTAATTAAGGCTAGAATGATTATAAGGTTATAAGGGTGGTTAATCCCTCCTTAGTTTTCTATGACTCGAGGAAGGCTAATATGTGACACACAAAAGTAGGCCTATTGCCCATAAAAAAAATCCTAAGCTTTCTATATCTAAGATTGATCATTTTAAAAAAGTGTTACTGTTGACCTCATTTTTGTATGAGGTCTCTAATGAGATCCAAAACCCAAACCAGACTCAAGTGGATATAATCCCAGTCAATTCCAGACCCAAACCTTGGGTCCTAAGGCACTGTACTAAAGACCATTTCCAATGAATTTTCAAATATTTCAAAACCCTATCAAATGGACTCTGATTCAGGTTCTATCAGTTTCATACTGATGGGACATGTCTCTAGTATCAACCCTCCATATTTGAGCTCATTCTGAGGTCTCTAACCCTAGAAACTAAATTGAATTCCAAAGGCTGTAAAACTTTCAAATATTTACAGCCCATGCCACTGGACCTGTCACTTTGAAAATCCTGACCTTAGAGGCCTCCCCAAAGTCTCTAATCACTTCCAGACCCTTAATCCTGACATGTTAAACAATAAACTGCATTTTTCTTGGACTCATTTTAGCCCCCAGTGGTCATGAGCCCAAAATGACCAAAATACCCCTATAGGGGCTCAAACAGTGATTTCAAATCAAATGAGCTCCAAATTGAATGCAACCACTTTCACCAAGTTCCAAATGCCAAACCAAACCTGTTCAACCCATTTCCAGCCCCTGGGTCAACCTAGTTGACTAAGTCAACAGAGTTGATCCAAGAAGGCCCTTAAAGGTTCAAATAGTGATTTTTACCAAATCAACCTCTCTGGACCCTGGGACCATATTCAATAAACTCAAAATGATGTTCTGAATTTGTTCAATCCATTTTCAGACCCTGAACTCAACTGGTTGACCAAGTCAACCAGTTTTGGCCTAAAAGCCCATTAAGGGCCCATCAAGCCCTTTTGGCCTTAACAGCCTTTTAAAATTCCAAAATCACTTTCATCAAACTCCAAATGACTGATCAAGCATTTCCAGCCCAGACCTATACCCTGGGTCAACCTGGTTGACCCAATCAACCCAATTGACCTAAGGATCCTTTAAACCCTTAACAAGTCACTATGACCTATTAGGGTTATCTAGCCTATTCAACCCATTCAGACCCTCAAAACAGTACCAATACTTGAGTCAAGTACATTCAATTCGTTTGGAATCAAACCATGTGGAGTTTGACTTAGTCAACTCAATGGAATCCATTTGAAATGCCTTAGACCTTTAGGCTTCATCCCAAACTTCTATCTACCATAACCCTTATAAGCTATTCTAATTCATCCCAACCAGCCAATCAACTTACCTAGACCCCACCTCATTTACTTCGACTTTTGTTGACTGGTCAAAGTAGTCATCAAAAGCCTAATCAAGCTCATGTGGTCAATCCGACCCACCAAACCCAATTGAACTCAAATCAGACCTGTCCAGCCCTTAGGAGACACCCTACAGTTTGATCTTGATGCCAACCCAACAGCCATTGACCTTTGTTGACCAGTCAAATGGTCAATGGAGGCTATATGAGCTCTAGTGGTCAACCCGACCAAACAACTCACCCAAACTCATATCAGGCCTTTCCAAGCCATGGGATCCATTCCAGAAAGTTCTTTGGGCTTAACCAAACCCAACCCAGCAGTCAAATCGGCCCAGCCACCTCAGATGGTCCCCTCCCATGTGAGGACAAGCCAAGAGAGTGGCCAGCTCATTCAAGTCGGTACAGCCACTCTCCTGTCCTCCTAACCGCCTGGGATAGATGTCAAGCATCCTAGGAGTCTTTTTAGACAATCCTAGTTGTTGCTTTTGGCTCCAAACCATTGAGTAGGGAAAAGGTGATGGGAGAAGCTCATTCGAACCAATCTTGTATTCCAGCCTTTTCCCAGAGCTCCTGAGGTTTCGTTTTGATTTCCTAGAGCTCTACCTTCATTTTCCATTGATCCTTGACGTTTCGAAGCTTCCAGCGGTGAGATTAGTGGTTGACCGAGATCCACCTCCATCCAACTTGGCTTCCAGTGATCGTTTGAGCTTGGAGTTTGAAGGAGAACAACACGTGGATAGCCTACAAATTCAATCATGAAAGAATCAACTAAATCGATCCATCCTTTGGTGAGATATCCTAAACCCTAGGCGTTTACTTGGGTTCCTAAATAACATCCTAAAAATTGCATCAAATGGCAAGAAAAGTACCCCCACTCTTCCTTAGATTCCTTTATATCTCCGTTTAAAGTTTCAAAGCCTTTGGTTGCATATTTCCCGAAAACGAAATAAAAAATGGAGCTAGGGTTTTCGGATGGCAGGAGGAGGAAGACGGGTCCGCAACTGTTGGATCTGTCCCCTTTTGATCAACGGCCGTGATCGTATCTGGATTGAATCCCGGTTCAATCCTGTGAAACCACAGGTATCCAGAGCTCCGTCCGACCAGATCCACACCGTTCATCCAAACCGTGGGATTCAGATCTGCCACTGGATCATTTCATATCGAACCCGTTAGAGTGGCTCGGATCTCCGCCGTCGGATCTCCTATGTGATCGATCCGACGGCTAGGGTTAATGAAGTGCTGGATAAGTGGAGGGTCCCACTTGACCAACGCCATCCGCATGGCCACGCCCGCGCGCACCGCGTGTCCCAGCGACGCCACCGTTTGACTGAATTTAAAATATTTAAAATAAATCTAAAAAATTGCAAGAACTTCAAAATTTCATCAAAATTTCATTTCTGATCTATTATATATATATATATATATATATATATATATATATATATATATATATATATATATATATATATATATATATATATATATATATATATATATATATATATATATTATCTTGAGCTGAAATTTGGCAGAGATGTAGTAGGGTTTAGGTTAGACTTCCTATAATTTTCCTAAGCCTATTTGATGCAATCTCAATTAATTTATGAATTTACAAAAATCTAAGTCAAAATTTGACTTAGATTATTGCAAATTCATGAATCATTCAAATTAAATCTAATCATAGCATGTTAGGGTTCTATGGATTCAGTGTAAAGTCATCTTTCACTGGAAATATGTTTCAGATCTTAATCATGTATAATCTAGATAAAAATTTACCTCATGTATCATGTCAATTTAGATCAATAATTATAAAGCTATACATGATTATTCTCTTATCAAATCAGATTGGTTGTTGATTTGGAAATACTGATATATATACACAGGGATATATGTGTTTATTTATATCTCAAAAGTCACTTCAATCTAATTTGATATATATGTTCCCCTGTAGTAAATTATTTAAATCTATAAGTCATTAAATGACCTATAACTAGAATAGTTTACTACACTCATTCCATAGAACATTAGGGTACACTTTTATTGTTCATGGCTTGTTATGCTTGTAATTTAGTGTCCAAAGGGTTAGTGAACTTGATTTCAATCATATAACCTAGTGACACTAAGGACAATAATTAAGGAATTGGTCTTAGTAAATTTAGAAAGATTTAGGAAGAACTACACATATATCCCTTTTGGGATTGAGCATAAGCATAGAAAACTAGTGTCATATACCCTTCTAATCAAATGTACCCTTATTTGACACTAATTGATCTTAAAACAACTAGTTGATTAAGAATTCTTTTCTCTTTGAACTTAATAAACCCAAATAAATCAAATAAAAATCCCCAAAATCTAAATCAACTCCAAATCATTCTAACTGGTTTTAAAATACATATCAAATCATTTAAAATCAAAAATACAAATCCAAAGTTCATTAAATCTCATTAAGTTTGAATTAAACCCTTAATGAATCCGTAATCACCTAAACTTCCAAAATAAAATGTAATAAATCAAGATTAAATCCAAAAATACAAATAATACCTCTAACTGGCCAGAATTAAATCCTTAATCAATGAAAAATTAAAATCAAATCAATTTGACAGCAATTTAAATTTTAATTTAATTTTAAGTATAATCTAATATTTAGTTCTTTTAATTAATTAATAATAATTAAAAATTCCAATAATTTCCCAAACACTTGGAAATCTCTCTTTAGGTCATCCCTGGCCTTTGGAGCTGATTTCAAGAGGTTTGGAATCCATTTGGAGCAAAATCATAAAAAAGGGCCTTAATTAAACAATTTCCAAAATTTCATTAAATACCCCAAACTTTAAAAAATCATAACTAATTCAAGAAAAATTCAAATTGACCAAACTCAGTTGCATCTAATTCATAATAAGGTCTATTATTTATTAAAAAAATTAAATTTCCAGAAAACCTTTAAATTCAAAAAGTCAACAGAATGGTCAACAATAGGTTAAAACTAGTTCAAAACTTCAAACCTTCATAACTAAATCCAGAAAAATCCAATTTCAGCAAGCTTACCTTCTAACTGATCGTTATAAAGTCTAATATTTTAATAAAATACTGACTTTCCAGAATTTAACCTTAAATAAAAAGTCAACTTTTGACCCCTTAATTAATTGACTAAAATATTCCAAAAATTCCTAAAAATCCAAAATTTGCTCTAAAACTCTAAAAATGACTAAACAACTTCTAAAATCAGTAATCCAACACATTTCTAATAAAATTCATTAACTTCTAATTCTTAACTAATTTAAGCTACTTAACTATACTAGGTACCACTAGGTAACCCAGGCCTACGATGCTATTAGCTTAGCCCCAATGAAGATGAAATAAACTTCACGGCCTTGGTGTGAAACAAAGGTGGGATCCAACCAATATTAAAAATCAAATCTCTTTAAATCAAACCTCAAGTCATTAATAAATCAATAGACCCCCAATTCTTAAGATTTCTGAATATTGTTATTTAAAATTCAGTAATTATTTAATTAAATTCTAAACTCCTTTAATCTAAATTAGTTTGATAATTTAATTGGTTAAGATTTCTCTTAATCAATCAGATTTAATAATCAATTTAGATTAAACGAATTCGGGTCTTCTATGCCTAAAGTTGGACTTCTTTTGGAGGACTTTGGGCATTTTAATTTCAAAAGACCTTTAAAATAATAAATAACAAAAGATCTCCTATGGGTTGTGCACGACTCCTTTTAGGAAGGCACTAATCCATTTGAATTTGGAGATCTCCGAACAAAAATAATAAACTACCGACCTTATACAATGTGCTAGATTCCTTCGGGAGGGCACGTTGTATTACATTTGTAAGGTCCCTTTCTCTCTCCTTAATAAATTTTAAGGACTCTTGAAATGAAGACATACCTTCTGTCTAAGGCGAATATTTATTTTGGAAGTCCTAGGATTTATAAATTGATGATTTCCTGCACTTAGGGAATTATCAATCTATAAATTCTTTATAATCTATAAATTGGAATAATTTAAAAATTCATTAATTCATCTTATTTAAATTTTAATCAAACTCCCTCGGTTTGTAATAAATCAATTTTAATAATACATGAAATTTAAACAAATAAACCCATTAGGACCTATCCAAGCCACACAGCTTTCTTCACACACTTAGATGCTTGCTAGGACTACCAACTTTAGCCTAGGCTAGGCCGGTGGTTTGTTGTGGTTTTTTTGTGGGTGTCTTGCCTAGAAGGAACCTATGTGTGATTGCTTACCTTTCTGTACTGCATAAGCATGCATATTTACTTTTCTGTCTGTACATCAGAGCGCGGAGTGAACAAAGTGAGGACCGCGTACTTACTTTTCTGTCTTTACTTTCCTGTATTTATAACTGTACACAACGCACTCATAACATGCATTATTATATAACTGCTTTATTTCCTGTCTTTTATACACTACAGGAAAAATGGCAAAAACCGGCGGTTTTCACCGGCGGTTTATATACCGTCGGTATTACCGACGGCTACGCCGGCGGTTAAGCCGTCGAACTCTAACGACGGTCAAATCGGCGGCTTAGCTACGATACACCGTCGGTATTACCGACGGTCTATAAACCGCCGGTAAACCGCCGGATATCAACATGAACCGGCGGCTTTCCGGCGGTCCAAACCGCCGGTGATAAGTGGTTTTGTTCCGACGGTCTAGACCGCCGGAAAACCACCGGTAAAAGCCCTAATACGAGCCCCCTCTCCCCGCTCATTTCATTTTCACTCTTTCCTTCTCTCTCTCGGTCGCTCGCCCTATCGTCTCCTCCGCTCGTCCGATCAGCCCCCGACGAAGGAACTCCGACCGCCGACCCCATTCCGACTGCCGCTGACCCCATTACGACCGCCGCCGACCCCATTCTGCCTCGTCGCCTCTCCATTCGCACAAACCGAGAGCCACCAACCCTCATTCGTTTGCAAGGTGAACTCTCCACATTCTTCTCTCTTCCTCTTCTTCTTTATGCTTCTTAAATCAGTTAACATTTCTTGAGATTGGAAAAGTGGATTTCTCTATTTCATTTTTATTCAAATAAATAAGATGATACAAATTCTTAAACTCCAATTTTTGATTCAAAATGTATAGGGTAGTTTGGATTATTTTGTCCCGATTCATTGAACCTGGACGGGTTCCGACTTCTCCCTGGGGGAATAATGTGTTGCTCATATCAGGCTCATTTTTAGTAGGGTTGTCAAAATTGAGTCAT
This sequence comes from Dendrobium huoshanense, assembly GCA_016618105.1. Taxonomy (NCBI): domain Eukaryota; kingdom Viridiplantae; phylum Streptophyta; class Magnoliopsida; order Asparagales; family Orchidaceae; genus Dendrobium; species Dendrobium huoshanense. The sequence goes on from CM028358.1 coordinate 52,952,652, forward strand.
GTCAGTAATACCGACGGCCATAACCGCCTTCCACCGCCGGTACCTTACCGGCAGTCTAACGGCGCCGTCCGGCGGTCTAATAAACCAGACGACGCGAGGTTTAACCGCCGGACAACCGCCGGTAATTTGACCGACGGTTACAATACCGGCGGCCTAACCGCCGGAAGACCGACGGTTAAAATTCCAGTGGTCACCGGCGGTATTGGCCGCCGAAAAACCGCCGCACAAAATTAACCACCGGTAAAAAGCCGTCAGAAATGGTTTCCTACGCCGTTTTTACTGGCGGTTAACAAACCGCCGTTAGACCGCCGGTAACGTTAAAAACTGCCGGTAAATCTACACTAACCGCCGGAAAAAACCGCCGGTCTTCAGCGTTTTTCCTGTAGTGATATTACTGCAACAGTAGAATGTTCCTAGAATTTGATGTACTTCTCTTTTTATTTCCTAGAATTGTTGTATATAGATTGAGTCTGTACAGCGTCTGGAGTCTGTAAAAAAATTAAAGATAACTGCTTATAAATATACAAATGGGGCTCCAAAACGTAATGTCTTCCTTCAGAAGGACGTTCCTTTTTGGAATTCCATAGAAGACCCGGAGCCCGAAGATCATAAGCAGTTATATTTAATTCTATTTTCTCGTAGGCTTAGAACCCAGGTTTGTTGTCGGTGGGTCCTGGCCACCATTACTTTACTGCAAATTCTGGGGTGTAACCGATGAAAATTATATAAATAAAATTAGCTCTTTTATATATAATTGCTTCATACATCATTCGCATACGAGTAGATTTTTGGTTTTTGTAAATATATCTCTCTGCATTTATTTTTAGCTTCTTTAATAAACTCCTTGATTCCTAGGATAGAACTACCTTAACTCTTGCATCATCGACGAATTGTTGTGATTAAGATTTTTAGCTGGCAGCCCACTCTAGGCAGGTGGCAAGTCCAGATTGTATACACTTCTCTCTGCACATTCCTCCTTCTAGTCAATTCTAACTTTTCTAAATTCAATTATATAATCTAAAGCCTGATCGTGAAAATTTAATTACCCAAATAATTAATTAAATACATATATATAATTTTGGAAACCATTTAGTCTTCATTTAAATCGAGAGTGTTCTCTTAGAAGATGTAATTAACTATAGGGGCTTGCCCCTGTAGGGAGTCTAGATCCCAGAATAATCTAAACCCCACTTAAGTTCTTTTCTGAGGTAGGGGAAAGATCTGTGGAAGTAGATTAGGTTTTATTCACGTTTAGGAGTTATTTCTAGAATTAGGTAATAGATAGATGTTTAATTTGTTTCTCGTTAACAAATCAAATATCTTCTATACCTGATTATAGAAATAAACTTACAACTCATTAATCTAATCAGGTCTATTAGAGAATGTACTCGTCATCCCTTCAGGATGATTTGAATATTCTCTATACTATACCTGATTAGGAGAATAAGTTGTACTGTTTCTCCCTTTAAAATCAATAGAAGGGTATTAGTCTGTCTTTCGGGGCAGTATAATACCCGACTATGTAGGTTTAATTGGGAGAAATATATCCTAAATATAAATAAAACGAATCGTGTGAGAAGATAAAATTTGTATTTTAAATAGAAAACCCTGCTTTATCTATACTTTTATTAAGATCCATTTCTTACAATCAAGAAATAGATAAGTATCTGATTTACTTTCACGAGTAAATCAAATATCGTCTGTTTAGTTGGTTTTAGGAAGGAATCAACAAGTCGCTGATCTAATCAGGTAAGTAGAGAAGATGCTGATCATCCTTTCGGGTGATTTGTATACTCCCTACGTCATACCTGATTAGGAAAACGAATTATTTGTTCTCTTTCTTTGGAATCGACAGAAGGATGTCCGTCTGTCTTTCGAGGCAGTTTAATATCAAACTATACAGATTAAATTGAAAGAGAATGTTCAAAAATATAAATAAAGCAAATTATTTTCCATAAAGAAAATAGGATAAATTTTATTTCAAAAATTATTTTAAAAATCTTTCTCTATTTAAATAATATAGATTTATTATACGATATAGATTCTATTATATTCTATTAAATTAAATATTTACATAAAAGAATTATATTTAAATAATAAAAAATAAAATAAAGTTTGAGTAGATAAAATTTTCTCACAGATTTTTCTGGCGACTCCGCTGGGGATAGACTTCTCTCTCCATTTCAAATGAAGACTAAATTCTTTCTAAAAATTATATATAATTTAATTAAATATTTGGGCAATTAAATTTTCATCTAAATTTTTGTTCCTCGGTGTCTGTCACTGTCTTTGTGGATAATTTCTGTACTTCTATGATGTTGTTCTAACGAGTATTTTATACTTAGTTTTCTCGCCGCTATTTGATTTCATCGATAGTCGTTGCCTCCTTAGCCTTCTCCATAAGGCTAAGCAGTTGAGTTAACAGTCAGCACCGGTGTGGGCCCCACAGCCTGCCGAGGTGCTGTCTATTTCTCTTCTAAATTTTGAGTACCCTTAGTAAATTTCTGGTCTTTCAGATTTACCTTTCGTAGATTTTGAGTACCCTTGTTTTTGTTTTGCTGTTTTTGAGCTGTAGTTTGTTTTTAGCCTGTTTTAGAACTATATTTAAACTTTGAAACTATTAGAATTCCAAGTAAATTGAGTCAGCCTAGCCTGTTTGTCATTTGTATGACATCTGCTTGTTTACTTTACACTATTTGCATGTTTATGGCCACGCGAGTGACCATCACCCATGGTTACCAGAGCTTCTCCTAAAAGCCTGGCGGACGTCCACCCGGAAACGGAGGTTTGGTCCTAGGTCTGGTAGGGGTTATGTCGCCCGTTTGTCGTTTGACATTTGTATGTCATTTTGTGTGATTAGTCACTTAGAATTCTTTTCGAGTCTATTCATATTCATAACTGATTTCTTTCTATTCATTATATTCAATGCTCTCTTTTTATACTTATTTTGGAGTCTCGATATTTTGGGTTTGATTTATTAGTTGATTTTGATTGATTGTCTTTTATTTATGCTATATAATTATGTAGAATCCCTTAAATCGAGTCAACCAAGCTTGTATGTCATTTGTATGACATTTGCATGTTTACTTTCCATCCACTGTTTGCATGTTTATGGCCATGCGAGTGGCCATTACCCATGATTACCAGAGCTTCTCCTAAAAGCCTGGCGGACGTCCACCCGGAAATGGAGGTTTGGTCCTAGGTCTGGTAGGGGTTATGCCACCCGTTTGTTGTCTTGCATTTGCATGTCAGTTGTATGTTATTCATGTACCTTTAGAGTCTTCTTTTTCACTCGTGTTGGTTTTGGTTATATTCGATGCGCCGAGATCAGGATTTAGATTATAAATATTTTTATTCTTTCCCCATTCTTAATTTCATATATTTGTGTTTGCTTATATATTCGAAATCCGTAAGGACAAGGGTCCTTAAATAAGGTTTTCTTACTCTATTGTCCGATCTCTTTCCAATCAAATGTCAATCCACTCTAAATCTTCACTGTGTGATTATATCCCTTTGGTGTGGGTCCTTAAACGGACAATTTCTTATCAAATCTTTAATCTTTTCAATTCCTATCGTAAACTACAACTATACTCCAGTTAGTATAACTATTAGCAGTTAGATTATTTGTGGACAGTAGCAAAGGTCAGTTTCTGATTGGAATTACCCTTATACTACAGAAAATGTCTGGAAAGCTGATTTTCAACCTCAATATAACTGCTGCCCAGTCTGCTGAGGGCAACAAGATTCAGTTTGGGTCTGGATTTGAGAATCTACAAGTGACTTTTGGAGCACCACGTCCTGAGATGGTGGCTCCTACTGTTGAGTCCATGCAATCAGTTCCGGTACAAATCAAAATTGAGGGTAGGTCTGCACCTACCCCTCCAACTGCCAAACCTTTTGTTTTTACTCGTCTCACCTACCCTCAGTCAGCTGCCATGGCTAAGGGAAAGTCTCCTATTGTGGTTGATTCTCCAACTTTTGGAAACTTTGAACTGGGATCTTCCTCTGCTGTGCCTGAGATCACTAAATCTCAGCGCCGCAACATGATCCGTCGTGCGAGGCGAAGGGTCAAAAGAGCATAAGCATCAAAGAATAATCCTGTTGTTGTTGCCCCGATTGAGGTGTTGAAGAACATAACTTTTGAATTTACTGAAGTATTTTTCAATTCCCCTCAGTTGGCTGGTAGCAGGTTTCACCCATTGCCTGCTGCTGCTGGAGAAGAAAGCGTGTCACGTATAGCACATTCTCCGCCAACACCATTCCGGGATGATCCCATCGTCCCTTCCCTGCACGAGAAAAAGAGAAAATTTAAGAATTTATTGAATGGACTGATCCAGGACTGTGCTATTGATTATGGTCAATCAAAGACTGAATTTCTGAAAAATGTGAAAGATGTCATCTACACTGAAGTGCATCCTCAAGTAAGAGGGAGGAGAGGAGATTTCCCTCCTATGAAGAGAAGAGTACAATTTCAGAAAGCAAGTCCGAGTCGACCAGCAACTATATCAGATCATCGCAGAGAACTGAAGAGCCTTCCTTCTCGAGACCAATATCAAAACTCTGGTTATCAAGATAGTCAATAGACTCCTATTAAATCTCTGGGATACGGAGCATTAGCCCGAAGAGGATATAATCCCATATCCCCTCCTGCCCCACGTCAGTCTGGAAATCGTCCGCTAAGGATTCATGATAATCCACCTGTTCAACACCATTCAAGAGCTGATTCTCATCCTCACCAGGGTAGCGAACCTTCTTCTGGTTTCGATAGGAGGTGATATAGGTTTCCAAATCAGTCTTCCTCCTTATCTAACCAAGAGAGGGTTTGACGGCCCAAGATGACTCCGACCTTTACTGTATTGATGAATAAGAAGAAAGACATGGTAGAAGAAAGAGTTAGAAGAGAAAAGTTCATTATAGAACCTTCCCCGTCTAGAGAATACACTCCTATCGACCCACACGATGTGGGAGGCAAAACTATAGAAGAGATGGTCAATCATTTGAAAGAGAGTATTTGTCAGATTGATGAAGAAGAAGGAAAAGAAGGAAATACATATCAAGTAATGTCCAGAAGCGTCAATATAGTTGACACTCATTCTTCTTTGCAGAGAGAAAAGGAAAAGGGTAGAGGGGAAACAGGACTAGCTGAAGCCGAGGATGATGAAGAAGATACCGCAGATTCTACTCATCGTCTTCGAGAACAGCTAAGTCAGAAAGATGAGCAAATACTCAGAATGGAAAAGAAGCTCAAGGAAATGATGATGATGATTTCGGTCATGCAAGGTAAAAATCCACATACTCCTCAAGCACAAGTCCAATCATCTCCTGAGGAATCAGTACAGCTGAATGTTAAAAACAAGGTAGTCAGGATTGAAGAACCTGAGAAACCTGTACAGAAATTGATAAGAGTAGAATCCCCGTCGATACAATCAGTAGATATTAAACAGATGGTCGAACAACAAGTCAAGGATGCTTTGGATAAAGCTCACAGTACATCATCTATTTCAAAGGGTAGGCTCTATCCAGAGGAATTTGATTCAGTTCCCTACCCGAAAGGATTCATTCCTCCTTCCTTCAAGAATTTCGATGGTACGAGAAATCCTAAACAACACTTAGCTCACTTCAGAGCTAGTTGTTGTATGCAGGGGGTAGTGATGCACTATTGTTTAGACAATTTGTTAGCAGTCTATCTGGAATTGCAATTGATTGGTATGCTGAACTGCCTAATGGGTCGGTCCATACCTTTAATGATTTAGAAGCAATGTTTGTCAAGAGGTTCGCCGGTGCAAAATATCATATCACAGTTGGTGACCTAGTGGTGGAAAGCCAGAAACCGAGAGAAAGCTTGGTAGATTATATCTTGAGATGGAGGAATCTTAGCATGAGGTGTGAGCCACAGCTTCAAGAACAACATGCTATAGAGATCCTCCTGAAAAATATTCATGGCCCGATTGCATTCTTACTCAAGGGTTTTACAATCAAAACCTTTGAGAAGCTGTTAAACAAGGCGTCTAATCTCCAAGAAGAAGTTTCTCAACTTCCCTTTTCAAAGGAGTCGGTCTCTTTGGAGATGAAGAAACTTAAACCACAGAAGGTGTTAGAGAAGAAATCAGGAACGGTGTCTGCCGTAGATAAAGGGAAGCAATCGATGCAGATTCAGGCAGAAACCCCAATACCAGCAGTACAACAGACCTCAGGGCGATCAACAGACTAGACCCCGACCCTATCTGACTCAAGATCAATAAAAAGAGAAATTTGATTTCTTTATGAACAAAGTCTATCCTTTTAAGCGAGAAGCAATTAGGAAAATGTTCAAGAGTTTAGTCAAGAAGCCAGGGTTCAAACTACCTGAGCCTAGGAGACCGGAAGAAGCTGCTAAGGCAGGCCAACCAAACTTCTGTCCGTATCACCAAATGTCAGGTCATAAGTTAGAAGATTGCATTACCTTCAAAGAATGGCTGGACAGAAATCATAAAGATGGTACAGTTGTGATACCCAAGGAATACTTAGTAGATCCGAGCTAGGGATCGGCTAAGTGTATATTTGGTGAGCCTTCTGCACCTCCTTCCACTTTGAAATCTGATAATGAATGGGATATGGTTTTATCTCATTCTTCTAAAAAGACTCTTAATAAACTATATCGTTCTTCTTTCCAGGAACTCCCGAGAATTCAGAATCCCATCCAAGTTGATTCGATAGCTCGGAAGCATGAGAAGAATAAGGCTCCAATCATAGAGCCTAAAGAAGTACAAGCTGATCAAGCTCCACTAGTCCTAGAGAAGGAGCAGAAGAAAAAGGTAGAGTAATGTTCTGATAAGTTAGTTGTTTCTGAAAATGTTGAGCATGTGTCGCTCAAACCATTAACTATGTATGATTTTTATTTCGTCCCTTCTGGGACTAAGAAAACAATGAAAAAAGATTCCGCGTATATTATGTTTGTTTCTGCTGATGAATACTCCTATCATAACTTAAACAATAATGAAAACAATTCTCAAGACATAAATACCAATAAAACAGACGAGCAGTTTCAATACTATTATGATAGTGACTCCCCTATTCTCGATGTCGAGGGTGATCCTATTAATATAGAATTGGAACTATCAGATTCAGATACACCGCTAGAAGAAGTTCAGACAACAATCAACGATCAACAGATAAAGACAATTGAAAATGCTTCATCCGAAGAAGTAGTGCAAGTCAATCTCCGTAGTGGTAAAGTTTTACCTCCACGACTTGCATCTACTGAGAAGGAGAAGCAAGTTACAGATAATCCTGAAACTTTTAATCAACCACAACTAGTGCAAGGGCCAGATTTACAGAATACCGAGATTTCGAAGGTCGACTACAACGTTTTAGCGCATCTTAGGAAACTGCCTACGAAATTGAGTATATACGACGCTCTGGTTCTCTCCAAAGAGATGAGAGAAGCTTTAATTAAAGCTTTACTCGATCCAGAGATCTGTATGACTCAAGTAGCTTCAACGCAGTCTGACAAAGAGGCGTTATACTTCAAAGAGGTTCCCGGTGTTACGTTTTCAGATGAAGATCTGTTATTAGGGATAGCGGATCACAATCGTCTGTTGTATATATCAGTTAATATTGACAACTTCAAGGTATCTCGTATGCTCGTCGATCCAGGTGCATCAGTCAACATCATGGTGCTCAAAACTCTTGCATACTTGAGGGTTGATACTCGTAAGATCAGTTTCGATAGAATGATGCTACGGGGATTCAACGAGAAGGGAGAGAGAGCCCTAGGTTTAATAACCCTATTGTTAGATTTTGAAACTTTCAAAACCGAAGCTAAATTCCATATAATAGATTCTGAAACTTCTTTTAACGCTCTCCTAGGTAGACACTGGCTTCATGAATATAGAATGGTGCCTTCCTCCTTACATCAGTGTATCAAATTCTCTCGAGATGGAGTAGAGCACTGTATCAAAGGCGACTTGCAACCGTTCTCGATTCACGAAGTCGGTATATACGAAGATGCTTCATACTATTTGCCTAAGAAGCAGACAGCGTTCTCTAAAAATCTCAAATTGGCTGAAGTAGAAATACAAGAAGTGAAAGAAATAAAGGAAAAAGAGAAAGAGAAAGAAAAACAAAAGGAAAAGGAAAAAAGAAAAAGAAGAAGAAAAGCATCCCGACCTCGAACACGATGTTCGTTGGGCACCTGCTCCTCCCTTATAAAGAGGTGGTAGAATGTCACAACGGTCTAGAGGGAGAGGTCAAGGATGGCAAAATAGAGGAACTTATGAAAATACGATGCAAAATATACAAATAAGGGAACCTGCAATATATATTGATTTGGAATCCAGTTTGGAGGACGAATCATATATGCTTGAGAAAGACCCACAGGTTGTAGAATATAGGAAATTTCTAAATCAGCCAAAATTTGAGATTTCTATAGAATCTGATAGTGACGAGGACAGGGTACAAGTCACTAGGGAAGATAATTCGGACATAACTACTATGGAGAGATTAAAGAAATATGTGAAAAATATTACCCTAACTCATTTGTCCCAAAGTGATGTAAAGAAGTTGGAAGTGAAAGCTTCTCTTCCTCTAAACCCCGAAACCAAAGCCAATAATTTTATACCTTCTACCAGCAAACCCCCAGAGACTGATGTAACCCTTGATGATCCTTTTATGGATGAGATAATAGAGCTACCTTTTGATTGGTATTCGAACTCTGCAAATAGATTTGCTAAATAAGGTTTAACACCGTTGAAATGGACTAGAGGCAAAGCCCAACAATTTGAACATTTATGGAATAGAAAATACCATAAATAACTTTTAAAACATGGTATTGGTTTTGTTACTCTATGTTCGTTTGACGATGATGAATATTGTTTAGTAATTTCTAATAATTTCGAATCTGATAGTCTCTTTTCAGCGAACGTTAAATCTTTTAACGAACTCTGCTTAGAAACTTCAGATATCTCGATGATTTTCAAGTTTGAGATGCACCTCCAGAACTCGAAGAAGAAATCAGATTTACAATTGACGATCTTAGAGAAATAAATATGGGTACTGAAGAAAACCCTCATCTGACTTTCATCAGTTCTCTATTGAATGAAGATGAGGCAAATGATATGATCCAACTTTATCTGAATTCAAAGATTGTTTTGCTTGGAGCTACGAGGAGATGCCCGGATTATCCTCAGATGTAGCAGTGCACAAGTTAGCAATTAACCCATAAGCATTTCCAGTAAAACAAGCGCCCCGACGAATGCGACTCGACATCGAGCAGCAGGTCGTCATTGAAGTGAAGAAACTAATCGATGCAGGCTTTATTAAGGAGGAGAAATATCTGACCTGGTTAGCTAGCGTCATACCAGTTAAGAAGAAGAATGGTCAAATACGTACGTGTTTGTATCGATTTTAGAGATCTGAATAAAGCATGTCCTAAAGATGAGTTTCTACTTCCTATACCGAAACTCATGGTAGATATCGCTTCTTCTCACCCGATATTCTCCTTTATGGACGGCTCATCCGGATATAATCAAATTAGGATGAATCCCAAAGATGAGAAGTATACCGCATTTCGAACATTGATAGGAGTTTACTGTTACAAAGTCATGCCTTTCAGTCTAAAGAATGCGGGAGCAACTTATCAAAGGGCAATGATGAGAATTTTTGACGAACTTATCCAATAAGTGGAATGTTATGTCGATGATCTAGTCATTAAGAGTGTTGAAAGGAATGATCATTTATATGATCTGAGGATCGTATTTCAAAGAATACGAGAATATGATCTGAAAATGAATCCTTTGAAATGTGCTTTCGGCGTCACTTCAGGGAAATTCTTGGGTTTCGTAGTTCGACACCGTGGAATCGAGATTAATCCGACTAAGATTAAAGCGATATTAGAAATGTCACATCCTAAGACACTCACCCAACTAAGATCTTTTCAAGGCCGATTAGCATACCTTAGGAGATTTATATCAAATCTTTTAGGCAGATGCCAGCCATTCGCTGCGTTATGCAAGAAAGATGCTCCGTTCAGATTGGATCAGAATTGACAGAAGGCCTTCGACTGCATGAAATAGTATTTTATGAATCCTCCAGTGCTTGCAGCTCCTATACCAGGGAAACCTCTGATTTTATATACAACAGCTCTAAGTGAATCTCTTGGCGCCTTATTAGCCCAATCTAATGAGGAAGGAAAAGAGAATGCACTATATTATCTGAGTAGACGTTTACTTCCCACCGAAGTAAATTATCCTCCGTTCGAGAACCCTTGTCTGGCTTTAATCTTCACCGCTCAGAAGTTAAGGCACTACATGCTTTCTCACAAAGTAAATCTTATATCTAGGACAAATCCTTTGCAGTATTTGATGACTCGGGCAACATTGTCAGGGAGATTAGCCCGTTGGTCAATGATATTATCACAATTTGATATCACATTTTCTCCTTTACGAGCAGTCAAAGGACAAGAAGTAGCAGATTTCTTAGCAGCTCATCCTATTGAGGATGATTGCCCGATAAATGATGAACTACCAGATGAACAAGTCATGGAACTCGAGATAAATGAGAAGTTCACCTGGGAATTCTATTTTGACGGTGCTGCTTCTAGTCAACAAGGAGAATTAGATGAAACTCCACTCGGTCAGGCAAAAATTGGAATAGTATTTGTTATACCTGATAGAGGTATTATGTATTACTCTTATAACCTGTTAGAACCACGTACCAATAACGAAGCTGAATACGAAGCATTGATAACTGGGTTAGAATTGACTATCTTGAATGGGATCGAAGAAATCAAGATCTTCGGAGATTCACAGCTTGTTGTCAACCAAATAGCGGGAATCTTTAAAGTGTTAAAGATACTTTGATTCCTTACCATCAGTATGCAATGCATCTTTTGGAAAAGATCCCAAATGTCACATTATATCGAATTCCCCGAGGAAAGAATTCTATAGCGGACGCTCTTGCTAAACTAGCTAAAGCACTTGTATGCCCTGAAGAAGATTCAATCCCGGTGGAAGTTCAAGGCCGACAAGTCCTTTCTCCTATAGACCTTGAACACATAAGAAAAAAATGTTCAACTGAGGTGAAATTTGTTTCGACAATAAACGACAAAGGTTTAGATTGGAGAAAATCGTTCATCGAATACTTGCAAGAAAATAAGCTCCCTCAGGAGAAATCAGCAGCAGATCAGATCAAGAGAAGATCATTATCCTACAGTTTGATTAATAATACCCTTTACAGAAGATCATTCGATCAGATGTGGTTACGATGTTTGAATAAATCAGAAGCACAGAAGATCGTAGAAGAAGTCATGCTGGTTTATGTTGTGCACATCAATACGGTCCGAAAATGAAAATGAAAATCAAATGTATGGGATACTATTGGCCATCAATGATAGATGACTGCATGAAAATTGCACGTCACTGTCATCAATGCCAGGTACACGTGTAGTTCTGCACCAACCACCAAATGTTCTACATCCAACTATTGCCTTCTGGCCCTTCGAAAGCTGGGGTACAGACATTATCGGTCCGATAGATCCTCCGTCGTCTAGAGGTCATAGATTCATTCTAGCAGCTACAGATTATTTCTCCAAATGGGCAGAAGCTGTTCCTTTGAGAGAGGTCAAAGCTCAACAAGTTCTAAAATTTTTTAAAGAGAATGTCGTGTATCGATTCGGAGTCCCTCGTGGGTTATTTCGGATAATGGTCCTTCATTCAGGAGTACTAAGATCAATAACTTCGCCAGATGACATAATATCGATTGGAGATACTCCACTACCTATTACCCTCGGGCAAATGGATTAGCGGAGGCCTTTAACAAAACTCTGATTCAGATCTTAAAAAAAACTTTAGACGATAATAAGCGTCAATGGCATGAGAAGTTGGTAGAAGCCTTATAAGATTATCGTATCACATATAGAACTCCAACTCAATCTACACCATTTGCTTTAGTCTTTGGTTCAGAAGCAGTCATCCCTTTAGAAGTTCAACTTCCCTCACTCAGAGTTGCAGTAAACTACGAGATTACTACAGAACAGAATGCAAAGCTCAGACTAGAAGAACTCGAAGGTTTAGAAGAGAAGCATTTGCAGGCTCAACAGAACCTCGAGTTGTATAAGGCTAAGATGATCAAGGCCCATGATAAATTGGTTCGACCGAGAACTTTTCAAGTAGGAGACTTGGTACTAGTTCTTCGAAGACCTATCTTATCTCATCGAAAGATAGGAGGCAAGTTCGAGCCAACATGGGAAGGCCCCTTCGTAGTGGAGAAAGCTTATCAAGGAGGATCTTATCAGCTCATAGATTGTAAAGGCAATCATCCTATATTGCCTATTAATGGACGATATCTCAAGAGATATTATGATAGCTGATGTATTTAATAAATTTTGCAAGGAAATAAATATTTAGATCTGAAATTTCCAGTGCTAATATTATTATCTGAATGAGATAATTCAAACTTTAATATAACTAGAGTCATTCGACTCTTATGCCTGCTTTTGGGAATCGATCACCATCTCGATTCTGTTTTTTATGAAATCGATCTTCCAGTTAAAGTTCAGAATCAAACCTTTCCGATAATTGATCTATCGGTTGGGTCCTGATGCCTGCTTTTGGGAATCGATCTCCCATCCCGATTCTATCTTTTCTGGAAATCGATCTTCCAGTTAAAGTTCAGAATCAAACCTTTCCGATAATCGATCTATCGGTTGGGTCCTGATGCCTTCTTTTGGGAATGATCTCCCATCCCGATTCTGTCTTTTTATAGAAATCGATATTCCAGTTAAAGTTCAGAATCAAACCTTTCCGATAATCGATTTATCGGTTGGGTCCTGATGCCTGCTTTTGGGAATCGATTTCCCATCCTGATTCTGTCTTTTTCTGGAAATCGATCTTCCAGTTAAAGTTCAGAATTAAACCTTTCGATAATTGATCTATTGGTTGGGTCTTGATGCCTGCTTTTGGGAATCGATTTCCCATCCTAATTCTATCTTTTTCTGGAAATCGATCTTCCAGTTAAAGTTCAGAATCAAACTTTCCGATAATCGATCTATCGGTTGGGTCATGATGTCTGCTTTTGGGAATCGATCTCCCATCCCGATTCTGTCTTTTTCTGGAAATCGATCTTCCAGTTAAAGTTCAGAATCAAACCTTTCCGATAATTGATCTATCGGTTGGGTCCTGATGCCTGCTTTGGGAATCGATCTCCCATTCTGATTCTATCTTTTTCTGGAATCCAGTTAAAGTTCAGAATCAAACCTTTCGATAATCATCAATCTATCAGTTAGGTCCTGATGCCTGCTTATTCGGGAATCAAATTCCCATTTAAAATTCAATTTCATCCCTTTGAGAATCCATCTCTCAATTGGGTCCAGTTATCTATTTAATAAAAAATCAATCCATCAGTCAAATCTCCAGTTTCTAAACTTCATTGATTTACTTCGGTCAACGCCAACATATGTGATTTATTCTTTGAATTCATCACACATGTTGGGGGCCCATTTGTTGACCTCATTTTTTTATGAGGTCTCTAATGAGATCCAAAACCCAAACCAGACTCAAGTCGATATAATCCCAGTCAATTCCAGACCCAAACCTTGGGTCCTAAGGCACTGTCCTAAAGACATTTTCCAATGAATTTTCAAACATTTCAAAACCCTATCAAATGGACTCTGATTCAGGTTCTGTCAGTTTCATACTGATGGGACATGTCTCTAGTATCAACCCTCCAAATTGGAGCTCATTCTAAGGTCTCTAACCCCAGAAACTAAATTGAATTCTAAAGGCTGTAAAACCTTCAAATATTTACAACCCATGCCACTGGACCTGTCACTTTGAAAATCCTGACCTTAGAGGCCTCCCCAAAGTATCTAATCACTTCCAGACCCTTAATCATGACATGTTGATCAATAAACTGTATTTTTCTGGACTCATTTTAGCCCCAGTGGTCATGAGCCCAAAATGACCAAAATACCCCTTTAGGGGCTCAAATAGTGATTTCAAATCAAATGAGCTCCAAATTGAATGCAACCACTTTCAGCAAGTTCCAAATGCCAAACCAAACCTGTTCAACCCATTTTCATCCCCTGGGTCAACCTAGTTGACCAAGTCAACAGAGTGATCCAAGAAGGCCCTTAAAGGTTCAAATAGTGATTTTTATCAAATCAACCTCTCTAGACCCTGGGACCATATTCAATAAACTCAAAATGATGTTCTGAATTTGTTCAATCCATTTTCAGACCCTGAACTCAACTGGTTGACCAAGTCAACCAGTTTTGGCCTAAAAGCCCATTAAGGCCCATCAAGCCCTTTTGGCTTAACAGCCTTTAAAAATTCCAAAATCACTTTCATCAAACTCCAAATGACTGATCAAGCATGTCCAGCCCAGAACCTATACCCTGGGTCAAACCTGGTTGACCCAGTCAACCTAATTGACCTAAGGATCCTTTAAACCCTTAACAAGTCACTTTGACCTATTAGGGTTATCTAGCCTATTCAACCCATTCAGACCTTCAAAACAGTACCAATACTTGAGTCAAGCACATTCAATTCGTTTGGAATCAAACCATGTGGAGTTTGACTTAGTCAACTAAATGGAATCCATTTGAAATGCCTTAGACCTTTAGGCTTCATCCAAACTTCTATCTACCATAACCCTTATAAGCTATTCTAATTCATCCCAACCAGCCAATCATCTTACCTAGACCCCACCTCATTTACTTTGACTTTTGTTGACTGGTCAAAGTAGTCAACAAAAGCCTAATCAAGCCCATGTGGTCAATCCGACCCACCAAACCCAATTGAACTCAATCAAACCTGTCCAGCCCTTAGGAGAACACCTACAGTTTGATCTTGATGCCAACCCAAAACCATTGACCTTTGTTGACCAGTCAAATGGTCAAGGAGGCTAATAGAGCTCTAGTGGTCTACCTGACCAAAACAACTCACCCAAACCATATCAAGCACCTTTCCAGCCATGGGATCCATTTTCCAGAAAGTTCTTTGGCTTAACCAAACACACCCAGCAGCCAAAATCGGCCCAACCACCTCAGATGGTCCCCTCCAATATGAGGACAAAGCCAAGAGAGATGGCCAGCTCAATTCAAGTCGATAAGCCCTCTCTC